>OY728143.1:1960907772-1962157772 GCA_963277665.1 Viscum album
CACAGAAGCATCCGAGGATGTCAACTAACTATTCTAATGCCCTCCAGACATCCCAGTCACATCTTGTAATGTACCTCAAAAACACTAGCTAGGCTTTCTGATGTACTCCAAACATGTCATCCACGACTTACGACACCCTCCAAGAAACTTCACATTGACTCTCTCAATTCCCTCCAGGAGTTTCAGCTATCTCTTGTGATAACACAAGGGCATGTAAGTCAGGTCATGCGACACCATTTAGCCATGTCATCTGAGATCATGAGATTGCTTCTAGAATAAATTGGCCAGGTCTCACGATGTCCTTTAGGCATTTCGGGCTTCATCTTGCGATGACCCCAAAACATTCCATCCAGGATACACGACTTCCCTCAAACAATCCTATTGGATCTTGAGATTGTCTATGGAAATGTCCACAATATATCCATACATGTTCAGAAATCTTTAGTAATGTAAAAACAGACAATCAAGGCATGTCAAGTAGGATATCAAGCATGACAGACATGCAATTATACCAAGTCAATTATGGTATCCTATGGCTTGATAACTTTTTCCACCTTCGGTGTGTAATCCTCGACTATAGGGAAACATCAGTGTGTAATCCCTAATTAAAGGAACTATGAGGACTCTAATTCCTTCCATAACCAATTTGTGTAAGATGTTTCTCTGAGGTCTAAGATCTATATTAACCATCCAAAGATATGTAATAGTACAAAGGTCATACATTCATAAGTAGTGAGAGTGGTCATTTTTCATCCCTTTCTTATCACACTGAACAAAGATCATGTGGGCTTAGAGAGTTGAAATAATCATATCATTTTCCTCATAAGACTCTATAAAGGAAAGGTAAACCTTAAAGTGTATGCCCCGGTCAGTGGCATAATATGATATGTCCCAAATATATTGAAATATCAACATGTAAGCCCTGATCAAATGAACTAAGAGAACCCTAATTCCCGTAATAATCAGTCTATGTAGGACGACATCCTAAGGTTTGAGCTAAAAAAATAATCCATTGTAAACGCCATGTCTTCAACATTTTGAGCATTGATACCCAATCATTCCCATGGTATGATCACTCTACCTCATCCCTCAAATGACTAAGAAATAAACTAAACTACAATGACTTTGATTCCATCCATAACTAGGGTATATAGGATGCCTCTCTGTAAACGGAACTATATATTGACATCCAAGTATTGTATCAACATACAATTATTGCATCCATATGTGATGTGGTCGATGACATGTTATCCCTTGTTTCTCACACTAAGCATACCTCATGTGCTCTTAGGGTGTTGAAATGGACACATCATTCACATCATGAATCTACACCATCTAGGCTAGTTTCAGTATGTAATCATTGATGAGTGGAATGATACAAATATCCCTTGTATAAGGGAATCCACCTTGGGGCCAATCCCGAGGGCGAGGTAGAACTATGACAACTATGATTCCTTCCCTAACCAAGATACATAGGATGTCTTCTCAAGACTCATTCTCAAATATCTGGTGCCTATGTGCCCACACACATATCCTTTCTGTATGATGTTAAATTTCACAGGATTGAAGAACTATGTGGGTTTTGATTCTTGTAATAACCAGGATATGTTGGAATCTTTATAGTGGCTCAATACCCACCTCAAAATATTAATCACCACCCTATGTGGAAGAAAATTTTGAAGTACCTGGTTATAAATATTCCTCACATAAGAAACTACCCATTACTGGGGAAACATATTATGAACCTCAGATACATACAGATGGATTCACTAATGAGATCCATGTCATATGCACATAAATGAGACATAAACTATAGTTTTTTTGGGTAAATAGTCTCATATTATGATTATAGAGAGATTCAAAAACATATATCAAATATATCAAAGTCATGTTGTACGGATAACTTCCCCACAAAAAGGGTGTGATGAGTCTGACCTCCCATCCTCTCGACTAGTGCGAGTCCCCAGGAGTTATTAGGTATGAAACCCCAATAGACCACTAGCCTTTGGAAAGAAGGTATGTACCCCATTTTTTTCTAAGGGAACCATTGAGAGTTTATGTTAATAAAGAAAATGGTGACCATATGTTATTATGTGTGCAAGAGATAAACCCCTCACAACCATCCATCAGGATGAATTGAATCCACCTTGATGGGGGTTAAAGGTTATCTCTTTCCAAAAGAAACAAAAATGGTAAACCTTACGTGATTCTCTCAAATAGAAAAATTATTAGGTTATTATCTATCGAGCCATTTTTTCCACACCATATGAAATAAATGGTCAAACTGAATTGAACCTTTTAAATATAAAATGATTAGGTTATTATTTATCACACCATTATATTTTCACACTATACATAAAAAATGGTGAACCCAACATGAATCTCTCAAGTAAAAAATGATTAGGTTATTATCTATCGGGTCATTTTTTCACACCATACGTAAACAAAAATAGTGAACCCCGTGTGAACTCTAAAATAATAGAATGATCGGTTAATAAAACATCATGCCACTTTATTTTTCATATCATACACAAAAAAGTTGATAATCCAAACAAAACCATTATAGCTGATCCTCTATAACTAGGGTTACCATAAATAAGATCACCATCATTTTGATATGTCCAAGTGAGTAGAATGGATGAATTAGGAATAAAAGGGAAATATGGTTAACCAGGCATATCTGATTGAGCACACAACATGCCTATGGTATTCCTCTAATCAGTAACCATGTTTCTTGTTGTCTGCATGACTGCAAATACTACTCACATCAACATCATCCCATTCCAAGATAATGAATTCTTCATCCTATGACCATTATTCTAAAGAACCTGTGGATGAGACCCCCATGGGTCAAAAAATGATCCCACCTTCCTAAAATCTTCAATGTAGGGTGGGGAACATGATGGTTCAAGATTACGATCGACATGGTATAATCCCAAACCTAGAAGTTACCTCATAGGCTCTCAAAGAATAAAATTAGGAGAGTTCGTATCTCCCTGGGAAAGATACAGCTAAGCTAGTGGCCCTCATTTCTAAAGCCAAACACTTCATGGGATTATCCCAAGAGTACGACAATGACCACCTTCATCATTTAATGATGGTGGACCAGGGAGTCAAATATGACTCCCATCTAGTTCAGAGTCCTACTTTGAAGGAACATTTCAACCACCATATTTAGCATCTTCCCATTGGTAACCATCAGTTCCCTGCTGAAGGTTACACCCAACACACTGACACCTATGGCCCTCACACACATGTAGTAAGGAAGGAACATCGGGTGAGGAAGATGCTGGAAATCCCAGAGAGGTCTCATATCCCCACTCATGCTGATGATGTCTATCTTTATATTTTAGCAGTGGCCATTAAGCATGCTTATATACCATCTCACTTGGAACAAGTATGTGAGCATATTCTCACAATAGGAATGGGGGAGGTGCATATCCCTGCCCCCCATGCATGAAGTCTATAGGCATATCTTGGTGTCACAAGGATGATAAAAGTGGGTTAATATCCCCTATTTAATAGATGATATCTACTAGTATATAGTGGATATGAAAGAAAATGTAGTCTTATATAGAATCACACAATTTACTAAAATTCCAATATATTTTCGCAACGGCTGAGAACTCCACTGGAATAATCCAACTCTAGTAAAGATAAAGGGATATGCACATTTTCCTATCCCTACAGCCAGGATAGGTCAACACTATAATAATCATTAACAAGTATATAATCTGGAGAAATTGCACATTCTTTCTCTCCCAAGAGGATTTTCAGTATATTTTGGTAAAATATGAGGCATCAAAACTGGATCATTCTCCCATTCTAACTAGGGCTCACCATGTGAGAGTGGCACATGACATCGGAAAGGGGGACATTCCGGTCAAAAAAGAATTTTGGAAAATTTGAATGGCCTATGATCGGGCTCATATCCCATATTCAGTCAGGTCTCACCAAGTGGGAGGGGTACATGCCTCAGGATATGCTCATATTCCTGTTAAAGAAGTATAGTGACATAATACAAAGGCCTATGATTGGACATATATCCCTGTTATAAATGGGGATAACCATGTGAGAATGACACAATCCTTAGTAAAGGCACATATTACTATTAGTGATTTTTTCTGGAACATTGTAATAGATCATGGAATCTAAGTGCGTATTCCTACATCTACTGATGAACAAATACACCAGAATCATTCTAAGGAAATATAGGAGGAGGCCCATATCACTCCTTTCATTTTAGAGTTCCATTGGAATATTAAAAATGGGAATTAATATGCGTACCTATATCATATTTTTTTCTCCAATCAGGGTTCACCAATTGAGGGAAGAATATTCATCGAGTAAGGCTCATATCCCCGACAAGAATGACCAGTATCATATTCCAAAGGCTCAGGATTAGGCCCATACTCTCCTCCTGACCGAGAATCACCAATTAAGAATGAAACATGCCTCAAGACATGATCAAATTCATGTTGATAATGAGATATACCATTGGAATATTCCAATATATTCTCTAATGTGGTCTCAAACACCCGCACCACCATATGGTTATAAAGAAGTTCGGGAAATAATCACAATGGTCCATCAACTCTTCCACTGAAGGCTCATATCCCTACACCATTCCAAAAGGCAGGTCAATATATTCTGACCATATGAGGGACATGACCCATATTACTAATATACTCATTGAAAGTGTCCTTGTGGTTGTTCAAGACACATTTTCAACCCAACAATAGTCCATCAACTCTTCCCCCGAAGTGGAAGACAATCATTACCACAATACTCATCCTTTTAGTAGTTTGAAGATAGATTGTAGGGACTCTCCTTCTGACATCAACTATGGTCAACCTCCCAATGATGATATATCCCATGAAAAAATAAGTTCCCCCTTTCCTAGAACCCTTCATATAGAGAGGTGTTCAAAGATTAGAAAACTTCTTATAGAGAGGTGTTCAAATATCAAATGCCTTCATATAGATATGTGCTTGAAACATTGGGGTCAGCTACATATAGTTCCCCATCAACTTCCAGAAACACACCACTCAAGTAAATAAGTGACTATTAGAAGAATATTCTATGGTTTGACCAGATGGAGGCATGTAAGTATGATGAAGAGGAGGTTAACATTGATATATTGAGAGATTTATCTGAAAATAACCAACCCACCATATTCTGACCCCTCACCAATTCTTGACTATGAGATCCCAAATGAGAAAGAAAATGTGATCACACATTATCTAATATAGAATATGTGGGATACCCATATGTGACTGAAGGATAGAGACCTCCCTTATCAAGGATATGAGGGTCACGATCAGACCATTAAAATACTTTGTTTCCAACTAGTCCTATCTGTTATCTCCATAGACTAGGGTCAAAAAAAGGAAAATCGCTATAAAAATCTGAAACATGCTTTCCACCATTTCATTATAACTCTTCAAAAAATAATATCCAAAGTCCCTTAATTAATTAATATTTTATGATTTGGATAGTATGAAGTATTACACTTTGATTCACCCCTTGAATAGAATAACGCCTCAGATACGACAACCTGTAATGTCATAGCTTCTAGTAAAATAAGGGGATCATGCCTCGCTCGGGCCAGTTGGTCACTACAAAAGAATTACCCCACTTCAACAGAAACCATACATCACAAATAGAGGAAGATTTTATCCAATATATATTTATTTTAGGCCCCGCAATGTAATGTGAATTCATTTCCAACATGATTATCGAAGCTGAAATCACCCAGAAAACTTCCCATAATGATTGGTTCTCAACCCATGCTACCATCACACCCAGATCCTATAGAAGAAAAACTACTCCACATAATAAAACCATATTAGTAGCTTCTATATTAGCCTTCCAAGAGTATAACCAACCCACCAAGCTAGGTAAATATCTACCACCACCTCCACCTCTCAAATAATTGATTTCTGAGAGGATTCTGGACATACCAGAAGTAGTTGAAAACAAACCTGATCCCACTGAGAAGGGGGAATTAATATACCAATCATTATCACCAAGATCATCATCCCCAGATAGGGTCCTAGTAAAATCATCAGTTATTTCATATCAACGCCACCCCACTAGTCTGGGTGCATTTATATCTTCATGTCAATCTAGGGAGTTATCAAATCCCAGAATAGAATCATTGGATCCTTAGAAATAGGACCAATCAATTCCAAGTGTGGTCCCAAATAACCCACACCCCACAAGGATGGTAGAATTTTAATAATCAAAATCCCTACAAAGAAAATTAGTCTTCTCTAGGTTTGGTGTAAAAAATAAATGGTCGGTATCCCACTTGTTCCTCCCACAATAAGAAAAACCTCTGCTGGACATGGTCATGATCATCAATCAAGACCAAAAATTCCCTCAAGGTAACTATTCACAGACCAATTTGGGAGAGTGTACATCGAAGGTGATCTGACCCTTCTAGGGTCACAACCAAAAAAGGCCCAATATGTAAAAGGTTTCGAACAACAACCCTAATGAAGGCATTGCAAAATCATCATGTTGCGTCGAATGTAATGGTACAACCACCATTTCTTTATATGTATTTTTGAATTTCATCACTATCAAAATGAAAAACACTGTCAATCAAGTTAAAAATGCATAGGGAAACAACATGGAAAATATTCCCTAAGAGGAGGGTGATTTGGATGCACCAACTGAGGCTGCACACACCTAGAACCAGATAAGGCACCCAAATCTGGCACCTCAAAATAATTATTTACCATCTTCCTAGTGGAACACTTCCAAATAAAAATGTAATGGTTTTGATACATCCCAATCACCACCCAAAATATTTGTGGTTCTTTCCGTGTAGGAACAATTGTTACATTATGAGAGTGAGATACAAACTCTCAGACAACTCAATGAGGAACTACTCAGGGGAAATATTCCTACTGTGTATCATCTTCAGGCAGAGATGAATATTCTCCCTCCCATATCCAATCTTTCATAAAGAGTGTTATTTGAGGGTCGGACTGGATACAGATCGAGATAGTTAGTCTTCATAAATGAGGAAGTCTATAATGGTCACAACCTCCCTCTGTTGTGGAAATATTCCCTCCCTCATCAGAGTAATCATTCATTCCTAATAAAAATTGAGGATCAACAGGAGATAATGGAAGGGAAACCTCATTGAGCTCCACCCTCTCCCTATAAATGGGAGGCATCTTAGACATTAGTTCCCCGAGATCTTTATAATTTCATCATGTCCCCGGATACTCGAATGGAAGGCAATGAAAGGCAGAGCACAACTATGTAGTTTGAGTGGAATCCACATCCCGAGTGGGTGGATGACACTTTACCTCCACCCAATTTCAACAATCCTACCTTCTCTACCTTTCAAATCATAGAGAACCCTAAAAAACATCTCAAACACTTGGTATACTAAGGTGGGGTGATTATGGTCCCTCGAGATCAAAAGGGGGTGACAAATCTAAGGTTTTTTGTACATAATATGACTGGGATTGCTTGCATATGGTACAAAAAGCCTTCCAAAAAGATCCGTTGTAGTATAGGAAGACCATCTTTTTCAATTCATTTATCATTTTAGCTCCATGATAAAGAAAACAATGAATATCAACCTAAAAATTGTAAGTAATGATAAAATGAGAGGGTGTGTGACTTCAAATCCATATTGAAAGGTTTAACATACTCACTCAACATCCCTCTCTCGTAGGAGAAACTACTATAAATCTATACTGAAAATCTTGAGGATGAGTTGTAGACACCTTTAATCCTAATGTATTATACAGTTGGGTTCTGTGAGTTTATAGAAATAAAAAAACATCTTGATTAATCCATTTAGAAAAACTAATCTAAAATTCAACTCATGGGAACATCACCTGAAAAATGTATAGGCAACGAATAATCTATAGTTCTCACTCTCAATCCAATAGCGATGCCCATCCAAGAAAAAATTTACTTATAAAAAAATCCAACAAATCCAATTGAGTGGAAACAATCATAGAACATCCCTTGGCCATACGCATAGAGAAACTTGAGTCACTCAGTATTTGAGGATCATATGAATAAAGTATACTCCTTATGAAATGAACAAGTCCCTATTTATTTCTTGGAATCTATGGAAAATAACCTTATCATGATACCAACCCTAGGAAACCTGATGAGGTCAACCTCAAAACCCATCCTGATTACTAGCCTTTTACGAATGGATCATTCATGATATCAAGGAATAATTTTTCTTTAAATGTGTCTTTTGAGGCATGGTCAATTTTGGATAAGTGTTTATAGATAACTCCTCAGAGAATGTGGATTGCATAACTATTTCCCATCCAAAAGAAGAAGGTGAATGGGAAAAAGTTTCTTCCAAGAATTCATGTAAGTTTAACAACTGGATGAATAAAAAACAGTTGATTGAGCTCAGGACACCCTGAGATCATAGCTGCACAGGCCCATAATAACTCCACCACCTATTAAAGAGACACCAGATATACCACCCCAATGTGTGAGAAGGAAAGCATAGAAGGAAATAATTCATATTCTATAGAAATGCACGCTATAACTCTTGTATATTTCTTCCTTGGAACATATGCAGCATGGGAACCACCCCAGAAAATGGAAGACTCATCAGACGAATAGATCATAATTGTTTATATCAACATGATAAAACTGTAATACCCCTTTTTGGTGATGAATATTTCTTAGAATACAAGTTTCGCACACATAAATGATGGACATGAGAAAGAATGTTCTAGAACCAAGGAGACAGGGGACATCACATATGTGGTCAGACCCAATACTTCATTCATGTCCCCATGGAGAACATATATTAAGAAGAAACTCATGGTAAAGAACTCCATCTTGCTCAAAATTGGTAGGGATGTGTCCTATAACCATCCAATAGTCACCCACACCCAATTTTCATCCATGACCACCTATTGGGGGTTCAATTATCATATCATCCCAAGAAACAGGGAAGGCCATAATGACCCACTCCAATTGAAGAATAATCTCCTACAACCTTTTCACATACACCATTACTGTCCACATCAAATTCCTTGTCTCTTGAGACACATGTTACGAAGAAGCCCCATATCAGAAAGCACCAACCTTTGGCACAAAAGTATGATGTTCTGAAATAGTTGGAGATTATCCCATCCAAACACTCAGTAGTTGATGTGCTCTATATTTCAAACGGAATTAGGGAGGAACTTTTTGAATCCCTCAAAATCCCACATGAATTCAAGGTAGAAGTCACTACATCCAAGTTTTAGTGAATGTATACTATGTCAGTAGAATGTCATGTCTCTATCTCATTCATTGTCCATGGTCAACAAGAGGTACTTCAAGGGAACATTAGGCCCCTATATGAATTGGGGAGACTCAATAATGTTAAAATCTAGAGGAACCTGATTGATAAGGGCTTTAGGGTAAAACTCATCCCTATTTGAACCCTCCAACATTTTGGGTATAGTGAAGGTGACTTATCTCCCACAAAGATAACCATTCTAAGGTATGATATGCATGAACAATGAACTCTTGGTAAGATAAAACTAGAATCATAGTTTGGGTATCTATCATATGACACTGGTTTTATGGTTATTTCTTAAGACACAACATATAAAGTCCTACTTCGAAGGACCTAGCTCTATATCCACTTGGTAGTGCCTTCAACATTTCATCAATGTATGAAATATTGTATCAATGGAATGGTCACCATACTGAATGGTTATAGTGACCCCATTTTGAATCCACATATGCTGAAGAATAATTCTATAAAATTGGAAGCAAAAAACCTATGGAAGATGATGATATATATGTTGCAGTCTGTAATAGATTAGGGATATCCTCTAAAAATTCCTAGAGTATGCTTGACAACGAATATGTGCTCCCAAAAAATCTATTTGTGGTAATAGACCTATTCCTAGAGATCCAACCTCACCATATCCCTAGTGATAGTGTAAAAATAAATTATCTCGTACATCTCTCTCCAATGACCCAGGAAGTTGGGGATGATGATATCACTTTTGATGACCTCTCTCAGCCCGATAGTGATAGAGAAGCCCCTAGATTATCATCTTTGTATGGAAATGTATCCAGTGACTCAAAGGTGGAAGAATATGAGGATGGAATCCGGAACACACCTACCACATTTGAGGAAGGTATCTCCAACACCATTGATGAGATTATATAGGTGAATTTGGGAATATAATAAGATCCATGGCCTACATATATTAGTGAAATTATACCCCTCTAAGAGAAGGATATGTATATTTCATTTCTAAAGAAGCACTGATATGTGTTTTCTTGGATCTATAAATAAATTCGCAGACTAAATACCGATACAAATATGTACCGTATCATCGTACCCAATGAGCATCGAGGCTTCAAGTAGGCATCCAGGACAATTCACCCTTCTCATGCCACCAATTTAAAGTCATAAGTTGACATTTTGTTCAAATCCAACTTTTTTTGAGAAGTGCCAAACACATGATGTCTTACCAACACCTTCCCTGTAATGAAAAATAATGGCAAGATTAGTGTCTTCATCAATTTTAGTTACCTTAATCAACATTTCCCAAATTACAATTTCTCATTTCCCATCATATAACTCATTATCGATGAAACTACTGGCTTCTAGGCCATTTATTTCATAGATTGGTATTGAGGGTACAATCAGATAGAGATGGTACTTAAAGATGAAAACTCACTACCTTCGGGTTCTTAAGGGGATCTTTTGATATCAGGTCATTCAATTATTCTAGAATAACATTGGCTCCACATATTAACACACCATGCATCATATATTTAAGCCATTATTATGAAGGATAGTTGAATGTTATGTTACCAACCTGGTGTGTAAAGACCCGTAAAATTCAAAGGAATTTTTTTTCTCTTTATTTTCTTTGGAATTTTACAAGAGCGCGGTTTCTGACGGCACCTGATTCCGAGGCCCGGAGTGCCCGGAATCCTTTTCCGAAGTTTGGCTCGGGTACGTTCAGTGAACGAACGAGCGGGAATTTCTAACTTTTGAACCGGTTCCCGGAATCAAATTCTGAGGGCACTGATGAACTCGTAGCGCCGATATTCGCTTAAGGAGACCTTTTCTCGAGGTTGCGTTTATTGCGGGTTGAGAGTTAGTTTTTGGGAATTTAGAATAAGTTAAATAAAAATTGTGGAATACAAATTTTTATTTTAACTTGTTGGTTAACTTCTCCCAAAGGGAGTTAGAGGTGGGACCCACATCCACTTAACCTCCCTTGGGAGGATTAAGTGTGTTGGGGCCCACACGAAGCATAACTCTTCATCTTCTCTTTTTAAACTCCCAATAACCCCTCTTTAATTAACTTGACAAGTTGGGTTATTAAATGGGTGGAGTTGTTTTTTTTTTCAAACCTTTGAATTTTCAAAATGGTTTGGTTGAGTAAATAAAATAAGACCATAGCTTACTTTATTTGGGTTAGAATTATCTAGACAATCTTGAGAGAATTTCGAGCCTTCTTCTTCTTCTTCTTCAAGCTTTGATGAAGAACGCGAAGAACCTTTGAACATCGATGAAGAACGCCACGTTCTCGGGAATCGTCTTCCGCGACGCCATACCCGCGACACCGACAACGTCTTCTTCTGCGTCATCTCTTCCGCGACGATTTCCCGCAACGAAATCGTCGTCAAAGAACTTCGAATCCTCGCTTCACGACATCGACGTCCTTCTTCCGGGACGCCAACCACCGCGACGCGTCTTCCGCGGGTCGTTGACGATAATCGTTCTTGAAACCGAGGTAGGGGTTGTTGTTGATTATTTATTTATTCTCATTCTTGGTTCTAGCATGACAAACATGAGGATAAATGTTTATGTGTTATCGTCTAACGAGAGGGGGGCTGGACCGCACAAACACGGCCGAATCCCCCCTCCTTTGTTCTTGAATATTATTATTTTCTTGTGGATGAACGAGATGGTGTGGTGTCGTCGCACCACGCGGGAATCGCACGGCTATAGTTGCGTGGTGCCGTCGCGCCGCGCCGTGGAAAGTTTATCATGAACGCGACGCCGTCGCGCCGCATCGAAGGAAACTGAAGGCGCTGCGGCCGGAGCGGGGCCGCGGCGGAGGGGCGCGGTGTCGTCGCACTGCGCCGGATGACGAAGACCGCGGCCGGTTCCGGGCCGCAGCAGAACGGGAAGACCGGCGGACAGCCGGGCCGCCGTTGTCGGAAGCCGGAAAGGGGACCGGCCGGCCAGGTCGGGCCGGCCGGAAGGGAGAAGAACCGGGGGAATTAATTCCCCCGGCTGGCCAAAACCAGCCCCCCATAATGGGGGGGGGGGGGGGGGCGGTTACACCAAGGGGGGGGGGGCAGCGCCCACCTGTTTTTCTCAAAGGAGGGCCCCCACGTGAGAGGGGGCCGGTTTCTCCAAGGCGCGACATCAAGCCGCGCCGCCAGCTGAAGGAAAGCGGGGGCTTTTCCCCCCGCGCGTGGCACCCGAGCGGCGCCCCGGCCGCGTCGCCGCGTCGGACCGCGCCGCCGCGCCGGACCGCGCCGCCGTGCCGGGCCGCGCCGCCGCGCCGGGCTGCGCCGCCGGCCGGGCTGGGTCGGAACCGGGTTGGGTCTCCCCGGTTCAGGTCGACCCGGTTCGGGCCGACCCAGGGGGGGTCGGGCCGGGTCGGCCCGGACCCGGACCCCCCGTTTTCGAATCGACTTCGGTCTTTTGCCAATAACATGAGCTACGGACCTCCGATTGACGAACCGTCAGTGGCGATGCGATCCTTGGATCGAGACGGTCGATTCGGTATATCGCACTCAATGTTTCGGATTACTTTGAGTTCGGCCGGGTTGGTTCGTACACGAAACCAACCGGGCCCTCGGAGCGGAAACGCTCATATCTTGAGCTACAGACGTCTGATTGACGTGCCGTCAGCTTTGTTGAGTTCCTCTTAGTGAGACAGATTTTATGGCATACTCCGCCCGAGGTTTGGACACAGGTGGAGTACGGTCGGGTTGGTTTTGCCTTAAAAACCAACCGGGCCCCTCGGACGAAAAAGCCAATAACTCTCAGACCGGGCGTCCGATCGACGCGCCGTCTGTTGCGTTGAGTTCCTGTTGGAGATACGGAACTTTTGGATACATCAACTCTGGACTTTGTGACAGTTGATGTATCAGTCTCTCGGTTCGAGGAGCGGACCCTCCCGAACGAGCTTGCTGTGTGCGGGAACCCTAGTGCTGGCTGCGACTGTGACTGCTACTGCTACTGCTGCTGTGACTGCGATGACGACAGTACAGAGATCCTTGGTGGATTCGACGACGACTACAGCACTCAGCGATCCTACGTGGATCAGTGCTACAAATCCTATGTGGGCCCGATCCTGTGTGGGTCCGATCCTGTGTGGGTCCTTGCGCTCAGCGGTCCTGTGTGAACCAGCGCCTACAGGTCCTGTGTGGGCCCGATCCTGTGTGGGTCTTTGCGGGGGTTAGTTACCTATCGATCCTTCGTGGGTCCGACGACTTAGATGGATCAGAGATCATCTTTATCGTATTTCAAAGAAGTATACCTGTGTGAGCTGAATCCTGTTGCTATCCTGTGTGGATTGTGTTGTGCTATCCTGTGTGGATTTTGTTTTGCTTTCCTGTGTGGAATACGTATACTTTCCTGTGTGGACTGAGTTGTACTTGGGCTCGGAGGTTGGAGCGTATTGGAATTGATGACTTAGGTATATGTATGGGCATATACCTAAGCAGTGTCAGTTGTTACTTCGTGTTTGTATCTCACCTTTGTGGTTTATCCTTTGTGGATTTTGGGAGACCTTCAGGGGTCTCGGGGTCCCTACTAAGTAGCTTATACTCACCCCTGCACGGGCTATTCCCGCACTACGTTGTGTTGGTTGCAGACTACGGACAGCGTTGATCATGGTTGAGGCTTGCAGAGTAGGACGGTACCTGGAGGTGGACCACTGAGCGGGACGTACTCGGAGCGGACGGTGGGACCCGTGGAGCAGTGGAGCTATCTGTACCCACCCTTCAGGTGGGATTTCCAGTGGACAGCTCGGTGTAGCGGCTTTTACTTTACAGTTGTTGTTTTCCTTTTCGAGTTGTACTTTACTTTCAGTTTGGGTTTGTATACTGGCCCATTTTCTTTTCCGCACTTTCAGTTGTACTCTGTTTTTACTTAGTGTTTACTTTCCGCTTGCTTACTCTGTGGTGCTTGTTTACTTTACAAAGGCATTGCCTTCCCTTTTTACCGGGATTTACGCCTTGGTGCTAGTCGCTATCCCCTGGTCTATGGAAGGCGGGCTTGGGGTAGTCACGGCATGGGCCCCGAGGACGGGTCGTGACAAATTGGTATCAGAGGAGTTCGGTTCTACCACGAAATCTGATCTTTTCTATGTGAAGCAATAATTTTTAGCGTATTGAGTGTGGTTATCAGTCCAGGGAGTCCAGTGTTGGTGCGGCGGCCGACGTATCCGTACACCAGGACCCTGACTACTGATTTCCGACTTAATGCACGAAAACATTGATTGCGTGTGTGTTTCAAAGTTTTCTTTGTGATTACTTTATATCAGCTCACCAGGTATACTGTTCTGACCGTGGCGCACCTGTTTCCTTTTCAGGATGGCCCCACGACGGCAGCCAGCTAGGGTTCCGAGAGTCGAGCGTGACGACAGCCCACCGAGCGACGAGGCCTCGGTGCAGGGCCCTTTGTCAGCAGTGGCACCGGCGGTAGCTCTACCCGTCAAGCCCCCGATGCTTCCAGCGCCAGCCGCTGACGATGCACGTCGCCTTGGAGCTCTACACGAGTTCCAGCGCCAGCGACCGCCTAGGTTTCGTGGGGAGACGGACCCCCAGGAAGCAGAGGACTGGCTGGAGGCAGTGGTATGAGTTTTTAGGCTAGTGAGGACACCTACAGACCTCATGGTGATCCACACTGCGAGCCTACTGCACGCAGCAGCGGGCCGATGGTGGAGCTTGATGCTCCAGGTGCACGATGAGGCATCTCTTCTTTGGACGGACTTTGAGAGCCTCTTCTGCTCGGAGTTCGTCCCAGCCACCCTCCGTACGGTGCCTATCCAGGAGCTTCTTCAGCTGCAGCAGGGCAGTATGACGGTCGCTCAGTACTCGGCGAGTTTTACTGATCTCTCGCGCTACTCGACCGACATGGTACGGGACCCATTCTTCCGGGCCCGGACCTTCGAGCAGGGTTTGAGACATGAGATCAGGGCATCGCTGATCTCCCTCAGCATACCGACTCAGACAGGAGTACTGGAGCGGGCCCTTTTGATCGAGAGCTTCCTTGCTGAGTCTACACCAGCACCGAGACCCACCGCAAGGCGGCACGTGGCAGATTCGTCTGCAGCAGGCAGTCGACGGATGACTCAGGGGTCCAGGAAGACCAGACCTTCTGGCAGAGGACCTCAGGACACTGGCCCAGTAGTGCGGGGCACACAGCGAGGAGCCAGTCTTTCGAGAGGCAGGCAGTGCTACTCATGCGGCGGGCAGGGCCAGATGGCTCGTGACTGCCCCACCCGCCGTGCCGAGGAGTAGTAGACGGTTGAGGGACCACCTAGGCAGAGGCAGAGGGTCGACCGTGGCGGTCCGCAGGGAGGAGGTGGACGAGGCAGAGGAGCTGGCCGAGAAGCAGGTGGTGGGAGACGCTTTGAGGCTCTGCCACCACCACCACCAGGAGGTCCACCCCGACCACAGGGAGTAGGCGGGCAGAGACAGGCACAACTCCAGGCAGCAGAGGCCTACAACCACAGTGCACCCGAGATGATTCGAGGTACTATCTGTGTCTATTCCACCCTTGCTGCAGTACTTATAAACACAGGAGCGAGTCACTCTTTCATAGCTGCTGCCCTTGTTCGGAGCTCGGAGATTCCGACAGAGCCATTGGCTCGATCCTTACAGCTAGAGACTCCTACGGGAGAAGACTCAACGATTACGCACTGGTGCCGACAGTTTGACCTTACTCTAGGAGGCGATAGCTTCGGCTGGGATCTTCTTGTACCAACGTCGAGGCCTTACGACATCATCTTGGGCATGGATTGGCTATCTACGGTCCATGCGCAGATTGACTGTTTTAGGCGCAAGGTGCGATGTGTGCGCACCGACGGGAGCAGGTTCACCTTCACCGGCGAGAAGGGAGCCTTTGTAGCACAGGATGGACTTCCGCGGAGGAGAGGACAGCCCATTACTCATCAGTTGGCTAGCCTCATCCTTGGAGCAGTTGACATGCGGAGTCCTGGTTTTCCTGAAGTGGTGGATCAGTTTGCGGACGTTTTTCCCGACGATGTTCCAGGGATACCTCCTCGCAGAGAGGTAGACTTTTATATTGACTTATACCCTGGGACATCCCCGATATCCACTCCATCATATCGGATGTCCCCCGCCGAGCTTCGAGAGCTACGGGTACAGTTGGAGGACTTACAGGGCAAGGGGTTCATCCGACCCAGTGTTTCACCCTGGGCTTCCCCGATATTGTTTGCCAAGAAGGCAGACTGGAGCTTGCGACTTTGTTTTGACTATCGTTGCCTGAACCAGGTGACGGTGAGGAACAATTATCCGCTACCGAGGATTGATGACCTCTTTGATCAGCTCAAGGGAGCACGGTGGTTCTCGACGATAGACCTCAGGTCAGGCTATCATCAGCTCAGAGTCAGAGACGAGGACGTGCCGAAGACGGCCTTCAAATGTCGGTATGGCCACTATGAGTTCTTGGTTATGCCTTTTGGCGTAACCAATGCTCCAGCAGTATTCATGGCCCTCATGAACAGGATCTTTCAGTAATACCCTGATCGGTTTGTCGTGGTCTTCATTGACGACATTTTGATTTACTCTTTGACTGAGGAGGAGCACGCCTATCACTTGCGAGTTGTACTAGACACACTCCGAGAGAACCAGCTTTATGGTAAGCTCTCAAAGTGCCAGTTCTGGATACATGAGGTCCAATTCTTGGGACACTTTATCTCTGAGGCGGGAGTTGTAGTGGATCCTGCGAAGATCGAGGCTGTGTTAGCATGGGAGCCACCCAAGAGCGTGACTGAGGTTCAGAGTTTCTTGGGACTAGATGGATATTATCGGAGATTCGTGCCAGACTTCTCTAGAGTTGCGGCACCACTCACAGCCTTGACGAAGAAGGGGAAACCCTTCGTGTGGTCAGACAGATGTCAGCATAGCTTCCAGGAGCTGAGACAGAGATTGACCAGCGCACCTATCTTGAGGTTGCCTAAGGAGGGAGTAGGGTATGTAGTCTACTGCGATGCATCAGGGACCGGACTCGGATGTGTTCTTATGCAGGAGCGGGCAGTGATCGCCTATGGATCACGTCAGTTGAGGCCGCATGAGAAGAACTACGCTACCCATGACCTGGAGTTAGCAGCAGTGGTCTTCGCTCTGAAGACATGGCGACATTACCTGATGGGCGAGCGCTTTACAGTCTTTTCTGATCATCAGAGTCTCAGGTATATCTTCTCGCAGAAGGACCTGAACCTGAGACAACGGCGATGGCTTGAGTTCCTCCAGGACTATGAATTTGAGATAGTCTATACTCCTGGGAAGGGAAACGTAGTAGCCGATGCCCTCAGCATGAGGAAGGGCATTCAGCTACTTGAGGAGGCGACAGAGCAGCTAGCCTCTTTGCAGATATCCTTCGTGGATAGAGATGGAGCAGCCTTCCTCCAGTCTCTCACAGTCACCCCTCCACTACTGAAGTGGGTCAGAGAGGCACAACGTGAGGATGCTGACTGTGAGACACGGCGTGCACAGATATCCTCGAGACAGGCACCGGATGGTTTCTCCCTTGGAGCAGAGCACGACATCCTTTTTAGAGGACGTACCATGGTACCAGTCGCTTTGCGAGATGAGGTGCTGAGAGAGTTTCACACTTCCCCTTTGGCAGTACATCCTGGAGTGGCGAAGATGTACCAGGATCTCAGACGACAACACTGGTGGCCGGGCATGAAGAAGGTTGTGGCAGAGTTCGTTTCTCGATGCCTCACCTCCCAGCAGGTGAAGGCAGAGCATCAGGTACCAGCAGGCTTGGTACAGCCCTTAGAGGTCCTAGAGTAGAAGTGAGATGGGATATCTATGGACTTCGTGACTGGACTTCCACGCACTTCCAGAGGTCACGACTTCATCTGGGTGATTGTTGACCGACTCACCAAGTCAGCACACTTCTTACCCATCAGAGAGCAGGGCTCAGTGGAGAGCTTGGGGCATCTCTACATTCAGGAGATTGTGCGGATCCATGGTGTGCCATCATCTATCATCTCCGATCGAGATGCTCGCTTTACTTCCCGGCTTTGGAAGGGGTTATAGGAGGCATTCGGGACGCAGCTACGTCTGAGCACAGCCTTTCACCCCCAGACGGATGGTCAGACGGAGACGATCATTCAGACTCTCAAGGACATGCTCCACGCATGTGTCCTCGACTTTGGTCGTAGCTGGGAGGACCAACTACCCTTGGTGGAGTTTACGTAAAACAACAGCTACCACTCCACCATCGGGATGACACCGTACGAGGCGTTGTACGACCGACCTTGTAGATCTCCTTTGTGCTGGACAGACCCTGGGGAGTCAGCACTTGTGGGACCAGAGATGGTCCAGGCCATGATAGATAAGGTCCAGGTCATCCAGGAGTGGATGAGGACAGCTCAGAGCCGGCAGAAGTCATACGCTGACAGGAGGCGGAGGCCACTAGAGTTCGAGGATGACGACCACGTCTTCTTGCGGGTCTCACCTCGACGTGGTATATGGAGATTTGACCGAGGCGGCAAGTTATCTCCGCGCTTCATCGGACCCTTCCAGGTCCTCAGCAGGATTGGCGAGGTGGCTTATCGCCTGGCTCTACCACCTCAGTTGCACCGGGTGCACAACGTCTTCCACGTGTCTCAGCTGAGGAGATACGTGCACGACCCGACGCACATCTTTGATCATGGGGAGCTTGACGTTGACGATGGGGTGACTTTTACGGAGGTTCCGGTGGAGATAGAGGATCGACAGGAGTGGTTCCTATGTGGGCGATCGATTCCTCTTGTGCGCATCAGATGGCAGCACGGGAACCTCCAGGAGAGCACATGGGAGCGGGAGGCTCAGATGCGTGCTCAGTACCCTCATTTATTTCCCTAGTTTTTGATGTATCTTTACGGGGACGTAAAGCCCTGAGGTGGGAGTAATGTAAAGACCCGTAAAATTCAAAGGAATTTTTTTTTCTTAATTTTCTTTGGAATTTTACAAGAGCGCAGTTTCTGACGGCACCTGATTCCGAGGCCCGGAGTGCCCAGAATCTTTTTCCGAAGTTTGGCTCGGGTACGTTCAGTGAACGAATGAGCGGGAATTTCTAACTTTTGAACCGGTGCCCGGAATCAAATTCTGAGGGCACCGATGAACTCGCAGCGCCGATATTCGCTTAAGGAGACCTTTTCTCGAGGTTGCGTTTATTGCGGGTTGAGAGTTAGTTTTTGGGAATTTAGAATAAGTTAAATAAAAATTGTGGAATACAAATTTTTATTTTAACTTGTTGGTTAACATCTCCCAAAGGGAGTTAGAGGTGGTACCCACATCCACTTAACCTCCCTTGGGAGGATTAAGTGTGTTGGGGCCCACACGAAGCATAACTCTTCATCTTCTCTTTTTAAACTCCCAATAACCCCTCTTTAATTAACTTGACAAGTTGGGTTATTAAATGGGTGGAGTTGTTTTTTTTCAAACCTTTGAATTTTCAAAATGGTTTGGTTGAGTAAATAAAATAAGACCATAGCTTATTTTATTTGGGTTAGAATTATCTAGACAATCTTGAGAGAATTTGGAGCCTTCTTCTTCTTCTTCTTCTTCAAGCTTTGATGAAGAACGCGAAGAACCTTTGAACATCGATGAAGAACGCCACGTTCTCGGGAATTGTCTTCCGCGACGCCATACCCGCGACACCGACGACGTCTTCTTCTGCGTCATCTCTTCCGCGACGATTTCCCGCGACGAAATCATCGTCAAAGAACTTCGAATCCTCGCTTCACGACATCGACGTCCTTCTTCCGTGACGCCGACCACCGCGACGCGTCTTCCGCGGGTCGTTGACGATAATCGTTCTTGAAACCGAGGTAGGGGTTGTTGTTGATTATTTATTTATTCTCGTTCTTGGTTCTAGCATGACAAACATGAGGATAAATGTTTATGTGTTATCGTCTAACGAGAGGGGGGCTGGACCGCACAAACACGGCCGAATCCCCCCTCCTTTGTTCTTGAATATTATTATTTTCTTGTGGATGAACGAGATGGCGTGGTGCCGTCACACCACGCGGGAATCGCACGGCTATAGTTGCGAGGCGCCGTCGCGCCGCGCCGTGGAAAGTTTATCATGAACGCGACGCCGTCGCGCCGCGTCGAAGGAAACCGAAGGCGCCGCGGCCGGAGCGGGGCCGCGGAGGAGGGGCGCGGTGCCGTCGCACTGCGCCGGATGACGAAGGCCGTGGCCGGTTCCGGGCCGCGGCAGAACGGGAAGACCGGAGGACAGCCGGGCCGCCATTGTCGGAAGCCGGAAAGGGGACCGGCCGGCCAGGTCGGGCTGGCCGGAAGGGAGAAGAACCGGGGGAATTAATTCCCCCGGCTGGCCAAAACCAGCCCCCCATAATGGGGGGGGGGGGGGCAGCGCCCCCCTGTTTTTCTCAAAGGAGGGCCCCCACGTGAGGGGGGGCCGGTTTCTCCAAGGCGCGACATCAAGCCGCGCCGCCAGCTGAAGGAAAGCGGGGGCTTTGCCCCCCGCGCGTGGCACCCGAGCGGCGCCCCGGCCGCGCCGCCGCGCCGTACCGCGCCGCCGCGCCGGACCGCGCCGCCGGCCGGGCCGGGTCGGAACCAGGTTGGGTCTCCCCGGTTCAGGTCTCCCCGGTTCGGGCCGACCCAGGGGGGGTCGGGCCGGGTCGGCCCGGACCCGGACCCCCCGTTTTCGGATCGACTTCGGTCTTTTTCCAATAACATGAGCTACGGACCTCCGATTGACGAACAGTCAGTGGCGATGCGATCCTTGGATCGAGACGGTCGATTAGGTATATCGCACTCAAAGTTTCGGATTACTTTGAGTTCGGCCGGGTTGGTTCGTACACGAAACCAACCGGGCCCTCGGAGCGGAAACGCTCATATCTTGAGCTACGGACGTCTGATTGACGTGCCGTCAACTTTGTTGAGTTCCTCTTAGTGAGACAGATCTTATGGCATACTCCGCCCGAGGTTTGGACATAGGTGGAGTACGGTCGGGTTGGTTTTGCCTTAAAAACCAACCGGGCCCCTCGGACGAAAAAGCCAATAACTCTCAGACCGGGCGTCCGATCGACGCGCCGTCTGTTGCGTTGAGTTCCTGTTGGCGATACAGAACTTTTGGATACATCAACTCTGGACTTTGTGACAGTTGATGTATCAGCCTCTCGGCTCGAGGAGCGGACCCTCCCGAACGAGCTTGCTGTGTGCGGGAACCCTAGTGCTGGCTGCGACTGTGACTGCTACTACTACTGCTACTGTGACTGCGACGACGACAGTACAAATATCCTTGGTGGATTCGACGACGACTACAGCACTCAGCGATCCTACGTGGATCAGTGCTACAGGTCCTGTGTGGGCCCGATCTTGTGTGGGTCCGATCCTGTGTGGGTCCTTGCGCTCAGCGGTCCTGTGTGAACCAGCGCCTACAGGTCCTGTGTGGGCCCGATCCTGTGTGGGTCTTTGTGGGGGTTAGTTACCTATCGATCCTTCGTGGGTCCGACGACTTAGATGGATCAGAGATCATCTTTATCGTCTTTCGAAGAAGTATACCTGTGTGAGCTGAATCCTGTTGCTATCCTGTGTGGATTGTGTTGTGCTATCCTGTGTGGATTTTGTTTTGCTTTCCTGTGTGGAATACGTATACTTTCCTGTGTGGACTGAGTTGTACTTGGGCTCGGAAGTTGGAGCGTATTGGAATTGATGACTTAGGTATATGTATGGGCATATACCTAAGCAGTGTTGGTTGTTACTTCGTGTTTGTATCTCACCTTTGTGGTTTATCCTTTGTGGATTTTGGGAGACCTTCAGGGGTCTCGGGGTCCCTACTGAGTAGCTTATACTCACCCCTGCACGGGCTATGCCCGCACTACGTTGTGTTGGTTGCAGACGACCGACAGCGTTGATCGTGGTTGAGGCTTGCAGAGCAGGACGGTACCTGGAGGTGGACCACTGAGCGGGACGTACTCGGAGCGGACGGTGGGACCCGTGGAGCAGTGGAGCTATCTGTACCCACCCTTCAGGTGGGATTTCCAGTGGACATCTCGGTGTAGCGGCTTTTACTTTACAGTTGCTGTTTTCCTTTTCGAGTTGTACTTTACTTTCAGTTTGGGTTTGTATACTGGCCCATTTGCTTTTCCGCACTTTCAGTTGTACTCTGTTTTTACTTAGTGTTTACTTTCCGCTTGTTTACTCTGTGGTGCTTGTTTACTTTACAAAGGCATTGCCTTCCCTTTTTACCATGATTTACGCCTTGGTGCTAGTCGCCAGCCCCTGGTCTATGGAAGGCGGGCTTGGGGTAGTCACGGCATGGGCCCCAAGGACGGGTCGTGACATGGTGATTAACTCCTGACTGTGAAGTGACCACTTCATGGATCTTCCAATAGTCTTCAAAAAGTTGTGGCATCATAGTCTAAAGATGAATCCTCCAAAATGATCCTTTGGGGTAACATTAGGTATATTCCTTGGTTTTCAACTATTAAACCTCGGCATCGATGACGACCTAGAGAATATTAGTTCTATTCTAGAAATTTCACCCCTATAAATATTAAATAACTAAGGGGGTCCAAGGAAACATGGCTTAAATTTGGCATTTGATGGAAACCACAGCCAAAAAATATCTCCCATTTACCATGATAATGAAGAAAGGAATCGCATATCAATGGGATGATGAATGTTAGGAAGCCTTCAAGATTATCAAGAATTATTTATTGCACCCATTGGTTCTGATGCCCCCAATGGAAGGGAGACCACTCATATTTTATGTGGACACCATGGAATTCTCACTAGGTTCCCACCTAACATAGAAAAACGATATAGAGAGTAAAAATAGTCTCTAATACCTAATCCAAACAATGATATGTATCTTTAATTGATACTCTAATGTTGAAGAAGATCTACCTTTCACTCATCATCATAGTCAAAAATATGTGGCATTACATGCAGCACCATGAAGTCTATTTCGTCTCTTTTATTGATCCAATCAAGTACATCCATGGTCGTCTTTTAAAACAGGGTGATGGGAATTAATTCTTCAACAATAATACTTTCAATTTGTATCACATATGTCGGTGAAAGAGAAATCCTTGGCTCATTTCCATACACCACATCCTATCCTAGAGAATACAAAGGTGGACACCAAGCTTCCAGATGAAGAGTTTTTCTTTTCCCATGGCACTCCCCTAGACATGGGTGATTTATTTTGAAGGTACATTTTAAAGTTGTATTAGTAAAAGGATAAAAATCTGAAAGTATGACTAGGTGAATATAGGGATTTTGTCTCTCTCTCAATACAAATCAGTTTTTACCTACTCTTTCATACTATCTGAAGTCTATAAAAATTATGAGGCCAAATACTAAGCCCTGATTTCTGGATTTCAACTATCCCTACCACTGAACATATCCTAACTTAATATCAAAGGTGATTTAGAGAAAGTGATAAAGCATATCATTGTCCAATATACCATCAAAAAGAAAGAGTTAACCCCTCTAACATGCTATGTTAGAGGACTAATGGAATATTTACCTTTTGATCCCACAATTAATCAAGTTATTCGATCATATAATGCTTGTGTCGATGTATTGGTTAATGAAAATCACATCCTAGCTGACCCAAATTAGGAGAAAGAAATTTTTCATATAACACATCAAAGAATGGTCTCATCGGTCATCATATGTGATATGAAAGAAAAAAATAAGTTTAGTTCAACCCTTGATCATGATGAACTGGTGTCCACCCCTATATGGGTAGAGCCCATAATTTTCTATCTTTGAAATGGGGTTCTTCCGAAATACTGAGCCGGAAGGGAACATGATTGACACCATACATCAAACATTATCATGTGGGGCTGTCCAAATGATAAAAATACCACTACAAGAGAGGATTTGACAAAATCCTCATCATATTCATAGTATAAATAGATATATCTTCCTTAATGGGATAATTCCATGTAGTATCCTACAACGCTCATCAGTCTGAAACTAGGATCTCCCACTGAATCAAGAGGTTGGGTTACTACTAGAAAACCATGATATAGGACTGCGTGGAATTCACCAAGAAATGCCATGCATTATAGATCCATGAAAAATTCATCCATCAACCCTCAAAATTGATGAATGTAGCGAACTATTCATTTTTATTTTTTGTTTGGGGTATGAATGTTTTGGGGTCATATCCCCCAGCCATAGCTAAGAAGTTCAAGTACATCTTTACTTCCACCAATATATTTTCTAAATGGTCCAAGGAAATACCCCTAAAGGAATCCAAGAAGAATAATATCATCAACTTCATAATTTCTAACATCATTATGAGGTCCAGGGTCCCTAGCACAATATTGATGGACAATGGAACCAACGTATATTCTAAAGAGTTAAAGAATCTATACCAACATTACAATATTGATTCTAATCACTCGTCTCACTATCATGCAAAAAAAAGGTTGATATAGGCCTTCAATATGAATTTGTCAAATACACTGAAGAATATGGAAAACAAGGATAATAAATACTTGATGGAAAATCTCCTTCTTCATTTATGGGCCTAAAATACCACCACACATAATGTACAAGACTGAGGAAGTGTTACCCGTAGAATCCAATCTTCCTTCACTTTGAATATCCATTTGCGAAAAGGTCTCAAATAATGAGAAATCACAAATGTGGTTGAATGAATTGGAGAATATTGATGAGAATAGGTTTCACACATTACACAACCTTGAAATCAATCATAATCAGATCACACTATCCCTTGAAAAAGGTTCATCTCCACTCATTCCTCCAAGGAGAATTGATATTGTCTTTTAGGACCCTAATGATATGAGTCAAGAAACCTCCAAAGTTGGAAACCAAATGAAAAGGGCCCTAAATTATACACAAGCTCTATCATGATAGAGCTTATTCATTGACCAAAATAGATGGGGAGAGTCCCACACCCCCTCTAATAAAAAATATTTATCAAGAAATACATTTCATTACTATCATCAAGCATGATTTTATCCTGACAGTAAGTTTTAAAACTGCATAGTATCCCACGACGTGACCACACAACATTAAAATATATGGAAAAGTCCTAAAAATATGGCATTAAACAATACGGTTCCTCATGTCATGTCCACATGACATTAAATTATATAAATATATCCAAAACACATAACACTAAATTGTAAATAATAATTCTTCACCACATGATATTGAAATACATTGTTGAATTCCTCATCGCATGAAATTAAACTACACAGAAAACTCCATTTCACTAACTACTCACTGTACATGAGTCAGAATTGTGTGAAGAAATGATGAAATTCCCCCATCACTCTATGAGAGTCAGCTCCACCAAGGGTATTTCTTTCTAAAAAACTATATAAGGCTTGATTCCTATCATCACAAGATATGTAGTGATGTCCGAACCTCAAGACTTGGGCCCAACCACAATATTTCATTTCCTTCATGTTGGGTGATTCATGTTCTTCCCACACAACATTAAACTATAAGGGTTTCTAGAACTACATAAGTCTTTATTATCATATTCAATTAGATGCATAGGGATGCATGGATCCTATATCTTATCCTAACCACTTTAGGATATAAATAACCCTATCATATCCTTAATGTCCTCTATATAGTGAGAGTAAGACTTTCCATTCCTTTCTTCTCACACATATCATATCTCACACGAGCTTAGAAGATTTAATAAGGGCTTCCCCAAAAAAAGTCGTAGAATCTTGTGATAGTCTTAATGTGGTCCTGAAAGTGGGACCATAAAATTTATACCACGAGTCCTCAAAGTATGAAGTTAAACTGCACGTTTTATATACCTTATATTGCATAAAACTTCACATCCTTGTGGACCTCGCTCGAGAAGACCACCATTGTCAGTTTCGGTCTCCTGCCACACCTCCATTATATAACTGCATATAGAATGATTCCCATTTCAATGAGATACATGGGGACACCGTGATCCTATATCTTGGTCCATCCACCTCATGATACAAAGTAACCCTTCCTTGTGTATTGTACAAACTTTCTCAAGGAACTAATTCCTTGAGAACTATGTGTGGAATGATTCCTATCATCACATTATATGTAGTGATGCATGGATACCAAATCTGGGGCCTAGATACAACAATAAATATAAATAATTATCACCTCAATGTATGGTCCAGACCTGTGTAGAGAGTTTCTCATTCAAGAACTAAGTTTGTCTTGATTCCTGTAACCCAAGTATATGTAGCGACACCTAAGTCCCCAATCCAAGGCCTAACCATAATGACCGATAAAAAATTTAGCCCAACCACACAAGGACAGAGTCACACAATCTCATTTTTTCAACATACAAGACAGTTCTACATAGGTTTTTCCTCATACATGAAAATATATCATGTATAATTTTTTACGTCAGTTCCCATATCCTTATCACATGAGGTTAAAATGAAAAGAGAAAAAATAATCCCCACTACCATACATTAAACTATGTCTACCATCATTCACTTTAATCGCCTATCAAGAAACCACAAGGGCCTTAGCTTGGTTAACCATAGTACGGGGTTCTTACTCTATATTTTAAAAGAACCTCAGTCCATAAATTATACTTAATGTCTTGAGTTCCTCAGGTATCCCATACCCTTCCTGGCATTGAGAAAAGATACTTGGCTTCAAGCATCCTGATTCATGACTATGCATATATTCCTATGGCACCTGCTTACGCACATATGGTCACCAACCAAATTCATCACTATGAAAAAGGTATTTCTTACCATTTTGAGATCTGAAATCACTGTAGGAGAACTCAACACATTAGTGTGATCTAAACTAATCTCGGTATGAATGTCCCATATCATTACTCGTGACCTGAGTACCTAAATACATGATTTACAACCTTTTAATCCCCCACTAAGAGGTATGTTAGGGTACTCTTAATCCTAGGAATCCCAATTAGGATCTAGTGTGTCATTCCCCATATTAGGTCCATGTGAATTTTGACCATGAACTGACTTCACTTTGGTCAAATTTGTACGACCTTAAACTCTAGCCTATATTGGTCCAAATCGCAAGACCTTAAACTGCTATCAAGGGACACACAAAACTTGTCAGGTTGAAAACCCTCAATGGGAGACTTTGAGAAAAAATACAATTATTTTATCTATAAGTACTTCTTCAATGGAGTTTAGGTATAAATTATGGTTCTAATAAATAAGGCATAAACTCACAGGGCATACTTTATAGACTTAGTAAAATCAAAGATATTCTTTTTAGACCCTATTGTTTAGGCAGAAGTTAAATTAATGGGTTTTCACATCTGCTCATCATGAGAGTATGTTTTCAAAGGGGTGACACAATTTCTAGGGTGCTCGAACCCTCCTTAGTTATTACACATTCCACAAATCGCACTTCATGATTTAGGGTGCCCCATATCACCGTAAACCTTACATGGACCTTGAAAAGGATACCCGGCTTTAAGTGACCCTTTTCTTCACTCTGAATGTATGCTTATGTATCTTGAATATGCAGCTATGTTCGTCAACTTGACGCATCACTCTACAAAAAGGGATTTTCCGTCATTGTGAGCCCTGAAATCACTACAGTAGAACTCAATACCATAGTGTGATCTGAACTACTCACAGTATGACTATCCCATATCATCCTTCTGACCCAAGAACTGTAGACTATGAATTTAAATATCCATAAAAAACTATCCAAAAAAATTTACATCATCCATGCTACGTCACCATGGTTTTTACTCATTCCTAAGGCCTGAATGAACAATTTATTCCCAAACCATTATTGGTCCACACATTGTGAACTCAAAACATAAGATGTAGGGATCGAGCATCAAAATTCAAGAGATAACTACCCTAGGGTAACAAACCCATCCAGGATAACTTTCCTTTCATACCCAACCTCATCATCTAGACATTTGAGTCTTCATAAATCTTTTATAGACCTCAGAAAGGAGTGTAAATTGTCTTTTCTTAACTATTCTACCAACGCATAAGGGTATTAACCCACCTACTAATGCAATATCCTCTTTTCCAAAAAGGATCTTCAATCCTTGTGAGGCTTGGGAGCACCATAGTGTAACCCATAATCTCAGAGTGTTACATGTCATCCCTGGTATTTATTCCCCATCACATATTCACATGCTCAAAATTTTGGTTTATAACTCACATAACCCATATTCCAACTATCCAGGAAAGCCTAGAATCCCTAGTATTTCTCACTCAACTCTTAATACCCCCATAAATCTTCCATAAATCATGTAAAATAGTGGAGACACCTCTGTTTGGAAATTCTACTGACACATAAGGGCTTTGTCTCACAGGCCAAATGTATTTACTCCTTGCATGAAACTAGCTCTGATCCTCATCAACCTCAGTAACACCATGGAAGAGAGAAACACCCTAAAGTGTTTTAGATCATTCCTTTCATTTTATCACTGTATTCCATGATCTTTGATCAGGTCCGATCTAAAAGGGAACAAACTAAAGCAACAGAAGGTCTGAGCTAAAAGACACTAAATTAGAGTAATAATAGGTTCGAGCTAAAAGACCATAAAATAAAGCAATAGAAGGTCTGAGCTAAAAGACCATAAAATAACGAAATATAAAGTCTGAGATAAAATCCCTTAAACTAAAGTAATAGAAGGTTCGAGCTAAAATTCCCTAAACTAAAGAAAGTGATGGTCTGAGCTAAAAGATCTTAAATTAAAGAAACAAAACGTCCAAGCTAAAAGACCCAAAACTAATGCAACATAAGGTCTGAGCTAAAAGAACGTAAACTAAAACAATAAAAGGACTAAGCTAAAACACCTTAAACTAAATAAAAAGAATGCCCAAGATAAAATAATTGAAACTACAACAATTGATGTTATAAAATGAATGATCCTAAACTAAAGTGATATAATTTCTAAGCTATAAGACCCTAAAACTATAGAAGAACAACAATATTTACTGCAAGATCTTTTAATAAAAGATATATGGTCTTAGCAAAAATCCAACTATGCTCACCAAGCCAAACGGATTTAGAAAAAGAGAGAAGGAACTCTCCCCTATGACATATTTTTTTAATCACTGATCCTTATGTGAATCAGGTGATCTCAAGATAACTGGAATAGATACATCGATGAAGAATCTATTGTTTGTGGGCATTCATGATCACTTCTCGAGAAGAATATATTATGATTTAAATATTCAGGTCTAAGCATTTTGGTTTACTTGATATTATGAAATGGATGGGCATCGTTCACTACTACAAATATGGCCTTTATCAGTGCTAGAAAAGCCGATTAACAGTGCTAAAAAGCGTTGTTAATCGAAGCGAGGATAAAGGGGGTCCCTTTTATCAGCGCTCCGAAAAGGGCTGATAAAGGACCCTTTTATCAGCACTAAAAAAAGCACTGATAAAAGTCCCTTTTATTAGTGCTTTTTTAGCGCTCATAAAAGGGGAATTTTATAAGCGCTTTTAAAAAGCACTGATAACAGTCAAAAAAATTTAAAAAATAAAAAATAATTATATAATGCTGGGGTGGATCTTTTAACAGCGCTTGACCCCCCCTTTATCAGGGCTAGGCGGACCCCCCCCCTCACACTCTCCCGCGCGCTGCCCTTCCCGTGCATCCCCACACGCCTGCACCCCTTTTCTTCCACCCGAACTCAAACACGTGACCTCCCCCCTATCGCGGCTGCACCTTTACCACTAAGCCATTTCATTTTTTTCTATATTTAATGATATATCTATTTATTTATATATATATATAGTTATATTTATTCGTATATTAATATAGATTCATATTAATATAAATATATTTAATCATATATTATTATATATATATTCATTCATATATTAATATATATTTTAATTTATATATATATATATATATTTAGTCATAATTTTTTATCCGTATATTTATTTATATATTAATATATACTTATAAGATTAGTTTTAAATACATTTATGAAATATGTTTTTTATGTGTGTTTATAAATAAATAAATACATACATACATACATACATATATACAACACACACCCACATACAAACAAACACACACACAGACACAGATATATTTACGAATAAATACATATATTTGTGTATTTGAAAAGCCATAGAATGTTAAAACGACCATAACTTATAATCCAGAAGCCTGTTTCAACTCCACAACCAATCAAATCAAATAAAATGAAGAACTCTTCACTATGATATGTGGTACAGGCATAATGGACATCCAGATTAGAAGCTATACTTGTTTGAATGTTAACAAATCAGGGTATCCCGACTAAAAACTCAGTTTTGGAGGCCTTCTGGTCCTTTTTTGGCTAAAAAATGTTACAGAAGCTAAGATTTGATCACTAGCCTGTAGATCTCATTGCAAGCTTCGATTTGATATGTTGTAGAGCTCAAACGGACACCCAGATCAAAAGTTATGGTTGTTTGAAGTTTGATTTACATTTTCAACTTATTTTAGATCTTTTATTAATTTTTTTTGAGTTTTTGTGTCTTCAAATTGTTATTAAATGATTTTTAATCAATAATAATTAGCAAATTATGAATTAATAATATTTTAAAAAATATATTAAATCCATTTTCAATAAATTCCTTATATATTAAATGTAAGAGTCTATTTATACTAATCTAAAACATATTTAAAAAATATATATTATATTTATATCAATATAAATATACTTATATAACAATATTTTATTTTTCATGATTTTTTTTGAAACATAAAATTTATCAGCAGTAGGAAAAAGCGCTGATAAATCTTCCCTTTATCAGTGCTACTAAAAAAGCGCTGATAAAGGGGTCCCCTTTATCAATGCTAAAAAAATGCTGATAAAGGGGGGCCTTTATCAGCGCTAAAAAAAGCACTGATAAAGGGTCAGGTTTAACAGCGGTTTTTTTAGCACTGTTTAAAGTTCCCCTTTATCTGCGTTTTTTTAGCACTGATAAAAAGTTGTGCTACCCTTGCCTGTTTTTTTAGTAGTGGTTGATGATTAATACAAAATCAATTCAAATCCAAACACTCTTGGTCAGGAGTATCCTCTTTATAATTCCCGGAATCCCTTTTTCGACACACTTTTGAAAAATCCCCTCATGGGTCTCAATATCAAAGACCTCCAGAGGTTCATATATGTAAAAGAGTGGTCTAAACTTAACTTATAATCAAATTCTTTTCATGTCGAATGAATCTCACTCAAAGGGTGGGCATTTGCTTATGCTCACATTTGTGTATCACACACTTTTCCATCGAAAGATGCATGTCATGAGTAAGTGGATGATCATGATGTATAATAACATATGCAAATGATGTTTGGGATGGTTTCATTGTTTATGAAAATTGGAGGAGCTTGATTTTTTTTAAATAATAATATTAATAGTTATATTATTATTATTATTATTATGTTTTTTCAGATAATCATAACGGTAATAAATAAAATTATATAAAAATAGAACATTCCATTATATTCAGGTAGTTGCATGTCACGTGATGAATAAAGGACATCACGCATCATATTCTTCATATTCATGGTACTAGAGTGTTAGCCTACCTATTGTGCCTGGGATCGATGTTGTGCACCAGCAGATCCATGAATTCACACCAATTTCACATGGGTTTGATACCGCGCGCTAGAAAATCAGTGAGGGCATAACCTTGCTCACGCCAAGACTGCCACACGGGACACTTTCATATGAACACAAAATGACTGTAATTCCATCAAATGTAGAGAAGAAGATGAATATATCAAGAGAAGAATATTTAAATCATGCGCTCATATCATCATAGGACATGGAAGGAGTTACGACTCTTGGTTCATGTGGAGCCTCCAAGTAGACATAAGATTCCACAAAAATGGTTCATGGGAAGGACCAGAATGAGAATAATATCATCTGCGATGATCATATTGGATAGATCAATCATGTATGTGCCTACAACATGTGGATCAGAGAATCACTATTACCACATGAAGAAGCTTCGTAGTGCATCAATGAGGCTCCTGCAGGTTTTGATATCGGAGGATCTACGCATAAACCCCCCACGACCATATGAAAAATAAGAAATTGAGTATGCAGATGAGTGTGTCCACGATTCCACAGTCCCTGTTTGTGGATGAGATGAGTCCATGAAGTTGGTTCAAAGGATGTCTCCACTCCATGATATTTGGTATCACATTAAGAAGCCCAACACGTGGGTGCCACTAGGTAAGAAGAATGATTCACAGTCACTAAATGCCTCCATACTCGGCATGTGAATAATTTGAAAATATTGAGAATTTCGGTTATATTATGGAATATCTTAACACAGAAGAATCTTAAAATCAGTGGCTGAATAAGTCGGCATAATAAATTTTGGAACATGATAATAGAATAATCCGCCTTTCATAGATGCACGAAGGAATTGTGATAATTAACCAATAAATATAGAAGATAGATCGATGTTTTAAGGGGGGGATTCCATTATAAATGGAGAGATCTTTGTTCGAGTTTTTTTAATACGTTTTCCGAAAAACAATTAATGGAATATGTTAATTATTTTAAAAAAATACGCTACAAAGGCGGCATCGCCGATTCCTCCTTTGTGTTGATGCACAAAGGCGGAAACGACGATGCTTCTTTTCCTCCCCCGCACCTCCTTTGACCTAAATCTATGACATGGAAAATGCGGCGAGGGGGGGGGGTTGCCTTTGCCTCAACTCCCAATAAAAGGACTACCCCCCTTCTCCTCACTCAATTATTGCATTCATCTCTCCTAAATTCTCTCTATCTCTCTCTAAAAAAATCATTTTATGTGCGGGTTTTCGCGAAGCATCATTTAGAGGTATTTTTATTTATTTAATTAAATGTTTTTTATTTATTTAATTGGATTCTTTTTAGTTTTAAATATTTCATTTTTAAGTAGTTTAGGTAGTTCTCAATATTTTGTTTATTAGGTTGTGTAATTGGTTATATATAGTTTGAAATAATTATTGTTAGTAGTATAGATTAAGTATAGATTAACTTATAATTAACTTAGGATTAAGTATTGTGAAATTTTGGTAGCATAAAGATTATGTGGTTATCTAAGAAATCAAATATCTATCTGGATACAAACAAGTGGATGTGACAACGGGCATTGCTGCACTCCTAGTTTGACACTCCCAGTGATATGCTTAAGATGATTCATATTTTTTTTATAAACTACTAAAATATCTAAGAAAAAAGAAATTAAATTAGTATATTTATCAATAATAAAATGATAATTATTATGTTATAGAATGAAATAAGGACAAAAGCATTAACAACTGAAAGTTATTATTAGTAATTATATCTGTTTGAGTAGTTTAATTAGTTATATATAGTTTATAAATAATACTTATTCTTAGTAATGACTAATTATAGACCAATTAATGATAACTTAGGATTACAAATGAATAAATGTGATTAGTTAATTATAAATAACTAATGAATATGATATGATTAAGGATTAAAGAATAAATAATTAAATAATAACATAATATTGATTAACTAATGATTAAATAATGAGTGATTAGTTAAGAAAGTTATTATTACTAATTAATGATATTATGTATTAAGTCACCTAGTTAGTTATATATAGTTTAAAAATAATACTTACTATTAGTAATGATTAATTATAGATTAATTAATGATAACTATGATTAAAAATGAATACATATGATTAGTTAATTATAATAAACTATTAATATTTGTTACAGTATCATAATTCTGATGAAAGAAACATTTTTGACGTAGTGAGTTTTATTTGTCTGTGTGTATTGCTATGGGGAGGTTATTCAAACTGAGCAAGGGGATTCCTATAGTACACAACCAATAATGGTGGTTAGTACAACTGATTGTGTAACCATAAGTGACCTTAAAGAGAGAATTTGTGGTTCCTTAAATCTGGGACCCAATCAAGAGATCAAGTCTCTGAGTTATAGAAATTTGCAATTTCCGGCAAAAATGTGGCATCTAGCTTCTCCATTGGTTGCTGATGCGCAGTGGGCCCAAGAAATTAATTTATTTTCTCAACGGTCAAATGGTACCATGATGGAGTTATATGTTGATGTTGCTACTGTACAACAACAACGTCCAGTTGTACGAAGAAGTAGAATCACAATAGTGGTTGAAGACAGTCCAGCCCATGAAATTGAGCCTATTCCAAATGATGCAGCAGAAGAGGACAACCAAGGTGATCTCCCGGATATACATGTCAATCCAACTTCCGATGAAGAGTTTTGTAATGACGGATCAGATGGTGACAACAGTGCTGATGATGAGGGATCAGCTGAAGTTAGGAAGGATGTTTCGAGAAATGAATTAGTTGTACATCAACCTTGACCTACAATAAATCATCCACAACTCCTTTCATCTTGTTCAGAAGCAATTACACATGTGCCTCAATTTGATAATAATGTTCTCACACTGACAACTGGGTTCCCCGGAGTTGAACTAGATAGGTTTATTGAGCTGGACAAAACCTTATATATTGGAAGTAATTTTCCAGGTAAAGATGCATTAAAAAGCACGCTAAAGAGATTTAATATTGAGAGGCACTACAACTACATAGTTCACAAATCATGATGTAGTAGATATGTCATACAATGTGAGACGTATGGGGATGATTGTAGATTTTACATGAGGTCGATTCCAGACATTACATTTGGAGGTTGGAGAATCTCGAGGATTGAGGCGGCTCATACTTGCATTCTACCAAGACTCACACAAGATCATACCTCATTGGATGCAGAATTTGTGTCATCTATTGTTATTGGGATGATTAGGACATGTCAAGAAGTTCCAATAGCCCTTGTTCAAGAGATGATTCAACAAAAATTCAGTTATAAGATTTCTTATAATAATCCATGGATGGCAAAACAGAAGGAAATTATGAAGGTCTGTGGTGATTGGAATGAATAATATCAGGTGTTGCCGCAATTGCTAGCCATACTGAGGCATCATAACTAAGTTTTCTTCCATCTGGATACAAACGAACATGTGTCTCATGATAAATGACTTGATCTATCTTGTGTTCAATTTCATCGGTTGTTCTGGGCATTTTTTTCCTTATATGTCTTCATTTCTTTTCAACAAACATTTTATTTAGATTGATGGAACATTTCTATACGGAAAATACAAGGGTGTATTGTTGATTGCGGCAACCCAAGATGGAAACTGTTCACCTCTTCCGATTTCCTTTTCCATTGTATAGAAAGAAAACTATGAATCATGGAGTTGGTTTCTGGAATGTATAAGAAACTGTTTCACCAACATTCGGGGTGTTTTTTTGATATCTGATCACCATTGGGAAATTAATGAGGCAATCAATGTGAATCCATATACATGGAGATACCAAAATTCGTATCATCAGTTCTTCATTAGACACATTTCTAGAAATGTGCATAAAAAATTCCACAACAAACCAATGAAGAAGGCAATCACGAGGCTTGATACGCATTGTATTTGTTATTTTATTTTACTATTTTAACATAAAGATAAAATAAATTTATGTGAAATATCATCTATTCTATGTACCATATGAGTCAGACAAATGGTGGTTTGAAGAACGTTTTGAACAAATCCTCCAGGATAATCAATAATTTCATGATTATATGATGTAGATTCCAAAAGAGAAATGGACATTGGAATATGATGGGGGGGAAGAAGTACAGACACATGACGAAAAACATTGTGGAGTGCATCAATGGTGTCTTCAAAGGGCTTCACAAGCTACCTATAACCTCCATAGTTCAGGAGACATTATATCGATGTGTAAAGTACATTGTTGATAGAAAAAACCAACATCATAAGGAATACAATAGGGGCCAATATACGGAAGACACTTTCAATGAGAGATTGAAAAAAATATTAAAGAATCTTCTGGTTATCACGTCTGCCTTTTTTGACGAGAAGACTCCCGATTTGAAGTTCAAGAGCGTTCATACCCCATCACAAATCTCATCGGTGAAAAAATTGTGGTATTACTGGAAACAAGCAATGTCAATGTGGAAACTTTCAGGCATTCTGGTTTCCATGAACACACGCCATCACAGAAGGTGCCTCTGTGAACATATCATGGGAAGCATATGTTGATCTAGTGTACCAGATGTATACCATTGCTAACAGTTATGCTTCACCATGGACATCTATTGGGGAGTATCATTATTTCCCAATGCCTGAAGGACAACTGATAGTGATACCTGAGATGAATCGGTTACGTCCTCGTGGGAGACCAAAGGCCAGTAGGATGCGTAATGAGATGGACTAGCCTCAAGAACAAGGGAAGAGTTGGCGATGAAAGATATGTCATAAAGAAGGTCATAACCTAAAACGATGCCCTAACATTGATGGGTCGAGATCACAATCTCATCCAAAATGATGTATTTTCTTCATTATGACATTCTCGTATTGTAAATTAAATGTTGTTATCTATTCTTTTATTATCGGTTTTCTAAACCCCAAAACCCAAAATCATAACACTTAACCCAGAAACATGTTTCCAAAACCTTAATATCAAAATTTGAAACTCTAAACCCTCAAACCTAAACCCCAACCCAAAAATAGATTCCCTTTACCTTGGTTTTTGGTAACATTATTTGTGATATTTTAATAAACTATTTTATAACAATATAATAGTAGCATAATGATTAGAATAAGTTATTCAATACAAATAATTAGATATATTACTAAAATATCTTTATTAATTTACATGGTTTATCTTAATCCAATCCATAACTATTAATCATAAAGATCCTCCAAAATATGTCTAACCAAATTCAGGACCAAATAATTTAGATAATAGAATTTAATTCATAAAAACATTCATGATTTCAAGAAATATCTTTATCCTTATTCCTTAAATAAAATCTTAGATAATAGAATTTATTTCAAAAATCCAAAAGCATAACACTTAACCCATGTTGTAAATTAAATGTTATTATCTCTTCTTTTTTTTTCCTCAGTTTTCTAAACCCCAAAACCCAGAAGCATAAAAATTAACCAAGAAACTTGTTTCTTAAACCTTAATATCAAAATTAAAAACCCTAAACCCTCAAACCTAAACCCCAACCCAAAAACATATTTCCTTTACCATGGTTTTTGGTAACATTATTTGTGATATTTTAATAAACTATTCTATAATGAAATAATAGTATCATAATGATTAGCATAAGTTATTCAATACAGATAATTAGATAAATTCCTAAAACATCATTAGTAATTGTCATTGTTTATCTTAATCCAATCCATAATTAGTTAATCATAAAGCTCCTCAAAAATATGTCTAACGAAATTCCAGACCCAATAATTTAGATAATAGAATTTATTTTATAAAAACATTCATGCTTTCAAGAATTAACTTTCTCCTTATTCCTTAAATAAAATCTTAGATAATAGAATTTATTTCATAAATCCAAAAGCAGAACAGTTAACCCATATTTTAAATCAAAATGTTATTATCTCTTCTTTTTTTTCTCGGATTTCTAAACCCCAAAACCCAAAATCATAACACTTAACCCAAAAACATGTTTTCTAAACCTTAATATCAAAATTCAAAACCCTAAACCCTCAAACCTAAAACCCAACACAAAAATTATAAACCTAAACCCTAAAACCTTACAAAAATACAAAAATGTAGATATATTCCCTTAAATTATGTATCAATTAATAAAATTCTTACAAAGATATTTTCATTAATAAAATTCTTTCACAGCCTAATTTTTTCCGTCTTTTTTTTCTCTTTCCCCTTGTTATCTTTATTTTATTCAGAACCAAAATAAATGGAGAATTATATTTCTTCTTTTAAAAATAACTTCATAAAACAATGTGAATAAACGTGTTAGGTCTTTCATTCTAAAAGTCATTACATTATGCTAACCATAAAATTATATTTACATTTTACACTTACGACTCATTTCATTTGTTTATATATAGATAGATGATACTATACTACTCACTCGGTATCCTACCCATATTTCATAGGTCATGTTAGAGGGTCATCCAGATCGATTGATCAGGTTGCATCGAGCACACCATTTTCATCACATGGATCCTCCACATTCCATTAGACCATACTTGCGTCGTTATGGATTCTATGGCCTTTCTGTATTAGTTTTCACATTTGTAGATCATTACCCACTTACTTCCCTCATTTAGAGGTTGAGACTAGAGACACACACATTCCACCTTCCTGAGGGAGAGATGACCATCACCCTAGAGGATTTGTTAGTGCTTCTCGATCTTCCTATCTAGGGGAGTCCCGTTATGGGACTCACTCGTGCAGCTTGGCCAAACCTTTCTCAGTTCTTGTTACGCGTTGATATTTTGTCTGACCATAGGGCTACAGATGAAGCGTCCATATTTATGCCTTGGTTGGAGTTGCAAATTCTACATTTACATGATGATGATGATGACAAGAATGTTATCATGCGTTACGCCCATGCATATATATTACGGCTCATTGGTGGGATCATGTGTACTGATCACTCGAGGATGCACATGCACATGATGTATCTACCCATTCTAGAAGACTTTGATCAGGATGGGACATACACATGGGGATCAGCCTGCTTGGCATACACATATAGAGAATTATGCAAGCTACCCACATGGACCACACATGTCTCGGGGGATACGTCATCCTTATTAATATGTGGGCATGGTAGCGCATCCCAGTATTCCACCCTGACCTTGCTGGACTGCCAGTCGAGATGGAGGTGCTTCATGACGCTCTGCGTGGACGCAGGTATGATCAGTCATTTCTATTGGTTTTTATTCTACTATGAGTTATTGACTATAATTTCTCATTGTTTGTCACTATCGATGATGTATTTTACAATTGGTGTCAGTGAAAGAATTTTGATGCGGTTCTAAGACATCATTTGGGCATATATCAGGTACAGTTGGACTGTATATTACCTAATCAGTGATGTATATATAATCTATCAATGTCAAACATATTTAATAATAGCATCAATTTTTGTTTTTAATTATGTTATTTTTTGAAAAAATCACTTGTCATTTTAGATTTCATGGTTTCCATACTAAAGTATTACAGACCAGTTGCAAGCATACTGCACTGATGGGATTGAGGATGTTATGTCTGTAGTGCCCCTAATTCACTTCCATATTATTAAGTGGAAACAACCTGACTGAGTCATGCGTCATTTTTTCCGTACTCAATCGATTCCATTACCATCGAGACAGACAAACTGACTTCATGGGATGAAGTTGACAGGGAGGAAGGATGATGACTTGTCTCGAGTATATGCCAGCTTTATCGACTGCAGGAATAAACATGAAGAGTTTCATATTCAGGGTGTTCCTACGAATCTATTCTCTCTTTCAAAGTAGGTTATGCGCCATGGTATATAATGAAGTCTATACTATATCTTACTACACCCGGAATTGAGATACAGAGGAGGGTAAGTTAATAAATTTCTATTAGTTTATTTATTGAACTATTTTATAATTCAATTTGAATCTATCTACATGGAATTCACATAGAGAAACTTTTTCGTATGAGTGATGAAGAGGAGGAGGGGGTCTTTATCCAGCCAGTCGTCCATTCTACAATGCTGGAGGTGAGGTTATCTTTTCTTGCGCTTTCTGGGAGCATATTCGCGCGTCCGTCCTAGAGAGAGGAGTTTCCTGCCCTAGAGGAACATCCTGTAGCTGCTGCTGGTGCTGTGGATCTATGACCATGGCGACATAGACAACGTCGTGCTACATGTGAGGCCTCACTTATTCCATAGGCAGTGGTTGGCCCTGTAGTGGTCCAGGATCATCCAATTCAGGATGTGCCACAGGTGGCATGGGATCATTATTTACTGATAGGATATCAGTAGTTCTCTCTATCTTGGGATCTAGATCCATCACAGCATTGGGATCCATCGCAACCTTGGATTCCAGATTCATCACCATCTTAGGGTATAACTCCATCACAGGCTTGGTTCCCCACTATGATGGAGGCAGGTCCTTCTACCACCCTAGTGGGAGAAAGATCCAGAGGGCAGTACGAGATGTTATTGACAGCTCCTCCCATTGACACACAGATGGAGGATACACCAGTTGACATTCCAGTTCCCGAGGATCTTCCTTCTCCAGGTCATCATACTCCACTGCGCACTCGATGCAGACGTCCTATTCGTAGACCACCATGTGGGATGAAATCTCCTCGCCAAAGATATAGACATTGATTATACATGTTTGTTTACATGTTTTATGTCTACTGAAATCAAAACAATATTATTACTATTATCTCTTCATCTATGTTTATCTAGTATTTCAATTTTCATTTATATTTTAGGCACAATTTATATTTGTCATATTTCAAATTCGACTACCTGAAACATTGAAATAATTAGTAAATTCTAAGTAAATAAATTTAAAAGATTAAACAATCTACAGTATAAAAATAATGTTAATAAAATTTAAAATATATCTTAATCATCTTTTTTTTAATATAAAGAGTTTCATAAATAAAATAAATAAATTATAATGAAAGGAATGTAAGAAATGTAAATAATTTTTAAGTTTCAAGTAGGTGGATTAGAAATCTTATAAATAACTTCAAGTAGGTGGATTAGAAAGCTTATAAATAATTTTTCAAAAATAATTTTTAAGAAATTATTTTTATTTTGGACTACTTGTTATATGTTTAAGAGATTTTTAAAATTTAATTCATATCTATCTTATAGTTTATATTATATAGGCTAGAAAATTCACATACTTGAAGCATTTTAAAGCTTCAAGTAGGTGGATTATAAAGATTATAAATAAATTTTCACCATGATTTTTTAAGAAATTATTTTTATTTTGGACTACTAGTTATATGTTTAAACAATGTTTAAAATTTCTTCCATATCTGTCTTATAATTTATATTATATAGGACAACAAAGTCACATACTTGAAACATTTTTAAGTTTCAAGTAGATGGATTATAAAGCTTATAAATAATTTTTCACAAATATTTTTGAAGAATTTTTTTCATTTTTGACTACTAGTTATATTTTTAAGCAATGCTTAAAATTTCATTCATATCGGTCTTATAGTTTATATTATATCTGCTAGCAAATTCATGTACTTGAAACATTTTTAAGATTCAAGTAGGTGTATTAGAAAACTTATAAATAATTTTATCCAATATTTTTTTATGAAATTATTTTTATTTTGGACTACTAGTTATATTTTTAAGCAATGTTTAAAATTTCATTCATATCGGTCATATAGTTTATATTATATAGGTCAGAAAAGTCATGTACTTAATGCATTTTAATGTTTCAAGTAGGTGGATTAGAATGCTTATAAATAAATTTTCAGCATGATTTTTTAAGAAATTATTTTTATTTTGGACTACTTGTTATATGTTTAATAAATTTTTAAAATTTCATTCATATCTGTTTTATATTTTATATTATATAGGCCAGCAAAGTCACATACTTGATAAATTTTTATGTTTCAAGTAGGTGGATTAGAAAGCTTAAAAATAATTATTCACCAAATTTTTTTAATAATTTATTTTTATTTTGGACTACTTGTTATATGTTTAATCAATTTTTAAAATTTCATTGATATATGTCTTACAGTTTATATTATATAGGCTAGGAATTTCATGTACTTGAATAAAAGATAAATTATGTTGAAAAATTACATTATATATATATATAAATATTACCATATGAAAATAATAACAAAACATTAAAATTTTAAATATTTAAAAAATATAATTAAAATAGAAAAAAATAGTGTTTTAGGGCAAAGGCGGCATCAACGATGCCGCCTTTAAGCTGTATTTTAAAAAAAATAACCTATGATGTTAATTTTTTTCAGAAAGAGTATAAAAAAATCCATCTTTCTTCCTTTGTAAAGAAGGGAATTGTGAGCCTATTAAAGGGGTACATTATGAAACTCATGCAAGACATCATGCTTTCACTCACTTGAAGAAGCCAAGGAACGTCTTAGTACATCACATGGAGGGATATACATCATGTAACCGATCATACAATGTGTCTACCACTCCCTAAGGGAGAGATATCATTTTAATTTTATAATGGATCATAGAAAGATCCCATGCCTGATATCTAGGATGTTATTCATGACATAAATAGGCATTATAAATATTAGTTTTAATATATGCATGCTAGAGGACCAGTTTAGTTTACTTGAAGTCTCAGTGCCAGGATATTTGGCACCGCTTAACCCATCATGTGAAAGTCAGTTTCACCGTACGACCCATCATACAATATGATGTGATACCACAAGGTGTTAAAGATTAGGCAATGATAAAACATATGTGTCCTGAATAAACACAGTCATGAAAACATGGATTCAAGTTCATATCATGGGTATACTGTGATAATGAAGGAGATAAAATTACCACATACTCTATCATGTGAAGAATTGCAGATAACAAGTCAGATTCTAGATATAATCAAGTCCTAAATAATTTATTTGACATACTGGGAATGCTGAGCATGAATAGAATTCAATACTCTATGCACCAAGATGATCCAAAGGAAGTTCACCCCGCACCCAGGAAATGTTAATGCGTGCATGAAAAAATCAATGTCGTACTTTTAACCTCCATGTGAATAAAATAAATATTCCATGTACATTAGTGTAAAATCTTATTGAGACTCTTTCTGATTACATTCTTTAGTCAATATCATGAGGATTTGGAAATTGTGTGATGCCCTCATGAAAACCCTCATTCACACAACCCATTCAAGTGTATTGGTTTATGCGATATTCATGCAATAACTTTCAACACTTTCCATGCACCCTTGGTAATATGGAATTGACATGAAAACACCCTCAGTAAACCATGAATATGTTATGCCTCAAAGAAAGGTAATGTAACAATCCCTAATAATATCTACCCGCCATCGAAAGATCCATCACTAATCATGTGACACACCACATACAAGAAGATATATTTTCCATGGAAACACTCGTGCACTATCACGAGATTCATTATTGATCACATTATGAATAGCAGACAAGGAGAGAGATTGTCTCCGACAATAATTGCATGGAAGCGTGAGATCTCAAAAATCCATGATAAAAAATGGAGGAGGCTGGAGTCTCTTGAGGTTATAAAAGACACGAGACACTCCCTTGGAAATTTTCATTCCCCGAACTGGTTGACGCGCGACATGCATGTGAGTATTAAAACTGTTTGGCATGCATGCAACTTAACCCTCTATGGGGTATGTACCGGGTGAAACAATTCAAGCACAGTTTTCTCAACCGTGCACTTGACATCTTGCGACCCTTTCAATTATCTGACATTTTAAATAAATATAGTTTTATTCAAATGGGATAAGTGAGATGTTTAAAATGAAATAATAATAAAATTACTGTGTAGATAATCATAATAATAATATTATTAAATGGTTGCAATTTTTTTATAAATTTATATAAATAGTATCACTTTAAAATTTCATTGTTAATATCCTTATTATTAAGGAAATGAAATAAATGGTGGTAAAGGGATAGTTTTATTATGATGATTATTATTTTTCCATTATTGATGTTATTATTATTATTCATAAATTTATTATTGTGTTATAATATTATTAAGTATGTTATTATTCTCTAGATTAATAATAATAATAATATTATTATTGTTATTATTTATATTAATACTGTTATAATAAAATTAAAAAACCCTAGCTGAATCCTGCATCACCCCCATTCCCTACATACCATACCCAGTCCCCCTCTGTGCTCGCCCTCATGCCGCCCTTTCTACCCTCCCTCGCTGATCCATCCCTTTTCCTCGGGCTGCCCTCGCTACCCTCCCCCATTGCTCCATCACTTTGCCTCACGCCACCCTCGCTACCCTCCATCGTCGCTCCAGCCCTTTGCATCACATAGGCCTAGCCCTCTCCCAGCGGCTTCTCCCTAGCCTCGTCCTCCCTCTTGGTCTGCCGACCCTCCGGATATCGGCCTTCCGCACCTCTGGAAAGGCTACCTCTGGTCTTCCACACCTCCATCCAAGTTGCGCTCTGGCCTCCTTGCTCTAGACTATGGAACATTTGTCCCCATCTCTGATCTTCTCCCTCTTCAGTGGGTTCGCACCTCCTCCACTTTGGTTAGACAATTATTTTTAGGGGTTTCCCTTCGATTTAGCAAAACCCTAACACCCAAGTTTTTTTTCTTTATTTTCATGTTGTTTGTCGTGCGTGGTTGGCCCTTGGGGGATTGTTCTTCCTTCCGTTGAAGTTCCTCTATGTCCGCACATTATTTTAGGTAGGTGAATTCACATGTTTTTCCTTTCTTAAGAACTCCATAAATACTTTCTTTCTTTTAATTAATTTTTACTTTAACACGTTTTCACCTTAATTATACTTTTAACTAGTTTTTGGATAGTGTTTTATGTTGGTGAAATTTTCTAGAATTAGTTTTTAAATCATGCTTGTGGGTTGGTATTTTTAAATTTTTTCAGAAAATTTCATTTTAGCATTTACAAGATAGAAATATGGGGATTTGTATGGTACTTTCAATTTGATCATTTTTAGTAAACTGGTTGAGCCATTCGGTAGCATTTAATGAATTTTGTGGGTGTTGTGAAACTTATTTTGGAATGGTCTTGGTGTGTCTTTTAATTAAAAAGAGTATTTTGAGTGTGTATTTGGTGGAAATCCTTATTGTGCTACTTAGAAGTGTTTTTAATTTTTTAAATAATTTTTAAAAAATGTGTATGTGATTTCAAATCATGTCTTCAAATAATTTTGGTGTGTTTTTTATTGGGTTATATTATGGCTAGGTGGCATATAGAAATGTTTTAAAAAGAGTCTATGGTGGCGTTGGAGTTGTTTTATGTTTTCTAAATGAGATGGATAGTAGAACATTTTTTGAACATAATTGGTGGGTTTTGTGGAAATGGTTTTCAAATGTTCTCTTTAGATTTTAGTGTGTCATTAGATGTTGGCACATCCATGAGTGCATTATATGCACACATGGAAGTGTCCTAAAATTAATATGGCACTTGTAAAATGATATTCTCTATAAAACTAAGTTTCCTAAATGAATTTTTAGTATTCAAAAAAAAGTTGGTCCCATTTTGTAGTTTCTAAAGAGGGTTTTAAATGAGGTTTTATAGAGTGTTTCTCCATGTGTTTTGGAAAACATGGTTTTTAATGGGTTCTTCAAGGTCTGGCCATTTGGGGTGAAACAAATTTTTGTGAGAGTTGAAAAGAGTGAAGGCATGTTTGGTAACTGAGGAGTGTTAGAATGTGTGTTTGGGTCTTAAAGTCATGTTTGAATCTTCCAACTCATGGGAGAAGTTTTGTTAACTTTTATAATGGTTTGTGTTTAGAAATTGTGTGTTCCTAGTCAGAGTTTTAAATGTTTTTAGAAAAATGGTTTCAACATGGATGTGACGTGATGACCGTTTTTCACTTTCAACTTAGTTAAATGTTTATGTTGATTTTTTGAAATAATGGAGTTTTGATTATTGTGTGACCATTTAACAACTTTAATATTTTGTAAAAAGTATCAAATGGTTTTAATGATTTCATGGAATGATGGCCCGGTCATCACCTTTGATGATATGATGTTTATATATTATTGGGGAACCTCTATTGGGGGATATCCCTTATGGGTGATCATATTGAGTGTCCATATTTGGAGTAGTCAAGTGTGGTGAGATGAGTCACGCGTGAGAGGGACTCCTACTTACATAGTATTATTATAACCACCATGGATTCCTTGACATTTTTTAGATGATTGAGTGACATTATCTGATCATCCCCGATTACTTGGGTTGGTACCCCCTAGATTGGTTATTAGGATAGGCGGGCTCTGTTATTGGATTGGTCAGTCATAGAGTGGCCACTTTGTTATAAACTTTGGAGCTTCACCATACGCCGACAGGTGGTTCCGAACCGAGTATGTATGTGGGTCTTCTTGGGATGTTTAGGATCACCAATAGTAACTTGATTATTTACATTGATTTTTTACTCTCTATCGTACTATTTTATTTCCAACTTTCCTTATTTACCATTATTATTTTAGCTCAACTTTGGTATCTTTTGTTTCGGTTTTTTATTATAAAATGAATATAGTTTTTTTGGAATAGTATGTAGCGTCTGTTGGATTTTTGAATTGAAAAATAATTTTTCTTATTTTAAATTGTGAAAACCTTACTTTTATACAGGTATTTCAAACTTGTGTTAATGGATTGTTTCGAGAAAGGAGGTGTTTGGATTCTATGGTTTATCTTGGCAACCTTACTGAGAATTTTAATGATCATGCCTATTTTTATCGTTTTAGTTGTTGGTTTTCTTTACTCTAGTTTTCTTGGATGAGTTGCTCATTATTGGAGCAAGGTTAGTTTTTTATTGGGTGATGACCTGGAAGGTCATGTGGAGGTAAGCGCGTTTTCATTCTATTTCTGCTACTAGTTTTATTTTTATCGTCATTTTTTGGTTATCTATTTATATTTTTTCATGGTAAAATCATTCCTAATGGTATAATTTTGATGCCCGAGACTAGTTTCTAACCCGTGGGGATTAGGAACGCCCCACAGGCCATGCCGTAGACCAGATCGAGTGACCTTTTCACGGTTGACCCAGGTTGGTTTGTAAAAAAATGGTATCATAGGAGGCCCTTCTTATTTGGGGTGTTTGGTAGATAGTTATTAGGACTATCAAGACTCGGGAGGTTGGTATGGGAATGGCATTATCAACCTTCACTCATTCCAAACCTCAAGTTTCCAGGGGTAGTCTGGGAATTGAGGGCTTGTCTCGTTCTGGTTTGATTTAGATTGAGGGATGACAAAGGAGGCAAGCTGATGTTACATCATGGTTTCACATTGATTAGTGGCCCATGTGGATTCTGAGTACATGGTTTAAGTTTCTCCTAGTTTTTTATGCTTACTAGGGTCATGACCCACTACCATGTCGCTATGTTAATCATGATTACTAGCCCCTCAATATAGTAGTTTCATGCACGTTAAGTGTTGTCTTGGTTATGGTTGATGTAAGTGCGCTTTTGAAAATGAAAAAAAGTTTTTTAAATGATAATGAATTCTTTTAAATGAATTTAAATTCGTGAAATGGGTTTTAAAACTGAAATCTATTGGTAAAAAAAATTTGGTGTTTGCTTGGAATTGGAAGAGAAATGGTCTGGGTACATCCTTGGGTACTCTTTATGAACGTTTTCACATGTGGGGGATGCATGGAAAGTTTGTGTTGGTGAGAATGGATGAAACAGGATGAATACATTTGAAATGGTTCATGGGATTACTTGGGTGTCTACTTGGACTTAAAGGCTTGAACCTATTTTTCTAAAGTGATTTTAAAATGAGAAATGATTTTGGAAAATTGAATTTGGATTGAAAAGTGGGATTGGTATTTTGAAAGTGGCCTTGAAAGAAGGCGGTTTTGAAATATCAAATGAAAAGGGTATTTTGAAAAGGGAATTTTGGGTTGTGTTTTTATTGGTTTGGTTTTGAGCCGGTCATTTTGGCTCAGGATGTTACTTTAAATTATACATTGATTTGCTATAAGTTTTGGATTTGTGTTTTATATGTTGTTTAGAAAATGAAGACCAGAAGTGTCCCCAAGGTTTATGATAAGTGATGCCCAGTTTTGGGTCCTTATCAGACGTTATTTTTCCTTCATGGTGATCAGTGTCCATTAGAGGCAGTAGAGTGTCTTGAATAGGTCGAGTACATCGTCAGGGTTTTGGGAACTCTCAAAGATGTCAGAGTGCATGTCGTGATGGGTATGTTCGAAGGTCCATGAAGGGACGAATGGGAGTTGTTCACACTACCATTAGTACAATTTCGGATGATGACGAATTTCTTTAAATATGTTTTCATTTAATTGTTAATACCTGAAGATATGAAGATTAAGAAAAGGGAAGAGCTCAAGTGCATTCAACAAGGCCAATAGATGGTGAAAGAAAATGCTGAACATTTCAAAGAACTTGCGTCCGTTTGTTTTGAGGTAGCATCATAGGATTTGATGAAAACTCCTCCCTTTATTATGTTTCTTCATCTAGAGATCAAGGAATGAGACCTCCCTTATAAGTACCATCATTTTGAGAAGCTGGTGGATAAGGAATTCTTGTATGAGTTCATCTCTGGAGTGCAGATGGTTGGAAATATAGCGTATTCAATTACTCATGAAGGTTATTTGTCTAGTAAGTAGAGGGTGCCAAATGGACCAGTTTCTTAAGATTCCTCTATAGTGGTTCTGGATTCCAATTCATTGGACCGTTCAATGATGTTCCATCAGAGTGGAATTTTAGGGAACACGAAGTCGCCATGTCGTACCCCTTTGAATATGTTTCATCGTTGCAGCTGTCTGGGTCATTTGGAAAAGTTTTTATAGGAAGCTTATCCAGAAGAATATGCCATGACTAGAGGATTCTAGTTTCCGACTGTGAGGCATAAGATGTTTCAGCCATCAGAGCCCCAACCACTGGTCTTGGAGTGAAGCTTGTGCGCAGGCAAGAGTTTTCGGGGGGGTGTGAATCCTTGGTTAATGTTTTTTGTTCTATAATGGAAGTAGAACATTTAAAGCCTTTTAGTTATTTTTTTCTACTATTAAAGTTTTGATGTGGTTGTAAGTTTTTTGTTTTTTTGTGATGTTATGATGTACTCATTATATTATATTCAAATAAGTCATGTTTGTGTGGACATGGTTATCTGGATTGTGCATTTTTCTTTAAAGTGTGTTGGTCCCTAGTATGGGTTGATCTCAGTTTAGCTCTGTTCATTTGGAGGTGTATGTTATTGTGGTAGAATCGGTGTTTGTGGTTATTCTCAGCTCCACTTCTTGGGGTAAGTTCTTCTTGGACGATTTTCTCTAGTGTTGAGGTTTTTTGGTCTGGGATGATAGTTCCGAGTTTTAGCAGATGTGTTGCTTCTCTCGTACTATATAAATTAGTTTGGATATGTTGGGAGTTCCCACGTTTCCCCCTTCCCAGGGTTATATGTTTGGGTGTTAAATTTCTACTCTAGTTGAGTTCTTGTGGTGGGGAGAACCCTCTCATGTTCTCCCATTCTCTTGTGTTGTGATTTCTTTTGGTTTCAATCGGGCATGGATTCCTATTCTGTCTATTATTCGACTGGGTGACTTTTCGTGGAAGAAAGAGTCTGTGGTGAGGAGAATTGTCACCCCCCGACTTGGTTGATCCCTGACTTGAGTGTGAGTCTTATAACTGTAGGGAAAGCACGTAGCTTACCCCTATATGCATTCAATATCGGGTGGCACGGTTCGAGTGCAGTTCGCTCCACCGTGCGCTTAATGTCCTACGACCCATGCAATTATCTGATGTTTAAAATAAATACATTTTTATTCCAATGATATAAGTGGGATTTTTAAAATTAAATATTAAAAAATTACTGTGTAGATAATGAAAATAATAATATTATTACATTGTTGAAATTATTTTTTTCTAAATTTATATAATTAGTATCACTTTAAAATTTCATTTTTTATATTTTTATTATTAAATAAATTATATAACTGGTGTTAAAGGGATATTTTTATTATTATGATTATTATTTTTCTATTATTGATGTTATTATTATTATTCTTGAATTTATTGTTATGTTATATTATTATTAATATTGTTATTATTCTCTATATTATTATAATTATTATAATTATTATTTATATTATTATTGTTATAATAGAATGAAAAAACCCTAGCCTAATTATGTGTCACCCCTCCATCCCCTATGCACCGTGCCTAGTCCCCCTCCGTGCTCGCCCTTACACCAACCTCGATACCTTCTTTCACCACTCCAGCCATTTGCCTTACATCTCCCTCTCTACCCTCCCTTTCCGGTCTAGCCCTTTGTCTTCTGCCATCCTCACCCTCTCCCATGAGACAAACTCTAGCCTCGTTCGCCCTCCAAGTCCCCCAGCCCTTTGTCTACTGGCCTTACACACCAATGGCAAGGACTCCTTCGGCCTCCGGCCTTCGGCACCTCCGGCTAGGCCGCGCTCCGGCATCCTTGCTTCAACCAACGACACATCTGACCCCCATATCTGGTCATCTCCCTCTCCAGTGGGTACACTACTCTATATTGGTTCCCAAAATACTTTTTAGGGGTCTTCCTTCTATTTATCAAAACCCTAACACTAGGTTTTTGTTTTGCGTGTTTTTCTCACAGTTTGGCATGAGCGGTTAGCTTGCGAGGGATTGTTCTTCCTTCTGTTGAAGTTCTGTTTCATCCGCACATGATTTTAGGTAGGTTAATTCACATTTTTTCCTTTCTAAATCATTCCATAAATACTTACTTTCATTTAATTATTTTTTTTAAATGTGTTTCACACCTTAACTATGCTTTCGACTAGACATTGGATAGTGTTTTCTGTTGGTGAAATTAGCTAGAATTTGTATTTAAATCATGCTTGTGGGTTTGTAATTTTAATTTTTTTGATCAAATTTTATTTTACCATTTAGAAGATATAAATTTGGTGATTTTTAAGGTAATTTTAATTTTAGAATTTTTAGTAGACTGGTTGAGCCATTTGGGATCATTCCATGCATTGTGTGGGAATTACGAAAGTTATTTTGGAATGGCCTTAGTGTGCATTTGAATTAAAAAGGGTATTTCAATTGTTTATTTTTGTGTAAATCCATATAGCACTACTTAGAAGTGTTTTTTAATTGCTTAAAAGATTTATTAGAAATGTGTATGTGATTGAAAATCATGTCTTGAAATAATTTTGGTGTGTATTTGATTGGGTCATCTTATGGCTTGATGGTCATATGGAAATGTTTTAAAAAGAGTTCTATTGTGGCATTGGGGTTGTTTTATTTTTTCTAAATGAGGTGGATGGTATAACGTGTTTTTAAGATAATTGGTGGGTTTTTTGGAAATGGTTTTCAAATTCTCTCTTTGGATTTTAGTGTGCCAATTCATGTCAAAAAATCCATGAGTCCACTATGTGCACACATGGAAGTGTCCTCAAATGAAGATGGAACTTGTAAAATTATATTCTCTATAAACCTCAGTTTCTTAAAAGTATTTTTAGTATTAAGATATTGTTGGTCCCATTGTAAAGTTTCTAAAGAGGGTTTTAAATGAGGTTGCATATAGTGTTGCTTCAAGTGTTTTGGAAAACATCATTCTGAATGGGTTCTTCAAGGTCTAGCCATTTGGAGGGAAACAAGTTTTGGTGTGGGTTGAGAAAGGTGAAGGCATGTTTGGTAACTAGGGAGTGTTCGAATGTGTGTTTGGGACATAAAGTACTATTTGGATCTTCCAACTCATGGGCGAAGTTGTGTAAACTTTTAGAATGGTATGTGTTTGGATGTTGTGTGTTCCTAGAAAAAGTTTTAAATGTTTTTATAAAAATGTTTTTGACATGGATGTGATGTGACAACCAGTTAAGAACTTTTAACTTAGTTTAATGTTTGTGTTGATTCATTGAAAGGATGGAATTCCGATTATTGTATTCCCATTTAACAACTTTAATATTTTTTAATAAGTATCAAATGGTTTTCATGATTTCATGGCATGACATCCCGATTGGAACCTTTGATGATATGATGTATATATATTGTCTGGGAACCTATATATGGGGGATATCCCTTATGGGTTATTGTATGGAGTGTCTGTGTTTGGGGTAGGCAAGTGTTGTGAGATGAGTCATGCGTGCGAGGGACTTCAAATTAAACAATATTATTATAACCACCGTGGGTTCCTGGGCATCTTTTAGATGATTGAGTGATGGTTTATGATCATCCCCGATTAGACGGTTTGGTATTCCTAGATTGGTTGTTAGGCTAGGCAGGCTCTGCCACTATATTCGTCAGTCATAGGGTGGACAGTTGGTTATAGACTTAGGAGCTTCACCATACGCCGATTGGTGGATCTGAACCAAGTACGTCCAGGGGTGTTCTTGAGATGTTTTGGATCACACATGGTTACTTGATTATTTACATTTCTTTTTTACTTTATTTCGTACTCATTTATTTCCATCTTGCCTTGTTTACCTGTATTATTTTAGCCCTGTATTGTTATATTTTGTTTTGGGTTTTGTTTATAAAATGAAAAATGTTTTTTTAATAGTATGTAGCATCTGCTGGATTTTTGTATGGAAAAATAATTTTTCTTATTTTAAAATGTGAAAACATTACTTTTATACTTGTATTTCAAACTTGTGTTAATGGATAGTTTCGTGAAAGGAGATGTTTTATTATGTGGTTAATCTTGGAAACCCGAATGATCATTTTAATGATCACTCCTATTTTTATTATTTTAGTTGCAGGTTTCCTTTTCTCATGTTTTCTTGGTAGAGTTGCTCATTATTTGAGTAAGGTCAGTTTTTGGTTGGGTGGTGACCAGGAAGGTCACATGGAGGTAAGCACAGTTTCAATTTCTTTTTTGTTTGTAGTTTTATTTTTATTTTCAGTTTTTTTATCTGTTTATCTTTTGATCATGGGAAAAAGCATTCTGAACGGTAAAATTTTGATTCTTGGCACTTGTTACCAGCCTTTGGGGATCAGGAACACCCCTTGGGTCTTGCCACATATCTCCTTGAGTGACCTGTTCTGGGTTGACCTAGGTTTGTTCGTGACAAAATGGTATCAGAGGAGACCCTTGTAATTTGGGGTGTACGGTAGATGGTGATTATAACTATTGGGAGTCGGTATGTAGGTACGTGAAGGGAATTATGAACCATTACTCATTCTGAACCTCGAGTCTCCAGGGGTAGTCTGGGAATTGGGTCCTTGTCTTGTTCTGGTTCGTTTTAGATTAAGGGATGATAGAGGAGGCAATATAATGTTACATCATGGTTTAACATGTAGTAGTGACTCATATGAAGTCTGAGTACATGTTTTAAGTTCCTCTTAGTTGTTGATGCTTACTAGGGGCATGTCCCACTACCATGTCGCAAGGTTAAGCATGACTACTAGTCCCTCACTCCAATAGTTTGATGCAAGCTAAGTTTCATCTTGGTTTTGGTTGGTCTAAGTGAACTTTTGAAAATGAAAAAAGATGTTTTTGAAATGATAATGATTCTTTTAAATGGATTTAAATTCATGAAATAGGTTTCAAAACTGAAATCCCTTAGTAAAGAAATCTGGTGTTTTCATAGAATTGGTAGAGAAATGGTTTGGGTGAAACCTTGGGTACTCTTTATGAACGTTTTCACATGTGGGGGGGATGCATGGAAAGTCTGTGTTGGTGCATATGGATGAAAGCGGAGGAAGACATGTGCAATTGGTCATGGGATTACTTGTGTGTGTACTTGGAATTAAAGGTTTGACCTTGTTTTTCTAAAGTGATTTTAAAAGGGGAAATGATTTTGGAAAATTGAATTTGGTTTGAAAAGTGGGATTGGTATTTGGAAAGTGGCCTTGAAAGAAGTTGGTTTTGAAATATAAAATGAAAAGGGGATTTTGAAAAGAGAATTTTCAGTTGTTTTTGTGTTTTTTTTGGTTTTGAGCCAGTCATTTTGGATCAAGATGTTACTTTTATTTATACTTTTATTTTCAATTGATTTTGGATTTGTGTTTTATATATTGTTAAGAAAATTCCTCCCAGAAAGGTCCCCAAGGTTTCTGCTAAGTCATGACTAGTTTTTGGTCCTTCTTGGACTTTGCCTTTCCTTCACAGTGATCGGGGTCCGTTAGAGGCAGTAGAGTGGATTGAATAGTTCGAGTGTGTCTTCAGGGTAATGGGAACTCCTAAAGTTGTCAGAGTGCATGCCGTGTTGGGTCAGTTCGAAGGTTCATCACTTTAAAAATGGGAGTTATTTTCCTCACAATCAATGAAAGTTGGGATGATGTGAAATGTCTTTAAATGCATCTTTGTTCTATGGTTTATACATGAAGATGTGAAGATAAAGAAAAGGGAAGAGCTCATGTGCATTCAACAAGGACAACAGACGGTGAAAGCATATATTGACCATTTTAAGGAACTTGGGTCCATTTCTTTAGATATAGCATCGCATGACTTGATGAAGACTTCTCTATTCATCAGGGTTCTTCATCCAGAGATCATGGAATATGTCCTCCATTCTAAGGACCATTGTTTAGAGAAGTTGTAGGATGAGGCATTCCTAGCTGATTTGGTCATCAGAGTGCAGATTGTTGGAAATCTAGTGTATCCAGACTCTTGTGAAGGTTATCCATCTAGTAAGTAGAGGGTGCCAGATGGATGTGTTTCTAGAGATTCCTCTCCAATGGTTCTGTCTTCTAGTTCATAGGACCATTCAATGGTTTTCCATCAGTGTGGACGTTTAGGGAACATGAAGTCGTCATGTTTCACCCCTCTGAAGACGTGTCATCGTTGCAGTTGTCTGGGTCATCAGGAGATTTTTTTCTGGAAGCATCACTATAGGAAGACACCATGACCGGAGGATTCAAGTGCCTGACTGTGAGGCATAAAATGTTTCAGCCATCAGAGCCCCAGCCACAAGTCTTGGGGTGAATCTCGTGCATAGGAAGGAGTTTCTAGGGGTGTAAACCCTTTGTCTAAGTTTTGTGTTCCGTGTTGGCAGTAGAAAATTTTTAGTCTTTTCGTTCTTACTTTCTACTATTAATGTTTTGACGTGGTTGTAAGTTCCTTGTTTTGTTGTGAAGTTATTATGGAATAATTCTATTATAATACAAGCAGTCATCTTTGTGTGTATTTGGTTATCAAGTTCATGTGTTTTTCTTAAAAGTGTGTTGGGCCCTTGTATGGGTTGATCTTAGTTTAGTCGTGTTCGTTTGGAGGTGTAAGTGCCTATCTCAGAATCGATGTTTGTTATTATTCTCAGCTTCACTGCTTGGGGTAAGTTCTGGTCAGATGTTTTTCTCTAGTGTTGAGGGTTTTTGCTATGGGTTGAGAGTTCCATGTTTCGGTGGATGTGTTGGTTCTCTTGTACTACAGAATTTAGTTTGGATCAGTTAGGAGTTCCCGCATTCCCCCCATCCCATGGTGCTATGTCTGGGTGTAAAATTTCCTCTCTAGTTGAGTTCTTATGGTGGGGAGAACCCTATCGTGTTCTCCCATTCTCTTATGATGCAGTTTATTTTAGTTTCAATTGTTCATGGATTCTTGTTCTATATATTGTTTGGATGGGTGACTTTTCGGGGGCCGAAAGTGTCTGTGGTGGGAAGAATTGTCACACCCTGACCTGGTTGATGCCTGACTTGAACGGGAGTCTTAAAAATGTGCTGAAAGAACACAGCTTAACCCTATAGGTGATTAGTACTGGGTGGCAGGGTTCGAGTGTGGTTTTCTCAACTGCACGCTTAACATCTCGCGACCCTTTCAATTATATGATGTTTAAAATAAATACAGTTTTATGCAAATGAGATAAGTGATATTTTTAAATAACAATATTAATAAAATTACTATGTAGATAATCATAATAATATTATTATTAAATGGTTGTAATTTTTTTCTAAATTTATATAAATAGTATCACATTAATTCATTGTTAATATTTTTATTATTAAGGAAATAAAATAAATGGTGTTAATGGGATAGTTTTATTATTATGATTATTATTATTCTATTATTAATGTTATTATTATTATTCTTAAATTTATTATTATGTTATATTATTATTAAGTATGTTATTATTCTCTAGATTATTATTATTATTATTATTATTATTATTATTATTATTTATATTAATACTGTTATATTAAAAATGAAAAAAAACCCTATATGAATCCCGCATTACCCCCATCCCCTACGTACGATACCCAGCCCCCTCTACGCTCACCTTCATGTCGCCCTTGATACACTCCCTCGCTGCTCCTGCCCTTTGCCTCAGGCCGCCCTTGCTACCCTCTGTCATCGCTCTATCACTTTGCCTCACACCGCCCTCGCTACACTCTATCGTCGCTCCAGCCCTTTGACTCACGTCAACCTCACCCTCTACTAGAAGCCGCTCCCTAGCCTCGTCCTCCCTCTTGGACTGCCGGCACTTCGGCTACCGTCCTTCCACACTTCTGGCAATTCCGAATCCGGTCTTCCGCACCTCCGGCCAAGCTGCGCTCTGGCCTCCTTACTCTGGCCAATGGAACAAATACCCCCATCTCAGACCATCTCCCTCTTCGGTGGGTTCACACCTCCTCCACTTTGATTATACAACTATTTTTAGGGTTTTTCCTTCTATTTAGAAAAACCCTAACACCCAAGTTTTTTTTCTTGTTTTTCTTGTTGTTTACCGTGCATGGTTGGACATTGAGGGACTATTCTTCCTAAATTTAAAGTTTTTCTATGTCCACACATGATTTGAGGTAGGTGAATTCACATGTTTTTCCTTTCTTAATAACTCCATAAATAATTTATTTCTTTTAATTAATTTTTATTTTAACATGTTTTTCACCTTAGTTATGATTTCGACTAGTTTTTGGACAGTGTTTTCTTTTGGTGAAATTTTCTAGAATTATATTTAAAATCATGTTTGTGGGTTGGTACTTTTAATGTTGTTGATCAAATTTCATTTTATCATTTAGAAGATAGAAATCTGGTGATTTTTATGGAACTTTCAATTTGAGCATTTTTAGTAAAATGGTTGAGCCATTCGGTAGCATTTCATGAATTGTGTGGGAGTTCTGAAACCTAATTCAGAATGGTCTTGGTGTACCTTTGAATTCAAAAGAGTATTTCGAGTGTGTATTTGGTGGAAATCCTTATTGTGCTACTTAGAAGTGTTTTTAAATTTTTAAACGATTTATTAAAAATGGGTATGTGAGTTCAAATCATGTCTTCAAATAATTTTGGTGTGTGTTTGATTGGGTCATCTTGTGGATTGGTGGAATATGGAAATGTTTTAAAAAGATTCTATGGTGGAGTTGAGGTTGTTTTATGTTTTCTAAATGAGGTGGATGGTAGAACTTTTTTTGAAGATAATTGGTGGGTTTTTCAGAAATGGTTTTCAAATGTTCTCTTTGTATTTTAGTGTGTTGTTGAATGTTGGAACATCCATGAGTTCATTATGTGCACACATGGAAGTGTCCTCAAATGAAGATGGCACTTGTAAAATGATATTCTCTATAAACCTATGTTTCCTAAATGGATATTTAGTATTCAAATAAAGTTGGTCCCTTTGTGTGGTTTCTAAAGAGGGTTTTAAATGAGGTTTTATAGAGTGTTGCTCCATGTGTTTTGGAAAACATGTTTTTTAATGGGTTCTTCAAGGTCTGACTATTTGGTGTGAAACACATTTTGGTGTGGGTTGAAAAGAGTTAAGGCATGTTTGGTAATTGGGGAGTGTTCGAATGTGTGTTTGGGTCTTAAAGGCATGTTTGTCTCTTTCAACACATTGGAGAAGTTTTGTTAACTTGTATAATGGTTTGTGTTTAGAAATTGTGTGTTCCTGGTCGGAGTTTTAAATGTTTTTAGAAAAATGGTTTCAACATGGATGTGACGTGATGACCCGTTTTGCAGTTTAAAATTAGTTTAATTTTTGTGTTGATTCTTTGAAAGAATGGCTTTTTGATTATTGTATGCACATTTAACAACTTTAATATATTGTAAAAAGACTAAAACGGTTTTAATGATTTCATGGAATGACATCCCGGTTGGCACCTTTGATGATATGATGTATATATATTGATGGGGAACCTCTATAGGGGGATATCCCTTATGGGTGATCGTATGGAGTGCAGTGAGGTGATTTACGTGTGTGAGGGCCTCTTACTTATAGAGTATTATTATAACCACCATGGGTTCCTAGGAATTTTTTTGATGATCAAGTGGCATTTTCTGATCAACCCCGATTAAATTGGTTGGTACCCCCTGGATTGGTTGTTAGGCTAGGCGGGCTTTGCTATTGGATTGGTCAGTCATAGGGCGGCCAGTTGGTTATATACTTCGAAGCTTCCCCATATGCCGACAGGTGGTTCCGAACCGAGTATGTCTGTGGGTCTTCTAGGGATGTTTAGGATCACCAATGGTTACTTGATTATTTACATTGCTTGTTTACTCTCTATCGTACTATTTTATTTCTAACTTTCCTTATTTACATTTATTATTTTATCTCAACTTTGGTATCTTTTGTTTTGGGTTTTGTTTATAAAATGAATATTGTTTTTTTGGAATAATATGTAGCGTCTGTTGCATTTTTGAATTGAAAAATAATGATTCTTATTTTAAAATGTGAAAACATTAATTTTATACTTGTATTTCTAACTAGTGTTAATGGATTGTTCCGAGAAAGGAGATGTTTGGATTCTATTGTTTATCTTGGAAACCCTACTAAGAATTTTAATGCTCATACCTATTTTTATCAGTTTAGTTATTGGTTTTCTTTACTCTGGTTTTCTTGGATGAGGTTATCATTATTGGAGCAAGGTTAGTTTTTTATTGGGTGATGATCTGGAATTTCACGTAGAGGTAAGCATGTTTTCATTATATTTATGCTATTAGTTTTATTTTTATCATCATTTTTTATCTATTTATCTTTTTTTAGGGGAAAATAATTCCTAATGGTATAATTTTGATGCCCGAGACTGGTTTCCAACCCATGGGGATCAGGAACGCCCATCAGGCCATGCCGTAGACCAGATCGAGTGACCTGTTCACGGTTGACCGAGGTTGGTTTGTGAAAAAACGGTATCATAGGAGGCCCTTGTTATTTGGGGTGTCTGTTAGATAGTGATTAGGACTATCGGGACTCAGAAGGTTGGTATGGGAATGGAATTATCAACCTCTATTTGTTCCAAACCTCGGGTTTCCAGGGGTTGTCTGGGAATTGAGTCCTTGTCTCATTCTGGTTTGTTTTAGAGTGAGGGATGAAAAAGGAGGAAAGCTGATGTTACATCATGGTTTCCCATGTATTAGTGACCCATGTGGATTCTGAGTGCATGGTTTAAGTTTCTCCTAGTTGTTAACGCTTACTAGGGGCATGACCCACTACCATGTCACTAGGTTAATCATGACTACTAGCCCATCACTCAAGTAGTTTGATGAAAGTTAAGTGTTTTATTGGTTATGGATGGTGTAAGTGTGCCCTTTGAAAATGAAAAAAATGTTTTTGAAATGAGAATTAATTCTTTTAAATGAATTTAAATTTTTGAAATGGGTTTTAAAACTGAAATCTCTTGGTAAAAAAATCTGTTTTTTGCTTGGAATTGGTAGATAAATGGTTTGGGTGCAAACTTGGGTACTCTTTATGAACGTTTTCACATGTGGGGGGATTCATGGAAAGTTTTTGTTGGTGAGAATGGATGAAATAGGATGAATACATGTGTAATGGTTCATGGGATTACTTGGGTGTTTACTTAGAGTTAAAGGCTTGACCCTATTTTACTAAAGTGATTTTAAAATGGGAAATTATTTTGGAAAATTGAATTTGGTTTGAAACGTGGGACTGGTATTTGGAAAGTGGCCTTGAAAGAATTCGTTTTTGAAATCTAAAATGAAATGGGTATTTTGAAAAGGAAATATTGGATTTTTTATTGGTTTGGTTTTGAGACGGTCATTTTAGCTCAGGATGTTACTTTTAATTATACATTGATTTGCTATCGGTTTTGGATTTTTGTTTTATATGTTGTTTAGAAAATGATGACCAAAAATGTCCCCAAGGTTTCCGATAAGTCATGCCCAGGTTTTGGTCCTTCTCAGATGTTATTTTTCCTTCATGGTAATTGGTGTCCATTAGAGGTAGTAGAGTGGCTTGAATAGGTCAAGTGAATCATCAGGGTATTGGGAAATCCTGAAGCTATCATAGTGCATGCCGTGATGGGTCTGTTCAAAGGACCATCATGGGATAAATGGGAGTTTTTCACATCGCCATCAGTACAAGTTGATATGATGTGGAATTTCTTTAAATCTTTCTTCATTTGATTGTTAATACCTGGAGATATGAAGATAATGAAAAGGGAAGAGCTCAAGTGCATTCAAAAAGTCCAACAGATGGTGAAAGCATCAGTTGAACATTTCAAAGAACTTGAATCTATTTATTCAGAGGTAGCATCATTGGATTTGATGAAGACTTATCTCTTCATTATTTTTCTTCATCTAGATATCAAATAATGGGTCCTCCCTTATAAGGACCGTCATTTCGAGAAGCTGGTGGATGAGGCATTCCTAGCTGAGTTGGTCTCTAGAGTGCAGATGGATGGAAATATAGCACATCCAATTGCTCGGGAAGGTTCTCTATCTGGTAAGAAGAGGGTGCCAGATGGACCAGTTTCTAAAGATTCATCTATAGTGGTTCTAGATTCTAGTTCATTGGACTATTCAATTTTGTGCCATCAGTGTGGACATTTAGGGAACACAAAGTAATCATGTCACACCCCTCTGAATACATTTCATCGTTGCAGCTATCTGGGTCATTTGGAAAAGTTTTTACAGGAATCTTCACCTGAAAAAGATTCCATGAACGAAGGAATCTAGTTTTTGACTACGAGGCATAAGATGTTTCAGCCATCAGAGCCCCAACCACAGGTCTTAGGGTGAAGCTTGTGCGTAGGCAGGAGTTGTCGGGGGTGTGAAGGCTTTGTTCAGGTTTTGGGTTCTATGATGGATGTAGAACATTTAAATCCTTTTTGTTCTTGTTTTCTACTATTAATGTTTTGATGTGGTTGTATGTTCATTGTTTTCTCATGATGTTATGATGGAATCATTCTATTATATTCAAAGCAGTCCTGTTTGTGCGGACATGGTTATATAGATTGTGTGTTTTTCTTAATAGTGTGTTGGAACCTAGTATGGGTTGATTTAGGTTTAGCTCTGTTTTTTTGGAGGTGTTAGTGCTTGTGGGAGAATTGGTGTTTTTGGTTATGCTCGGCTTCACTGCTTGGGGTAAGTTCTTCTCAGAGGATTTTCTCTAGTGTTGTGGGTTTTTGGTTTGGGTTGAGAGTTCCGAGTTTCAGCAGATGTGTTACTTCTCTCGTACTATATTAATTAGTATGGATAGGTTGGGAGTTCCTGAATCTCTCCCTTAATAGGGTTCTATGTTTGGGTGTTAAATTTATTGTCTAGTTGAGTTGTTGTAGTGGGGATAACCCTCTCATGTTCTCCCATTTTCTTGTGTTGTGATTTCTTTTGGTTTCAATTGGGCATGGATTCTTGTTCTGTCTATTGTTTAACTGGGTGACTTTCTGGGGGAAAAAGTGTCTGTGGTGAGGAGAATTGTCACACCCTGACTTGGTTGACGCCTGACTTGAGCGTGAGACTTATACCTGTGTGAAAAGCATGCAGCTTAACCCTATAGGCGGTCAGTACTGGGTGACACTGTTCGAGTGAGGTTCTCTCCACCACATGCTTAACGTCTCGCTAACCATGAAATTATTTGACATTTAAAATAAATACATTTTTATGCCAATGAGATAAGTGGGATGTTTAAAATTAAATATTGAAAAATTAATGTTTTGATAATCATAATAATAATATTATTACATGGTTTCAATTTTATTTTTCTAAATTTATATAATTGGTATCACTTTAAAATTTCATTGTTAATATTTTAATTATTAAATAAATTAAATAATTGGTGTTAAAGGGATATTATTATTATTATTATTATTATTTTTCTATTATTGATGTTATTATTATTATTCTTGAATTTATTGTTATGTTATATTATTATTAAGATTTTTATTATTCTCTATATTCTTCTTCTTATTATTATAATTATTATTTATATTATTATTGTTATAATAGAATGAAAAAACCCTATCCTAATTCCTCATCACCCCTCCATCCCCTATGCACCATGCTTAGTCCCCCTCCGTGCTCATCCTTACGCCACCCTCGATACCCTCCCTCACCACTCCTGCCATTTGCCTCATGTCACCCTCACTACCCTCCCTTGCTGGTCTATCCCTTTGCCTTACACCAGCCTCTCCCTTTCCCAAGAGCCACTCCCAATCCTCGTCTACCCTCCAGGTCCCCCATCCCTTCAGCTGTTGGCCTTACACACCTATGGAAAGGACGCCTCCGACAGCCGGCCTTCGGCACCTCCGGCCAGGCCGCACTCCAGCCTCCTTACTTCAGCCAACGACACATCTGACCCCCACATCTGGTTGTCTACCTCTCTAGTGGGTACACTCCACTATTTTGGTTCACCAAATACTTTTTAGGGGTTTTCCTTCGATCTATAAAAACCCTAACACCAGGGTTTTGTTTTTTGTGTTTTTCTCACAATTTAGCATGAGCGGTTAGCTTGCGAGAGATTTTTCTTCCTTCCATTGAAGTTCTGTTTCACCCGAACTTGATTTTAGGTAGGTTAATTCGCATTTTTTTCCTTTCTAAATCATTCCATAAATACTTACTTTCATTTCATTAATTTTTATTTTAATGTGATTCTCACCTTAATTATGCTTTCGACTAGTCTTTGTATAATGTTTTCTGTTAGTGAAATTTTCTATAATTTGTATTTAAATCATGCATGTGGGTTGGTATATTTAATTTTGTTGATCAAATTTTAGGTTAGCATTTATAAGATATAAATTTAGGGGTTTGTAAGGTACTTTCACTTAGAGAATTTTTAGTAGACTGGTTGAGCCATTTGGTATCATTTCATGAAATGTGTGGCAATTGTGAAAGTTATTTTGGAATGGCCTTGGTGTGTTTTGGAATTGAAAAGAGGATTTGAACTGTCTATTTGGTGGAAATACATATAGAACTACTTAGAAGTGTTTTTTAATTGTTTAAACGATTTACTAGAAATGTGTATGTGATTGAAAATCATGTTTTGAAATAATTTTGGTGTGTGTTTGATTGGGTCATCTTATGTCTTGGTGGTCATATGGAAATGTTTTAAAAATATTTCTATTGTGGTGTTGGGGTTGTTTTTTTTTTCTAAATGAGGTGGATGATAGATCGTGGTTTTAAGATAATTGGTGGGTTTTGTGGAAATGGTTTTCAAATGCTCTCTTTGGATTTTAGTGTTCCATTGGTTGTCAGCACATCCATGAGTGAACTAGGCGCACACATTGAAGTGTCATCAAATGAAGATGATACTTGTAAAATAATATTATCTATAAACCCAAGATTATTAAAAGTATTTTTAGTATTAAGATATTGTTTGTCCCATTGTGTGGTTTCTAAAGAGGGTTTTAAATGAGGTTTCATAGAGTTTTTCTCAAAGTTTTTTGGAAAACATGGTTCTTAATGGGTTCTTCAAGGTTTAGCCATTTGTTGGGAAACACGTTTTGGTGTGGGTTGAAAAAAGTGAAGGAATGTTTGGTAACTGGGGAGTTTTCGAATGTGTGTTTGGGACTTAAAGGCCTATTTAGCTCTTCCAACTCATGGGAGATGTTTTGTAAAATTTTAGAATGGTATGTGTTCAGAAATTGTGTGTTCCTAGTTAGAGTTTTAAATGTTTTTATAAAAATGGTTTTGACATGGATGTGACGTGACAACCCGTTAGGAACTTTTAACTTAGTTTAATGTTTGTATTGATTATTTGAAAGGATGGAATTTTGATTATTGTATAACCATTTAACAACTTTAATATTTTGTAAAAAGTATCAAATGGTTTTAAGGATTTCATGGCAAGATAGCCCGATTGGAACCTTTGATGATATGATGTATATATATTGTTGGGGCACCTCTATAGGGGGATATCCCTTTTGGGTTATCATATGGAGTGTCTGTGTTTGGGTTAGGAAAGTGTTGTGAGATGATTCTTGCTTGCGAGGGACTTCAAATTACACAATATTATTATAAACACCATGGGTTCTTGGGCATCTTTTATATGATTGAGTGATGGTTGATGATCATCCCCGATTAGGCGGTTTAGTACCCCTAGATTGGTTGTTAGGCTAGGCGGGCTCTGCCACTGGATTGGTCAGTCATAGGGCGGCCAGTTGGTTATAGACTTTGGAGCTTCACCATACGCCGAAAGGTGGTTTTGAACCAAGTACATCTAGGGGTCTTAATGGGATGTTTCGGATCACACATGGATACTTGATTATTTACATTTCTTGTTTACTTTATGTCATACTCGTTTATTTCCATCTTGCCTTATTTACCAGTATTATTTTAGCCCAGCATTGGTATCTTTTGTTTTGGGTTTTGTTTATAAAATGAATTTTTTTTTAATAGTATGTAGCGTTTGTTGGATTTTTGTATGGAAAAATAATTTTTCTTATTTTAAAATGTGAAAACATTACTTTTATACTTTTATTTCAAACTTGTGTTAATGGATAGTTTCAGGAAAGGAGATGTTGCATTCTGTGGTTAATCTTGGAAACCCGAATGAGCATTTTAATGATCACTCCTATTTTTATCATTTTAGTTGCAGGATTACTTTTCTTAGGTTTTCTTGGTGGAGTTTCTCATTATTTGAGCAAGGTCAGTTTTTGGTTGGGTGGTGACCTGGAAGGTCATGTAGAGATAAGTGCAGTTTCATTTTTTTCTAGTTTTATTTTTATCTTCAGTTTTTTTGTTTATCTGTTTATCTTTTGTTCATTGGAAAAAGCATTCCAAATGGTGAAATTTTGATTCCTGACACTGGTTTCCAGCCTGTGGGGATCAGGAACACCCCTTGGGCCATGCTGCGGATCGACTCGAGTGACCTGTTCTGGGTTGACCCAGGTTTGTTCATGACAAAATGGTATCAGAGGAGACCCTTGTAATTTGGGGTGTATGATAGATGGTGATTATGATTATTGGGAGTTGGTATGTAGGTACGAGATGGGCATTATGAACCCTTACTCGTTCCGAACCTCGGGTCGCTATGGGTAGTCCGTAAATTGGTTCCTTATCTTGTTCTAGTTCGTTTTAGATCAAGGGATGAAAAATGAGGCAAGATAATGTTTCATCATGGTTTAACCTAGAGTAGTGACCCATATGGAGTCTGAGTACATGGTTTATGTTCCTCCAAGTTGTTGATGCTTACTAGGGTCATGGCCCACTACCATTTCACCAGGTTTAGCATGAATACTAGTCCCTCACTCCAGTAGTTTGATGCAAGCTAAGTGTCATCTTGGTTCTGGTTGGTCTAAGTGCACTTTTGAAAATGAAAAAAGATGTTTTTTAATTGAGAATGATTCTTTTAAATGGATTTTAAATTCATGAAATGGGTTTCAAGACTGAAAACCCTTGGTAAAAAAATCCGGTGTCTTCTTAGAATTGGTAGAGAAATGGTTTTGGTGAAACATTGGGTACTCTTTATGAACGTTTTCACATGTGGGGGGATGCATGGAATATGTTTGTTGGTGCATATGGATGAAAGCGGAGGAAGACATGTGCAATGGTCCATGGGATTACTTGGGTGTGTACTTGGAATTAAATGTTTGACCTTGTTTTTATAAAGTAATTTCAAAAGGGGAAATTATTTTGTAAAATTGAATTTGGTTTGAAAAGTGGGATTGGTATTTGGAAAGTGGCCTTGAAAGAAGTTGGTTTTGAAATATAAAATGAAAATTTGATTTTGAAAAGGGAATTTTCAGTTGTGTTTGTGTTTCTTTGGTTTTGTTCCGGTCATTTTGGCTCAAGATATTACTTTTAAGTATACTTTGATTTGTAATTGATTTTGGATTTTTGTTTTATATGTTGTTATGAAAATGACACCCAGAAAGGTCCCCATGGTTTTTGATAAGTCATGACTAGTTTTTTGTCCTTCTCGGATGTTGCCTATCCTTCACAGTGATCAGGATCCGCTAGAGGCAATAAAGTGGATTGAATAGTCTGAGTGCGTCTTTTGGGTAATGGGAACTCCTAAATCTGTCAGAGTACATGCCGTATTGGGTCTATTCGAAGGTTCATAATTTTAAAAATGGGTGTTATTTTCCTCACCATCAATGAAAGTTAGGATGATGTGGAATGTCTTTAAATCCATCATTGTTCGATGGTTTATACATGAAGATGTGAATATTGAGAAAAGGGAAGAGCTCATGCGCATTCAACAAGGCCAACAGACGGTGAAAGCATATGTTGAACATTTCAAGGAACTTGGGTCCATTTCTTTGGATATAGAATTGCCTAATTTTATGAAGACTTCTCTATTCATTGAGGTTATTCATCTAGAGATCATGGAATCTATTCTCCCTTATAAGGACCATTGTTTAGAGAAGCTGGGGGATGAGGCATTCCTAGCTGAGTTGGTCACCAGAGTGCAGATTGTTGGAAATCCAGTGTATCTAGTCTCCCATGAAGGTTCTCCATCTAGTAAGCAGAGAGTGCCAGATGGACTTATTTTTAATGATTCCTCTCCAATGGTTCTGTATTCTAGTTTATTGGACCTTTCAATGGTGTTCCATCAGTGTGGACATTTAGGGAACATTAAGTCGTCATGTTTCACCCCTCTGAAGACGTGTTATCGTTGCAGCTGTCTGTATCATCGGGAAAATTTATGCAGGAAGCATCGCAAGAAGAAGACACCATGACTAGAGGATTCAAATGCCTGATTGTGAGGCATAAATTGTTTCATCCATCAGATCCCCACCCACAGGTCTTGGGGTGAAGCTCGTGCGTAGTAAGGAGTTGACATGGGTGTAAATCCTTTGTCTGGGTTTTGTGTTCCTTGTTGGCAGTATAAAATTTATAGTCTTTCCATTATTTCTTTCTACTATTAATGTTTTGACGTGGTTGTAAGTTCATTTATTTTTCATGATGATTTGATGGACTCATTCTATTATAATCCATGAAGTCCTATTTGTGTGAATGTGGTTATCTAGTTCATGTTTTTTTTTCTTAAAAGTGTGTTAGGACCTTGTATGGGTTGATCTCAGTTTAGCCGTGTTCGTTTAGAGGTGTAAGTGCTTGTCATAGAATCAGTGTTTGTTATTATTCTCGGCTTCACTTCTTGGGGTATGTTTTGGTCTGATGTTTTTCTTTAGTGTTTAGGGTTTTTGGTCTGGGTTGAGAGTTCCATATTTCAGCATATGTGTTGGTTCGCTTGTACTACATAAGTTAGTTTGTATCGGTTAAGAGTTCCTACATCGCTCCCCTCCCAGGGTGCTATGTATGGGTGTTAAATTTCCTCTCTAGTTGAGTTATTATGGTGGGGAGAAACTTATCGTGTTCTCCCATTCTCTTGTGATGTAGTTTATTTTAGTTTCAATCGGTCATGGATTTTTGTTCTGTATATTGTTTGGCTCGGTGACTTTCTGGGGGCCAAAAGTGTCTGTGGTGGGGAGAATTGTCACGCCCTGACCTGGTTGACGCATGACTTGTATGCGAGTCTTAAAAATGTGCCGAAAGAATGCATATCAACCCTATAGGCGATTAGTACTGGGTGGTAGGGTTTGAGTGTGGTTCTCTCAACTGCGCGCTTAATGTCTTGCAGCCAATGCAATTATCCAATGTTTAAAATAAATACTATTTTATGCAAATCAGATAAGTGAGATTTTGAAAATGCAATATTAATAAAATTACTATGTATATAATCATAATAATAATATTATTAAATGGTTACAATTATTTTTTTTCTGAATTTATATAAATAGTATCACTTTAAAATTTCGTTGTTAATATTTTTATTATTAAAGAGATGAAATAAATGGTGTAAAATGTAAATTTTTATTATTATGATTATTATTGTTCTATTTTTGATGTTATTATTATTATTCTTAAATTTATTGTTATGTTCTATTATTATTAAGTTTTTTATTATTCTCTATATTATTATTATTATTATTATTATTATTATTATTATTATTATAAAATAAAAAACCCCTAGCCTAATCCTGCATCACCCCTCCACCCCTACGCGCTGTTCCCAGGCCCCCTTTACGCTTGCCCTCATTCCGCCCTCATGACTATCCCTCACCACTCCATCCCTTTTCCTCACGCTGGCCTCACCCTCTCCCAACAACTGCAATCCATCCTCATCCGCCCTCCAGGCCCCCTAGCCCTCTGGCTACCGGCCTTCCGTACCTCCAGCTTGGCCGCCTCCAGCCTTAGGCCTTCCGTACCTCCGACTAGGCCGCACTCAGAACTCCTTGCTCCGACCAACAACACATTCGACCCTCATCTCCAGTCGTCTCACTCTTCAGTGGGTACATTACTCCTCTACGTTGGTTTGAGAATTATGATTTAGTGGTTTTCCTTCAATTTAGCAAAACCCTAACACTAGGGTTTTGTTTTACGTGTTTTTCTCTCAGTTTAGCATGCGCTGTTGGCCTACGAGGTATTTTACTTCCTTCCACTGAAGTTCCATTATATCTACACTTGATTTGAGTTTGGTTAACTCACATGTCTTTCTTTTCTAAATCATTCCATAAATACCTGCTTTATTTTAATTAATCTTTATTTTAATATGTTTTTCACCTTAATTATGCTTTCGATTTGTTTTTTTATAGTTCTTTTTGTTGGTGAAATTTTCTAGAATTAGTTTTTAAATAATTCTTGTGGGATGGTATTTTTAATGTGGTTGATAAAATTCCAGTTTCCCATTTAGAAGATACAAATCTGGTGATTTTTATATTACTTTCACGTTGATAATTTTTGAAAAACTGTATAAGCCATTTGGTATAATTTCATGAATTTTGTGGGAGTTGTGAAACTTATTTAGGAATGTCCTTGATGTGCATTTGTATTCAAAAAATGGTGGAAATCCTTATTGTGATACTTAGAAGTGTTTTTTAATTTTTTAAAAGATTTATTAAAAATGTGTTAGTGATTGCAAATCACGTCTTCAAAAAATTTTGGTGTTTGTTTTATTGGGTCACCTTATGGATTTTTGGTTATATGGAAAATTTTTAAGAAGATTTATATGGTGGTGTTGGGGTTTTTTTTATGTCTTCGAAATTAGGTGGATGGTAAAAATTGGTTTTAAGATAATTGGTGGGTTTTGTGGAAATGGTTTTTAAATGTTCTCTTTGGATTTTAGTGTTTCATTGGATGTCTTCACATTCATGAGTTCACTTGGTGCACACATGGAAGTTTCCTCAAATGAAGATGGAACTTGTAAAATTATATTCTCTATAAACCTCAGTTTCCTAAATGGTTTTTTAGTTTTCTAATAAATTTAGCCCCATTGTGTGTTTTCTAAAGAGGGTTTTAAATGAGGTTTTATATAGTGTTACTCCAAGTGTTTTGGAAAACATGGTTTTTAATGAGTTCTTCATAGTCTGACCTATTGGTGTGAAACATGTTTTGGTTTGGGTTGAAAAGAGTGAAGGTCTATTTGGTAACCAGGGAGTGTTCGAATGTGTGTTTGGGACGTAAAGGACTATTTGACTCTTCCAACTCATGGGTAAAGTTGTGTTACTTTTAGAATGGTTATTTTTTGGGAATTGTGTGTGTTTGGTCATATTTTTAAATGTTTTTAGAAAAATGGTTTCGACATGGATGTGACATGATAGCTCATTTGGCACATTTAGCTTTAGTGTTATGTTTATGATGATTTTTTTTGAAAGGATGGCATTTTGATTATCGTACGACCATTTAAAAACATTAATATTTTGTAAAAAGTATCAAATGGTTTTAATGATTTCATGGCATGACGGCTCGATTGGCACCTTTGATGATATGATGTATATATATTTTTCGGGCACCTCTATAAGAGGGATATTACTTCTGGGTTATCATATGGAGTGCCCATGTTTTGGGTAGGCAAGTGCAGTGTGATGAGTTACACATGTGAGGTCCTCCTACTTACATGGTATTATTATAACCAACATGGGTTCCCGGGCGTCTTTTAGATGATCGAGTGATTGTTGCTGATCAAACCCGATTAGATGGGTTGGTACCCCCTGGATTGGTTGTTAGGCTAGGCGGGCTCTGCCACTAGATTGGTTAATTATATGGCGGCTAGTTGGTTATATACATAAGAGATTCACAATACGCCGACATATGGTTCTGAAACGAGTACGCCCAAGGGTCTTCTAGATATGTTTATGATCACCCATGGTTACTTGATTATTTACATTACTTGTTTAATTTCTATCGTTCTAGTTTATTTCTAGCTTACCTTGTTTACCTGTTTTATTTTTTCCTAGATATGGTATCTTTTATTTTGGGTTTTGTGTATAAAATGAAAAATTGTATTTTTGGAATAGTATTTAGTGTATGTTGAATTTTCGAATGGAAAAATCATGTTGATTATTTTAAAATGTGAAAACCTATATTTTATAATTGTATTTAAAACTTGTGTTAATGGATTGTTTTAGGAATGGAGATGTTGGATTCTGTGGTTTATCTTGGAAACACTACTAAGCATTTTAATTCTCATTCCAATTTTTATCATTTTAGTTGCAAGATTCCTTTTCTCAGGTTTTCTTAGATGAGTTTTTCATTATTGGAGAAAGGCCAGTTTTTTGTTGGGTGGTGACTTGGAAGGTAACGTGGAGGTATGCATGGTTTTATTTTCCTTCTGCTTCTAGTTTTATTTTTATCATCAGTTTTTGCTTATATTTTTATCTTTTTTTCATGGGAAAAATTGTTCCTAACTATGAAATTTTGATGTCTAACACTGGTTTCCAGCCCGTGGTGATCGAGAACGCCCCTCGATCCATGCCACGGACTGGCTCGGGTGACCGGTTCAGGGTCGACCAGGGTTGGTTCGTGACAAAAATTATCCTCATGTTGCAAGACTCCAGAGACATGTCTGCCTCGTATCCTAAAAGCCCAGTGGCATGATGTCCCCATCACGCGAATAGCATCAAGGATATCCAAGCAACCTCATTATCCCCCTTTGGCTCCTTAAGTATAAGAAAATGGAATTTTCTATAAAATTATCATGTATCCCTAAAGGATGTTTTGTGGTTACACAAAACATCACCATGAGGTATGGTTATTGTTCTCAACAGCCCCCAAAAAACCTCCCAGACTCCCAAAAAATTGAAAAACTAAACAAAGTCAATAAAAATGGGATAGAGGCAGGAGCCTCTCATGGTCTTAAAAGTCACACGACATAGTGGGGATTTCTACAACACGATATTGTGAAGGATCCTTAACAATCCTTACCTGTCTCGTGGAATTTACAATACAAGTTGACTCATATCATTTGAAGGACTTTTAGGAGGAACACTAATCTTATGAAGGCCTTTGGATATGACAAAGAGACAATGCAAAGGCCCCATGTCATGTTTGCAGATCAAACAGAACCCCATTAATTTTAAATAATCTAATAATAGAGGTGAAGGTGGGATTTTCCTATGGTCACTGAAAGAAATGTGACACCCTCATAGTGATTTACGGATGGAACTTGGGAAGGTAGTGACATTGAGGCCCTCTACTGACTCCAGATGGGATATGCGTGTTATGCACCACCCAAAGCAATAAAAAATGGGGGTGGGGAGGCCTATAAATCCCCCACATCAGCATAAAAAATACACCAATACTCTCTGTGGATGGTTGAACTCTTGGAACCTCACACTGGAACTACAGTGTTTTTCTCATAATGGATGATCTTACGACTAGAGAAGCTTCATGTTAGGTAAGATCCGGTGAATAGTCATAGAAATCATGAAGCATGCCTAAAAACTTTATGGTGTCACTGTAGATCATGTGAAGGACTTCTGAAAAGACACATAAAGAACATCTCGCACATCTACTAGATCACACAAGACATGAAAAAAAGATAACACTCAATAAATCTAATGCACTTGCGATAAAATATTGGAACAAAGACTAAAGGATGGGGGAATGTAACGACCTAGAATTCTATCAATGAAAATTTTCCTTCTTATTATTTTTTCATATAGTATAAATCAGGTTAAATTACATAGATAACACAATACAAACTTTATAAATTAAGAATGAATGAAATAAGTGGTCTTTATAAAAATAGAGGAACCTAAACCAATTGAATATTAAACTGACCATTGGAATAGTAATCTGACTATTATGAATGGTAAACTTACAATAGAATAATATCCTCAAATATAAATGTTTAAATAAAATTTATGTATCTTATAAATGAAAATATGATACATTTTTGTTATGGAATATGTAAATTATGTTTTAAAAATTATAAATTAAGTGTTTAAATTTTTATAAAACGTAAATGTTTATTTAAAATTTAATAATTAATATAATGATTTAAAAGAAAATTTATTTTAATAAAATAGGTTAATAAATTAATATTTTTTATATGATAATGAGATATTTTAATGAGACATTAATTAATTTTTCAATGTGTTATAAAATCTCTTATAATTCTAGAATCAGTATTTTTTAAATAAATAATAATTTTATTTAAAAATTAAATTTCTCATATTTTTAAAATTATTTTCATAAAATGGATTCCATTTTTTAATTCTAAATCTAAAAAAATGGTTGGGTTCAAGTTTTTGGATTTTTCTAAAATAGACTGAATTTTTCGTGAATAGTGAAATACATTAATCTACGATATAAGCAATATACATGAATTATTGAGTTAGGAATTATGTATGGGTGATGTAACAACCATTTTTTGAACTCACATGCACAAGTTATATTATTTAGTCACAATAATACACACTATTCATAGTGTTGTGTGAAAATAATAAACAAATAAATAAAATAATCAAAAAACACCCCTCTCCTCCACTATAAATACCACCCATCATCACCTCTTCTTTTCACACATCAAAATCCTTGAATATTGTACTAGTTTGGCCCAATACTATTCCCATGTTTCCCCACATCTAGGAGAAATTGGTATCAATAAAATACCAAATGCAATTAACCTAAAGAGGTTCTCAAGGAGAAGAATTTCAAAGGTTAAACCCTCTTTCTTTTTCTTTTAAATTTCATTCAATTTATTTTATTTTATTTTACTCTCCACACCTCACCTAATAAAAGTTACATGATAACTCCAATATCTGTTGTATACTGTAATTTTATTGTGTTAATGGAACAAAACATTAAAATTTATATTCCCATTCCCTTTTTTCTAAAAATGAAAAATATCATCTGTGATGTGTTAATTTATCTATGGTTGAAAAATATTTTAATATATGTATTACAACTCATTTAATCTTATCGAACTCATATATAAAAATAATATAAATTAATTAAACAAAACTAGTTCGTGATGATCATAAAAAAGGCCAAAAAAATCTAAACGGTTATCATTAGTGTTTTATCTAATGAACCATCCTCACATCTGAAAAAAAATGTTATATAAGACCATTTAATATTATAGATGTTTTTCAATAACATATAATTTCAATTCTGGACAACTATTCTCATTTTAGATGATCTTCCATACATGAATACAAGTGAACCAATCATGAAAATCAAGGAAACGAACGCTCCCAGAATGATAAAATTGTATCTTATAACTCATCTAAAAGTCCATAAATATACTTAATAAAATTATAATAATCAAATAAATTTTAAATAGGTTCTGAATTAAAATATTAATTAATTTTATTTTATTATCTAGGACATTAAATAAAACTGCAGCACACTCTCACACATAAGGTAAGGGATTCTTTCTCAACCTCCATTTTTTTCATCAGGTTAAGATTTATCTCAATTTACCCCAATGTAATTATTTTTTCTTTTTATATACCACTTATAAATTATTTTTATATGTTCAAAACTCTTGTATATATATCATTTCATCCTTATTTGATGGGGGAAATACATGTTTTAAAAAAAGTTCCCTTCTCAAATCACCCCGATAAGCAAGCTCGATTAAAGGGAATTTCCTGATTCATTACACATTGTAAAGTAATCTCCATAATCTATTTTAATCCAAAATTTTTTAAAAAAATAACACATATTATCATAAAAAAATATCTTTTTTTATAGTTTTATAAAAACAATTATTCCTTTCCATTTAAAGAATCATTAATATTTTCCCTTAAACCGCACTATAGTGGCTCATTTCTAAAGCTTATTAAACACTCTTTTTACAGGTTTCACTTTAGTTTGACCTCACTTATCATGTTTTATTCCAAATTTTCATTATTAATTTCCATGTATGATTTAAATACTTTCTTTCATGGAAAACATTATGATACTCCCATTTTGTGTTCCTTATGACATGATTATGATACCCATTTCTTTCCAATGGTAAAACTTATGTTTTGGTTTGATTATTCATGTGGAACACATATTTTGGAGCATGTTATGATTGGTGTTCCTAGATATACCTATAATGCATTGGGTAATGTTTAGTCTAATGATATGTTATATGAAACAGTCTTGTTGGTTATCCTTGACTCATACTCCTCCATATGTAATGGTCTTGGTAGTTAGCCTTAAATCATGATCCTCCATGTGAAATGGTCTTGGCTGTTAGACTTGATTCATTCTTCCATCATTTTGTATGTTTTTCACATTTCTATGATTGCATGATCCAATGTTCTATATGTTATGCCTCCATATGTTCACATTTATTTTTATTAAATCATGTTATACCTTCTACCCCATGCGATATGCATTATTCATATTCTTATTCCCTTACTTGGATTTTTAGATCATCCCTTTGTTCCTTTATTCCCCAGGTTATCCTATGAAGATGTAAGAGCTCAATGGAAGTTAGGATATCTTTATAGAGATTATATAAAATATGTTTTTATTTTGGTTTCATTCTATTTAATTATGTACCTAATCATCCGAAGAGACTATACTTTATGATCATTGGTTTTTATTTCATTGTTAATTATTCTTAAAATCATATAAAAATATGTGTAAAATGTTAGGGCAGTTATAGATGGTATTAGAGCATGATGTAGTTATTTTTGGAGATTAAGACTAGAGTAATTTAGTAAGAACCATAGGGATAATTATATCACCATGGATAACCTATATTAAAGATTAGGTAATTAAAAGTTAGGATACACTTTTTATTTATAAGTTTATCATTTTATGTTCAAAGTATATATTTTTTTACATGATTATTACCTAATTATTCAAGAACCCTTAATTGTAATTTATTTTTCAAAGTTAATGGTTGGAAATAATAGAACCCATGACAACAATCAGTGTGATAGGAATTTGATGATTTCCCAAATGAAATTAAAAATTTTATGGGAGTGGGAGCTCAAAACCTTATAACAGTACTTTCTCAATTGGATCAAGTTAAGAATAATAACATCAATCGTGTGGATTTCCCACCATATATTAAGAAAGAGCTAGTTGTGGATGAATCCTTTAAATGGAAAAGGTCTCCCATGTTAAGTGGATATTTGGATGCCCTCCTCAAAGAACAATGGATTAACTCTATTGAGAATATATTATATATCCCCCCGTGCTTAGAAGAAGGGAAAGTTGGGCTAGTGATCTATTGTTTAGATGGGGAATCAGATTAGTGGTGGACACTAATCAAGAACACAAAGTCCCAAGATGAAATTTATTCCATGGAATGAGAGGAATTCTACAAAATAATTATCAATAAATATTTTCCCAAAACCCTCCGTCTTAAGATGAAAAGAGTATTCCTCAGAATAAACCAAAAGGAAGATTATTCTATTAAGGTGTAAGAGGAAAAATTTACTAGTATTTTAAGATAATCCTCTGACTTTATCATGAACATCAAAATCAAGGTGGATCACATTTTTAGTGGACTAAAGCTGATATTACCAAAACTTTTGTCGATTCGAGACTTTGAAAATAGTGAGGAGATTGTTTGTTATTACCTTAAGGTTGAAATGCAGATCACCGACTCTCAATGGTCTCAGGGTCCTAGAGGTTAAAAAAATGGAGTTCAATATGGTAGGATCAGTAAATAAATCCCATGATGGAAAGAATACCTATCATCACACATGTCAAAATTTTGGGAAGAATCATCTTGGGAACTTTCTAATGGGAACTAGGAAATGCTTAAAAAGTGAAAGAATAGGGCATCAGGATAATAATAACCGAACTCATATAAAGAATCCCAATAATGTGGAAGAATAAAGGGAAGTTCAAATCAATATTTGTCATATAGTAAACTATTTCAACTACAAGGAACATGAGAATTATGCAAACCATTTCCTTAATCCAAGGTTTGTTGGGGGGAAAATCAATGAGGAAGGGCACACAATATCACTACTACTGAGGTGGATCCTGGAAATGATGTGGTGAAAAGTACTCTGGTTATTCATTCAAGAATATAGAACATACTATTTTATTCTAGTTCTATGGACTATTTCATATCTTTAATGTTAGTAGAACTATTCTAACACCACCTCAAAATATGAAAGTTGAGATATCTATTAGAACAAAAAACAAGGAAATTATTGCATCCAACGTATATAACTCCAACTTGGTTAATGTATGTTCACTGAACCTCCTAGAAAATCATGTATTACATCCTTTGGTGAATTTTGATGCTATGTTGGGAATGGATTGACTATATTTATACAAATAGACATTGATTATCAGGAAAGGGAAATCCGTATTTAAGTCTCTAGGTATCCCCCAATTCTATTCATCTGTAAGGAGGAGGATGAATCTCCATCAGAATAATTTTCTCAATTGTGGATATTATTGCCTTATGATAAATAATACATACTAAAAATTATTGAGAGAAATGAGAGGATCATGCTAAAATACATGCCCATTGAGATGGAATACACTTATGTGTTCCCCAAAATGTTCCTGGTCTTCCTTCAGACCGAGATCTTGAGTTATCAATTGAAATTATACAATGATCTCTGCCGATATCAAAGAAACATAAAGAACAGTTACCCCTACCATGGATAGAGGACTTGATTGATCAAATATGTGGGGTTGTGCATTCCACTAAGGTGTAACTTTAGTCGGTATATTAACAATTATAGTTGAGGAAGGAATATATTCCCAAGTCTGCCTATTGAACTAGGTATGGACATTGTGGGTTCATAGTGATTCCCTTCAAGATCACTAATTCTCTAGTGATTTACATGGATTTAATGAATATATTCTTTAGTGTTTAACTTGAAAAAATTTTGGTAGTATTTATTCATGATATTATAATATACTTCAGGAGAAAGGAGGAACATGAAGAGACTTTGATTACGATACTGAAAAAATTTAGAACGGAGAAACTATATGAAAATTACATTAAGTTTGTGTTATGGATGGAGGAAGTATCATTATTAGGGCATGTTATCACCAGAAAAGGAATATCTGTGGACCCTTCAAAGACAAAGGAAGGTGAGGAGTGTCCTAGGAAAACATCTGTAATAGAGATCCATAGTTTCCTTGTTCTAGATGGGTATTATTGATGATTTGTAATGAAATAATAACGATTTTCAAACATAATAACCAAGATGACTCATAAGGGTGTGATAGGCTATGCCTCAAGGTAGTTGAAAAATCATGATAAAAACTAATCCACACATGATCTAGAGTTAGCGGTTGTGATATTTGCATTGAAATATGGCAGTAGTATCTCTATAAAGATACATGTGAGATATATACAAATCATAAAAGCCTAAAATATATAATCACACATAAAGAGCTTAACATGTTCCATATAACATGGTTAGAGATCATCAAATATTACAATTATTTACTCCACTGCCATCATGGTAAAGAAAATAGGGTTGAGAATGCTTTATGATGAAAGTATCCTACATCTTTATCAATGATGAGAATTAATAAGGATCCAATATTATTATATTTAGATGGATGGAGTTGGGAATAATTAAGGGAGGAACATAATCAATCCTTTTTCAAATGATTTCCCAACCATATATTGTGTATAAAATAATGATTTCTCAAATAAATGATGTGGAAATTAAAAAAAAGGTGGAAGTTATCAAAAATGGGAAACCCTCACTGTTCCAAATGCATGAAGAAGGAGTTGTAATATTTTGGTCATGGTTATGTGTACCATTCGGTCTAGATATAAAAAAATATATTATAAGTTAACCACATATCATAGCCTTTTATATTCACCTAGGGAGAACAAATATATATTGAGATCTCTGAGATCACTTTTGGTGGAATAATATGAAGAACAATATTGCAGAATATACATCAAAGTTCCTATTATGTCAGTAAATTAAGGCCAAAAGGAAAAGTTCTAAGGGGATGATGAAACCAATACCCATACCAACATGAAAATAGGAAGACATCACCATGGAATTTCTCACTAGACATCCAAAGACATCCAGATGAAATAATGCTATATGGGTCGTTGTGGATCGTCTTACAAATACAACTCACTTTATCGCAATTCAATTGGGATTTTCATTGGATCAACTTTTACAGATATACATCGAAGAATTTTTAAGGATGTATGGAGTACCACAATTAATTAAATCTGATCGAGATCCTAGATTTACCTATATGTCCTGGAAAAGTCTCCAACTTGGTCTGAACACTGAGATAAACTTCAGTATGGACTATCATCCTCAAACTAATGGCCAATCCAAGTAGACTATTTTGACACTGAAATACATGTTGAGAGAATGTTCTATATACTTCAAAGGATGATGATTCCAATATCTACCTCAGGTCTACTTCTCTTAAAAAAATCCACTCAAAAATCCAAATAAATTTATATGAATCCCTTTGTGGGAAAATATGTAGAACACCAACATGTTGTTATGAAATTAGTGAACGTAAGCTTCTTAGACCTGAATTAGTCAAAACAAATGGTGGAAAATGTGGAAACCATTCAGTATCACATCAAGGGATAAAATAGTCAATAGAATATCTATGATGATATTTTTTATCAATACCTTGAGTTTAAATTTGGAGACATGGTATTCCTCTCTATATCTTCATAGAATAGTATCATGAGATTTGGGAAGAAAGGAAAGTTGAGTCCTAGGTACATTGGACCCTTCGAGATTCTATATCATGTCAGAGATGTGGCCTACCAACTAGCACTTCCACCAACCATGTCTCAAGTACACAATGTATTCCATGCATCCCTCTTGAGGAAGTACATACAAGAACCCTCACATGTTTTGAATTTAGAGGTGGAATAGTTGGAAAATGATCTCTCTTATGGTGAGTAGCCAATGAAGATCATGGAATGTAGAGAGAAAGTTCTATGAAACAATATTACTCAACCGGTCAATGTACTATGGTAGAAACATAAGTAAGAAGAGGAAACATGGGAATAAAAGGATGTAATTAAGGAGTAGTACCCTCACCTATTTCCCCCTTAGATTGTAAAATGAAATTTCAAGGGTGAAATTTTATAATGAGGGAAGAATTTTATGACCTAGAATTTGATAAATGATATTTTCTCTTCTTATAGATATGTAATATAGTATAAATCACATGAAATCACTTAGATAACATAATAAAAATATTATAAATTAAAAATTAATTAAAGAATTGGTATTTATAGACATTAAAGAACCTAAACCATTGTAATTGTAACCTAAACTTTGAAATAGTAATGTGACCATTGTGAATTGTAAACAAGCCAATAAAATAGTAACATAAACTATGAAATTATAAATAAAATTTAGGTGTCTTATAAATGATAATAAGATATATTTATATTATGGAATAAATAAATAGCTGTTTAATTTTTTTTAATTAAGTGTTGTAATTTTTATAAATCACAAAAGTATATTGAATTTTTTTTATTAATATAATGATTTAGATAAATATTTTCATAAAATATACTAATAACCTAATATTTTTTTATCTTATGATTATATGATTATTATTTGTTACCACAATTAATTTTTAAAATTTTTATAAAATCAATTATAATTTTAAAATCGGTATTTTTCGAATAAGTGATAATTTTAATTAAAAATTAAATTTCTCATATTTCAAAAATTATTTCTATGAAACATATTCTATTTTTAAATACTATACTTTTAAGAATAGTTATGGTGAATTTTTGGTAATTTTCTAAAATAGTTGATTTTTTTGTGAATTGGGAAATGTGGAAATTTACGGTATAAGCTAAATATATGAATTATTAAGTTATGAATGATGTATTTATAATTTAATCATCTTTAGTTAGACATAAAATGCACTATTTACTGGATTCATTCACAATAATTTACACTATTCATATTCTTGAGCCAAAATATTAAACAAATGGATAAAATAATCAAACAACAACCCTCTCATCCACTATAAATACCACCCCTCACCACCTATTCTCGTCACACCTACAAAGCCTTGAAGATTCTCCAAATTCTGACCAATCCACTTCCCAAGTCTCCCCCAAACTTCTAGGATCCTTTGGCCTGAAAAAATACCAAACCCAATTCCCTAAAGGAGGTTCTCAAGGAGAAGAATTCAAGAGGTAAAAACATCTTTATTTTTCTTTTAATTTCATTTGAATTTATATTCTTTTAGTTTCCTCTACTCACCTACACTTATCCAAGTCACATTATAACTTTAATATATTTAATATAAAATAATTATATTATGTTAATGGAATAGCTAATCATCATTTGTCTTCCCCATCCATTTTCTTCTAAAAATGAAAACATCATCTGTGATGTGTAAATTTATTGCATTCAAGGATGAGAAGCATTAAATTTCCATTACCACCTTAGAAGCAGGTAATAAAACCATTTTAATGGTCAAGACATTTTATAATATATTTATTATATCTTATTTAATGTTTTTACTAGTATATATGCTTAGTTTAAGTTAATAAAAAAAATAAGTTTGGGATCATCAAAAAATCTCAAAATAATCTAAATGGTTATCATTAATGTTTTATATAATTAATCATCCAAACATCTAGGAAAAAATGATATATAATACCATTTAATATTTTTTTAATATCATTAATAACATATAATTTTAATTTTGTTCAACTATTTTGATTTTAGATGATTTTTCATACATGAATACAAGTGAACCAATCAGGAAAATCAAGGAAATGAATGCCCCTAAAACAATGAAATTATATCTTATAACTTATCAAAAAGGCCATAAAGGAACTTAATAAAATTATAATAAGAAAATACATGCTAAATATGTTATTAATTATATTTTTAATGAATCTAATTTCATTATCCATGACATTAAGTACAAGTATAGACCACTTTTTTACTTAAGGTAATGGATTATTTCTGAACCACCATTTTTCCTTCGGGTTACACTTTCTCTATAGCGACCCTACTTATATTACATTAATTTTACATCATTTTAATGATAAAAACATTAAAATACATATATCCAAAGGTTTATTGAGTTGGGAAAACTAGGACCATGCATAAATTTACAACATAAAACATAAAAGTTTTATAATTTCTTCTTCTCTTGATTCTCATTGGCCCTTTAGTTCTTCTTAGTACACGTAATAAACCGAGGATATACAAAAAACAAGAGATATAAAATCCAAATAAGAGGATAAGAACACGATAAAATATAAAATGGGTTAATAATAATCATTATCATCATAACATAGGCATAGGATCATAAATATGATATAAAGAATTAATAAATGTCTTGAAAAGTGGCAATGCATGAAAATGAAAACTTATGTCTTAGTGGTTAACTGCCACACATAGTAGTGAAATAATCTAGCATAATGTTCGTGAATATTTTAATTTATATCATGAGATTCATCACATTACCCAATGCATTGGAGCTCGGTATAATTTTGGGCGCACCCGTTACATCATAACATCAACATTGTGCTATATAATTCTGAGTGCACCCATCACGTCATAACGTTAACATTATCATGAATGCCACATAGAAAGTATAAAATCATAGAAATAAATAAACCATGTCATTTAATGGGTTTAATTTAACAAATCATACATTCATAAAATTTGGGTTCCCAAATGAAAGAGAGAATAACATACTTGTTATAAAAACCATCAACCTTGAGTTAGAAGTAAAAGGTGTGTTTTTGAAAGAATATTTCTTTTGGAAAACATTGTGTTTAATATAAAATCTAGTGGAAATCTTGTATATCCCATAAATGGTAATATCATAATGAAAAAATTATTTTTAATGAATAACTATACTGAAAATGGAGTGAAAGAGGGAAAACCCGAAGAAAGAAAATTGGGTTTGAAAATTCCCCTTACCATGTATACGAACGCTTTCATCACTTTAATGTATTGTATAATCACATTAAATTAATTAATTAACACATAAATAACCTTTTATACAAATAAAGTTATTAATTATGGTTTAAAAACATCTTTCATGGTCATTTGGATGAGTTATAGAGTTTAAATTCATTGTTCGGGGGTGTTCTTTTTCTTAGTTTTCATGAACGGTTCGCTTGTACACATGAATGGATGTTCAAGTAAAACATGGATAAATAGAAATAATTGCTATTAAATTATATTTATGATTTTATAGGAGTTTAAATGATCTTATAATGAATTTGGTTATATACCATGTGGATAAATCATTAGTTAAAATTTAATGATGATCGTTTTTGGTTAATTTGGGCAGTTTTTGGATCACAACGAACATGGTTTGATTTATCATTTATTATTATGTATAAATGTTGTTTCCAGAATATAAAATAGGTTAAAAATACATATTAAAATATTTTTTCAACCATTTAATTATTTTCTTTAAATCCTAGAAGGTGTTGAAGGAAAATGGAAGTGCATGGCCCACAATGTAGGTAAATTAACACATCACGAGAAACAATTTCATTTTTTTCAACAAAGAGAGATAGGGAAGAGTATAATGAATAATATTCCAATAACATGATATCATAACATAATATATTTAATACTAGGTTTATCATGACATTTGGATAAGAGATTTTCTAGATAAGATAATAAAATAAATGAAATTTGAAAGGAATTTGAAAAAAGAGAGAGAGAGAGAAATTACCTCTTGAATTATCCTATGGAGATCCTCCTCAAGGAACCTAGGATTGGTATTTGAAATGAGACCAAGAGATACTGAATTTGGGGGAAGGTCTAAGGTAGTGGTTTGGTTAGAATTTTAAAAGGTCTAAAAGCTTGAGAGGTGTGAGGAAATATGGTTGTTAGGGTGGTATTTATAGTGTAGGGGAGGGGTGTTTTCTCAATATTTAATTCGTTAGATTATTAATTTCTCTCAATAAAAGAAATAGTGATAATTCCATGAATACATATAGTAAATAGGGAATGTGATTTAGAACCAATTTCCATTAACATCATCCATGACTCAAGCATGATGCAGAAATTCATTTATTTAGCATATGTTTTAAATTATCGAATATCATTATTCGCCAAAAAATTAATTTATTCCAGAAAAATATCAAAAAATTACCCTAACCATTTTTAACGTAAATAATTAAAAAATGAAATCCATTTTATGAAAATAATTTTCTATATATGAGTAATTTAATTTTTAATTAAAATCAAAATATAATTGAAAAATACAAATTTTCAAATTAAAACTGCTTTTCTAACACTTTGAAAAATTAATTAAGGTCTCATAAAATTATCATATAATCATAAGAAAACAAAATACTTGTTTATGAAAACATTTTATTAAAATAAATTTTCTTTTAAATTTTTTAATTAATCATTAAATATTCATGACTTATAAAAATACCAACACTATAATATAATTATATTATTTTGTCACTTATCGGATGGATAAATTTTATTTCTAACATCATTGGTAAGGTTACTATTCACTTAGAAGATTTACTATTCATAAGGGTCATATTACTATTCATAAGGGTAACATTTCAATTCATAAGGGTATGTTACTATTCACCACAAATTGAGTATGTCCTATAAAACTCCAAGCATCTTACTGATCGCAACTGTGTATGTCAGGTTTTTGAAATTCAAATACCAAAAGTGAGAAAATTATGTTTAAAGGTAACATATAATTTAATAGTTCATTTATGAATGATGTGTCATTATGTTTCCTAATGAAATTTTATGTCATTATACTATATTATATTACTATAAGAAGGTATAGATTTCATTGATAAAAGTTAGGGTCATTACATTTCCCCCCTTTTGAAATTTTTCCATAAAAATTTCATTTTACATAAATAGGTGAGGGTACTTATCCTTCATCATGTCCTCCAGTTCACAAGTTTCTTCTTCATACTTATGGTTCCTCCACAAAACTTTGAAAAGGTGGGTTGTCTTATTGTGTAGAACCTTATCTCTCCAGTCCATAATTTTTACTGGATGCTCCTCATAAAAGATATCCAATTCTAGTTGTACCACATCTGAGTTTAATATATGTGAGAGTTTCAGTATGTACTTCCTTAAGAGTGATACGTGAAACAAATTATTAACTTGAGCCATATTCGGTGGAAGTTTAAGATGATAGGCCATGTATCCTAGGCGGTCAAGGATCTAAAAGGGGATAATGTACCTTGGGATTAGATTCCCTTTCTTTAAAAACTACATGTCTATCTTCCACGGTGATATTCGGAGGAAGAATTTATCTCCAACATTGAACTTCAAGTCCCTTTGACGGTTGTCAGCATAGCTCTTTTTTTGACATTGAGTAGATTTGATATTTGATAGATCACTTGAACCTTCTATGTAATATATTTTAGAAGATCACTTCCAGGTATATTTATTTCACCAACATCATCCCACCATGAAGGGGTTCTACATCACATTCCATGTAAAGATTCATATGGAGTAATCTGAATACTTGAGTGGAAGCTATTGTTATTTGAGAACTCAACAAATTGGAGATGCTGATCCCAAACACCTCTGAATTCCATAGATTAGGCTCTTAGAATATCATCAAGTTTCTGAATAGTCCTTTCATATTGGACATCAATTTTTGGGTGATAGGTTGTGCCGAGATTTAATTCATTACTTAAAGCATGTTGGAGAATCCTCCAAAATTTAGAATTGAACCGGAAATCACAATTAGAGAAAATCGAGATTGGAACCCAATGTAGTCTCACCAATTCATTCACATATATCATTTCAAGTTGTTCAAGAAATAGATCATCCTGAATAGAAATAACATTAGTATTCATGGTGATTCAATCCCCCATTACCCATATCACATCATTTCCCAAGGTTGTATTCAGGAGACCCGTGACAAAGACTATAGTGATATTCTCCCATATCCACATTGGTATAGGTAATGGTTTCATCATCCATTTGGAATTTAGTCACTCTTCTTTAAACTTTTTACATATCAAGCACTTTGAGACATATTCCACAATCTCTTTCTTTATGTTATCCCTCCAGAAGTGTTCTCATAGATCTCAATACATCTTGGTACTAATAGGATGAATAGATAAAGTTGAGCTATGTGCATTTTCCAATAGCTCCTTCTTTATCCCAGTTGATGAAAGCACATCGATCCTTGTTCAAAAATGAATTAAACCATCATATTCAATATGTAACTCTTGCAACTTCCCTTCCATTACTACATTCACATTCTTGTGCAACTCTGGATGATTCCTTTGTGCCTCCTTAATCTTTTCTTGGATAGATGGTTGGGAAATCATTTGGGAAAGGTAGAATGTATTCCCTACCATTATTATTTCCAAATACATCCTTTTCATATCCATGAAGATAGGGTATTTCTCAATCCACAACATGGATAAAGTAATAGGCTTATTTCTGCTTAGAGCATTGACTGCCTTATTTACCTTACAATGATGATATTGAATAAAGAAATCATAGTATATTATTATCTCTAACCATCTCCTTTGACGCATTTTGATATCTTTTGTGTGAATATATACTTTAGGATATTGTGATTATAATATATGTCACAATTCTCACCGTAAATGTAGTGTTGCCATATTTTCAAAGAAAAAATCACAACTTCTAGCTTCAGATCGTGTGTTGGGTAGTTATTCTCAAGGATCTTAAACTATCACAAGGCATAGACTATCTGATTATCATTTTTCATGAATACACAACCCAATAATTTCTTGGAAACATCACTATATATCATAATACTTTCTCAAAATTTCGGTAATGTGAGTACATGTGCAGTGATCAACCTTCTCTTTATCTCTTTAATGTTTTGCTCACATTTTTCTATCCAAACATACTTCACCACTTTCCATGTTAACTTAGTTATCAGGCTTGAATATCATGAGAAATGTTTCAAAAAACACTAGTATTACCCACATAATCCAAGAAAACTATGGATTTTTGTGACACTGGAGGGTCTTGTCCATTCCACAATTGCCTTGGTTTTTGAAGGGTCCACATAAATTCCCTCACATTTGATCACATGTCCCAAGAATATGACTTGATGAATCCAAAATTCACACTTTCTAAAATAGGATTACAACTTCTCCTTCCTTAATTTCTCCAATACAAGTCTTCTATATTCTTCATATTCCTCCCTTCTCTTAGAGTAGATGAGAATATCATCGATAAACACTACCAAAAATTTGTCGAGGTAATGTCTAAAGAAATTCTTCATCAAATACATGAATATTTTAGGGGAATTAGAAAGTCCTAAAAGAATATCAAAAAACTCATAGCACCCATACCATGTATGGAGGGAAGTATTCTAAATATCTCCTTTCTTCACCTTTAATTGAAGATATCTATAATGAAGATATACCTTTGAGAATAAATGAGGTCCTCGTAACTGATCAAACAAGTCGTCGATCCATGGAATAGGATACTTGTTCTTTATAGTGATATTTTTGAGTTCCTGATAATTGATGCACAACTGCATTGATCCATCCTTCTTCATCACAATGAGCACTAGCACACCCAAGGTGATGCACTAGGGCATGTTAACCCTTTATCAAAATTCTCTTGAAGCTGCTTCTTTATCTACTCCAGTTCGATAGGATCCATCCTACACGGACACTTTGAGATTGGATTAGCTCTTGGTGTGAGTTCTATTGAGAACTCTAACTCACAATCTGGTGGAATTCCAAGTAACTCTTTGGGAAATACATCATTGTATTCCCTCATGATGTGAATTTTTGCTAGGTTGAAACTTTTCATTGACTCAACCATTCAAACGAGGTATGCCTCTTCATGGTGAATCAACACCCACACCTTAGAAGTATTTTTCAAAGGATATTCATGATCTCCCTTGAATTTATAGAGGATCATGGGATGGTTTGGGATATGAAAAGTTATTTCCTTTTCCTGGTAGTTTATATGTTATCTATATAATAAGTTCCAATTCATTCCCATTATAGCATCAAATTCCCTAAAGGGAAGTGGCATGAGATTCATTGGAAGAATCTTCCGACATACACCAATAGCAGAAGAGTCCAATACTTGGGTTGAAATGATTTCACCATGTGGTGTTTTGATAGATATCTCTACTTCATGTTTTTGGGGATTCAATTCAATAGTTCTGGAAAACATGCATGATATAACGGAATACGTAGAACCAAAATAAAATTAATATTTTTCCATTATTGAGTGAATAACAAGTGTACCTTGTTCAAATTAATTTTATTGATCTAATTTTGTAGTTGTGATTTCATAATCCTTCCCTTGCTCCATTGTATTTGGTGGCTGTGGATGCTAATTACCTTCAACGGACCAATGTTTAGTGCACTGGCTTGCATAGTTCCCTTGATCCCAACAGTTATAGCATTGTACGATGGGTGGTGCTCTTGTTTCCTCCACCACAATCTCCTGACTTCCCATGTCTTTTCAACACTCTTGAGCTAGGTGGCCTTATCACCCACACTTAAAGCATTTCCCCATCCCTCTGTGGCAATTACCATGATGATTCTTCCCACATTTTTGACAAGTGGGTGGTTGAGTTTTCTTTCCACCATTCTCATTATATCCTACAACATGAAACTCCATATTTCGTTTCTTATCACCATATCCATGGGAAAAATCTCCAAACTCCTTCTCCACTTTGAGAGCACATCGAACAACTTCTTCAAAACTGCCAAAGTCTTGAACTGTAAGACCCTTTCGAAGCTATGGTTTTTAACCACTAAACAATATATATATTTTTATATCATTGCTGACAACAAAACAAAAAATAGTACCTTTAAAGACTTGTGAAATTATCTTTGTAGTCTAGGACAGATTCTTCATCCTTTTTCTTTTGCTCTATGAATTATCTCTCTATCTTTTTATGAAGAGTTCATGGGAAATACTTGTTAAAAAATTATATTAATGTCTTCCCACTCGATCTATTAAATTTTGTCTCTCGGCTTGGTGTTCTTAATCAAATCCCGCCATTGGTCGACCTCTCTATCATGACGATAAATAGACAGAGTCACATTCTGTGTCTCATAATCGCGAAGCACAGAAAAATATCTTCTTTATTATGTTGACCCACAATTCCACAACAAGTGGATAAAATGATTCACTAAAAGTAGATGGTCGTCACTGTATAAAATAATTGATAGTCTGTTTCTCCCTCTTTAGTGGAGTATGTTTCAAATTATTCAGGTTATTATTCATAAACTGAGACAACTTTGTAGGCATCACCATGAAGTTTTGAAATCCTCCTCCCAAATAATTGGGGATGTCATTCGGGCAATCAATGTGTTATCCCTCACACGGGTTGTTTTCTGGTTTCTCCTGGTTCCAACCATTTTCTAAAATAAAAATGGTTAAAAGAAAACATAAGTCAACAAGTCATGAAGAAATAATTTATTTATTTGTTTAATTAACACTAAAATCATATCTTATGGTATCCCTAATTTTATCAAAGATTCATACATATACTTAGTCTAATACTTGGCTTTTCACCAACGTTCACTAATCAGAATTCCCAAATTAACTAAAAAGTTCCTCTGATACCAACTATAGCGAACTTTCTTTTATTAAATTAATTTTACATAATTTTAATGATAAAAAAAATAAAAACACTACACCACAAGGATCCAGAGGTTTAGTGTGTTAGAAAAAATAGAACCATACATAACTTTTACAACATAAAACAGAAACATTTATTTAATTTCTTCTTATCTGGATTCTCATTGGACCTTCAGTTCTCCTTAGTACAAGTAATCACCTGAGGATATACATCCAAAAGGGGTGATCAAAAATCACTCTAAGAGGATAAGAACATGATATAATACAACATATGGTGAGTATAATCATCATCAACATAACATAGGAATAGGATCATAAACATGAAAGGAATAATTATTAAAAGGATTTAAAACTGGAAATGCATAAAAATGAAACCATATGTATTAGTGGTTAACTAATACAAATAATTTTGAAAACAACTATCATCATGTTCACACATATTTCACTTTACCTCATGAGATTAATCACATTACATAATGCATTGGAGCACTGTATAATTCCAGGCACACCCATCACATCATAATGTTAATACTGTCATGCATGCCACATAGAAGGTATATAAATCATGGAAATTAATAACCCATGGAAAGGAATAGGTTTAATTTCATAAATAATACATTAACAAACTTTGGGTTCCCAAATTAAAGAGGGAATACCATACTTGATACAAGAACCATCAACCATGAGTAAGAAGTAAAAGGTGTGTTTTTAAAAGAAGGGTTATATTTCAAAACATTGTGTTTGACATAAAGTCTATTGGGATACATGAATATCCCAAAAATTTAAGATAATGATGAAAAAATTTGTTTTATAGAATAACCATACTGAAAATGGAGTGAAATAGGGAAAACCTGAAGAAAGAAAGTTGAGTTCGAGAATTCCTCTTACCATGTATTCGAACTCTTTATTCACGTTAATGTCATGTATAATCACATTAGATTCATTAATTAACACTTAAAAACCTTTTATACATGGAATATATTTTTTATGATTGTATTAACTTCTTTTATGGTACTTTGGATGAGTTATAGAATTTAAATTCATTGTTCGAGAGTGTTCTTTTTCTTAGTTTCCATGAATGGTTCACTTGTTCACCTGAATGAAAGATCGTGTAGAACATGGATAAAAATAAATAATTGATATTAAATGATATTATAGATCTTAAATGTTTTTAAATTTTCCTATAAGGAATTTGGTTATATACCCTGAGGATAATTCATTAGTTAAAATTTAATGAGGATTGTTTTAGGTTAATTTGGGATGTTTTTGGATCACAACGAACATGTTTTGTTTTATCATTTAGTATTGTTTATAATAGTAGTTTAAAAACATAAAAGGGATTAAAAAATACATATTAAAATATGTTATCAACCATTTAATGGTTTTATTGACAAACTTTATGGTGTTGAAGGAAAATGGAAGTGTATTTCCCATGATGTTGGAAAATTAACACATCCTGAGCGACAATTTCATTTTTATAAAAATAGAGACAGAGGGAAGAGTATAATGAATAATCATCCATTAACATGATAACATACCAGAATATCAATAATACTCGATTTATCATGACATTTAGGTAAGATAATTTTAGGATATGAGAATAAAAGTAATAAAATTTAAAAGGAATTTGAAATAAAAGAGGGAGAAATTACCTCTTGAATTCTCCCCTGGAGATCCTCATCAAGGAACCTAGGATTGGTTTTGAGGGTGGTATTTATAGTGGAGAGAGGGGTGTTTTCTCAATATTTAATTCATTATTTTATTAATTTCCCTCAAGACAAGCAATAGTTACGATTCCATGACAACATACATTAAATAGGGCATGTGAGTTCGAACCAATTTCCATTTAAATTAGCCACGACTCAAGCATGATACAAAAATTAATTTATTTAGCATATTTTCTAAATTATTGAATTTCACTATTCACCACAAAATTAAGGTATCTCAGATAATTCTCAAAAAATCTCCCTAACCATTTTTTGATGTGTATAATTAGAAATGAAATCAATTTTATGAATTTTGTTTCTAAATATGAGTAATTTAATTTTTAATTAAAATTATAATTTACTTGAAAAATAAAAAATTTAAAATTAAAACTGCTTTTCTAAAACTTTGATAAATTTATTAAAGTCTCATAAAATTATAATATAATAATAAGAAAAAAATACTTGTTTTTGAATACATTTTATGAAAATAAATTTTCATTTAAATTATTAAATTAATCATTAAATATTCATGACTTATAAAAATATCAACATTATAAAATAATTATATCACATTATTACTTATAAGATCGACAAATTTTATTTATACCATAATTGGTAAGGTTCCTATTCACTTGGATGATTTCAAATTCATAAGGGTAACATTACTACTCATAAGGGTATGTTACTATTCATCAAAAATTAAGTCTGTCTTATCAGACTCCAAACACCAAACTGATCGCAACCGTGCATATCAGATTTTAGAAATTCAAATCACAGAAGTGGAAAATTATATTTAAATGTCACATTGAATTTAGTAGTTTATTTAAGAATGATGTGGAATTATGCTTCCAAATGTGATTTTAAATATTATACTATATGAGACTACTATAAAAAGGGAGAAATTTCATTGATAAACGATTCAGTTGTTACATTCTCTCTCTTTATCCTATTGTAATTCATCATTATTTTTATATAATTTTTATAAATTCTATTTTTATGTTCCAAAATAATGTATCAATATTATTTCATCCTTCATTTATGGGAAAATACATGTTTTAAAAAGCATGCCTTCTTAAATATTTCTGATAAGAAATCCCAATCAAAGAGAACTTCCTGATTGCTTACCCATTTTCAATTTCACACTATAATCTATTTTAATCCACCATTATTTTTGTAAAAAATATATTATCATTAATAACTATCTTGGTTCATTTCTGGTTTTATACATATAATTATTCATTTTCCTTTCTAAATAATCATTAATATTTTCCCTTAAACTGCACTAATGTGGCTCGTTTCTAAAGCTTTTTAGACACTCTTTTTACATATTTAACTTTATTTTTACATTATTTATCATTTTTTATGCCAAATTACTCTTATAAATTTCCAATTAATATTTAAATCCATTTTTTCATGGACACATTTATGATACGTCCATTTGTTATTCCTTATTACATCATTACAATGCCTATTTCTTTCCAGGGTAACCCTTATATTTATGTTTGATTATTTATATGGCACATATATGAATGAAAATATTTTGATGGGTGTTCTTAGATATCACTCCAATGCATTGGGGAATGATTAGTCTCATGAGATGTCATGTGCAATGGTCTTGGTGGTTAGACTTGACTCATGATCCTCCATGTGCAATGGTCTTGGTGGTTAGCATTAACTCATTCACCCCATGTGCAATGGGATTGGGGTTTATCCTTGACTCATGATTATGTTGTTTTTTATTTTGTTTCCCCATTTCTATGATTCCATGATTACCTGATCCCATGTTATATATGTTATGATACCATATGTTTATTCATGTTCCATTCCTTTTTATGACATCATGTTTTTCCTTCTAAACTATGCTCTATGCTTTATTCAATTTCTTATTCCCGTATAGGATTTTTATCTCTTAACATTGTCCTTGTAATCCCCAGGATATCCTATGAAATGTAATATCTCAATGGATGTTCAGAGCACTTTATCAAGACTAAATAAAAGATGTTTTTTATTTTGGTTTCATGCTATTTAATTATGTACCTAATCTTAAAAAGTCACTACACATTATGATCCTTGGTTTCTGTTTAATGATTAATTATGTTTAAAATTATGTAAACCTATGTGTAAAAGGTTAGGGTCCTTATAGGGGACCATGTGAAAGAGGCATAGGTTTATCCTCATAATCTTCGCGCAAACCACCTAGGACACACGACAACACCAGGAAATGTCTATAACGACCCATAATTTACATACATTGTTATTACTTCAGAATTGAAGCACAATTATTACAACATATAACAAAACCATGAAAGTACCGTATAGGTATAGTGTCTTTAGAAACTGGGAAACATAAACAACTGGTTCATAAAACATATACATTGTCTCCCTTTTATTTTATCATATCTATAGTCCCTTTTGGCATATCTTAATTAATATCATTCTTCCTGACTTGGGGAAAAGAAAACATACAAAAGGGTGAGCTCAAATGCTCAGTAAGGGTAAACAAAAGAAATATCAATCACATCATATTCATAATAACATAACATTTTGGAAATCTTAACCTGCAAAAGAGATCATAATTTCATAACATGGGATAAATCCTAGTAGTGAAATTTAATCCCAATAATCATAACTTAAAACATGAAACTTTGTGGCATACACACATAATCATAGAGAATCATTTCTTAGTAGTCAAGACTCATTTCCAAGACTATCTTAGAGGACAAAGTCCATTTCTGAACCGAGTTCACTCCCCATTTCAGTCCTGTTTCACTGGGCTGGTTTAACCTGCTGTTCCAGCCACGTCTATCTCACGAGATATAAATCTTTACCCAATGAATTGGAGGGAGATATAGGTCTCACCCATCTCATAATGAAACCATTCTTATGTGTGCCACAAAATCATAAATCATACATCATAGCATAACCCATGTAATAAAAATGGGAATCTTAAACATCATTCCATCATAACATAATCCATATAAAAATAATTCCATCATAACATAATAAAATCAATGTAAAAATAGGGATAGAAACAGAACCCTATATTATCTTAGATGGAAAATAATTTTGATAAAATGCTTGAACTCCGTTCTTGAGAAAAATATCCTTTCTACTTCAAAAACATTTTTCCTTTCTTAACATGTCATAAAATTTTAAACTAAAAGAAGTTTATTAAAAATAAACTTGAAAACTTGTAAAGGAAAATTCATGGAAATAATGTTCTAAAAATACGTTCATTCCATATAAGTTAAAGAAAAACATTCTTCTCGTACTTTGTCCTAAAAAGTCAAAAAAGTACCTCGTACTAAAAACGAAAAAAGATTCCTTTCATATACTTTCCTAAAAACTCACCAATGGGTAAAATTGGATTTAAAAAATTGTAGGTGTATGGAAATAATATTACATATTGGGGAAACATGGATGTGGATGATAAATATTCCCCAGTAAATTATGAATTATAAACAATCTCGGATAAAAATGAGATTGTGATATTTTCCCTTACCTTAGGTCCGATTTTCTTCGTATGTGTCCGAACCTACTGTATAATTATTTAAATAATGGTATTGACTTATTCCATAATCTTAATCATTTTTATGATATCATATATGATCATATTCTTAGCTTCTTATTAGCAATATTTCATTGTTACTTGTTATTCGGGTGTTTATTGCTTTTTGTTCTTATGCGTGTTTTGTCGAATAAATTCTTATTCTTCTTTTAGGTTATAGATACCTCATTTACATAATGGTATTTGTTTAATATATATCATATTTATTCATTAAATTCATTTATATAATCATTATGAAATGAAGATCATGTAGAACGAGTCGCATCACATTGTGGAGACGGTAGGTCATGCGTACGCACGAGCGATGATATCGTTCCCATGATCGGGGAATTGTATTGAAGTGTATGTATACTATTTAAGAATAAATATCACATTAAAATAATTATATATAGTTATTATTTACACCATTATACCCATCCAAGTAAGTTGGTGGTGGAAAACAGATTACACCAAGGTGTGGAGACGGTATTCCGTACGTATGCACGCGCGATGATTTCGTTTTCCGTAGGATGGATAGAAGGTGAAATAGGGTTGTTTCATATTTATAATAACATATCAGTATATTAGTGATACTTATGTTATTACTTCATAATGAAACAACTAAATAATAATAAGTAGAAGAAGAAATAATGTTGAAAGAATCGGTAACAGTCATTACCTCTTCTTTGAAGAGCCTCTTCTTAGCCTTCTCTTAGGGCACTAAATATGGTTTTTGAAGAATACCAGGACCTCTAGGATATTTATAGGGAAGTGGAGAATATAAATTTTAAGGGTTTGGCCGAGCTTGAAGGCTCAAAGTGGTGTGAGAAGGAGAGGGAGGAGGTGCCCTTTTATAAGGGAGGAGAGGGGCACCTTAGGAAAAACTTAAAGTATTATTTTATTATAAAGTCATATTCGGTTTTTAATAGCTCCAAATTGATTTATTTCGAATCTAAGGTTTATGGGTCTAAATCCTCTCATACAATAGATTTTAGACAAGTTTAGGTTACTATTTTAACTGTATAATTTCGATTTAACTCTAAGTTAAATAATTTAACCTTTACCGTGTCTTCTTGTTTTCTTACAATATATGGTTAATAAACTTACTATAACAAGCCAATAGAACCCCAAGTTGTTTATTATTAATATATATAAGCTTATATAAGTCATTTTTCTGAACCTTAGATTTTAAGGAAAACAATAACAAATAATAATATAATATTTGTTTTAAAAACTATTTTATGTCAATTTTGACACTATTTGGTAATTGATTTTTGTGAAAATAATAACAGCATGATTAGTTAGAAAAATTTAATTAAATCAATACTAACATTTTATATTAACCTATAAAATTATTTTAATTCATGAAAAGACTGAAATTAAATTTATTTGGGTATTTATAACATCAATTATGTTAATATTTCATTAATAATATAATTACTGCATCATCATTGTGTCATAAATAAATTAAATTATTTGATGTCTAAAAATTATAAATAAAATACCATTATGTAGTAAATATTTTTATCTTTCTAATTAATATTTATAGTCTAATTTATCTTATTTATAACCCTATATTAAAAATGATTTAGTTATTAAACTTTGATTTTAACTATTTTAACCCTTCTTTAAATAAATTAATAATAAATATCCTAATCTAATCCAAGTGGACCTAAATGGTCATATTTTATTCCAAATGTTGTTTTTGGTCGAATTACACTCATCCAATAGAATTAGGAAATGTTTTCGGGTAATAATAATATCATTTTTACCCTTAATTACCCTATTTACATTTAACAGTGGTAAATAAAAGTAAAAAGTTACTATTCACAAAAAAATATTTTCATCTCATTGAACCACATCTTAGTCCTTGATATTAACTGTTTCTCTCGGATTTTTGAAATTCCACTCACAGAAGCGGGAAAATTAAATTTTATGTAAATTTTCAAACTCTCCAAGGAGGTGGGTAAAAGACGGTGAAAAGTTCAATAAAATTTTTATATATCTAAAATTATTATAAAATGACTCCAATGAATTACATTGAACTTATATAGGTATTATGTATCAATTTTGACATAAAATAAAATTAAATAAAATAAAAAATTATTTAATTAAAAAGTCAGTTTTTAAATAGTAACCAAGTGTTTTCACTATTCATCAAAAATTGAATGTTTTCAGAAAAATACCAAAATTTCACCCTAGGCTAATTTGGATATTACAAGTCCAAAAATGAAGTCCATTTTGAAAGATAAAATTTATAAAATTTCAAAAAGTGGGCATTACTATTCATAACGGCTAGTTTTAATAATATTTTAATAGCATATCGCTTTTTAGTGAAACTCGGTATTGCGTCCAACGCAAGCTATCAAGGAAGGTTGTGATTGTGTGTAAAGTAAGACAAGTTAGTGTTGTGTGTAGTGAAATATTCCTTTTATTATGTATATAACATAAAAACAAAATATTTCTCATAAAATTCTCGGGTGTTACATTCTACCCCCTATAAAAAGAATTTTTCCCTCGAAATTCGTCACTTTGTAACAAACAGATGAGGATACCTCTACCTCATCATCTCCTCAAGCTCCCATGTAGCTTCTTCTAATTGGTGGTTCCTCCATAAAACTTTCACCAAGCGATTGGTCTAGTTCCGTAGGAATTTTTCTCTACGATCCAGAATCTCTATCGGCTGTTCTTCATAAGAAAGATCTTTCTCAAGCGGTACAACTTCTGAGCTGAGTACATGTGAAGGATCGGGTATGTACTTTATCAGAAGATATACATGGAACACATCGTGAACTTGAGAGAGATTTTTTGGAAGTTCTAATTGGTAATCTACCTTCCCAACATGATCCAGTATTTCTAAAGGACCGATATACCTATGGCTCGACTTTCCCTTCTTTCCAAATATCATTACTCTCTTCCAAGGAGATATTCGTAAGAACACTTTATCACCCACTTCAAACTCTAGGTATTTTCTTCGGTTATCGGCATAACTTTTTTTTTGACTCTGAGCTTCTCTTATGTGTTGTTGAATAGATCAAACCTTTTCTTCCATCTCATCAACAAGATCAGGTCCTAATAGATTTCTTTCCCCAAATTCATCCCAGCAAGTTGGAGTTCTACATTTCTTTCCATAGAGAGCTTTATAAGGAGACATCAGAATACTGGAGTGAAAGATATTATTATATGAAAAGTACACCAAAGGTAGTTGTTGATCCCAAACACCTTTGAAATCCATCAAATAGGCTCTTAACATATCTTATAGAGTCTGAATTTTTTTCTCAGACTGACCATCTGTCTAAGGATGATAAGGAGTGATGAAACTCAACTCTGTATCCATAGTATGCTGAAGACTTAACCATAAATTTGAGGTAAACCTTGGATCCCGATCAGATATAATGGAAAGTGGTACTCCATGAAATCTTACCACCTCCTTCACATATATCCTAGCAAGCTGATCGAGAGAGAAATCATCTCTAATAGCAATGAAGTGTGCATACTTTGTAAGACGATCAACTATGACCCAGATAGAATTATTGCCTTTGGATGTTTTAGGAAGTTCGGTGACAAAGTCCATAGTGATGTTTTCCCATTTCCAGTCGGGTATGGGTAATGGTTGTAACATCCCCTTATACTTCTATCTCTCAGCTTTAACTTGCTGAAAAACCAAGCATCGAGAGACATATTCAGCAACATCTCTTTTTGATGCCATTCCACCAGAAGTACTCTTTCAGGTCCCTATACATCTTCGTGCTTCCAGGATGAATAGATAACGAAGAACTATGAGCCTCATCTAACATCTCCTTCTTTAATCCGGGGATGGGAGGAACACAAACCCGATTCCTGAACTTTATTATCCCATCACAATCAAGGTTTAATTCAGGAACATTTCTCACCTTCTTTTGTAACTCTACATCTTCTTTCTGGGCCTCTTTAATCTTCACATGTATAGATGGTTGAACATTCATTTGAGAAAGATAATATTTTTCCCCTTCCATTATAATTCCAAGGTCCATCCTTTGTAAATCCATAAATAATGGATCTTTTGTGATCCTCATCATGGATAAGCTAGCATGGTCTTGTCGACTTAATACATATACCACCTTGTTTTCTTTCCCAGGGTGGTAATGAATTGAGAAGTCATAATCCTTAATCAACTCCAACCATCTTCTTTGGCGCATATTCATCTCCTTTTATGTGAAAATATACTTTAAACTTTTATGATCAGTATAAATATCACACCTTTCACCATAAAGATAATGCCTCCAAATCTTTAATGAAAAGATTACCGCAGCTAACTCCAAATCATGAGTTGGGTAATTTTTCTCATGGATTTTCAACTTTTGTGAGGCATAAGCTATCAATATATCATTTTGCATGAGAAAACACCCCAGCCCCTTCTTGGATGCATCACTGTAGATCACAAACCTTTCTCCACTACAAGGCAGTGTGAGCACAGGTGCACTGTATAACCTTCTTTTCAACTCCTTGAAATTCTCTTCACATTCCTCCATCCACACAAACTTAACTCCTTTTTGAGTCAACCTGGTGTGTGGATTAGCTAATCATGAAAAATCTTTCAAAAAAACATCAATAATATCCAACCAAACTAAGAAAACTTCGGATCTCAGTTACTGTTGTTGGTCTCGGTCATCTTTCGATAACCTCTGTTTTTGTTGGATCCACAGATATCCCCTCCTTTGAGATTATGTGACCCAAACATGCAACTTTTTTGAAGCCAAAATTAACACTTGGTAAATTTGGCATAAAGCTTATCCTTTCTCAGGGTCTTTAACACAATTCTCAAGTGATCTTCATGTTATTCCTTTCTCTTTGAATAAACAAGAATATCATCTATAAAGACTACCACAAACTGATCAAGATAGTCTCTAAAGACTCTATTCATCAGATCTATGAAGATAGCAGGGGCATTAGTAAGACCAAATGGAATCACTATAAATTCATAGTGTCCATACCTTGTACGGAAATTCGTATTTGGTATATCCTCCCTTTTGACCCTTAATTGATGATACCCTGAATGAAGACCAATCTTGGAAAAGTATTGAGATCTACGTAGTTGGTCAAATAAGTCATCAATGTGTGGGAGATGATATTTTTTCTTGATAGTGATCTTGTTATTTTCTCGATAATCAATGCAGAGTCTCATTGATCCATATTTCTTCTTAAAAAACAAAACAGGTGCTCCCCAAGGTGATGCACTAGGGCATATGAATCCCTTATCAAGATTCTCTTGGAGTTGCTTCTTCAATTCCCACAACTCAATTGGGGCCATTCTATAAGGTGTCTTTGAAATAGGTAAATCCCCGGTACGAGTTCTATTGAAAACTCAACTTCACGATTTGGTGGAAGACCTGTAAATTCCTCTAGAAAGACATCATCAAACTATCGTACAATAGGCATATTATTAATCGTGAGTTTCTCTCCAACCATTTGAGATAAATAACCTTCATTTAGTGGAATAAAGACCCATAAGATGGAAGAAATTTCCACTGGAAGGTTATGTTCATCCTTTCATCGATAAACGATCATAGATTGATCTGGAATATGAAATGTGACTTCCCTTTTTTGGCAATTGATATGAGCTCCATATAAATAAATCCAATACATGCCATGAATCACATCAAATTCTACTATAGGAAGGACCACAATATTTTCATGAAGAAATTTCCCACAAACTTCAATTGGAGAAGAATTGTAAACTTTTTATGTGACTGTTGTGCCGTTAGGGGTTTTCACAACTAACTCAACATCTAATTGTTGAGGAAATATGGCGATACCCTTCGACAATTCTTCAGAAATAAAAGAGTGGGTGGATCCAGAATCAAATAAAACATTTGCTACTTTAGAGTGGATAGTAAGTGTAGATTTCACCACTTCGTTATCGTACTCCACATCGCTGATAGAAATTGCATGTGACATTCCTTTATCTTTAGACTTAAGAGTTTGTTGACGTCGATCATCATAAAAAACCCTTGGATTAGGGCATTGATTAGCATAATGCCCCATTTCCTTTCACTTGTAACATTGAAGTGTAAGAGGTGCACTCTGTGTATCCTTTTCATTGTTCGCATCACTAGACTTCTTCTTCCCATCATTGCGGAATTCAAATTCCCGATGACCTTCCTTTCCACATTTGAAACATTTACTTGTCCCTTTAAGACAACTCCCTCCATGTTTCCTTCCACAATTTGAGCATAAGGGAAAAATCATCCTCTTTTTAGTGTGATATTTAGATTTTCCTTTGAAATCCATTTTCCTCTTCTTATCAAATGCATATGACTGATGGGTTACTCCAATCTCCATCTCAACCTTGAAAGCACATCAAACAATTTCCTGATAGCTATTGAAGTCCCTTATGGATAATGCCCTTCGAAGACTTGGTTTTAAGCCACTAAAGAATCGATCGATCTTACTCTCAGGTTGGATAATAATACCAGAAGTGTACCTTGCAAGTCTTGTAAAATTTGCTTCGTAGGTACCAATAGATTCATCATCCTTTTCCTTTAGTTCATGAAACTCCTTCTCCATCTTTGTTCGAATAATACGAGGGAAGTACTTATTGAAAAATAAGTTCTTGAACTCGTCCCATTCCATGGACTCAATATCATCTCTTGGCCTCGTATTCTTGATAAGATTCCACCATTGATCAGCTTCACCTTACAAACGATAAACTGCTAAGATGACTTTATCATGTTCAGAACATTGAAGATGAAAATATCTTTTCAGTGGTATTGATCCATTTTTCAGCCACTAATGGATCATTAGACCCACTGAATGAGGGTGGATGCTGCCTCATGAAGGATTCAACAAAATGTTTCTCCTTCAATTTCTCATTTGGAAGTCCTTCATGATTCATAGCTTGAGAAAGTTGTGTGAGCATGGCTACAAGATTTTTCATTCCAGCTCCCATAATGTTTTGTTGCTCAGGGGGACAATTATTTCATTTCCCATCACATTCCGCATTAACACGGTTCCTTCGGGTTCCAGCCATTGACTAAAACCAAGAAGAATAGTGTGACTAACACTAATTATAATAGGAAAACCACATAATCAAGAATAAAATTTCACACTTAAGGTCTTATCATAGGTTTTTCATGGCCATTTTTAAAACACTAAGATTGTGTTCTATGCTTAGACTTATCCTTAAGGTTCTTACTAAGGCTTTCACATCCTAGTATCCAAATGTTGACTATACCTTTCCTCTAATACCAACTATAACGACCCATACTTTACATACATTATTATTACTTAATAATTGAAGAACACTTATTACAACATATAAAAAAACCATTAAATGACCGTATAGGTATAGTGTCTTTAGAAACTGGGAAACATAAACAACTGGTTCTTAAAACATCTACATTGTATCCCTTTTATTTTATCATATCTAGAGTCCCTTTTGGCATATCTTACTTAATATCCTTCTTCCTGGCCTGGGGAAAAGAAAACATACAAAAGGGTGAGCTCAAACGCTTAGTAAGGGTAAACAAAAGAAATATCAATCACATCATATTCATAATAACATAAAATTTTGGAAATCTTAACCTGTAAAAGAGATTATAATTTCGTAACATGGGATAAATCATAGTAGTGAAATGTAATCCCAATAATCATAACTTAAAACATGAAACTATGTGGCATACACACATAATCATAGAGAATCATTTCTTAGTAGTCAAGACTCATTTCCAAGACTATCTTAGAGGACAAAGTCCATTTCTAAACTGAGTTCACTCCTCGTTGCAGTCCTGTTTCACTAAACCGGTTTAACCTGCTGTTCCAGCCATGTCTATCTCATGAGATATAAATCATTACCCAATGCATTGGAGGGAGATATAGATCCCACCCATCTCATAATGAAACCATTCTTATGTGTTCCACAAAATCATAAATCATACATTATAGCATAACCCATGTAATAAAAATGGGAATCTTAAACATCATTCCATCATAACATAATCCATATAAAAATAATTCCATCATAACATAATCAAATCAATGTAAAAATAGGGATAGAAATAGAACACTATATTATCTTAGATGGAAAATAATTTTGATAAAATGCTTGAACTCCATTCTTGAGGAAAATATCCTTTCTACTTCAAATTTTTTTTTCCTTTCTTAACATGTCATAAAATTTTAAACTAAAATAAGTTGATTAAAAATAAACTTGAAAACTTGTAAAGGAATATTCATGGAAATAATGTTCCAAAAATCCGTTCATGTCGTATAAGTAAAAGAAAAACATTCTTCTCGTACTTTGTCCGGAAAAGTCAAAAAAGTTCCTCATACTAAAAACGACAAAAGATTCCTTTCATATATTTTACTAAAAACTCACCAATCGGTAAAATTGGATTTAAACAATTTTAGGTGGATGGAAATAATATTACATATTAAGGAAACATGGATGTGGATGATAAATATTCCCCAGTAAATTATGTAGTATAAACAATCTCGGATAAAAATGAGATTGTGAGATTTTCCCTTACCTTAGGTCCGATTTTCTTCGTACATGTCTGAAACTCCTGTATAATGATTTAAATAATGTTATTGACTTATTCCAGAATCGTACTCATTTTTATGATATCATATATGGTCATATTCTTAGCTTCTTATTAGTAATATTTCATTGTTACTTGTTATTCGTGTGTTTATTGCTTTTTGTTCTTATGCATGTTTGGTCGAATAAATTCTTATTCTTATTTTAGGTTATAGATACCTCATTTCCAGAATAGTATTAGTGTAATATATATCATATTTATTCATTTAATTAATTTATATAATCATTATTCAATGAAGATCATGTAGGATGAGTCACATCACATTGTGGAGACGGTAGGCCGTGCGTACGCACGAGCGATGATATCGTTCCCATGATCGGGGAATTGTATTGAAGTGTATGTTTACTATTTCATAATCAATATCAATTTACAATAATTATATATAGTTATTCTTTACACCATTATACCCATCCAAGTAAGGTGGTGGTGGAAAACAGATTACACCACGGTGTGGAGACGGTATTCCGTACGTACGCACGCACGGTGATTTCGTTTTCCGTAGGATGGATAGAAGGAGAAATAGGGTTGTTTCATATTTATAATAACATATCATTATATGAGTGATACTGATTTTGTTACTTCATAATGAAACAAATAAATAATAATAAGTAGAATAAGAAATAAAGTTGGAAGAATCGGTAACGGTCATTACCTCTTCTTTGAAGCGCCTCTTCTTAACCTTCTCTTAGGGCACTAAAGATGGTCTTTGAAGAATACCAGGACCTCTAGGATATTTCTAGGGAAGTGGAGAATAGAAATTTTCATGGGTTGGCCGAGCTTGAAGGCTCAAAGTGGTGTGAGGAGGAGAGGGAGGAGGTGCCCTTTTATAAGGGAGGAGAGGGGCACCTTAGGAAAAACTTAAAGTATTATTTTATTATAAAGTCATATTCGGTTTTTAATAGCTCCAAATTGATTTATTTAGAAGCTAAGGTGGGGATGGGTCTAACTCCTCTCGTCCAATAGATTTTACACAAGTTTAGGTTACTATTTTAACCTTATAATTTAGATTTAACTCTAAGTTAAATAATTTAACCTTTACCGTGTCTTCTTGTTTTATTACAATATATGGTTAATAAACTTAATATAACAAGCCAAATGAACCCAAAGTAGTTTGTTATTAATATATATAAGATTATATAAGTCATTTTTCCGAACCTTATATTTTCAGGAATACAATAACAAATAATAATATAATATTTGTTTTAAAAACTATTTTATGTCAATTTTGACACTATTTGGTAATTGCTTTTTGTGAAAATAATAACAGCATGATTAGTTAGAAAAAAATTAAATTAAATCAATACTAACATGTTATATTAACCTATAAAATTATTGTAATTCATAAAAAGACTCAAATTATATTTATTTGGGTATTTATAACATCAATTATGTTAATATTTTTTCATTAATAATATCATTACTCCATCATCTTTGTGTCATAAATAAATTAAATTATTTAATGTCTAAAAATTATAAATAAAATACCATTATGTAGTAAATATTTTTATCTTTATAATTAATATTTATAGTCTAATTTATCTTATTTATAACCCTATATTAAAAATGATTTAGTTATTAAACTTTGATTTTAACTATTTTAACCCTTCTTTAAATAAATTAATAATAAATGTCCTAATCTAATCCAAGTGGACCTAAATGGTCATATTTTATTCCTAAGGTTGTTTTTGGTCGAATTACACTTATCCAATAGAATTAGGACATGTTTTAGGGTAATGATAATATCATTTTGACCCATAATTACCCTATTTACATTTAACCGTGGTAAATAAAAGTAAAAATTTATTATTCACCAAAAATTATTTTAATCTCATTGAACAACATCTTAGTCCTTGATATTAACTGTGTCTCTTGGATTTTTGAAATTACACTCACAGAAGCGGGAAAATTAAATTTTATTTAAATTTTCAAACTCTCCTAGGAGGTGGGTAAAAGACGGCAAAAAGTTCAATAAAATTTTATATATCTAAAATTATTATAAAATGACTCCAATGAATTACATTGAACTTATATAGGTATTATGTATCAATTTTGAACTAAAATAAATTTAAATAAAATAAAAAATTATTTAAATAAAAAGTCGGTTTTTAAATAGTAGCCCAGTGTTTTCACTATTCATCAAAAATTGAAAGTTTTTAGAAAAATACCAAAATTTCACCCTAGGCTAAGTTCGATATTCCGAATCCTAAAATGAAGTCCATTTTGAAAGATAAAATTTATAAAATTTCAAAAAGTGGGTATTACTATTCATAACGGCTAGTTTTAATAATATTTTAATAGCATATCGCTGTTTAGTGAAACTCGGTATTGCGTCCAACGCAAGCTATCAAAGAAGGTCGTGATTGCATGTAAAGAAAGACAAGATAGTGTTGTGTGTAGTGAAAGATTCCTTTGATGATGTATATAACATAAAAAAAATATTTCTCATAAAAATCTCTGGTGTTACAATGTCACCCAGATCTCACGAATCACAATTGATATACTATTTGGATTATGTGAATTCCTATATAAATTTCAAAGAAAGTCACATAAATCCCCACATGAATTACACCACAGTCTCAAAAATCCCTTTGGGCCCACCATCCAAGTCTTGAAATGTCTTTCAGACATGTTTCCTGACCCATATGGTGGCACTAATTCATGTAAAAATAGTCTCATGGTAGCACCCAAGCATGTCAAATAACTCTCACAACATCCTCCGGGCATGCCAGTAATCACATTAAACGTCCCTCGGACACACAATCCATGCTTTGTGATGTCCTCCAGAAATTTCATCTAGGACACAAGACACCCTCCAAGACACATCACATTGACTCTCATGATGCCCTCCAGGAGTGTCAACTTGCTCTTGAGATGGCCCAAAGTCATTTCAGTCAGGTCATGACATGTTTTCTTGGCATGTCAGTTGAGATCATGTGATGGATTCCAGAATCAACAAACCAAGTCATGTGATGCCTTCTAGACAAGTCATCCTTGATATTTCGAGGACCCTCTAACATTCCATCCAAGATGCGCGATGTCCCTCAGACAAGCCAACTGGATCATGCGATTCTCTATGGACATTTTCAAAATCTAACCATACATTTCTAGACATCCTTTGGAATATCCAAATAGACAATAAAGGAATTTCAAGAAATTAGTCAAGCATGTTAGGCGTGCAAGAAGAGCAATTCAGTCAAGAAATCACAGGGCTTGAAAACATTCTCCACCATCAGTGTGTAAGTCCCAACTATAAGAAAACATTAGTGTGTAATCCCAAATCAAGGGAATTATGAGGACTCTAATTCCTACCATAACCAAGATATGTAGGACACCTCTTTGAGGACTGATCTCTAGATTAACTATACAAGGGGTTGTCTCATTTCATATGTCATGCATCCATAAGCAGTGGGAATAATCATTTTTCATCCCTTATTTCTCACTCTGGTAATAGATCACATGGGCATTGGAAGTTTAAATAATCATATAATTTTCATCGTAAGACACTATAAAGGCAAGAAAAACCTTTGAGTGTAAGCCTAGATCAATGTAATAATATGATATATCTCGTATATAGGGAAATATCAACATGTAAACCCCAATCAACTGAACTATTAGAACTTTGATTCCTGAAATAATCATGATACATATGATTCATTCTTATGTTCTGAGCTCAAATAAGCATCCATTTTGACGTAAGCCCCATGTCTCTAAAATTTTGACCATCGATACCCAATCATTCCCATATTCAGATCAATGTACCTCATCACTCAGCGTACTGATAAATTAACTAAACTAAGATGACTCTCATTCCAACCATAAATAGGGTATGTTGGACACCTCTCCAAAGACATAGCTCTATATTGAAACCCAATGAATATCTTAGTACACATGTCCTACAACCATATACAATGAGGATGACCACTTTCTATCCCTTGTTTATCACACCAAGCATAGCTCACATGAGCTTAGAGAGTCACAATAGACACATCATTGACATCATGAATCTCCACCAGTGAGGATAATCTTAGTATGTAAACCACAATGAGTGGAATGATAGAACTATTCATCACACAAGGTAATATACCTAGGGGCCTGACCCAAGGGAATTATTGAACTATGATAACTTGGATTCCTTCCATAACTAGGATATATAGGATGTATCCTCGAGAATCGAACCTAAATATCTAGTTTCTAAGTGCTCGTGCATATGTCCTTTCCATATGACGTTAAACTACAAGGGTTTAATGAACTACATGGGTTTTGATTCCTGCAATAACTAGGATATGTAGGAAAACTCTTAATGGATTAATCTCCTCCTAAGAATACTAACTACCTCCATGTGTAGTAAAAAATTCTGATGTACCTGGTTATATGGCTTTAATGCATAAGTAGCCACCCATTACCGGGGAGATGGATTGAAACCCTAAAATACATATAGTTGAATTCACTAATGAGATCCCCATATTCTACACATAAAAGAGACTAATCCTATAAATAATTTTTTATATTAATTGGTCTCATATTGTGATTAGGGGGAGATTCACAAACATATCTTAAATAACTAATAGATTCCCAATGTAGGCAAAAGTTTCACTAAAAAAGGGTTCGATGAGGCTGACCTCCCATCCTCTCGACCAATACGAGTCCCCAAGCATCGTTGGGTCTGAATCCCCAATTGGACATTGGACTTTTCAATGTAGGTCTATACCCAGTTATATATGAGGGAACCATTAGGATTTTTCATTCATAAAAATGATAACTTGATGTTATTTGTTTTGTAAGAGCTGAATGCCTAACAACCAATCATAGGATCAAATAAAATCCACCACATTGGGTGTTCCAAGTTGTCTCCTTCCTGATAAAACATCTATGTGAAGATAATTTTTGAAAATAGACCATGGAGCATATGTCTAATAACCTCTCATCATAGATATGTTTTTTTTCTCATTGTAGGGCTGTTATGTGTCAATGTATTTCTGATTTTAACCAATGTAGGTGTTATTAGCTGTCAACATAAGTTTAATTTATTCATTTTATGTGTTAATGGGATGAATGTATGCGTTAAAAGACTATATATATATATATATATATATATATATATATATATCAAATAGAACAATTTAGCCATCCTTAGGAAAAACGTAAGTGTCATTCGGGCCAACGTACATGTCATGTTTTTGAAATTTTTTAAGTTACCTATCGAGTGAAAAATATGGATTTATAGAATTTGTTATTCTAAATAAAAATGAACCTGATGATGTTGATTCTATTTTTCAAGGATTAAAACATCACATATGAAAATTTAGTCAATCTAATTTATGTGAGAAATTGTATTGGTCACTCATGGTTTATATTTATCTGATGTTTCAAGTGACATGTTATTGAAAGTTGAGCTGTGTATTGAAGCTAAGTCTACTAGAGAAGAAACATCAGAAAATAATTCTATCATTTGTATTTAATGATTCTATACAAGTTTTAATATCAAATACACACTTTCATCTAATTATACGGTGTTTGTAGATGATTTTAGAAAGGATTAAAGTTTTAGATGTTGAGGTCATTTAAAAAGTTGATGTGTTGTGAATGGAACAATAATATGGTGAGTTTAGAGTTGATTCATTGAAGATACGAAGATAGGTATTACTAGAATTCATAATTTAATTATTTTTGAATTATCATTAATATTTATTAAAGTTGTTTGTTTGAGAAGATTAAGTGTATAAGAGAATGTTGGGAAATCAGTATGGAAGTACTTTCCATAATGAATATATTTTTGAGATAAAGGTACAATAATGGGATGTTTCCAAAAGTGGTTATTTCATAATAACCCTTTGGAAAGAAGGATGAATAGTCCCACAGTTTTCAATTTGAGGATACTGATTACAATGGGTGGAATTTAATAATTATTAATGATTTTTTTTCAAAATATTTTGGTGAGATAGAGGGAAGAAAATAGGATGAGGGAGTGGATATGCATTTTTTAAGGTCTTAGCTATGAATAATATATTATATTAGGTGATTTAATTAATCCAATTTAGTATTAATGAAAAGATTTGGTTTTAACTAAGTATATAGTTCTATGTTTTGATCGAAGAAGAAGAATAAGAAATTCCTCAATTTGTGTTTCATGTAGTAAGTTGAGAGGTTCTGGATTTCAAAATTATATTCACATGGTAGATTTTGAAGTAGATATTCTTGAAGGACATGAGTTTTGTTTTTCTAAACACTATCTTTCTAGATCTGAGATAAAAATCATATATTTATTTCTGAAGAAACTGAATCTCAAATGAGATCTCTCTCATTTTGATTTTATATACCTTTACAATAATGTGAATATATGCATTCTAGTGTGTCTGTGGACTTACATGGTGTGAAATAGTGTACATACCATAATGTGTGGATTCACTTGTGATTATTGCGAAATAATTAAGGGACTGGGAGACTAACCATTCATAATAAAGAGTAGGCATTATGAAAATTAGATAAACCTTGTAAAGATTCTTCTATTACTAGTAATTTAATTTTCTACATTTATGAGTAAATATTAGAGTTTATATTTGAGTGTACCATGATCTAACAAGTCGGATAAGTTGATTTTTAAGGTAAATAAATGATAAAAAAATTTCTCCATTGATTCAACCTCCATTATCAATGGATCATCCTAATCCTAGGCACCTCTAGTGGTATCAAATAACATAGTTCCCTCTACTTTATCCAACAAATTTCTAAGATAAACACTATAAATTCTGTTAATATTGGGGGTGTGTGTATATTTGATGGTGATATTTACCATATTTAGATAAATAAAATGTTTTAATTATTTTTTATCTCTTGGATTATAAGTTATGGTTTCATTATTAATTGGTTTTCTACCAAATTCATAGTATGAATAAATAACCTTAACTAACAAATTGAATTTAGTTGTTTATGGTAAGGAACCAAATTATATTTTGTTGTATTTTTCAGAAAGCATTTAAAAACATTATGGGACTAAAATTGACCAAATAAATACAAGAAAAGATAGAATGTAGCTACAAAGGAATCATAAAATACATGTAGGCTAAATTAAAAACATATAGAAGCCAATTTTAAGATATAAAGATGAAAAAATAAGATAAAATTATGATTATTTTACAAGGATATGTAAGATAGTGAGAAATATTTGAGGGTTCAGTTGATTATTTTACCTTTAAAAAAAAACTTATTAGAAACTTTATAAGAAGGCTTGAGCGTAAGGACTCATCTATTGAATATAGATAATACCAATCTCATAATAAAATTCATATATTTTTTATAGTGTAAGAGATGATAAAATTCTCATCCTTTAAGAAGAAGTTTAAATATGAAATGGATTTAGAGGTCCTCAGTATTTTGAAAATCAAAGAAAATATTGATGATTCATATTAAAGTGAATCTATAAATGAATGGGATGATAGAGATTACCAAAAAACCATTCCACTTATTTAAAAATGGTTCAAAAAGGGAAAGAGTTAGTTAAACGTAAATGCTTCAATCAGATGCTACAAATGAAATGGTGATGTAAAATTTTAATCAATAGTCAAAATAATATTGAAATAGATTTTTAATTTGAAAAGGAAGATAAAAGATATTATAGATAAATTTTCATTGAATTTAGATGAATTATATAAGACACAGTCTATGTCTTTTGTGGCTAATAATGATTTGGTGAAGCTAAAAGAGGACTTCAATAAATCTATTGAAGTCAAAGTTGAATATATTATTTCAGCTAATATTACTCACATAAAAGATCATGTAAAATATTTACTAGAAAAACCTATCTATAAATATATTTACATATACAATATTGGTTCAAATAATATATCTTTTCAAATATATACCATGAAATATGGTGATAATTATTTTTCCACACTAATAGATGAAATAAGGAAAAATATAACCTAAAACTGAAGAAAAAAAAACCAATAGTGCAGTAAGAACAAAATTCCATCCATAATTTAAAGAAAATTTTCTATGATCTTAGAATATTTAAATTCTAAGGATATTGTTGGTGATGTGGAATGCTTGGCCACAAATCCTATACATGATGGTAAAAAAGTTCATTACCTAGAAAGTGGCCAAAAGTCATGGGTATTTATTCAGAATAAGTTAAATCAAATTCTAATTTAAGGCATGAATTGAGGGTAAATAAATTTAACTTACCAACTCAAAAATAGATTTTAGGGTCTTGAAGAATATTGTGGAATGTGTGAGTAGAGATTTCACAATCTTTTGAGTGTTAGTTAAATCTGTAATGATGTTCATAATATTATTTTCATTGAAACATGTATTTTTAAAATAGATGATGGAATGATCATTTCTCAAGAAAAAAGCACGAATAAAAATATTTTATTTATAATTGATCTTACCAATTCTTTCTACATGAGTGATAAGGATAGGATTATACTATGAATTTGAAAGATTTTCTATCTTTGCTAAAGAAGACTGAGTAAAATTTCAAAACATGAAGTTTTGAGAGATCTCTAAAAAATAAAGAGATATCAAGATGATTTGTGTTCTATTTTACAAAAGGGGGGATTTTAAGGACCCCTTCTTCGGAATTACTTATTCTATTGAATTTAAACTAGGATTCACTTTCATTCATTCCAAACTATTTCTTAATTTTAGTGATTTAGAGATTTAGCCCATAAATATTACATAATAATATATTATATTAAAATGTGGACACTCCTACTTAGTATCCATTTTTTCCAAAAAATAAAACTTTTAATAAGAAACATATTTTTCTTTCATTGAATATCATTACATATTTGATCTTAAACTCATCTTTGTCCTTACTCATCCATAAATCCATTCGAAAAACATTATAAAACATTTGATAAGCACAAAAATCTTAGAACAAGACATAAAAAGAATAATTTGTTTAGTCTAGTGAAAAAAATGAACATCCCTAAAAAACATTTTTTTTAAAATACCATTTTATCAAAAAAGGGAATAATTTTTTAATTTAAAAAATATCATTATGTTATCTTTTGAAATCAAATGATTTCCATGAAAATTTATTATCAAGCCTAGACAAGTCATGTAGTTGCTTTGGGACATCATCATCTTAAACCCATATAAAACCATTACAATTATAAACACTATACAGATTACTTTAAATATAATTATTCATAGAAAATAATAATTACCCAATGCATTGGAGCATTATCTAGGTTCACTCATCGTATAAGCTATATCAGGCTCACCTATGAGCTATAATGGGGATCAAACCTTCGTATAAGATTTATTGAACTCACCCATGAGCTATGATGGGGATAAAAACTTTTTAAAAAATATATAAGGACCACATCCTAAATAAAACCCTTGAAAAAATACTTTAAACCTGTATGCTTAACACTTTCAGATATCAAAATACACTTTTCTTTTAAAACCCCATTTTAAATTCCAAAATAGCCAGAAAAAGTGACAGAGGGTATTAGTTTAAAGATAAAAATAAAATCTTATAGAGTAACAAAAACATAAAATAATGGTTACAGTGCTAGAAAAAGTCATTTTAATTGTATATGTTAAAATATAGCATTTTTTGTCTTTTTAAAAGAAATTCAAACATTTTGTAAAAATATTCCTTTTAAAAAAACTTTAAAAGAAAGTGTCATAAAATTCCCTTTATAGTTCTTATATGTGCATAGAAACACATTTATAAAATGATTTTAAAAATATAATTGAATATAAATATTTTGAAAATAAATAATTATAACATTTAAAATGTTGTTTTATGTTAAATTGTTCATACATTGAGTCTGACTCATCACGTATGTTCTTTTTCTTCTTCTCATTTCGAAAATATCTTATGGATTACAGTAAAATATTTTCTATTTTAGTTTAAGGATCAAGAAAATCCTCTAGGATGTGAGGATGGATATAAGTAATGGATTTCAGTAGATATTTTCTAAACCAAATGGTTTTTTAATTGTGATGAACTGATAATAAGTGGTTCCCTTTTATAAGAGAGGGGATGAAAAATCATGGATGATATTAAAATATAAAGTTAATATAAATTAATTTTAGTTTTTAAATGGATCTAAATTGATAATATTGAAAGATAAGATGATGAGGAGTTGAAATACTCTCATTCAATAAAATTTGTACAACTTTGGATCACATTTTTAGCCTTATATTTTTTAACCTTTCATTATCCCTTTTCTTACTTACACCAAAAAAAATATTTTTTACTCATTGAGGGTTATAATATTTAGTATAAATGGAAAAATAAACACTAAATGAACCATAGTTTATATTATCACCAAAATATTATTCAAATTTTTAATATAATACTTTCAGTAATATTATATCATTTATGGACATATTATTTATTTTAAAATATCATTAATGTCTATTTTTAGAAATATTCATTACACTGACTTAAATAACATAAATACAACAAATGAAATTTTAAAAAATTATTTTATTACGTCCCAAAAGTGTTATATACATCTATAAAATTGATTTATCACATTAATTATCTAAAATTATATTTATTTTAATATTTTTTAAATCATTTATTTGATTTTTAAATTAATTAAATAATTATTGCGTCAGCATTTTGTAAGAATTTAATTTAATTATTTATTCAATAAAAATTAAAAATAAATTACCAAGATGAATATAAATAAATTATATTTCAAAATAATATTTATAACTGTAAATATCATCTTCTTTTCCCCATGTTAAAAATTTATAATTATTTAAAACACGAGTGTGACATTTTTTACTTTTCTTTACATAAAATATTATAAAGGTTATAATCACACACAAATAGAAAAATGCAGGATATTAAATATTTAGATGATTTTGGATGATGTATACTCATCCAAAAAATTTTAGGCAACTTTTAGGATCATTATTCAGTCCATATAATTTTATTTTTAACATTAATGGCCAGATTTATGCTTCACTATGGTAATAAATATTACTAGGGCTGATATTCATATTGACCAGAAATAAAATGGAAATATTTACTATATTTATAACTATTGATTCCAAATGTGTAATCAATTTTTCAAGGTTCAATTCATATAAGTGGAATGATTTAATTTAAAATTAAACAGGCCAAATACCATGAAAAATAGTTTTTCAGAAAACTTCCCTTTTAAAGAAAATTTTTTTATACAAAATTAAAATAAAAAATTCATTTAGAAATGATAATTGGATTATTTTAAATCAAAATTAGATATTGAAATTTTAAAATTCATCAATGAATATAATTTTACTATGTAATTATTTGAAAATAAATACAATTTTCAATAACAAAATCAATATTTTTTACTATTCACTAAAAATAAATGTTTTCAGGAAATTATCAAACATTCATCTCAAGATAATTTTGAAATTCCTATTTGAAAAGTTAATTCTATTTTTTAAAATTCAAATTATATAATTTAATATTAATCTTCTAAATAAAACCTTTTAAGAAATGAGTTTAATTGAAATATTTTACTTTTGATTTAAATGTTACTTAATATTTTTATAACGAATACAAGTACCTAATTGATGAATTTTAATATATATAAAAATGATTTATTCTACCATTACATGGGTTCTTACAACGATGGCTTAAAATCCCATACGAAGTAAGATATATTTCTACCAAACCACATGAACTATTTCAATCTGATTCATGTGATCTTATGAGGAAAAATTAATCTATTGGTTATATATATTTCATCTCATTCATTGATGAATTCACCTAAATAAACAATGTGATATTCTTCAAGAACAAGTCTGATGTAGTTGAGTTGTCCAAAAAATTTATAAGTCTATTGGGCATTTATATTATGAAATTTATTTCTAATCAGGGAAAGGTGTTGCTATGTTATAGATTAAAAAATTATATAACTAAATGTGGATTAAAGAATCAATTAAATACACCATATACTCCTTAACATAATGGGGTTTCATTAACGAAAAACAAGAGTTTCGTTGAGAAGAGAAAGATAATTCTCTCTAAAAATAGAATATAAAAAAATTTAGAGAGAGGTTGTATGTACCGCTATACACATTCAGATTAGATATATTTTCAGACCTAAGACACATTCCACTCTTTATGAAATACGTTATAAAAATAATACAATTATCATGTACTTCAATGTGTTTGGAATTCCATGATTCATAAATAATAAAGGAAGCAAGTTATGAAATTTTGAAGAGAAAGTAGATGAATGTATTTTATGGGGTACTTATCAGATGGTAGTGGTAAAGGTGTTGAAAAAAATACTTTTAATATATTGTGTGATGTTATGATATTAATATTTTCCAAAACCAATTTAAATCATGCCAATTTTACAATTATATTTTATTATTTTAGAAGATAATAGCTTACTAATTATGTAAAAACAATCTAAAAAGATATTTGAATCAAAAAACATGTTGATAGTACTAGTTTAAATGATAAAATTGATGAATATGAGGCCTATATTAATGATCAGAATCATTTCTATGGATATTTTTTTTTGAAACAAAAAAATCATTGGGAAATAAGGATATCTTGTTCAAAGATGAATAAAATTGAAAGTATAAAATAAAATTTCTCTCATATAATAGTTTGAACAAAGAAAATTAGATAAATCAATTGAGAATGATGAACGGGAACAATATATGGATGATTAGTTGGGTCATATTGAGAACAAATTATATTTGGATCTTGTCCCAACACCAAAGGATAAGAATGTAATTGACACTAAATGTGTGTTTTGAAACAAGAAGAATGTTAATGTTGAGGTAATATCAAACAAGGATAGAATTGTTTTCAAGGGTTATTCACAAATAGAAGGAATCTATATGAAATAAACGTAAGCTCAGGTTATAATATTGGAAACCAAAAAAATGTTTTTAACATTTTTTGAATAATAACATTATATTATATATTATAAGGATGTACAATCCAAGTTTCTTAATTGTGTTCTTGAAGAAGAAATGTTCGTAGTAAAAACTAATTATTCCTTAAATTATCTTGATGGAAGTATTGTATCTGGACTCAAAAAGGCCTTTTATGGATTGAAATAGGACCTCAAATCCTGGTAATAAAACCTTGTTGGATATTTGAGGAAAATAGAGTTCATGAAAGAGAAATTTGACAAAAATAAGTATGTTAAATAGTTATCCGTAGGTTTAAAAATTTAGATAGTGTTTTTTATGATATAATATTTTATTTTGATAATGACATCCTTTTATGGAGTTTTTTGGTAAGAGGTAAAATATTTTTGGATGTATTTATTGGTTGAGTTATCATACCTTCTGAGATTATAAAGTGAATAAAATTTAAATTAAATATTATCACACCATGAAAAAATATGTTATAGGGTTATTGAAAACGTTTAGTTTTGTAGAATATAGAGAAGTTTCAATGTTCATTTCTGTTAGAATAAATATGAGTAAGGATGATAATGGTTGTAAGGTTGATCAAAATGAGTTTACAGATTCATTGGAAGATTTTAGCATTGGAAATATTCAAAATACAATATAACCTTTATAGTGACACTTTGTGCTCAATTTCAAAATAACCCTATGAGAATAACACATGATTTAGTAAAAGGAGTTATAATATATGTGAAGGGAACTATGCACTATGGGATACTATATATCTGCATTGAATATTTGAACTTGTTGGAAATTTATGATTCAGATTGGGTAGGTGACAATACTGATAAAATATTCACTCTAGGTGGAGTTTTCTTTTAGGTTAGAGGTTGTTAAAGAATACATTATGAGGAAAAAAACACTGTGACACTATGCACAAATTAATCGGAGTATATATTTGTTAAACATGCATGTACATAGATTTTACAGATGTAAGTTTATCTGGAAGAATCTCGAGGTGAGACTAATAGGACATTGATTATTATTTGTGACAATAAAAGTTTTATTATTCTATTAAAAAACAATGTTCATTTTTTGTTAAAGAATATTAAAATCAAGATTCATTTTGTTTAATTGAAAGTGGTTAATGGTGACATGAGAGTTTACTATGTTAGAACAAAATATTAACTTACTAATATCTTTAAAACATTTATTCTAAAATAGAGGTTTTTTGATCTCTGGTTGAAACTATGTGTTCAACCTTCTCCTCCCATTTGATAGCGTAAGACCTGCCCATTGGGCCTTGGGTTTTGTTGATAAAAGGGAAGAAATAGTGACACCACTCTTAGTTAAAGTTGGGAGATAAAATTATTGTTTATAGGGGAGTATTTACTATCTTTCATCTAATGTTGTGGATATTATTATATATGGAAGACATACAGAAGTGATTAATGGATATATAAATTTTGGGGGAGTTAATGTAAGTCACTTGGACACATTTTTTTGTCAATGAGGGATATAATTCTTTAAAAAATATTACATTATTAGGTAATGTGGTGAAGGGCACATATCATTAAATAATAGATATGATTTGATGATTCCCTTAAGAATTGATGAGTTTTTATCTGTATTTAAGTTCATTTTGATGATTTTAATGTTGTTTAAATAAAAAAATGGGGGATATTTAAGTACCATTTATTTTTTGTTTTTTATTATTTTAATTTTTTGTAAATATTGGATAATAATCGTTAAATGTTGTATAGATGTTGTTTTATATTTAAAATATTTTTGAGATTATTCAAGGAGGATCACAAATTATTTTGAATCATTTATATGTTTTTTTCTTAGTATGTACTTTCATATGAGGGAAAATTTCAAAAAATACCAATGAATGAATGTTTAATTAGCTCTTAGTATAGGAGTGTGTTTTTCTTATTGTATGTGTGTTCTAGATGAATGTATGTGTAAGTTTCATTTGGACTAACGTAAGATTCATTAATAGTTTATGTAGGTGTTATCTATCAATAATACATGTCAACTGAGCTAGAATATGTGTCAACCGGACTAGTGTAGATGTCATATAGACAAGTACACTTGGACTACCATACCTATAATTTATTTGAAAACGTTTGTGTTACATACTAATTGAAAAACTAGATTTCTAGAATATATTCTTCTCAAGAAAACTAAACCAGACAATGTTGAATATGTTTTTTAAGGATTAAATATTCACATCTGAAATGTAATTCATTTATTTTATATGAAATATAAAATTGGTAACTCATGTTTCATATTTTTATAAAGTCTCCACTATTCTATATATGATAACTAAGTAGTGTATCTAAGATTATCTTGCTGAAGAAGGAACACCATAAAATAATTTTGGTATTTTTATTTAGTAATGATATGTTGATTGAAAATATAAATAAAAAATTTCACAAAAAAATTAATTGTTTTTTGATGACTTTTAAAAGGGTAAATATTTTATATGTTGAGTTCAGTTAAAAATTTTATGTATTAAGTAATCAAGAATAATATGGCGAGTTTAGAGTTACTTCTATGAGAAGATAGAGAAGATTATTCATGGAATTTAAAAAATTATTATTTGTGAATTATTATTATTATTGTTTCATGTTTTTTATTTGATGAAATGATGTTAATAATGTAATTTTGTTAAATCATAATAGAAACAATTTCCATGATGCCGAGATTTGAGATAAAGGAAATGGAAAGTGATGCTTCTCGAAGTGGTTATTTCTTGATAACCATTCTTTCTAGGATAATGAATGGTCTTGATAGTTTTATATATGTGGATTATGGTTATTATGGGAGTAATTTAATTATAATTTATGTCATAGATTGAGAATATTGTTCTTGTGAAGATTGATAATGAAAGAACAACAAAAAGGAAAGATTGTGGTTGTAAATTTCTATGGTTGTAACTGAGAATAACGGACTCAATGAAGTGATTGGATTAAACTATAATAGTATTATTCTAAAAATTTGGTTTTACATTAGTTCATATTTTTATTTTTTGAGAGAACAAGGATGATTATTTCTTAAAAGGGTGATGTAATTAGTATATTTATTAGTCTGATATTTTCAAATTACACTCACTAAGTAAATATTGAAGAGGTTGTTAATATTAAATGATAGTAGTTCTTTTAAAGAATCTATATTGATGGATCAGAGATAAATATCACATATTTTTTTCTAAATATACAAAATCTCTAATGATAACTTTCCCACCCCACTGTTATATCCTTTACTGTATTTCAAAGATGTAAGGTATAGTGTGCCTCTAGACTTGCATGCTGCGAAGTTTTGTATATATAGTCAGGTGTAGATTCACTAGTCATTATAGTAAAGGAATATATGGAAGGGGAGAATAACCAACCATGACAAGGAGTATTCATTTAAAAAAGGGTTCAAACCTTATAAAAAATCTTGTGTTCCATTAATTTTTTACATATGTGATTGATCTAGAGAATTTATATTTGAGTGGACCAGAATCTAATAGGTCAAAAAGTTTAATTTTTCATGTTAAAAAAACATAAAAATCATTCCCCACTGAATCAACCCCCCTTCTCAATGGATAATACTAATCCTTGTAACTTTAATGATCACCAATATAAATGATAAACTGCATCCAAGATGTACCAATAAACGTGTTAATAACCAAGGAAATCTAATAATAATTTCTTATAAGAATAATCCCAAAAGAAAACCCATGATCCTACATCCAAATATATCATCTGACTATATATATATCCCTCATATCTTGAAAAACTCTACAATCGAAACTCATAAAAATCATTCCACCAGGAGTCCTCCTCTGGATCATCTCACCTGTGATTAATTGGAACATCCTACTACAACTTACCAAACCAAACCACATGATAAAATCAAACACTAACCATATTTATAACCATAAATAGATCTCATAAGTAATGTATACAGAATGAATTTATGGTTCATTAAATTAAATTAAATTTACACTTATATGATATTCTTCTCAATTCAAAAAAGAAAGAAGAAAAAATAACCACGATGCATGTAATAAACCTAGGTATCTACCCCAAAATAATTATAATGTCATATTAGTATGTTAATAGGGATTATTTACCTTATATAAAATAATATGGGATATGTCTACATCCTAACAAGTATCTATAGTATACACCACATGCTATTATTGAAGGATATTATTTCCCTAAAAAAAATTAATTTTCTTTCCAATTCCGAACACTAAACTATAACCTATATTTCAACCAAATCTTTTATTACTATTATGCAATAATAATATCTATTATAACTCCTCTTGGGATAGTATTGAATATATGGGTGACCCCTAAAACTAGGATCCAATTGGTCTTGAGTTTGATACTATAATCAAGGGTATACAACACATGAAATTAGAGGAATAATCTTTTATAATCGTATATATGATATAATTATTCACCAAAAAAATACTCAAAATATAAAAAAAAATCCATAATCACATAATGATACATGTAATGTAAAATATAAATAAAATATAATGTCTCTAAAGATAATATAAAATTAGAAAATCCTTTTCAAAAAAATATTACCCAAAAATACCATTACATTATATTCCAATATTTTCCAACCCAATCAATTAATCTATCCTAAAAATTCTTAAATATAGTATCTAGATTATGTGTGAGAAAACAAGTATACTATGACAATCAATATGTTTAATAAACCTTAATTAATGATTGATTACATAAATTCACACATAATAGAATCATAAACAATTGAAAGGTATAGTTTATTTGGGTAATTATATACATAACATAGTTATATAAAACATGGGTAAAAATAAATTATTCATAAAACTCAAAACTTGTCCTTATATTTTGTTGATATTAAAAAATTTCATGAGATAATTTATGGATGTACATTAGAAATTGGTGTCCTATAAAACCCAGTAATGGAATAATCAAACATAACATGATAGAAGAAACAAATTTTAGTCAATAGGTATATCAAGGTGGCATAAAGTGGGTTACAATCATAAACATTAATATTAAATCATGATATAAGATGATAACATCAAGGAAACCTAGGAATTTGAAAACAACATAAGACACATAATCATAATCATAAGTCAAGTCTAACCTTAGAGACATCATAAAATATTGTTCTTATAATGACCTATTGTTCAAAATACATAGAATCACATGAGATAAAAAATTAAACAATACATTTGAGGAATATATAATTTTAGGCCCACCCATCACATTTATATCATGTATATGAATTTGTGTTCCACATAGATCATATAAAAAATAATGTATTTAATAAATTTTAATAAAATGACTAAGGAGTTTGGTTTATACACCTGGAATTACCCAATCAATGAAGTATATTTACTTCTAGGTGAATAACCATTAGTTGGAATGGGTATTGGTATTCATAATATAAAAGGTTGAGATGGAAAATTATTAGATAATTTCGATAGCATAATGGGTGTACATAAAGGACCATGTAAGGGATTAATGATAATTAATGATATTATATAATTATATGGGAATTATAATTATAGTAAAATAGATGTGTAAAAACACATTACAACATGAATAATATGAAATACAAAGTCTTAGTACAAAGAGAGTACTCAAAATAAAAAGGTTGATGAGAAGATCCCTTAATTCAAAATAATAAAAACTCTAGTAATTGTTAAAATGAGAGGGGATAAATGATATATAATTATTATAACATTAATAAGATTTTAAAGTTATATTTATACAAACTTTTCAACATAATAAATTGATATTTAGTAGGAAAAATAAAAATAAAGATTTTCAATTGAAAATAAGAGAGTGATATAGATCCCATACCTTGAGAGGGAGCTTCTAAAATTTTGAGAGGAGCTTCTTAAGGGTTTGGGAACACCTTGGGAGATATTTAAAGAGGTATAGGGAGAATAAGTTCATTATCAATGGGTTTTTAGTAAAGAGAAGTGGTAGGATGGATGTGAATTTATAGTAAATGAGGGTAGAATTATTTATAAATTTCTATACACAGGATTTAGTATCTATATGATAAAATAATCAAAACCAAAAATTTTACCATAGTTTTCGGATATGGTTTCAGCCAAAGTGGTGTTATTTTAGATATTTTATCCTTCAAGAATTGAAATACTAAAAATAATACCCTTAGTGAGGTGGATATGTGTCTTCTTTTTATAAAGAACTTATTTTAGAACCATAAAATATAATAAAGATTTTAGAGAATTCATTATGAATTTATATAATCTAAAAAAAATAAAATAAAAAACATTATTTCAATGTTGAAAGAAATATTTTCTCATGGATTTATTTAATTGAATTTATTAACTCTTTTTTGGACCATTATAATGTCATAATATATATCATATATTTGTACAATATTTAAATTTTATTAAAAAATTTAATTTTCTCGATTTTTTAAAAAAAAAATCCCTATTTGATAATTTTGATGACATAATTTAGAAAATAATATTTATTTATTTAAAATAATTTCAAAATATTATTATCTTCACTTTATAATAAAAATATTTATTTTTCAAAAAATATTATTTTTATGGTATTTACCACTTTTTATCTTTTACAAAAATTAAACTAGAATTATTTAAATTATTTTATTATTTATATTAAAATAATCATTATCTAATAAGAATATTTTCTTAAAATATCATTTATTTTAAAAATCATTGAATTTATCAAGAGTGTCTTATTTGAAACTATATATTTCCCAAAAACACAATTTTGATTTCTTCATGCAGAAATCTAATTTTTATCAATATCATTATATAATCATTGATAAAGTAATGATAAGAAAAGATAAAAATAATTATTATTTTATTCAAAATTAATTCAAAAAATTCAATATTATTAGTGTCTAGTACATAACCCCTTATTACACTAGTGTATGCCTTAAGGGTAAGGTGTGTGATGGTGTGAATTTCTAGGGGTGGTTCGATGAACATGGTGTCAGATATATTTTTTATAATCTTGAACTTCTCCCATAAATGGGTGTTTCTAATATTTCATCTTTGAAATATTAGATTGGTCTTAGCCAAGGGAAAATCCTGGTGATTCCATATCCCATAGTGGCTCTGAAAAATAGTCCTTATAGGGTATGATCCAATTGGTCGAGGCCATCGCTTCTTCTGTTTGTGTCAATTGGAATTTATCATAACACTTAATATACTAATCTTGATAGTCAATATAAAATGAATATGTTATCATTTTTTACAAAGATTAATGGTATTTTTAATCCAACAATATATAAATTATAATAGTCCAAATTTATGAAATTAGTTCTTGTGTTTTATATAACTTCCATACTTAATAAGTAATTTATTCAGTTCAATTGAAATTTTATTTATTAATCTTTAGAACATTACATTCTTCCCCCTTCAGAAATTTCTCTATCATAATTTTATTTCCTAACTAAAATTGATGAGGGTACTTCTATTTCATCACCTCTTTAAGTTCTCATGTTTTTTTCTTATGATTCCATCATATCACCTCGACCAATTGATCAGTCATGACTCATAGAACTTTTTCTCTATTATCTAAGATCTTTAATTATTATTCCTCATAATAAAGATGATTGTCCAAGGGTGAAACCTCTGGAATCAGTACAAGTGAGGTGTATGTTATGTAATACTTTAAAGGGATACATAGAACACATCATTTACTTTTGATAAGGTAGGCTGGATTGAAAGCCAATGTGCTGTGAATTTGATTCTACAAAGGATATCAAACAAACTAATTTATATTGGAATAAGCATTCCATTCTTCCCAAACCTCATGAATTTATTCCATGGTGTATTATTAACGAACACCTTAACTCAAATCTCAAACTCTAGGTATCATCAATGATTTCAGCATAGATTATCTATTAGATTTTCATAGATTTCATATGTCTTTCAATGGTTCAAACCATCTCTATCATGTCTTGTATAAGATTAGGTCCCATAATATTCCTCTCTCTAACATCATATCATCATGTTAGAGTCTGACACCTTGTCCCATACAGATCCACATAAGGTGTCGTTTGAATTATAAAAAGAAAATTATTATTATATGAGGACTCCAATAGAGGAAGTTTCTGATCCCAAGATCTATAGAAATACATTGAACATGATCTTATCATTTCATGTATAGTTTTAATTGTTCTATCATAATGAACATCAATATGAGGGTTCTAAGAATTACTAAAACTTATCTCTGTATCCAACACTTGATGAAGGATTATCTATAACCATGATGTAATCCTTAGATATCAATTAGATATAATGTATAGTTGCACTCCATGTAGTATTAAAACATCCCATTTGTATATATTTGAAAACATTTCAAATTGGAAATATTCCTTGATAGAAAAGAAATACACTGACTTTACAAGGTGATCGACTACTACCCCAATGGTATTATTACCCTTAAATTCCCTTGTATGCCCTAGTATAATATCCATTGTTATTTTTTTGTGTTTCCATACAAGTATGGGTAATGGTTTCATCATACATGTATATTTATGTCATTTATACTTGACTTGTTGGCGCACTAAGAATTGAGATACCAATTTTACAATCTAACTATTCATGTCATCCCAACATAAACTTTTTTAGATCTATATACAACTTAGTCCTTCGTGTAAAAATAGAAATGGATGAGATACATCAATCATCTAAAATTAACTCATCAGCGTTGAATTGGATATAGAACATATCTAGATTCCAAATATTATATCTCCATATTTAGAAATGTTAGACTCCATAATATTCACTAAATTTTACTCCAGTACCTAATCTTATTTCTAGGCCTCTATGATTCTCTCAATAATAGATGGTTGAGTAGTTATTTGATTAAGGTAGTATAAATATACTTTTATCATTACAATTTACATCCTTTTCGTGTCGAGGAATATTGTATCCCCTTCACTCCTCATCATGGATAGGGTTGCAAGATCCATTCATCTCAAACAATATGTTATTTTTTTCATCATTCCAAGATGGAAATGAATTGAACATTCATAATCCTTGATCATCTCTAACCTCCTTCATTGGTGAATATTAATATCCTTTTTTGTGAATATATTCTCAAGGGTTTTATGGTATGTATTTATGTCACACTTTTCATCATAGAGATAATGTTTCCAATTAATAAACATGAAGACCAATACAGCCTACTCTAGATCATGTGTTGGGTATTTCTTCTCATGGAAATTTAATTGGTGAGAGGCATAGTGTAACAAGTTCAGTTTCACAAGTTCATTCCTTTGCATATTTCTATATATTTATCTATATTTTTCTTAGTTTTTATGTTTTCATTACGTGGTGAACGACCCTATAGTTAATATATTAAAAATATTAATAAATATAAAGAACATGTGGACTTGTTTTTGGAATAATTTTTTTTTATTGATCATGACCTTTGATGGGAAATACAAGTCCACAGTTGTTTCTGGGATGTGGGTTTTACCCTAGGTGCAACATAAGGATGGTAAGTGTTAGTCTTTTGATAGAATTTAAACATGGATAGATGTGATATTAAATTAAATATTTTATTTTATTTTTTTAATTAAAAATTGATAAAATATACCTCCCCTACCTTTTTGATTATTATGCCTTTAAGTAAGAGCAGTTTTCTCCCATGAATAATAGCTCAACCATGGAGGAGAATATGATTCTTTATACTTGGTAGGTGATAGAGATAAATATTATATTGATGTGCATTGGATTCTAGGAATCAATCAAAACATGAAGCATCAACGTTTTCATCATGAGATATGTGGATTTTGAATTTTTATCCTCAATCCATATTGATGATTTTTAAAAGTTTTGAAGCCAGTAATAGCTACTAAAGACCCCTAAGGGATGGATCTATGTGTAATTGATGAAATAATGGGGTTTTTTAGAGGTTTAAATGGATTTTCCAATATATAATACCAATCACATGATATGTAGATCAAGATAGAACATTGTGTGTACATTATATCTTGTGGAGAAAGAATTTTTGGTACTAGATGTCGTGTACTTAGAGTACACATTGTATAGTGTTCCTTGGACAAGTGGCTGATTAAATGGGTAGACACTCCATTTTAACAGGAGTTGGATATGTAGTAGAACACGACCAACCCCCAAGTGTACCCAATAATGTCCAAATACACAAGCATGTGGATTCTTGCATGGGAAGAGACCTATGTACATGAGAATTGGATGATGTAAATGGGAAAAAAATAGAGGACACGAGAATACCCAAGAAAGACAATACACATCGTGTAATTCATGTATAAAATGTGTATATTCACATGGTCATTCAAAAAGTGTGTAATGGAAGAAAGGAACAGGTGTCTAGATGTGTCCACATGCCATGTATTTCACATATGCATTCCATGTACCCCGGGGGGACACAAGTAGGGTTTGGCCTAATCAGACATTCCACGTACCCTATGGTGAAACACCATGTGCTCACCTTAAAGACTTCTTCATCTAATATATCCTTATTTGGGACTCAGATTGAGGTCCACATGAAGATTATCTAGAGTCTGTTTCCACATAGAATGTGATGGTGAACATTTTTTTTGAATCAAATATATTATATGGGGTGATAATAAAGGGATTCTTCTTTCAGTGATGTTTGTCTACTGACAGTGATTGAGTTTGGTCATAGGAGTGTTATTGGGGTTGGAAATCCCCTATCACACTAGAAAACAAGACCACCATACTCATAAATTGTAGTGTTGTTAACCCCTTACTACATTGGTCATGGGTCCCCTTTCAATGGAGTGGAACCCCCCACCCATATCTGTGCTCTGACTGGGAGTGGTCCCTCCACTGAAGATTTTTCCCTCTCAGCTATAGAGAATAGTTGAGAAGTGTGGGCCCTCCATGTAGTTTCTTAAGGGGTTACATGAGATGCATGGTTAAAAGGTAGTTCCCCTTGGTTGTGGGGCGGAATAGAAAGGAGTGAGACCTCCACTATGTTCCTTATATGAAAAAGAGAGTTATTTGGCATTAGGGATGGGTCCTTCAGAGTTATTGTATGACTCTTAATTCTTGTAAAGTTCATGCAAATTGATATCCCCTTAATCTATCAATTGGGTTTTGTTATGAGAATATATGTTGGGTTTCTATTACCCTCTTACGTTCATGGTTTAGTTGATTATTATTATTATTATTTTCTATCTTTTTAGTCTGTGGGCTTCATAATAGGTATTTATATACTGACCCCTGCATGGTCTTGTCCCACACATGTTGTGTATTTTTTAGACAATTGGTAGATAGAAAGTGGTATCAGTGGAACTAGATTTGATGGATACTAGTTTATCCTTGAAGTGAATGTGATTAGTGTTTAGACTTGGATATTGTGTTTTGGGATCTCTTAAATCCTTTTTCTACTACAATTATTGATAGGTTGGGACCTTATTTTCTGGTTGGACATGTATTTTTTTTCCTTTTCTAATTTTGTACTATACTTTTGTACTCTGATTCATTCAAAGAGATTTTTTCATGCTTAGTTAAACTCTATAAGGTCAACCATTTCATTATAAATATAATCTATTACATGGATATGTTAGTGTGTGTATATAGAGCCTAGTTTTTCTTACATGACTATTGCATCATTTTAAATATAAACAATATAATTTTATTACAAAACCAAGATCGAGATAATTAGCATCTTGGGAAAATTATGAACAAACATAACATTTAAATAATAAAACATAAAAAATAATTAAATTACTTTTGTAAATTCTTATTATCTATCATGTTGTCTATAGTATAAATAGTCACATAAGGATATACATCAAAGAAAAGGTGTGAGCTAAAATCCCATTAATAGGATAGATAAAAACATGAATATATAACATGAGAGAGAATCATCGTCATCATCATCATCCTAACATAAACATTGGATCATCATAATAATCATTATATAAATAATTATATATAGGAATGGAATGTTGAAATGCATAAAAATGAAACATCATGTCTGGGTGTTCAAATACCACACATAGTTGTGAACAAATCCACCATCATATTCACACATAACATATGTGCATAATCATAGCATCATTATTATTAAAAAATGTATTATAGGTTTCATTCATATTTCACATTATCTAATGAGATAAATCATATTACCCATTGAATTTGAGAGATATATTATTATGGGTGCACCTTTCACATCATAACATTTACATAATCATGCATGCCACATAAAACCTATAATAGTATTTTCCATAAAATATTACATGAAAAGAAAATGTGTTTAATGAAAATTTCATATATTGTACTTTAATTAATATAAATTTTGGTTCCCAAAATAAAAATTTAATATCATATATGGTATAAAAATCATAAATCTAGAGTGAAGAAGAAACAATCTCAGGAGAAGTAGAAGATGTGTTTTTTTAAAAGAGTTATTTTAGAAAAATCTTTTCATTTGTCATGAAATCACATTGAAAGAATGTATATCTTATAATATAAAAGTAAATAAAAATAAAATTATATTTGATAAATATTAAAAGAACATCAACACTGAAATTTGGATTGAAAGAGGAATAACCTAAGGAAATGGAATTGGGATTGCGAATCGTTGTACCATATGTCTGAATTCCTTATTGACATTAATATACTAGATAATAAAATTGGATCCATTAATTAATAAATATAGAACCAGTTTTAAAAGTATTTGATTCATTAAAATTTTATTCAGTTATTTTATATCCATTTTTATGAGTTATAGTGTTCAATTTCATCATTCGTGAGTGTTTGTTTTCTTGGTTTTAATGTTCGGTTCACTTGTATGCATGTATGCAAGTTTGGGTAAAATGAGGATAATTTTTTATAATTGAGATTATATGTTATTAATGAAATTATATAATATTAAATTATCTCATATATTAATTGGTTTTATGTTATAAGGATGGATCATTATATAAAACATTAACGATAATCATTTAGATTAATTTGGAGGTTTTTCGATCCTCTCAAACTTCTTTCATTTTATTTTTTAATATTATGTATATATCATAGTTACAGAACTTAAAAAGGGTTATAAAATAAATTTTACAACCTTTTTCAATCATTATAATTTTTTTATGACCATCCTTGAAGGAATTGTAGGAAAATAAAAGCGCATTATCCCTGATGGAGGGAAATCAACAAATCAGAGACGACGTTTTCATATTTAGAATAAAAGTTGGAGGATAAGGGGTTTGATGATGGATTATTCCATTAACATAATAAAATTAAAGTATATTTAAGATAATAGATATTTCATGCAAAATTTATAAATGGAGATGATGAGGGAATAAGAATAGAAATTGAAATTAGATTAAAAGAAAAGAAAGAGGATTTTACAACTCGAATTATTCCCCTTGATAACCTCATTACGGAAATTGGTTTTGGTCCTCTATTGAGTCCAAAGGCTCCAAAATGCAGGGTAGGGTCTTGGGAAGAGTATTGGGAAGAATTTTTAAAATCTGTAGGGCTTGGATTGTATGAGGAGAAGAGATGGTGACGAGTTTTATTTATAGGGGAGGATAAGGGGTTTTTTGAATATTTTATTCATTAGTTTATTATTTTGGCCAATAAATATGAATAGTTTGAACCCTATCACTAAATATATAAATCTAATAATGGGTAGTTTTATATTTTGTGTTTAAATTATAGAAATACATGTTTTATTTACATTGTAATTACATCACTTTTATGGAAAACTTAAAACATTACACACACAAACACTGAAAGCCCATATTAGTCTGGTCCATTTGGAAACCTGGAAACATAAACAACTAGTTCATATCATATATAATTCCTCTCCTACCAAATTTTTCATAACTGCACTATTTTTCGACATTTAATACTTGTTACCTTTCTTAGTATCTTGGGGTAAAGAAAAATAAGAAAGGGTGAGCTCAGATCCTAAGTAAGGGTAAAAAAGAGAGACATGTAAACATAATCACGAGAATAAGGGCATGAGAACACGATCATGAAAATATAAGATCATAACCTGCATATAAAATATCATAAACATTAATCATGGTATAAATATTTGTAGTTCATAAAACATGAATCATAATGAAATAAATAATATGATCCACAAAAGCATAACATACTAATAAAACATAGAACTGTGGGTAACACATAATCATATAAAAATTATTTCTATAGTAGTCAAGCCATCACTTATAAGGCCATATTTATAGTATAGTTTCACTTCCCATACCATCTTGGTAGTCATGGTTCACTCCCATAACCATCCGGGTAGTCATGGTTCACTCCCATAACCATCATAGTAGACAAGGTCCTTCTTTTTTATGTCATGAGATATTAATATTTACCCAATGCATTTTAGGGAGATATAGGTCACACCCATATCATAATGAAATCATACATACTTGTGCCAAAATATCTTAAACAATCATATCATAACCAATGTAGTATAATGGGTTTCTGAAACTTGTAATCATATTATAACTAGTGGAAAAGATACAGGTTTCATAATCATTTGATCAAACTCACAACCCATGAAAAGAATTAGGTTTCTTAAACATCATTCCATAAAAACACAAACCATTTAGAGAAACAATATTAATGGTTTTCTTGAACTATGAAAAATTATGTGATCTTAAGTGGGGAAAGATTTCGAAAGATCACTTGGAACATGAATTTCCCTTAAAAATTAAATTTTAAAACATAAACCATTTTCAAATATTTTTTCTTTGAAACCACTTTTAAAACCTATAAAGGAATCAAGAAAAATTATTTAAATCATTTCTTGGGGAAAATATCCTTTCTTCGTTTCTATACATGAAATACCACACAATTTTAAAAGAAAACATTTTATTTGAAAATAACCTTCTATGATTGTAAGGTAATTATCAAGGCAATAAGGTTTCATGAAAGCATAAAAATTGGTTCATGAAATATAAGTTAAAAAAATAATTCTTCTCTTACTTTTTTTGGAAATTCCAAAGTGCACCTTGTTAGGAAAATGAAAAAATATTCCTTCTAAACTGTTTAATAAAAATTCATACATGGGTAAAAATGACTTTAAATTTTTTTAGAAGAATATTATAAAAAATTTGGAATACATTTTTAAGAAACATGGATATTGAAGAGAAATATTTCTTAGTATATGCTTACATTCTTGGTAATAATGAGATTGTGAAATTAACCCTTAAACCTTTATAATAAACAGAATTGTATGCCCCATGAAAGAAATAAAATTATATGAATACGATAAAACCATATTAATATGGTTAATACTCATAATAATAATTCATGGGCATTATATAAACAATGTAGAAGAATCATGCAGTGTATGAGGCATGTGTCTTACAGATGTATAGGTGATACAAAAATACCTTACTTCATTATAATCAGTAGAATCGTATTCACCATGAATAAAAGATAAATATATGAATATAAAAATACCATATAATTCACAATAATACTCATAAAAGTAATTTATGGTCAGTATATACACCACAAAAAATAGGTGACTGGTGAATATGGCATGTGTCCCACAGAAATAAAAGTGAGACTTAAATCTGTTATATTTAGTCTGAATCCCTCCGTACATGTCCGAAACTCCTTTAGAGTGGTTTTGACCATATTATTAACTTATACCAGAATCATAATAATATTTATTATATCATATATGGTTCATTTATGACTTTATAGTTTCTATTTATTAAGAATTCCAAGTTAAAACATCGTCTCGGATAAGAACTACTTTGTTTATCGTAGATATTTTGACTTTTGTTATTGATCATATTACATAGATCATGATTTACATAATTAGAAAAAATAAAACATGATTTATATACAATATATATTTAATATATAAATATATATAGGATTGATATATGAAATGGAAGACATCGTTCATGGAGATAGTAAGTTGTACGTACACATGGACATTGTTTCTATTTTCTTATCATAATAAATAGAAGAAGGTAAATGGAATATATGTATATATATTTATATATTATTAAATTAGCAATATTATGTCATATATTTCATATTTACTCATTATATACATTTTTATAATCATTCTTTAAATGGTTCAAATGGAAGATGAATCTTATCGCATCGTGGAGACGGAAGGTCATACGTACGCATGAAAGATGATATCGGTCTCTTAAAGGACAAAAAGTGAGGAATTAGATGGTATATTAATAATAATTAATAAATATTTTTTATTTGTTTTATTTATATCCATTATATCCATCATTATACCCATCTAAATAAATTTGTGATGAAAAACAGATTACACCACGGTGTGGAGAAAAAATGTCGTACGTATGCACGCGTGGTACTTTCGTTCTTCATAGGATGAATAAAATGTGGAATATGGTTGTTAAATAATCATAGTAACATATCAAAAAATATTTTATACAGGATTTTTTAATTTATAAAAGAATCAACACATGAAGATGTAGTATAAGAATAAATAATTTAAAAGAGTCAGTAAATATATTACCTCTTCTTTGACAATCTCCCTTAAGATCTCCTCTTGGGGACACTAGAGTTGGTCTTTTGAGAAGACCAGAACCTATATAATGTAACTATGGAAGTTTATAAGGTAAATGGTCATTGAATGGATGATCTTTAAGGCTCATAGGGAGTTGAAGAAGTGATGGAGGAGGTTCCCTTTTATAATTGAGGTGAGAGACACTTTTAGAAATTCTCAAAATATTAAAATATAATAAGATTATTTTTATCTATATATATAAAAACATACCAAAAATTAAAAGTATAAGAAATTTTAGATTATATACTACCCCATTGACATTATTTAATATTTTTTTGAATAATTTGATAATAAATTAATTCAATAAGATTTTAATATTTTCAAATTTAATATTATTCATTTAATTTGGATTCAAATACATAAATAGAAAGAAATAATTATAATATAATTCCTTAAAACAACAACAATATATCTTATATATCTATTAAATTCATTATACACATTATGTAATTCAAAATATATAAAAATTAATATTATCTAAACCAATTATTATATTTTTATGTTAATTAAATAAATATGTTTTACCTTTTATGAGGCATTTAAGGTAATTATATAACTTCTTAAAACTAAAAATAAATTTCTATATTGAAAATAATTTAATTTATATTAAATATTTTCCCTAATTGGACACATAAAAGTTATTAAATACAGGTAGCTATATTATGTTACTATCCTTGATTTAAATAATATAGAATTTATTTACTTCGTAATGTGTCAATTAAACAACACAAAATCAATCATAATGTGATATGGGCCAAATAATATTCATCAAATAATTTTTTTTACAAGTTTTGTTTATTTTAAACCTTATAATTTTACTTTACCCTTAATTAATCTACTTTAATTTTATTTTTGGTAACAACATTTTAAATATTAAGAGGTTATAAATTATTACTTATATGGTGTACATTTCTTATAAATGGAAACTTTATGAAATTTTAGACCATACAATAATATATTTGTATTTTTTAAATATTTTTAGGATTTATAATTAATTTAATATATATATTATTTTTATAAGATTCCATTTGTGTTAATTTTGGCATTATTCACAACATTGCCTTCAGATAAAATCTAAATTGCAATATTATTTCAAAAAAACCCCTTTAAGATACTACTAACATTTCATAGTCACCGGTAATATTCATAAGGGATCTTAATTAATTTAAATTCTATTTATTTTAATGTTTTAATATCATTAATTTGATATTTCCATTAATTAAAAAATTACTGCATCATCATTGTGTTAGCCTTTAAGGTAATTATTTATTTCTTAAAAAGTATAAATAAATAACTGCGATTAAGATAATAATTTAATTTTTCAAATGAATATTTATAGTCAAAATTATCTTTGAAAATAATCCTATATTAAAAATTATTTACTTTTTGAAATTAAGAGTATGACATTTTTAACATATTTTAAATAAGTTAGGGTAATTTTATTATATTATAATATATTTTTTACATTTAATTACCCAATTTACCCTTAACTGTAGTAAATAAAAATACTAAAGTTACTATTAAAAAAAATTAAAGTGATCCTATTAGACCAAAAAAATCATGCTGATTTCAACCATGTATGAACATTTTTTTAAATTCAATTCACAAAATTAGAAAAATTATGTATAGCACTAATCCTGCAAATATGGCGAGAATGCGGTAAAAAGAATGTTTAAAATATCAATAAGATTTTAGAATTAATTTTAATATAAAAATTATTCCAATGACCGAAATTGGAATAACATATGTATAATATATCTATTGTGACTTTAAAATCAATTTACAATATAATAATTATAAAAATGAAAAATGGAATTTTTAACTATAATGTAGTATTTTTCACTTTTCATCAAAAAATGAAACTTCTCTTAAAAATACTTAAAATTCACACTATGTTAATCTTAAAATTAAAAAATATATTTTATTTTACCAAATTCAGTTTCTTATAGTGTCTAAAATTATTATTATTATTGTTCATAGAAAGACATAAAAAATTTTTTTTAATAAAATATTATTATTATTCATATATATAATTTTCCAAAAAAGTAAAATTTTCATTATAAATATATTCTATTTACGTGAGAAAATTATAAATAACATCTAAAAATAAATTTTTACTATTCATATTACTAAGTTTAATTACTAGGTTATTTCTATATCATTTAAATAATTATAATAATAAAGTGTTGTTTCCCAGAGACTCAGTGTTGCGTATAGCGCATGCCAAGTTGGTGTTGCGTGTAGTTCAAGATTAATTATTTTTTCATATTATTTAATCCAAAAATAGTTCTTTTACATAATAATAATAATGTATACTCATTGTTACATGAAGTGAAAAATATAAAAAGGATTAAATTAATTTGAAAAAAATAATTCATTGAATCTCGAGATGTTACATTCTACCCCCATTAAAATGAATTTCTCCCTAAAAGTTCATTTTTGTTATCAAAAGCTTAAAAATTAAATGTTTCTTTCATATAAACCCAAACAATAAAAATTAATTCTAATACTTCTTTTTAAAATGGATAAGCTTGAAAATAACGGTTACAGAAAGTAAATAATAACTATGTCTCTATGTATGAGAACAAAGGTGAAGATTGGGGCATGGGGGAAAAGCATAAATATACATAAATATTGATAAAGATCATAGATCACAAGAAATTTGGTGAACCAAATAAAGTGAATAATCACAAAACCATAATCTAAATAATCATAAAATAGGTCATTGATATCATTCCAAATGAAGATAATAGGACATCATTTTTCAACATAATCCCTTTTACTAATGTTGAATAATTTTCATGAGGAGATATAATTACTTGATTTCAACACTATATCACCCTTTTTTGTGCCTTTATTAATTCCAAATTCATCTATTATTATATGTAATAATTTTGAATTTATCACTCTTAAAGAATTAGTAGATCATGAGATCCATAAATACATTGATAGATCATTCCATCTATATTTATCATAACAAAAAGGTTATAAGAAGTTATAAAATCTGTATAGTTCCACCTATAGTGAGATAAAACTTTAATAAAAAAAAACTTTATCAGATGTTTAACTTAAAATTTCCAATAATGTATAACCTTATAGTCCTTCCAAAAGCTAAAAATCCAAAACATTTGTAATAAGTGCAAAAAATTAGCTTAACATTTATCTCCCATTTATCACAAGGAATTTATTGGTTGTCACATCCCAAACATGTGAATGCCTTAATCATGTATTCACTTGAAAAATTTTAATAACCTACATTACCATAAATCCTTTTCAAAAATATACATTCTTCCTTATTCCAAATAATAGTTGATATATTTATTAAATCCAGGAAGTTTTAAACTTCATCCATGATAACATAGACTAGTTTTTCAAAAAAAAATACTTAATCAGTTCTAAGGTCATTGATACTATCAAATTTAATTTATCCCAAGTCAATCATCTTTATATCCAATCTAAACACAATTTTCTAAACATATTGATCTCATTAAGGTTTATGTTCCCTTAATCAAAATATCATTTTTTAACTCTTCAAAACCATTAAACATATCTGTATCAATAAATATTGAAAACTTATACTAAAAATACTTATATATCTCAAAATTCATAAAACATAATCATTTAATTCCTAAACATAAATAATTTTTTCATTTAACTTTATTCTTAAACCATTAATCAGTCCTCAACAACTTATTCATTAATACCACTTTCCTATAATTTGAAATATGAATCATATCTCAAGGTTATTAAACTAAAATCTAATCATGATTCTTATTTTTATTTTAAAAAATACTATAATAACATCACATACCATTCAAATGTAATTTGAGGTCTCCTTATCTTCAGTTTCATAACCAAAACTCATAGAAACTTCCTGATTCTCTTCATGAGTTTTCCACTTATTACATATAATGCCCCTAATTTCCACATATGAAACTTTCAATGTTAAAAAAGTTCCTTCTAGTTCCCAACATTGACTAAAACTAGGAAGAATAATATGAGAAACATTTACCATTATAGAAACCCAAATAATAATTGAAAATCACATATATCATGACTAAATCATGATACCTACTTTGAAATCTAAGAAACCATAGGCTTATTCGTAGATACATCGCTAGAAATATCCTTATAAATATCACTATGGATATCAGTATTTTTTATCATCCCAGTTTCCAAATTTTAACTGAACATTCACATTAATAAAAACTATAATAACCCATGATTAACATACATGGTCATTACATAACTTTTGAAAAATACTTAAAACATTACACAAACAAACCCCCAATGACCTTATTATTCTATTTCCTTTCAAGACATGGAAACATACAAAATTAGTTTTTATCACATCAACTTCTTCTCTATCCTATTTCTTTATAACTAGACTCCTTTTTTACATATCATAATAATTATCTTTCCTTGCATCCTGGGGAAAAGAAACATAATAGAGGGTGAGCTCATATTCTCTATTAGGGTAAACAAGGGAGACATGTAAACATAATAATGATAATAATGGTATGAGAACATGATAATGAAAATAAAATATCATACCCAGCATATCAAATATTATAAACAATAATCATGGAATAAAGATTGGTTGTTCATAAAACATGAATCATAAGGAAATAAAGAACACAATCCATAAAATCATAACATAGGAACAAAATATGGAACAATGGAAGACACATAAGAATATAAACATTATTTCCAAATTATTAAAGGAATTAAAACCAATTCCATCTTGGAAGTATGGGTTAACTTGTCATACCATCTTAGTAGTCATGGTTCACTCCCATAACCATCCTGGTAGTCATGGTTCAATCCCATAACCATCTAAGTGTACATGATCCTTCATGTATATCTCATGATATATAAATCATTACCCATTTCATTAGAAAGAGATATAGGTCTCACCCATCTCATAATGAAATCATACATACATGTAGCGTAAGATTATAAACAATCATATCATAACCAATGTAATGGAATGGGTGTCATAATCATGTAATAATATCATAATTTGTGGAAAAGATAAAGGTTTCATAATCATTTCATCAAAATCATAAACCGTGAAAATAAATAGGTTTCTAAACCATCATGACTTTAAAACATAAACAATTAAGATAAATAATATGATTGGTATTTTTGAACTTTGACCAAGTATGTCATATTTGATGGGAAAGTATTTGAAAATATCACTTGGAATAAGAAATTTACTTAAAAATAAAATTTTAAAACATAAAAAATTTTCAAATAACATTTGTCTGAAATCATTTATAAAACATATAAAAGAATCATGAAAACCCATTTAAATATTTTATTGAGGAAAATATCATTTCTTCTTTGAAAATATTTTCTTTAGTTGAAATTTCATTAAATTTTAAAAGAATTTTTTTAAAAATAACCTTATATTATTTAAAGGTATGTTTCCAAGAAATAAGGTTTCATGAAGGAGTAAAAATCCATTCATTTTGTATAAGTTAATGAAACATTTCTCTTATACTTTTGTCGATAAATCCAAGAAGAACCTCATTTTGAAAATAAAAAAAAATATTCCTTTAAAACCATTTAATAAAAATTCATACATGGCTAAAAATTAATTTAAAAAATTGTATAATAATATTATTTTTTCTGGATTACATTTTTAAGATACATGGACATGAAAGATAAATATTTCCCAGCAGATACATATAAACAATCATGATAATAATGAGATTTTGAAATCAACCCTTAAAATATTATAATCAACAGAATCATATGCCCCATGAAATAATGAAAATTATATGGATATGAAAATACCATAATCTTTTGGTTAATACTCATAAAATTCACTCATGGGAAGTATATACTCCACATAGAAGAAAACATTAGTGCATGAGGCATGTGTCTCACATAAGTAAAGGTGAGACAAAAATACCATACACCTTTATAATTTGTAGAATTGTATGCCCCAAGATAGAAATAAAACTATATGTATATAAAAATACCATAAAATTCATAATAATACTCATAAGATACATTTATTGTTATTATATACACCACACAAAAGGGGACAATGTTTAATATGGCATGTGTCCCACATAAAAAAAAGTAAAACATAAATATGTTACCTTATGTCTAATTCTTTCTGTACTTGTATAAAACTACTATATAATAGTTTTATACATGTTATTAACTTATACCTGAATCATAATAATATTTATGATATCATATTTGATTCATTTATGACTTTATATTACCAATTTATTAACAATTCCAAGTTAAAGTAAAATGTTTATCGTACGTGTTTTGACTTGTTTTTTCATTAATCCTACTACTTAGATATTGATTTACATAATTACTTAATTTAAAAAAAAGATTTATATTTCATATATATCTAATATATATATATATATAATAATAATTATATGAAATGGAATACACCGTTCATGGAGACTGTAAGTCGTACGTACACATGAACATTGTTTCTGTTTTCTTATCATACCGAATGGAAGAAGGTAAATGACACACACACATATATATATATATATATTATTACATTATAATTATTATTTATTTAATTTAATATATGTTTAATATATATATTTTTATAATCATTCATTAAATTCATAATAAAAAATATGAATCTCATCATGTCGTGGAGGTGGTAGGCTTTACGAATGCACGAGTAACGATATCATTCTCTTAATGGAAAAACTGTGAGAAATTATATGGTACATTAATTATAAAGAATAAATATAATTTCATGTTTATTATTTATATCCATTATATCCATCATTTCCCATACAAATAATGAGTTGATGAAAACAAATTACACTATGGTGGGAAGATTGTAATCTGTACGTATCCACGCATGATACTTTCAATTTTTGCAGGACAAATAAAAGGTGGATGGTTATTAATTAATTATAATAAAATATAAAAATATAGTTTATACTAGATTTATTACTTTATAATATAATAAACATATGAAGAGGGATTAGAAGAAGAAACAATTTGGAAGAGTCGATAAGGAGATTATTGATTCTTCGACGATTAAGCTCTAGATCTCTTCTTAGATACCCTAGAGTTGGTCTTTTGTGAATACCAAACCCTCTATAATGTTTATAGGGAAGTTCATAAGGTAAATGGGTAGAGTATCACTGATATTTAAGGATCAAAGTGAGTTAAGGAAGTGAGGCAAGAGGTTTCCTCTATAATTGAGGTGAGGGGAACTTTTGGAAATCCTCAAAATATTAAAATATAATAATGTTATTCAAGATTTCAATACTTACAAATAAACCACAAATGAAAATTAGAATAAATTTTCAACCATATCTTTTCCCCTTATTCTTATTTAACATTTTTTTAATTTTTATATAATTTAATTATACATTAATTCAAAAAGATATCAATTATTATCTAATTTAATACTATTCATTTAATTTGACTGAAAATACATCAAGAGAATGTGAGAATTCAAATTTAATACTTTCAAACATCTATAATATATCTTATAGATCTTGTAAATTTATTATACACATTATATAATTCAAAATATTTCAAAATTAATATTATTAATTTTTTTCTATTTTTCGATTAAATAAATTAATATTTTTTAGTATTGAAGAATATTTTAAGGTAGTGATATAACTTCTAAAATAAAAAATAAATTTATATAATGAAATAAATTTCATTTATATAAAAATATACATTTATATTCATTTAGAACTTTTTTTCCTTAATTCGACACATACAAATTTATTAAATTCATGAGAGTGATACTTTGTGACTATATTTTATTTAAATAATATATAATTAATTTTCCTTGGAAACTGTCAATTAAACACCATGAAATCAATCATAATGTGATATGGGTCGCACAATATTTATCCAATAATTTTTTAAAAAGATTTCTTTTTATTTTAAACATAATAATTTTGATTTACCCTTAATTAATCTATTGTAATTTTAATTCTGGTAACAACATTTTAAATATTAAGGGATTATAAATTATTACTTATATAGGTTATATTGTACATAAATGTACACTTTATAAAATTTTGGACCTTATAATAATCTATTTGTATTTTTTAATTATTTTCATGATTTTAAATTAATTTATTAAAATATTATTTTTCTTAAAATAAAATTAGTGTCAATTTTGACACTATTAACAACATTGTCTTTACATGAAATATGAAAAGAAAAAAAATTGGAAAAAAACCATTTACAGTACTCTTAACATGTCATGGTCACTTATAAAATTTTTGGGGGTCCAAAATTAATTCAAATTATTTTTATTTTAGTATTTTTAATACCATTTGTTTGATATTTCCTTTAATTAAACAATTATTAGATTATCATTGTGTACAACTTTAAGATTATTATTTATTTCCTCAAATCTAAAAATTAATTACTATGATGAATATAATAATTTTATATTTTAAATGAATATATATAGTCTACTTTTTCTTTTGTATAAAACTATTTAATAATTATTTTCATATTAAAATTATGAGAATGAAATTTTTAACTTATCATTAAATAAAATATAACAAATTTCATATTCAAACCCAAGAGGAATATTAAATTTATAACATAATCCTATGTTTTATTTTTGTCTAATATCACTCATCTAATGAAATTCTGATAGGTGTTAGGGTAATTTTGTTATATTATAATATTATTTTTACCTTCCATTACTAGATATACCCTTAATCGTGGAAATTAAAAATACTAAAGTTACTATTAAAAATAAATTAATTTTACTCAATTAGATGAAAATTTTCATACTCATTACAAACTTTTATGTACATGTTTTGAAATTCAATTCATAGAAGTGGAAAAATTAAGTTTAACACTAATCTCACAGATGTGTCAAGAAGGTGGTAGAAAGTACGTTTAAAAGTTCAATAAGTTTTTATATCTAATTTTAATACAAAAAATGAATCCAATGACCTACATTGGATTAATATATGTATTATTGACCTATTGTGACTTTAAAATCAATTTAAAATATAAAATTATATAAACAAAAAACATAATTTCTAACTACAATGTAGTATTTTTCACTATTCACCAAAAAATGAATCTTCTCAGAAAAATACTAATAATTTACCAAATATTAATTTTAAATTTTAAAAAATGATGTTTATTTGACCTGATTAAATTACTATGAGTGTCTAAAATTAATTTTATTATTGTTCATAGAATGACATATAAAGCATTTCCTTTCAAAAAATAGTTCTTCTAAACATGTAATGACTTTACATAAAAAATTTACATTCCATTATAAATATTTTCAATTTATGTGAAAAATTTATAAATAATATTTTAAAATTATTTAATACTATACATGTTACTATGTTTAATTTCTAGGTTATAACTCTCTTGTTTAAAAAATTAATATAGCAAAGTGTTGTTTCATGGAGACTCAATGTTTCACATATCGAAAGCCAAGTCGGTGTAGCGTGTAGTGAAAACTTAACTTGGTGTTTCATATAACAAAATTCAAACAAAGTTATTTTACACAATAATATTAATCTATACTCTGTTTTAATTGAAGTGAAAAATATCCAACAGATTAAATTAATTCAAAAAATAAAAAATTATAAAAAACTTGTGGTGTTACATACATCATCCATATATCATCTATGAATCAATAATTCATTAATTTGTTAATTATCATAAATCATGATAATTCACTATACACTAAAAATTTATTAATTTTAGAAAAATCACAAAAATTCACCCAAACCAATTTTTGACATGTAGAATTCAAAAATGTACTCCATTTTATAAAGATAAGATTTCTTCTAAATCATTATATTAATTATAAAATTGAAAATAAATATTTGTGTCTTATAAAAATACAAAAACATAATTATTTTATTTTTAAAACATTTATTTAATTATACTATGATATAATTAAATCATATTATCGTTTATAAGATACTTAATTTTATTTATACATTCATATATGATGTTACTATTTTACTAGACATATTACTAGTCCTGATGGTCACATTAATATTCCCAATGTCAAGTTACCATTTCATTGGTATAGGTTCATTAACTTCTAAAAATAATTCTTAGTTCATTCATTCATCATTTATAATGTTTTTTTAGTGTTATTTATGTTATTTTAAGTGATTTATACTATATAAAATAATTATAAGAAGGGAGTTTCCATTTATAAAATTCTAGGTTGTTACATTCTTCCACCCTTATGAAATTTCACCCTCAAAATTTAATTTTATAAATACAGGAGAAGGTACTTCTCTTTCATTCCTTTCTCTAGTTCCCATGCTACCACTTTGTACTTATGGTTATTCCATAGTAAATTGATAAGTTCAGTAGTATTTCAGTGTATAAATTTATCTCTACGGTCTAAGATCTTCACTAGATGATCCTCATAAGAGATATCATTTTCCAACTATACCACCTCTTGATTCAGTAATTTTGAAGGATCAGTTATGTCCTTACTCAATATGGATACATGGAATACATCATGTACTTGAGACATGGTAGGTTAAAGTGCCAGTTGATAGGCTACAACTCTGACACAATCAAGAATATCAAAGGGTTTGATGTACCTAGGAATCATATTTCCTTTCTTTCCAAATCTCATGATACTCTTCCATATAAATATTTGGAGGAATAAAATGTCTCCAACCTATAACTATAGATCCCATCAAGGATTGAATGTATAGGTATTCTATCATCTTTGGGATTCCATGATGTGCTAATGAATGGTTTTCACCTTCTCTACCATTTGTTCGACCAGTTTAGGTCCTAGCATCTTTTGTTCACCAACATCATCCCATCTTGTCGGTGTTCTGCATCCTTTCCCAAAAAGGGCTTGATGTGGATCCATTTAGATGCTCGAGTGGAAACTGTTTTTGTAAGAGAACTTGTACATAGACAGACATTGGTATCATTCACCATTGAAGTCCCTAAAACATTATCTCAACATGTATAATAGTGTCAAAATAGTCTATTCATATTGACCATCAGTTTGAGTATGATTAGTTTTGTTGAAGTTGAATATAGTGTTTAGAACATGTTAAAGAATTTTACAGAACTTTTAGGTGAATCTCAGATATCGATCAGGTAAAATTGAGAGTGGTATTCTATATATAATTTTGACTCCTTTGATGTATATCTGTTCAAGTTGATCCAGGGAGAAGTCCTCTTGAAATATGATAAGGTAATATTTATTTGTAATATTAGCTATAAAAACCCAGAAATCGTTGTTTCCTATATATATCATCATAAGTATAATGACAATGTCCATGGTGATGTTTTCCCATATCCATGTTGGTATGGGAAATGGTTTCATCATAAGTTTATACTTTTTCCTTTCATCCTTCACTAGATAACATACCAGGAGATTTTATGTATACTCAACGATCTTCTTCTTTATATTGTCCCACCAATAGTTCTCTCAATGATCTAGACACATATTTTTGATCCCTAGATGAATAGAAAAGGTTTATCTATGTGTGTCATTACAAATATATTTTTTTATATCTAGATTGAATGGTACACATATTCATGACCCAAATCTTAAAAATCCTTCCACATAAATTTTTAACACTGAGGATTTCCCCTTTCTCATGGATTCCACCTTCTTCTAAATTAACACATCATTTCTTTGAGAATCCTTTATTTTCTCCATATGATATGGTTGAAAAATTAATTGAGAAATGATTGATAAATATTCTTCCATAGTGATTTTTATTTTGATGCTTTGAAAATATATAGAATTTTGATCTTACTCAATTATCATCATTGATAATTTTGAAAGATCATTTCTACTTAGAGATTCTGCAACATTATTCATTTTTCTCAGATGGCAGTGGATTAAGAAGTCAAAATACTTAATGAGATGTAAAAATATTCAATGGATCATATTAATATTTGTCTGTGTGAATATAAATTTTAGGATCTTATAATTAGTATATATCTCATACTTCTCCCCATAGAGATAATTCTAATATGTTTTTAACGCAATGATCATAGCTTCCAACTCTAGATCAATCATGGGCTAGTTTTACTCATGTATTTTTCATCTGTCTTGAGGAATAGGATTTCACATTACTATTTTTCATCAGTTGAAAACAAAATCCCTTCTTTGAAGAATCAATTTATACCAAAAAGTGTTCCCAACTTGTTAGAAGTGTGAGTACGAGTGCATTAATAAGCCTTTTTTAACTCTTTGAATCATTGTTCACATTCATTGGTCCAGAACAATTGTTCTCTATTTTGTGTATTCTTGGTTAGTGTGTTTGAAAATCATGAGATGTTTTTATGATTTTCAGGTAATACCTAGCTATACCAAGGAAACTACAGATCTCTATTATAGATGATGTCAAATTCCACTCTTCGACTTTCTTTGTCTTGGAAGTGTCCATATATATTTCTTTACTGGTGATAACATACCCCAAGAAAGATACTTCCTAATTATAGAACTCTAATTTAATACACTTTTTTCAATGTTTCTCCGTTCGCAAAGTCCTTAGCATAGTGTTCGAATTCTCTACATGACCCCCTTTCTCTAGAGGTATATTAGAATGTCATCAATAAAGACTACCAAAAATTTATCAAGGTAATCTATAAATAATCTATTAATTAATTCCATGATTATTATTAGAGAATTAGTGATTCCAAAAGGCCTCACAATGGACTCATAGTATCTATACCTAATTTAAATGTAATTCTTGGTAATACCATCCTTCATCACCCTTAATTTGGTGATATCCGGACCGAAGATCCACCGTAGAGAAATACATGGCCCCACATAGTTGATTGAACAATTAATCTATCCATGGAAGGGGATACTTATTCTTTATCATGATTTTGTTGAGCTTCTGATAATAAATGTAGAGTTTCATTGATCCATCCTTATTCTTTTCAAAGTGGACTGGTGCAACCAATGGTGAATCAGTAGTGAATATAAAATCCTTGTCCAAATTATCTTATAACTTCTTCTCTAATTCCTCCAACTCAATGATTTCAATTCTGTAAAGTGTCTTCGATATACTAAGAAATATAGGGATATATTTAATCGAGAACTCAAAATATCAGTCATGAGGAAGACTAAGAAATTATTTCGGTAACACATAACTATAGTCCCTTATAATTGGTGTGTCCTTTGGTATGATTATCTCTTTTTTATCAATCATTTGAGCTATATATGATTTATCATAAGGCAATAATATCCAAACATGATACGATGATTCTAAATTATATTCACCCGCCTCCATACACTTGTAAATAATTTTAGGATTCCTCGGGATTTGAAGAGTGGTCTCCCATTCCCAATATTTCATAAAACTCAACCAAAGGAAGTAAGACAATTTTTTTGGGAGGTTCAGTCCCCAAACATTTACCAGGGATGAGTTATATACTTTGGATGTAATAATTTCCCATTTTTATATTCTCATAGACAACTCAATCTCTATATTTTGAGGTGGTTTTTGAATTTTTCTACAAAACTTGAATGATATGAAAGAATGTGTAGAACCAAAATCAAGTAGTAAATTTTATATTCTTAAATGAATAACTAGCATACCTAAAACGTTATCATTTTTGGGATCCACCCCTATAGTATTGATGGTATAAGATTTACCTTTCTCCTTTGTCTTTGGTGGCTACTAACGTTGATTACCCCTGATGACTTGAGGTTTAGTGCACTAACCTACAGAGTGCCCATAGTCCATATAGTTGAAGCATTAAATAATTTGTGGTACTCTCTTTTACACCACCACAATTTCCATCTTCCTCATATAACATTTCTATTTATGATATTGGGGGCATTATCTATCAAACATGAATCATTTCCCTATTCCTTTGAGGCAATTCCAATGATGCTTCTTCACACATTTTTAACATGTGAGTGGTTTAGTTTTCTTTCTAAATTTTTCATTATATCCCCTATCTTGAAGCTTCATATTTTGTTTCATATCTCTATTACCATGGAACCATTCTCAAAAATCCATATCCTCTTTGAGGTAACATTAAACTACTTATTCATAACTCATAAATTCTCAAGTTTCTAGATCCTTTCAAAGGCATGGTTTTAAACCAAGAAATAATCTAGCTATTTTTATATCATTATTGATAAAAAACAAGAGGTGTACATTGAAAGACTTGAGAAATTATCTTGATAATCTATGATAGATTAAAATTCATTTTTTCTTCATCTCTTAGAATCACTCTCCATATTTTTTACAAAGGGTTCAAGGGAAATACTTGTTAAGAAATATTTTCTTAAAGTATTACCAATAAATCTCTTTAATTTCATCATATGGCTTGGTGTTCCAAATCAACACCCACCATTGATCTTCCTCTCCATTAAAACAATAAATGGCCATAGTCACATTCTCTATCTAAGAATAGTGAATCCCAGAAACTACCTCCTCCATTAATTTGAAAAACTATTCTGTGATTAGTGGATCAGAAGATACACTAAATATAAATGGTAATTTCCACATAAAAGATATGATAGCTAGTTTCTCCCTCTTATTTGAAGTAGTACATTCACCATTATTCAAGATAGTGTTAATATCTTGAGATATCTAGGTACGCATCTCCATGAAATTTTTAACTCCACCTTTCAAGGCATTAGAGATGTATTTCGGGAAATCGATGAATTGTCCCTCACATGGGTTGTCATAATTGTATCTCTTGGTTCCCACCATTTTTTTAAAAAGTTTTTAACAAAAAATAATTTAAAAACTCATCAATAAATAATTTATTCCTTTTTGAAATTACTTTAAAGGAATATTTTGTGAGATACATATTTTTTCATTTTTTAAAAATAATGATTCTTGGGTACTAACATATACATAGTCTCATACTAAGGGTTTTTACTGAAATTCTATAATCCCAATTCCAAAATTAATTCAACCATCCTCTAATTCCAACTATACCGAACCTGATTTTCCTTACATGACTATTACATCATTTTAAAGATAAATAATATAATAGATTTAGAAAACCAGTATCCAGAGGTTTAATTTCTTGGGAAAATTAAGATATAACATAACATTTGCATAATAAAACATAAAAATTATTTTAATTCCTTATTCTCTAGATTCTTATTGTCCCTCGTGTTCTCCTTTGAGTAAGTAGTCACCTAAGGATATTCCTCAAAAAAAGGTGAGAGATAAAATCTGAGTTGGAGGATAGATAATAACATGAATCAATATAACATGGAGTGATCATAATTCAAAACCTAATTATAACATAAGAATAGTATCATCACAATAATCATAAGAGTAAGAATTATATATAGGCATGGAATATGGAAATGCATAGAAATTAAACATCGTGTCTTAGTGGTCAAATAAGAAAAATAGTTGTGAACAAAGAAAGAATCATGTTCACAAAAAACATAGGTGTGTAATCATAAAATAATCATTGTGAAAAATATAGGATCATTTTCACACACATTTCACCTTATATCATGAGATACATCACATTACCCAATGCGTTAGAGTACAATATAATTCTGAGCGCACTCGTTACATCATAAAATTTACATAATCATACATTCCACATAGAACATATAACAAAGTTTTCCATAAAATAACCCATGGAGTGGAAATATGATTCATGATAATTTCATAAATCATACTTTCATGAAAATTCATTAGTGTTTCCAAAATAAAAAGGGAATAAAATACTTGGTATAATAATAATCAATATCGAGTGAAGAAGAAAAAATATCTAGAGAAATAAAAGATTTTTTTGAAAGAATATTTCTTTTATAAAAATTATTTCACTTCCCACCAAATAATATTAAAAGAACATATATCATAAAAAATAAAATTCAATAACATTTACCTAGTCATACATTCCACATATAAAATATAAGAATGATTTCCATAAAATAACCCATGGAATGAAAATGGGTTTCATGAGAATTTCATAAATCATACTTTCATGAAAATAAATTGGGGTTTCTGAAATAAAAATGGAATAAAATACTTGGTATAAGAATTAAAAATCAGTAGTGAAGAAGAAACAATCCCAATAGTGTTAAATGATGTGTTTATTTTGAAAGAAGTGTTCTTCTATAAAAATCATGGAATTTGTCACAAAATCAGATTGTAAGTATTTATATACTAGAAAATAAAAGTTAATAACAAATAAATTATATTTTTTTAATATTAAAATATCAACCACAATTTAATTTTTCTTCAAAAAATAATAACCTAAAGAAAGGAACTTGATTTTGAGAATCCCCTTACTTTATGTCTAAATGCTTTCATTACTTTAATGACCTAGATAATCAAATTAGATTAATTAATTAATAAATCCACAAAATTTAATAAATTTATTTAACTCATTATAATTTTATTAAGTTCATTTATGTATATTTTGATGAGTTATTTTGTTCAATATCATCATTCAAGAGTGTTCGTTTTCTCGGTTTTTATAATTGGTTCACTAGTATACATGTATGGAAGTTTATGTATAATGAGGATAATTTTACAAAACTGTGATTATATGTTAATAATAAACTTATTAAATATTAAATTATCTTATATATAATATTTTTGTATGGTATGAGGATGAATCAATAGATAAAATGTTAATGATAATCATTTAGATGAATTTGGCAGTTTTTCGATCATCATTACTAGTTTCATTTTATTTTTTAATATTATGTAAATATGTAAGTTATAGAGAATAAAAAGGGTTTATAAGATAAATTTTAAAATATTTTTCAACCATTATAATGTTTTTATTACCAGAATTTATTGTGGTATAGGAAAATGAAAGTGCATCATCCACGATGGCAGTAAATAGACACATCACAGATGATGTTTTAATTTTTAAAATAAAATAGAGAGGAGAAGGGGTTTGATAATGGATTATTCCAATAAAATAATAAAATTCCATTATATTTAATATAATTTTGTTTTAATGTATCTTTTATAAGGGTATATTAGTAAATAATAAAAAAAACAAAACTAAAAACAAATTAAAAGAAATGAAAGGGGATTTTACCTCTTCAATTATTCTCCATGAGAATCTCCTTAGGGAAATTGGTTTTAGTTTTATGTTGAGACCAAATGATATTGGATGTGGTGGAGGGTAATGTAAAGAGTTTTGGGTAGAATTTGGAAATTTTTCATGCCATGGAAGGTGTGAGGAAAAGAGGTGGTGAGGGGTGATATTTATAGGGGAGGGAGGCGTGCTCTTGATTATTTTATTCATTACATAATTATTTTGCCTCAATAATATGAATAATTTTATCCGTATCATTGAATATATTAAAAAAATTATGGAGGGTTTGATATTTGGGGCTTCCATGAACCATACATCATCTATGACTCAATAATTCATGAATTTGTTAAATACCTTAAATCACCATATTACGCTATTCACAAAAAAAATCATCTATTTTAGAAAAATCCCAGAAATTCCGCCTAACTATTTTTCTATATGTACAGTTAAAAAATGAACTCCATTTTATTAAAATAAAATTTATTTTAAACCATTATATTTATTATAAAATTGAATATAAACATTTATATTTTATAAAAATTATAATAATTAATTAATAGTTTTTAAAACATTTATTTACTTATACTATGATGTAATTATATCATATTATCATTTATAAGATACAGAAATTTTATTGATACTTTCATAGGTAAGGTTACTATTCTACAGGCTGAATTATTATTCATAATGGTCACATTACTATTCCAAAGGTCAAGTTACTATTTCATAGGATTAGGTTCTTTAACTTCTAAAAATAACTTTTATTTCATTCATTAATAATTTATAAAGATTGTTTTGTGTTCTCTATGTGTTTTTATGTGTTATATACTATATGGAATAATTATAAGATGGTATTTTCCAATGATAAAATTATTGGTTGTTATAGTGTGTGCACACATGTACTTAGGATAAGGCCTCCCACATTCATTATTTCCAACTCAGTGCTTTTATTAATTCCCTAGCCTATTAAAGGCGGGATTAGGGTGTCTCACTGGGAATTCCACTGGCCAATCAGGCTATAGTGGGTTGGGTCATGGTAGAGTGGTATATGAGGTTTTTTCTCCTAGTTAGTGTTTGGAGTTGGTCATTATTGTGAGGATTTGTATGGAATCTTAGGGAAATAGTATCAGAGTGTTTCATGAATTAATCTCAGGTTAGGAAACCTACAATTGGTATGGTGGTAAAAAATCCATACATATAGACTCTGACTACCTACTTGTCAACTTGGAATATCAAGACATCATTTATAGGGAATATATAGTACTTTTATCATATAGGATTGGGTCTTTGACTGTCATTCTTGAGTCAGCTCCCCATTTATGATCATAAAATTTTTGTGCATATTGTAACTTTTAGATTCTTCTATGATGAAATCTATCTATTATATTTCTATAGGACCATTATGACAATAGGATGAGAAATGAGGCCTAATTTTAAGGACCCACTCATAGGGTGTTTTCTACGGGTGGGGATAGAGAGACACCACCACCTATTGATTATTGCATGGATCTACCACTTGTGGTTTAGGCATATTATTGATGTACTATAGTAAAACCAATATACCCAAGAGGATATGATGATGGTGTCTAAAATCATAGCACACAACATGAGTTCTAGTGTTACAGACCACTAAGGTCCACAGTGAGCCACAATCTCATGCTGTGAAGGATTGTCTTGAGTTGGTGGTTTGAGTCTTCTGGCTTGTTCATACTCTAGTGGATCAGATGGTTACACCTGTGTACATACTTCAATATGAATCCATAGGGTGGGGGGAGGGGTTTATCACATAGATTTATGACAATAAAACCCTCTCATTCAAATAATTCTAGCAATTGTCATATGACAAGTACCCCCCCCCCCCCCCCAAGATTGCACATTGTGCGTATCCAGGAGCTTCTCAAACTACAAAAAGCATATTTTTTTTATTTCAAAGTACGCAATGAGGTTCATGTACCTCATTTATTACTACCTCGATATGGATTGAGATGGTTTCTACTATATGTGGAAGCATGGTTAGGGATTTCCTAGAGACATCTATTCTAGCATGGTGTTTTTATGCCTAACCATGTATTTTAGAGTCCAATATTATGTTCTAGCTTCCTAGTAAATGGAAATCAGGAGGTTGGAGTCCATAATTGGAATCATGAAGTCGATTCATCATTAGTGGCTAGTATGGAATATTTATTAGGGTCTATACATAGTTTCCCCCTATACTTGGGATCAGTCATGGTGGCCTACAACATAGGGTTCATGTAGTGGACCCATTTAGTTGGGTGATAGGTAATGCTATGATTATGATGGGTGAGGTCACATGAATCGAAATTTCCAAACATAATGGGATAAAGAATGTTGGAGGATAGTATATGTACTTTAATGGAATAGTTGGTTCCATGATCATCGATATTCTATGCATGGTTCAGGCGGCCTCCATGGTGGTGGCACTGGCTGAGCAGAAGGTGAAACTCTAGAGGGAGGATCTGTTGGTTGAAGATGAAATTATGGGATACTCCCACCAAGAAAACTACGTGGCCCACCCCAGTCCAAGTGGGTTAGTGATCGGAGCCACATGCAACTTCTATCTATGGAGAGATATGTCTTGGCTGCTCATGATGTCATTTGAGGCAGGATTTATTTATTTTATATTATTAATCCAATTATTTTAGACAAAGGAATGAGTCATTCCATTATCTATATATCACTTATACATGATTTAGATATTCCTATTTATAATTTATCAGATTAATTATGGTTATATGTTCTTACTGGGAGCGATTTGGTTGTATCACAAATCTTTTAAAAGTGTGAGTTAGTTTTTGTTGGAGATAGTGTCATGTGGGAGATTTTGGCCAACATGATGAAACCTAATGTAGTCATATTTGTTATGGGCTGGTTTCCTATGGTTCATTTCTAGGTATACCGTTATCTTTGGTGGATAAGATTCCTTCAGAAATATTTAATAAGATTCTATCTTGTGGGTGAGAAGAATCTTATGGCCAATCGAGTGGGGCTCATGAGCAGAAAATTGTATCCCATCACCAATTTTTTTGAGTATTTGTCCCATATTTAAATATGTTCATCATTCATATTTCTCCCATTAATAATGGATGATTATATGGATATCCTTTTTGAGGATGTCTGATCATACCACGATTCACTATTTTATTTCACCCTTATATTAATGTATTAAACTAGTTTTGTATTGAAAAGTACAACTATAATAACAAATTTCACTCCATGTTTGATTCAATTTTTTTTAACACAGTTAAAAAGGGAAATGTTACTTTTTTTGGTAATTATATTGTAGGTGGAGGTGATTTGGAGGACCCATGATGAAGTCCAAGGAAAATGGTCCAATCTGCACATGATCCAAGCACACCAGTGGGTTCAAACGCATGCTTCTTCTAAACCGTGCATTACAATGGGCTGGCTCTCTGTGGACAGGTCCAAAATTTAATGGTCTCTATTTCATAGTAAGGAACTGAAGCCCAATTCATCACTTAATAGGCCCATTTAAACTGATATGTCAATAAATTGAATCTGAACGAGGTCAAAACTTTGCCTTGGTATTTTGGAAATATATCTTATTATATTCCATATCTGGCCACAAAATATGTTAAGGAGGTATCCAAGATGTCTTCCAACATCTCTTTAGTTTTTTCCAAAGTGATAAAAGACTTTATGACCGGCCAAAACCATTGACCAAGAGGATTCGTTCAATTAGGGTGCCCAAAACCACTTCCCACTTTTCCAATAAATCGGCACCTTGGGCACCCCATTTTGGAGCTCGAACCAGAGGAAAGGTGATGCCATTTTGGAGTCCCAAAGGATTTCTCCTACAAATATTTTATGTTTTGGATGCTATGTGAAGTGCTACTTCAACATCTTCTTCTTCCTCCCCTCCCATGGGTTTCAAAACCCTTTGTGATCACCCAGGGAGGAACGTGATGTAAATCCCAAGATTCATGATTATAATATTTTAATGATATTTTTAATTACAGGTTTTTATGTTGTTTTTAATCATCCTCTATTCTTTTTTTATTTATTTATGTACTGGTATTTCATGTTCAACTCATATGATCATGTTTGGGGGTACCCATTCATCTGATGTTTCACACACCATTCCCCACCTTTTCTTCCATCATTCAATTATGGTGTTTGTGTAGTTCATATTTTTTTATTGAAATCACATAAGACCTTTTAATTACATGTACGTTTATGTCATGGTATCACAAAGAAACAACATACAAACTGGTACAACACATCGAGTTCTTCGTGTGTTGCCTTGGTGAGTTTTGGTTATGAAGTCGAACACAAATCACATGATCATCAGCGGTGTCTGGTGAATCATTGTGTGTTCTCGACTGAACCCTAGGAGGTATCCTTTTATAAACTCAGTAACATTATAGTAATTGGTGTTACAAACCATGGATTAAAATATCTATACCCATTCTCTTGAAGCGATACAGGATGAGCATCACGATACTCCCCTTGGTTGATAACGTTTAATTAATCTTGTTCAGTTATACCCTTTTTATTACTTTAGTTTTTCTATTGTAATCATTAATCATAAAACCCCAAGTTTTATTAAATCCCATTACCCTTCTATATTCATAGTCAAAACCCTATTTTACAACTAATGATCTAAGGCTCCGTCGAGAGATGTCCTAGGGTTGCTGCTATACTGCAAAAATTCTAGTTAAAAATAAAAAACTAATTTGATGTGCTCGAAAAAGCGATCAAATTTTGGCACTGTTTCTAGGGATCCAAGATCATTTAATTTATTTATTTCCTTTTATTTATTTATTTTACTTCATAATTAGTACTCCTTTCAATACCCCACCCCCAATTGATTATTTTTGTTTTGGTTTTTTGTTTCTATTTTTGGTTTTCTTGTGTTCTTCCTCTCTCTCTCTCTCTGTCTTATTCTTCTCCATCTCTCTCTCTAATTTTGTTCTATTAAATTATTTTTTCTTTCCTCCATTAATTTATTAAGTATTTTTATTTCATTCATATTACATAAAAAACTAAAATAAAATGAATGAACAAAAAAATCAATCAATCAAATTGTACATCATTGTTGCATGACAAGATCTGGTAATGAAATATTATTTTAATTCGACCCTGAAATTGAAAAATAACTCTACTCAAAAATCAAGGCATCTAGAGAATGTAAATCAATTAACACTTAGGAAGCCATTTTGGAACCTGAAGTTCCCATAAACCAATCAAAAATTGAACTCAATCAAACCTAATAAAACATGGCTGCAAATAATCAAACCTTAAAAGAACTGACCACCCCGGATGTGGAGTACCAACCTACGTACATCCAATATCCTGAGGAAGCAGCCAACTTTGATTTGCGATCAGGAATCATTTAACTTCTACATAAATTCCATGGTCTTCCTGGTGAGAACCCTCATAAACACCTTAAAGAGTTTCACAAAGTGTGCTCCACCATGAAACCCCAAAATGTGTCTGAAGACTGAATTATGTTTAGAACCTTCCCTTTCTCCCTTGATGGTGTAGCCAAAGACTGGCAATACTATCTACCTACCTCAATTGGGGGATGGAATGAACTTAAACGAATCTTTCTAGAGAATTTCTTTCCTGCCTCCCCAACTGCATCAATTAGGAAAGAAATCTGTGGAATTAGGCAATCACAATTAGAGACCCTTCATGAATATTGGGAGAGATTCAAGAGAAATTGCTCAAGATTCCCCTACCACCAAATTAGTGAATAAATGTTAATCCAATAATTCTATGAGGTAACTGTCGCCATGGATCATGGAATGATACATGTTGCAGCTGGTGGTTCCCTTTTTGATAAAATTCATTCTGCCACTCGTGACTTAATAGACAACATGGCTCAAAATGCACAACAACTTGGTACATGAGCAATTTCACAAACCGGAGGAGTTAATGAGTTAAGTCATTCAGCCCTAAAACAAAAGGTATATAATAAACTTGATGAGATGCATACCCTTCTAAGGAAATTAGCTCAAGCACAAGCTAACTCACACTCTACTTCTATTCCATTACATTGTGGTATTTGTTCTGATAATACTCATTTTTTCAGACCATTTCCCACAACTTCAAGATTCACCTGAGTCTTGTGTAGTCATGTTCCTAAGGCGTCCATTCCATCAAGCACCTCCCTTAAAGCAATAACCGTTCAGGACAAATCCAAACCCCAGGTGGCAAGCACAACCCCAGTACGGACAAGGAGGAACCTCAAGCTACCCCAAGCAGAATTGGTATCAATAAGGCCAAGGTATGAAACCTTCGTATCCTTCAACTTCTCAAAAAAATAATCCTCCTCCTCCCAAATTTGAACCAATCCTCGAGGATATGGTGAAGAAAATGGCATCCTAGAACCTAAAATTACAACAAACCAGACAATTATAAATTCAAGCCCTACAAACTCAAGTGGGGAAATTAGAAAACACCATCGGTGAGATTTAGATGCAAGGTTTTGGACAACTACCATCCCAACCCATTTCCAATGCAAAAGACAAAGGTCATGTATGCGCAGTTACACTTCGTAGTGGTAAATAATTTTCTCCTTATACTGATTCTACGCAACAGTTTTGTCCCCCTCTTGAAAACACTCTTTCTCCACCCATAAAAGATTCCAATAAAGAGAAACAAAATAAAAAGAGTAATCAAATTATAAATGATGATTCAAATGACCAATCCATTCCTATTCCTTCCCCCCAAAGACTCTATAAATCAATGAAAAACTTTGATAATGATATTGATAATGAAATAATGGATACATTTAAAAACGTTCAAGTTAATATTCTATTGTTGGATGCAGTTAATAAAATCCCTCGATATTCCAAATTTCTCAAAGAACAATGCACCCATAGATGAAGGTTGAAGGGGAATGAAAGAGTCAACCTAGGAAGGAATGTCTCAACCTTGATTCAACCATCAATGCCATCCAAATGTAAGGATCCGAGATCATTCACGATACCATGTACCATAGGGGTGACCTTATTTTCCAATGATATGCTATATTTAGTTTCTTCTATTAATGTAATTACTCACTCTGTGTATACTTCTCTACAGTTTAGATAGATTCAACCAACAAGCATTGTTGTGAAACTTTCCAACCAAAGTACAACACATCGAACATGAGTGATTGAGGATGTCCTTGTAAGAGTGAAGAATCTCATCCTCCTGACAATTTCTACATTCTCGAGATGGAAGATTTCTGAACCCAAGGACATGACCCTCTCATACTTGGAAGGACATTCATCAAAACATCAATGACGATCATCAATGTTCACAATGGTACACTATCCATGGAGTTCGGTGGAGGAAAGGTAAGTTTTAATATCCTTGAGGCTATGAAACACCCTATTGGAGAGCATTCCACTCTTCCTGTCTATTCAATGGAAGTTATCTCAAATGATTCACACACAAAAAAATTTCTCCTCAACCCATACTCTGATTCATTTTCCTCTTCTTCACCCTTGGATGATTTTAGTTTTGAGTCTTTTTTTGAGTGTTGTGTGGGTTCTAAAATGTGTAAATTTTGTTCTTTAATTGATTAGTGTGTTCATTATGAGGTACCCATGACTTTCGATGATTCTAAAAACCTCATTTCAATAAATTCTCAATCTTTAGAGAATAAACATGAGAAGATAGACAGTTTAATGAACATCGCTCCCCCTAAATCCCCTCCCTTAGTCCAAAAATACCCAATGTTGGAATTAAAACCACTTTAATATAATTTAAAATATGCCTCTCTTGAGGTTATTGACCAATTTCCCATCATTATTTCCAATAACCACTCTCAACAGCAGAAATCAAAATTTCTCGATCTTTTTAGTGAGTGTAAAAAGGAAGTAGGATGGACATTGGATGATATTCCCAGGATTATCCAATCTATTTTTATGCACCATATACTTTTAGATGATGAGGGTAAGCCCATAAGGCAGGCTCAACGCCGGTTGAATCTCACTCTCCTTGAAGTGGTAAAATTGGAAGTCAGTAAATTACATGTTGTAGGGATCATTTATCATATATTTGATAGTAAATGGGTTAGCCCAGTGAAAATTGTGCCTAAAAAACAAGAATAACAGTTGTGTCAAATGAAAGGAATTAATTGGTTCCAACACGTGTGTAAAACAGTTGGTGAGTCTGTATTGACTACCGTCGACTGAATCAAGCCACACGGAAGGACCACTTTCCTCTACCTTTTATTGACCAAATGTTAGAAAGATTGGCTAGTAAGAATCATTATTTTTTCCTTGATGTCTATTCGGGTTATTTAAAAATCCATATAGCTTCTGAGGATCAATAAAAGACAACATTTACCTATCCATTTGGCACATTTTCATACAAAAGGATTCCTTTTGGTCTTTCTAATGCTCTAGGTACTTTTCAGCGTTGTATGTTGTGTATATTTTCAAAGTACCTAGAAAATTTCATGGATATTTTTATGGATTATTTTAGGGTTTATGGAACTTACTTTGATGATTGTTTGGCTCACCCAAATTCTATCCTCCGTCGTTGCATAGAAAAATATCTTGTATTAAATTACGAGAAATGCCATTTCATGGTCGAACGAGGGATAGTTCTTGGGAATGTTATTTCAAACGATTGAATTCAAGTGGATAAATCAAAAATTGAATTAATATCAACCCTTACATATCCAAAAAAAAATTGTGAGGTGAGATCTTTCTGGGGTCATGCTGGTTTTTACCGCTGATTCATTAAAGACTTCAGTAAGATCGCACTTCCCTTGTCCCGGTTATTACAAAAGGATTATGAGTTTTTATTAGATAAAAATTGTGAGGATTAATTCATTTCACTAAAAAAGAGTCTCACATCACCTCCCATCATCCAACCTCCAAGGTGGGATCTACCCTTTGAACTTATGTGTGATGCCTGTAACTTTGCAGTTGGGGCAGTTTTATCACAAAGGGTTGAGAAGTCTCCCCATGTAATTGTGTATGCCTCACGTACCCTAGACCCTACCCAGGAAAACTACACAACCACTAAAAAATAACTTCTTTATATTGTGTTTTCCTTGGAGAAATTCTGTTCATATCTTATCAGGTCAAAAATCATTGTCTTTTCGGATCATGCTGCCCTTCGTTTCCTCCTAAGGAAACCTGAAGCTAAGCCCCACCTCATTCATTGGATGCTCCTCCTCCAAGAGTTTTACCTTGATATTAGAGATAATAGAGGAGTGAAAAATGTGGTAGCCGACCACATTAGTATTATTTCCGCACCATTGGACCATCATGTTGAGTCACCCCTCCCCATTGGAGAATTCTTTCATCATGAGAACCTTTGTGATCTTGTGGACCTTACCCCCTAGTATATAGACATTGTAAATTTTCTAGAAACATCTAGGGTCCCCACTGATTTTAGCACTTCACAATCCCAGATACATAAGAATGATTCTTGATGGTACATTTGGGATAACCCATATTTGTGGAGAATTTTTGGTGACCAAGTAGTTCGTCGGTGTGTCTCTGACCATGAGTTCACCTCTTTTTTGACCTTCTGTCACAATTTGTCATGTGGGGGACACTTTGGATCTCAACATAGAGCTTGAAAGGTCCTTGAATCAGGACTTTATTGGAAAACTTTGTATAGGTATGCCCATATATTTTTCAATTCATGTAGTTGTTTTCACTTCATAGGGAATATCTCCAAGAGGAATGAAATGCCCAAATAACCCATGTTATTTTGCGAGATCTTCGATGCATGGGGCATTGAATTCATGGGGCCTTTTCCAAATTAATTTTTATTTATGTAAATATTATTGGATGTTGACTATGAATCTAAATGGGTGGAAGCAAAGGCCACTAGGACCAATGACTCTTGAGTGGTTATTGATTTTGTGAGGTCCCAAATTTTTAGTAGTTTTGGTTTACCGAGATTCATCATTAGTGATGAGGGTTCACATTTTTTCAATAACAACATGAAAAATTTTCTTTGTAAGTATGGGGTTATTCATAAAACCTTTATATCATATCACCCCCAAAATAAAGTACAAGTAGAAATATCAATTCTAGAAGTGTTAGGACCAGTAGGGGCCTATATACCCTGAGAGGGGGGTGAATCAGGGTATGGATATTCTTTTCTAAATTCTTTCTACCCCACTGGATCTTGACCTCTTTATTGCAAGGGTCACATTTTTTGCACTTATGTGTTTATTATGATCGCTTCTTTTCTTCTTTATCTGATGATGATGCATTGAATGCAATATAGGGAAGCAAGCAGGCATACCCAAAGATTTTTACTTGGTTCACCCTCACTGGGCTACATCCAAGGAGCATACACCAGCGATATGTCGATGTACCAAATCCACTAAAAGAACACTGATGTTTACAAATTTTGGGATAGATCACTTCTATTCCCAGGATCATTGCCTTTATAATGTTTAGGTTCATCTCACTGCTTTCCCAAGGGTCACTCCCTGTTTCTCTCTCTCTCTCTGGCTCACTACCGGTGGAGAGGATCACCTTTTTTCTCTTCTTTTTCTCACTGCTCTAGAAAGGATCCACTCACAGTTTATAGACCTGTAGGTCTCTTCATTATCACTAATTAATATATCCTATGTTGTATGTAGATTCTTTGTTGAAGTCCAACTTTCACCCGTATATGAACCTCACTTTGCACCGATGGTATCGGGCAATATTCCAGCTTTCACGCAGCCCTGGATCACTGCAGTGCTTCAACTATACTAGGCGCCCTTCTCCAAGATGGCGCACAAGTCTCGGCGTGCAAGTTAAAAATGGAGCACAAGTTCACCTCAACCACTTGTGTGACACTAGCTTCTGCAACTCCAAACTTGTGCGAATCGCACCATTTTACACCCAAACCAATATTGGCGCGCAACCACAAACTATCGCACTTCTTCAAAACCTGGCACACAAGTGTCACCAAACCACTTGTGCGACACCCCATTCTTCAACTCAAAACATGGGAAACTCCCTTCCTTTCTCTCCCAAACCACTCTGGACGTGCCACAAACAGCTGGTGCGAAAATTCTACATGCACGAGCAAACCAACACTTGCGCGAACGCCACACAAGCGCGATGAGATCTCTGATTTTCTCTAAGTGTTTAACTCACACAGAATGAGTAGGGGTCGAACTATATTTATAGGCATTTGAACACCATGCACTAGGGCGCGCAAGTCTCCCCTCGGCGCACAGGTCTCACCGCGCTAGTCTCTCCCATACAAGTCACTTGTACGACCAAACATAAAACTTGGGTACCTCCTTTCCCTTTGCCATAATTTTCTATCCTGATCTTGAAAAAAATATGGTGCGCAAGTTTCCAATCCTCCAAGACACCGATGCACAATTCCATTTTCCAAAAACACTTTTCTCCATTTGTTGATTTCCAGGCCCAAAAATTTGGAAAACACTGGAAAAGAGCGTCACCTTGTATCTGCTCGTTTTTAACCACCTCCAGATCGATCATTCATTTGTCAAAGTTCTTGAATCAAACATGGATCTTTAACCACATCCCTTTAACTCATCGTACCACCATTAAATCTCCTGTGTCAACAAATTTGTACGTCATGGTTTTCTTTTTCAACAAACACAACACAGAGGCCCAATTTTTCAACAAACACAATCACCTCGAAAATTATTTAATGATACCTTGAGGGATTTTTTCCCAACAAGAAGTTAAGAGAATCTTGGGAAAATGGTACAACCCAATAGGAAATATTGGTTTTTGCGCTTTGATGATGCACTTTGGGAGTACCATAAAACTTTTAAAATCCAAATCGGAATGTCACCATATATAATTGTGTTTGGAAAGGCTTGTCACCTCTCAATGTAGGTATAACACCATGCATATTGGGTTGTTAAACAATTTAATATGAATATTTTAGAAGCAGGTGAGCAGAAGAAGTTACAGATTCAAGAGTTGGAAGAAATTTGATGTGATGAATATGAGATCTCCCAGATATATAAAGAGAAGACAAAGGCTATCCATGATACATGATTCATCATCGGAAGTTCCATATTGGTGAGAAGGTTCTCATGTATAATTCTAGGCTAAATCTCCACCCAAGTAAGATTCGTTCTCGAAGGCTCAGTCCTTATACCATTACTGATGTTTACGCTTTTGGTGTTATACAGGTTTTACATGAGAAGAGTGGACAGAGGATTTCTGTCAATGGGAAGAGGCTCAAACACTTCTATGAAGATTTTCCAAAGCATCTCGTGGAGGAAATCCAACTGATAGATGCCACATATGACACCACTTAGCAGGTTGTCCCTTCTCCCTACCTTTATTTACTTGTCTATTTATTTCAAATATATTCATTAAGGATAATGTAACATTTAGGTGTGGGGGAGGGTGACATTTCATAGTTAGGATTAAACAAAAAAACCAAAAAAAATAATTTTTTTATAAAAATATGTTTTCATATTCGATTTATTTTTCCTTATTTGGGGGTTTTTAGGTAAAAATTGATCTTAAAGAGAATATCCAAAAACATTTCTCATGCTTGAGTTTATTGTGTGGAAAATTCCATTGTTTTTAGAAAAATGTTTTTCAAATGAATGTTGATATGGAATCTATTTCTATAATTTTTATTTTCAAATCATTCTTAGGTGTTTAATGGATTTTCGAATCCCATGCCTCATTAGTAATGACCAATATTTTAATACTTTACTTGAGATACATTCTAATCTCTTTACTGTATATTCTTCCTTTTAATCACTTTCTTGAGAGTCTCGGGTCATGTAGAGAAACTAGAACTTTCCTAGATTCAGTTTTAAGTCATATGATTCAAGTATGATACATTCATGATAGAGGTAATTGTTCCTTAAAAATCCATTTTTACTATTATCCTCTATTTTCAGCCACCTTTACATTGGATCCTTCTTAAGCCTTAGAGACCATAAAATTCATGTTAGGTAGCCACATTACAAGCTAATATATCCCTACCTACCCATATCTTGTGTATATTATTTTTTTATTTTCAGAAAGTGTGGGAGAGAGGGTGTTTTCATGGGATTTTTAGGGAGAGAATCATTGTTATGGGTTGATATAAAGGGTGCCTACATTTTCCTTAGGAAATGGGTTCACAAGACATATCACATCATTGGTGTACACATGTTTCCCTCTTTATCTCCAAAAAAATATATATATATTTATAGTTCTGTTCATCTGGAAAAAATAGAACAAAAGAATAAAATGGAGAAAATAGGATGTTTACTCTTTATTATTCATTGCGTGGTTGTGAACCACAAAAATGGACAATGGGAAGAGTGAGTTAGAGGTAATGCACTTTATGAGGGGTTGAGTGTGTACATTCATTATGAACACTTTCTTAATTTTGAAATTTCCGTACATAAGAGATTAAAAACTCCTATTCAGCCTCATATTTCTTAATATTAAATCCTACCCACCCTTGAACCTCAAAACAACATATTGGAAGTCCTCTTAAGAATCACACTATTTTCTACCGGTAGAGAACTTAGAATCTTGGAAAGAATATGGTATGATCACATGAACTCTGGGAAAAGAGAATAACTCCACTTTCATATGTTCCTTGAGTAAAGAGGGAAAATTTCTAAGTGAGGTAGGCTACGACATGTTTCATGGGTGAACAAATGATGTTGAACAAATTCGATTGTGAGAAAAGAAAGATGAAAAGAAAAATTGATTCCATAAACAAGACATGATGAATTTCATTTCAAAAGAATCCTGGATGTTTTCACAACATTGATTTAGGAATGCTATATTATTATAATATTATACTTTTCCCATAAGTGCAAATGTTTAGGTGTGGGGGTTTGATCGTACCACGATTCACTATTTTATTTCACCCTTATAACAATGTATTAAACTAGTTTTGTATTGAAAATTAAAAGTATAATAAAAACCTTAAATCCATATTTTATTCAATTATTTGGTTTATAACACTATTAAAAAGGGAAATGTTACTTTTTTTGATAATTATATTGTAGGTGGAGGTGATTTGAAGCACCCATGATGAAGTCCAAGGAAAATGGGCCAATCTGCACATGATCCAAGCACACCAGTGGGTTGAAACGCATGCTGCTTCTAAACTGTGAATTAAACTCGGCTTAAACCTTTTGGGCTGGTCTTATATTTAATAATATCCATTTAATATGAAGGAACCAAATCCCAATTCGTCACATAAGATTCCCATACAAATTGATCTATTCAATAAAGTGGATCTGAATGGGGTCAAACCTTCACCTCTATATGCTGGCAATATATCTTATTATATTCCATATCTGGCTGCCAAATTTGAAATTGAGGTATCCACTATGTCTATAAACAATGCTTTAGTTTTCTCCAAAGTTATTTAAGACTTTATAACTGGAAAAAACCATGGACCAAGCTGATTCGTGAAATCAGGGTGCCCAAAAGCACTTCCCACTTTGTCTATAAATTGGCACCTTGGGCACCCCATTTTGGAGTTAGAACCAGAGGAAAGGTGCTGCCATCTTGGAGTCCCAAATAGTTCCTCCCACTAATATTTGAAGTTTTTGAGGCTATGGTATGTTCTACTTCAACATCTTCTTCTTCCTCCCCTCCCATGGGCTTCTAAACCCCTTGTGATCACCCGGGGAGGAATGTGATGTAAATCACAAGCTTCATGTTTGTAATATTTGAATGATCTTTTTAATTATAGTTTTTATGTTTTTCTTCATCATAATATATTCCTTTTTTTTGATTTATGTACTTTTATGTCATGATCAACTCATATTATCATGTTTGGGGGTACTCATTCATGTAATGTTTCACACACCATTCACCACTTTTTTCCATCATTCAATTGCGTTGTTTGTGTAGTTCATATTGGTCAATTTAACTCACATATGTACTATAAAGTCCATGTACATTGATTTCATGGTATCAATAAGAAACAAAATACAAACCTAGATAGCACATCAAGTTCTTCATGTGCATCCTTGGTGAGTTTCAGTTATGAAGTCGAACAAAAATCACCCAATCATCGGCGGTGTCTGGTGAATCATTGTGTATTCTCGACTGAACCCTAGGAGGTATCATAGTATAAATTCAGTAAAATTATGTTAATAGGTGTTACAAACTAGGGATTAAAAAATCTATACCCTTTCTCTTGAAGCGATGGAGGATGAGCATCACGATACTCCCCTAGGTTGATCACGTTTAATTAATCTTGTTCATTTTTACCTTGTTTTATTACTTTAGTTTTTCTATTGTTATATTTAATCATCAAACCCCAAGTTTTATTAAATCCCATTACCCTTATATATTCATAATCAAAACCCTATTTTACAACTAATTATATAAGGCTCTATTAAGAGACGACCTAGGGTTGCTGCTATACTGCAGAAATTCTAGTTAAAAATAAACAACTAATTTGACGTTCTTGACAAAGCGATCAATGTCTTAGGACTATCAATAATATTGTAGATAAAATTATTTATAAACATTAACCCTAATACCATGATGATATATTATGTGGAATATTGGATGATCCCTTTTGAGCTCTATGAGATGACGGTGCAGCTAGAAAACCTTCAAGAGAAATGTTTTTTCAAACCTAGTGTGTCCCCCTGGGTTGAACTAGTTTTGTTCATGAAAATGGTGCATGGGATCTTGAAGCTTAGTGTGGATTATAATAAACTAAATATGAGGATGATTAAAATCAATTACCCCTTATCATATTTGAAAATATTTTCATCCATTTGAGAGGTTTGTGTTGGTTCTCAATGATCGATCTTAGGTTCGGCCTCCACCAATTATGGGTTCATGAGGATAATATTATAAAGATAGAATTTTTATGTCACTATTGACACATTGAGAACCTAGTAATTCCTTTTTGAATGAATAAAGTAATTTTGTTTCCATGTATATTATGAACCATATCTTCCATCCATACTTGGAAAAAGTTATAGTGGTATTTATCAATAAGATTCTCATATACTTTACATTAGAGGAGGAGCATGTAGATCATTGGTGGTTATTCCTAGACTTACTCTGGGAGAATAATATTTATGGTAATATCTCAAGTTTTTAGTTTTGAATCTATTAGGTTCACTTTCTATGTAATTTTATCTCGTATAATGGTTTAGCTTTGGAATAGGTGAATATTGAAGCTGTATATTCTTGAGAGCCACTAATTAGTGCATCGGAGGTGAAGAGTCTCCATGGATTAGTGGGGGTACTATAGGAGTTTCATGGTATAATTTTCTAGGATATAATCCCCTTTGAACACCTTCATATGGAAAGGGAATCTATTTATCTAGACTGAACAATGTCTTGGAGCCTTCGAGGAGTAGAGTTTGAGGTTTTCCAGTGCTCTTGTGTTGAGACTATAGCGACCCTCACTTTTTAAAACATTAACATTACATAAGTTTTATGGAATACATAAACATTATAAAAATAGATTCCCAAGGACCATAGTTGGTAAAGTTCCTTTGGAAACATCGAAACATAAACACTGGTATATATGTGAGCTACATTATCTCCCACTAAGTTCTTCTTGACTAGCACCCTTCTTAGATATGTCAAGCATATTACATATCATCATAATATGGGTGAATGGAAACATAAAAGGGGTGATTTAAAATGCTCAGTAAGGGTTACCAAGGGAGACATATAAAAATAAACATGATCACAAGGGTATGAGTATGTTATCATGAGAAAATAAGATCATACCCTGCATATCAAAGATCATAACAGAGATCATGGCATAAAGATTGGAATTTCATAAGACACGAATCATAATGAAATAGAGAGCATAATCCCTAAAAGAATAACGTATGAATAAAACATAGAATTGTAAAAAAAAAGTGTATAATATGATTTACATAGTAGCCAAGCATCACCTCCAAGAACATATTAGTTGAAAAAGTCCATTACGGAACCAGGTGAACCCCCGCTCCATTCCTATATTGCATATCTGAGTGAACCCTCATTTCAGCCCTGTATTACTGAAATGAGTAAACCCTCATTCCAGCCCTATATTACTGATCTGAGTAAACCCTTGTTCCTTTCTCATATTACTGAACCAAGTAAACCCTCGTTCAATCTCTATATTATTTAACCAAGTAAACCCTCATTCCATCCCTGTATAACTTAATTGAGTACACCCTCATTCCATCCCTATATTACTGAACTGAGAGAACCCCCATTCCATCCTTGTTTATCTCATGAGATGTAAATATGTACCCAATGCATTGGAGGGAGATATAGGTCCTACTCATCTCATAATTAAATCATACATACATGTGCCACAAAACATATCGTAACCCATGAAATGAAATGGGTATCATAAACATGTAAATATATCCCAACCTGTGGAAATATACAGGTTTCATAATCAATTTATCATAATCATAACTTGTGAAAGGAAGCAAGTTTCAAAAGCATATAACCAATTAAAGAGAAAGAGTTTCATTAAATATTTCCCATGAAGGAAAATGGGTTTCACAAAGACCATGTAATTAAGCATAACTCATTCAGAGAAAGGATATGAATGGAACCTTTAGATCATTTCCTAGAATAGAATGAGTAACATCAATACATGTCATCTTAGATAGAAACTAATTTTGAAATACACACTAATAAAATTTATTTAGGAAAATATAATTTCTTGTTTGAAAATGGATTTTTAATACATAAAACCATTTTAAAATTTTTTTATTAGAAAATACAGTAAAATTTATCAAGAAGACATGAAATCATTTTGAAAACCTTTTTCCTAGAAAACTTTTAAAATAAGCTTTAGAACCTTTTTAAAAAAAATTCTTTTAAAACACTTGAAATTTTTTAGTGAAAGCATGAATTTTTTTTAAAAAACATTTCATTTAAAATAATTTGAAAACAGATAAAGAAATATTGAAAACATTTTGAAAACCATTTCCTTGAAATCACTTTTAAAACATGTAAATAAGACTTGAAAACATTTTGAAAATATTTTTCTGTGAAAACATATAAACGAATTTTGAAACCATTTTGAAAAAAAATTTACTTAAAAATTAATTTTATAAAACATTTTATTAAATATTATACTTTATAACAATACAAAGGGAGATTTGAAGAAATTATGGTGGGTAAATTCATACATGTCTTACGATAAAAAAACATTCCTTTTATAGGGTAAAAGGATTGAAAAGTGTATTTTTCAAAAAGAAACAAGAATATTACATTGAAGATATTGGTAAAGGAAAAAATGGAAAATAATTCCTTTTATATATAATAGGGTAACAGTATAATATTCTTGGAAACCCTTTTTAGAAGACATAGATTTTCGACTTAAGAGAGGGTAAAGTTAGGCTTTCCTAAAAAAAACTTTCTGAACTAACATATGTATCAAAGAGTAGATAATAGTACCAATACACGAGTATATCATGAAATAAAATAGGATAATTAAATTTATGGATATTATTGAGATATGGATCATAATATTTCACTAAAGGAATCATAAACATAAACAATCTTGAAAAGAAATTAGATTGTCTCAATAAACTCTTATATCTTGGAATATTGGGATCATGCTCTCCATAAAAGAGAATGAAATTAAATGAAACATATAATATCATTAAATTATTGATATTAATGATATGACATGTAAAATGTAAGTATATTAACCTCAAAAGATATTTTAGGTGTATAAAAAAATATTAGTCTTAAAGTAAGCAAATTGAGACAAATCATTTTTACCATTTAGGTAACCTTTGAATCTTAAACCCTATGAAAGAAGGATCATAAAGTGGTTATGTGAATAACCTTAAATTTAATTAAAATATGCATAGAATAAAATCATTGGTATTATGTACACCACAGAAAAAGAAAGAGATGAAAACATAGCTTGTATCTTACAGAAATTAAAAGTGAGATGAAATCCCCTTACCTTGTGTCTTGACACCCTCCATACTCATAAAATCGTCCTTTATAAAAAAATATAAGTTTATTATAAATATATAAAATAAGAGTATTATTATTTATATTAACTTATATTCTTTTATTATGATATTATATTACCCTCTTTTTAATGATCCAATGTTAAGGTTTCACTTCTGGTAATATTCGATTTTTTCTTCACATGTGACTGAATTTGTTATATCATTGATCCTTATACATATATCTGGATTATATAATGTAGAACCTGATATAAATATAATTTATATCCAGTATATGTTTATTATAATAATCTATATCATAATGAATTATATAATGCAACCGACCATTCATGGAGGTGTTAAGCCGTACGTACGCATTAACGACGTTTTCAAATTTTATTTTTGTATTGAAAGAAAGTATGTAAATGAAATATATGTATATGTATATATGTATAAATAATTATTAAAGTAGTATGAATATATTATATATATCATATAATTTCACTATACCCATCCTTAATACATTCCATGTGGTTTTTGAATGAATCATATCGCTTTGAGGGGGCAGTAGCCCACACTTCCAAAAATGAGATTATCATATTATCACCAAATGGAAGGAAAAATAATTTTTGTTGTAAAAGTAATAAAGATTATTAAAGATAGAATAAATATAATATATTATATATATAAATATATTTTTCATCAAAATGGCCGTCGTGATTTCTGTTAAAGGAGAAATGAGCAATCATCATTTCGTGAGGTAGTAGTTCTCCATACATAGAAATAATATGTTCAGCATCCATCAGATGGAGGTGTGTGTAAGTGTAGGTCAGAAACGTTTCATAAAAACATCCTAGTCTACGTAAGATACTTTTTTTCACACAATAAGGTAATAAATATATTTTAGGTGTTGTATAAGGAAAATAAATGGAAGGAGCTTGAGAGAAGACGTTACATCTAAATCGGGTTACACTTTTTGGTTTGGGCCAAAAGGTTTCCTTGAGAAACATTATTCCCAAAGTTAGGATTAAAGGTATAAGGGAGGATTTTTTTAAGGATTAATGGGCAGATATTGGAAGAACTGAAAAGGTTTTAGAGGTTTGAGGAATCGGTAGAGGTGGTGGCCTTTTATAGGGAAGGAAACACAATCACTTAGAATATTTTGAAACAAGTTAGGTGTGCACATGTAATTATCTAAAAAAATTCATACCAAACCAAAAAAGATCAATAATGGAAGTTTTAATTCCTAAATATGGATAGAAATGGGTTTTGTAAAATTTTATAGGTCGTTTGGGCCCTTAATTTTAAGGTTTAGTCCCTAATTAAGCATAATTTGGCCTTAACTGTTGTGATTAATTTTAATCATTTATACTAATTTTTTTGGTCAAAATTTAACATGGTCTTATTATAATATACATATTATAATGAATAAAATGGTTTATGATGGATTTTTTGAAATTAATATCATAAAAGCAGGAAAATTTAGATTAGTGCTAATCCCGTCGACGGGATGAAATAACGGGGATTTAAAGTAGGAAATAGTTCAATAGTTTGTTAAGATTTTTAATCAGTTTAAAATTGAAATAGATTTTAATGAATTAAATTATATTAATGTATTTAATATTTATCTAATGTTACTTTAAAAAATATTTATAATATTATTTATTAGTAATAATTAATCAGACAAAAGTTAGTTTTCAACTAAAAAGCAGTATTTTTCATTATTCATAAAAAAATAAAGATTCTTAGAAAAATCCAAAACAATCACCCAAGGATAATTGAGATGTTATAAATTAAAAAATTTCTTTTATTTTATCATATTAAATTTCAAAATGTTTCTAAAATTACTTTCATTACTATAAGTGGTTCATTCAAGAAAACAATGTTTTTAAACATAGAAGGAATTTACAAAAAATATTATCTTTTATTATCAATATGTTTTATTTTTATAAACCAATTATAAAAAATATTTGTAATTTAGTTATTTCTATTCATATAACTATGTTTAATGGTTAGGTTAAAATTATCACATTTAATTTATTATATATATATAAATATGTTTCGTAGAAACTTAGTGTTGCGTGCATCATATACCAAGTCAGTGTTTCTTATAGTACAAGCCAAGTTGGTATTGCGTGTAGCTCAAGAAAAGTTGATATTTCATGTGAACGGTATCTTTGAATTAGTGTTTATATATATATAAATAACTAGTTTCAGTGTCATGTTAGATAAAAAATATTGAAATGATAAATTAATTAAATAATAATAATTCTCAAAATCTCGGGGTGTTATAGTATACCCCCCTTAAAATGAATTTAACCATAAAAATTCATGTGGGTTATAAAAGGTTTAATAGATGAATGTTTCATTCATATAAACCCACATTATAAAAATGGATATTAAAACTTCCCTTAAAAAGGACATTTTTGAACCATAACGGCTACCCAAAGTAACATATAACTGGGTTTCCACATAGGAGAACGTAGGTTGGGAGTGAAGATTAGACATGGAGGAAAAGTGTAAATATTTATAGGCAGTGATTGGGGTAATCAATAAAAAACAATTCAATTATCAAATGAAAGTTGAGGGCCTCAAAGTCACAAATCCTTTATGATTTTAAAGCCCATCATCTCAAAAAAAATTAATATATTAGGGAAAAAACAATTTGATAACTTTCCGAACATTGAGTAATTCTTGATAAAATTTGATTAAAAAATTTCATTATTTATTTTTGAATTGAAACATTTTTAATTCATCCATTACCTCTTGGAATTAATTTTTAAAATTAAATTCAATGTACAAATCACTAAAATATGATTTTAACAGATCTTAAGGCCCATAAAGAATAAAAAGTCTAACTATTTGTCTCTTAAAAAAATATACATTAATTTAAAAAAAAAAGTAACACTATTGTTTCATGATAAATATTTATCCAAAACAAATAAATATACATTAACCAAGAAATTTTATAGGCTTGTAGTAGGCATGAAACCCTTATCATCCTTCGTTCATGTGTTCAAGACTCACGGACTTTCCGAACTTGATTGGTTGTCACCCGACATACATGATGGTATTTCTTAAAACCACGCTAATATATTATATATGATGTACATACTTGAAATAAGGTTAATCACTAATTATCCTTTTAACCAAGGTTTTCAACACAAAAACATTTCACAAATAATTTCCCCAATGTTTAACTTAAACTTTTCATGAACGGTTAACCTTATAACCCTTCTCAAAGGTGAAAATCCAAAACTTTAGAAAGAGAGTCATGGAATCCTCTTAACATTGATTCCATTATATATCATAAAGTATCTATTGGTTGTAACATTCCAAACATGTGAATAACCTCATCTTATATTCTCTTAAAACATGGAAACAACCTGAATTACCATAAATCCATTTGGAAAACATGCTTGCTTCCTCATTCCAAAGCATATTGGATTTACTCCTTAAATCCAAAAAAATGTTGAAAATGTCATCAATTATAGCATAAACCACATATAAAAAAGTCCTTACATAGTTCCAAGGTAATCAATATTGTCCAATTTACTTATTCATATCCCATGTATCTTTATCTGTACAACATTATCTTATCATAAAGAACATATTAAGGGTTACCTTCCCTTAGTCAAAATATCATCTTGTCATAAAATCAATTCACCATTCCAACACAAACATGTAAATACTGAGAGAAAAAATAATAATTATAACAATCCTTGTATATTTCATCATTCATAACATTTGAATCCAAATACATAAATACTTTCATTACTTCATCCTTAATCCATTAACAATCATACCTATTTCCTTTCACATTTCATCTATAGTCTCTTCATCATCCATGATATATCCATTACTCGCACCATCTTTCATATTATCTTTAGGAAATTTCCTCTTGGGACATTGGGTTTTATAATGACCATTTTCTCCACACTTAAAATACTTAACCTTCGATAATGACTTAGGGTAGCCAAAATTCCCATCCATTTCATTAACCATACTCTTTATTTTTTCCTTGTAGTCACTTGATTTGTGTCTTTATTTTCCATAGTCAAAAAACCTTCTTCTTCCACTAAGATATTCACTTAGGTGATTTTTTCCACATTCTTAACACAAAGGAAAATGAATATTCTTTCTTCCATGGTCTCCATTAACTGAAATCTCAGAAAAATCCTTATTTCTCTTCCTCGGTGAGTCCGAGAGTTGGTTAAGGTAAATATTTTTAATCATGTTCTGTGAAAACTAATTAGGCATAATCACAATAAATTTCACTCCATTGACAATCCCACCTAAATGCTCATAAAATATCTTTCGCAACATTCAACATTAAACCAATTCCTTATGGTTTCCTCTATTGACTAAAACCAGAAGCATAGTGCGATCATTTCTTAATATAGAAGAAAACTACAAATTCGTGAAAAGAATTACATATAATATATCTAAATAATGACAGCTTACTTAATCTATGACACCATAGGTTCATCATAGGTCATTCATAAACAACCTATGTTTAAATACTTCATATTGGTTCATGGAGAGTTTGTGAATTCCCAAATAATATCCCCCAGGAGTGTCAAACCAAGTGTGTTGAAAGGCCCATTGTCATGTACCCGATTACCCCATGTTAAGCTCATAACATATTGTTTGAGTTGTTACCCCTAGGTAAATCTATTCTAGATCCAAATTCACATGTAGTTTCCAGACATGTATATATTTCTTTGAAACCACTGACTCCATCCTTTACGAAAATTCCAGGACATCTTCCTAAAAGTAAACTCATCCTTATACTTACCCTTAGGTACATCCCTAGAAATATATATATTAATATACCTAGGGATCTCACTAATGTTTTCTCATCCAAGTTTCCAAAGGTTAACTATACCTTTTATCTGATACAAACTGTAGTGAACCTCACTTTTCAAAACCTTAACGCTACATAAGTTTTGAGGAATACTTAAACATTATAAAAATAGACACCCAAAGACAGTAGTTGGTATAATGACTTTGGAAACATGGAAAAATAAACATAAATACATACGTGAGCCGCATCATCTCCCCCTAGGTTCTTCTTAACTTGAACCCTTTTTAGATATAAAAAACATCATACCGATCATCATAACATGGGGGAAAGGAAACAATAAAGGGGTGAGCTCAAATTATAATTAAGGGTAAATAAGGAAGACATGTAAGAATAAACATGATAATAAGGGTATGAGTATGTGATCATGAAAATAGAAGATCATACCCTACATATCAATGATCATAGTAGAGATCATGGCATAAAGATCAGAAGTTTATAAGATATGAATCCTAATAAAAGAGAGATCATAAGCCATGAAAGAATAATGTTGGTATAAAAAATGGAATTGTGGAAAATAAATAAGCATATAGTATGATTTACATAGTATCCAAGCATCACTACCAAGAACATATTAGTTGAAAAAGTCTTTTACTAAACCAGTTGAACCCTTGTTCCATCCCTATATTGCGGATCTGAGTGAAACCTCATTCCATCCCTGTATTACTGAACTGAGTAAACCCGCATTCCAGCCCGATATTACTAAACTGAGTAAACCGTAATTCCATCTTTGTATTACTGAACTGAGTAAACCCTCTTTTAATCCCTATGTTATTGAACTGAGTAAACCCTCATTTCATCCCTATATTACTGAACTTAGTAAACCCTCATTCGAGCCCTGTATTACTGAACAGATTAAACCCTCATTCCAGCCTTGTATTACTGAACTGAGTAAACCCTCATTCCTTCCTTGTATTACTAAACTGAGTAAATACTCATTCCATCCCTGTTTATCTCATGAGATATAATTCTTTACCCAATGCATTGGAGGGAGATATTGGGTTCACCTGTCTCATAATGAAATCATACATACATGTACCACAAAACATATCATAACCCATGGAATGAAAAGGGTATCATAAATATGTAAATATATCATAATCTCTGTAAAGAGACATTTTTCATACTCATTTCATCATAAAAATAACCTGTGAAAATAAGTGGGTTTAAAAAGCATATAACCCATGAAAGAGAACAAGTTTCATAAGCATATTAACCATGAAGGAGAAATGAGTTTCATAAGGACCATGGAAATGAGAAAAACTCATTCATATAGTTGATATGAATGTAACCTTTAGGTCATTTCCAAGAAAGACATGAGTAACACATAAATGTCATCTTAGATGGAAACTAATTTTGAAATATACTATAAAAATGTTTGTTATGGAAAATATTCTTTCTTGTTTGAAAAATTATTTTTAATACAAAAATCCATTTGAAGTCATTTTCTTAGAAAATACCTTGGAAAATGATAAAGAAGACATAAAATCATTTTAAAATAATTTTCGTTCATCACTTTTAAAATAAGCATGAAAACATTTTAAAAACCATTTTTTTAAAATGCTTGAAAACTTTAAAATAAAGATTTAAAATTTTTTGAAAATAATTTCATTGAAAATAATTTTAAAATTTATAAATAAATATTAAAAATATTTTTAAATTCATTTTTCTTTAAAACTTATAAAATAAGCTTGAAAACGCTTTGAATCCCATTTCTTTAAAAGCAATTTGAAAACTTTCAAATAAGACTTGATAACATTTTGAAACAAAATTCCATGAAAACATATGAAATAATTTTGAAACAATTTTGAAAAAAAATTCAATTAAAAATTCCATTAAAAAACATTTTCTTAAAGATTATCCTTTTTAATGATCCAAAGTGAGATTTGATGAAATGACAGTTAGTAAGTTTTTGCAAGTTGTACGAGGTCAAAAAACATTATTTTTTCACGGTAAAAAGGATAGAAAAGTGCCTTGTTCAGATAGACAAAATAATATTCCCTTGAATATATTTTTAAAATACAAATATACTAAAAATTAATTTTTGATATTATTGGGTAATGGTAAAATATTCTTGGAAACCTTTTTTAGAAGACATAGATTTTCGATCGAAGAGAGGGTAAAGTCGAGATTTTCTAAAAAAACACAATCTTAAAAAACAAATGTACAAAATTGTTGAAAAGTGTACCAATACATGAGTATATCATTAAAAAAGTGAGTATAAGGAAACTAATTAATATTCTTTAGTTATATATCATAATATTTCACCAACAGAAGAATAAACATAAACAATCTCGAAAAGCAGTGAGATTGTCTCAATACACTCTTATAACATGGTATCTTGGGCTCATTCTCTCCATGTAAGGAAAGAAAATTAAATGAATCGTATAATATCCTGAAAATTTATATTTTCCTGATATTTCATGTAAAAGGTAAGTATATGAACCTCAAAAAACCATATAGGTGCATAATAAAACTTTTGTCTCAAAGAAGGGAAAACGAGACAAAACATTTTTACCAATTTGGTAACCTTTGAAACTTAAACCCCGTGAAAGAAGAATCATAAAATGGGAATGTAAATACCCATAATTTAATTAAAATACACATAAAATAATTTAATAGTATTTACACAAACCACATGAAAGGAAATATTGCCAAAAATATCTTGTATCTCACAAAAATTAAAATTGAGATGAAATCCCCTTACATTGTGTCTTGACATACTCCGTACTCATACATTCTTATAGTATAATAAATATAAGTTTATTATAAAAATTTTATAAAATAATATTCTTATATCTATTATCATATATTAATTTATTATGACCTTATATTACCCATTTGTTAATGATCCTATGTTAAGGTTTCATTTTGGGTAACAATCACCTTTTTCTTCACATGTGTGTTAATTTGTTATATCGTTGATCCTTATACTTATATAATGATCCAAGAATAGATAACATGATATAAATATCAGTTATATACATTATATTTATATTATAATAATCTATATCATAATAAACTATGTAATAGAATACACCGTTCATGGAGACAGTAAGCCGTACGTACACATGAACATTGTTTTCTATTTTTATTGTCTCATTCAAAGAATATATGAAAATGAATTATATGTATATGAATATATATATATATATATAAATATTATTCCAGTATAATTAATATATTATAAATATCATATCATTTAACTATACCCATCCTTAATACATTCAATGTGGTGTGTGAACGAATGACATCGCTTTGAGGGGGCGGTAGTCCACCTTTCCTCAAACGAGATTATCGTATTAACACCAAATGTAAGGTAAAAATATTTTTGTTGTAAAGGTAATAAATAATACTAAAGAAAAAATAAATATAATATATGACATATATAAACATAGTGTTCATCATAATGGGAACCATGATTGGTGGTAAAGGAGAAATGAACAATCATCATTTCGTGAGGCAGTAGTTCGCCGTACACAGAAACAGTATATTCAACATCCATTAAATAGAGGTGTATGTAAGTGTATGTCATACCCATTTCATAAAAACATATTAGTATATCTGGGATACTATTTTTTCACACAATAATGGAATAAAGAGAGTGGAGGGGTAGAGAAGGAAAATAAATGGAAGGATCTTGAGAGAAGATGTTACATCTAAATTGGGTAACACTTTTTGGTTTTTTCCAAAAATAATTGTTGGGAAGCTTTATTCCCCAATAGAGGATTAAAGTTAAAAATGAGGATTTTTGGAGGCTAATTGGGTAGATCTTGGGTGATATTAAAATTTTTGAGAGGTGTGAGTAATGGGTAGAGGTGATGGCCTTTTATAGGGAAGAAAAAAGGACCAACTTGGAATTTTGTAAAACAATTAGGTGTTCAGATGTTATTACTTAAAAAAGTCTTAAAAAACCAACCAAGATCAATAATGTAATGTGTATGGCTGAACTATGAACATAGAGTGGGAGTTGGAATAATTTTCTAGGTCATTTGGTCCCTTAATTTTAAGGTTTAGTTTCTAATTATGATTAATTTGGTCATAACTACTATGACTAATTTTAATTAATTTTACTAGAAATTTTGGTCAAAAATTAACATGGAATTATTAGAATCTACATATTAGACTAAATAAAATGATTTATGTCAGATTTGGGAAATTCAAATCACAATAGTGGAAAAATTAAAATTATTGGTAATCCAACATACATGATGATATAATGGGTATTTAAAGTAGGAAAATGTTCAAAAATTTGGTAAGATTTTATATTTAGTTTAAAAGTGAAATTGAATATAATGAATTAAATATTATTAATAGATGTATTATTTATATAATGTGACCTTAAAAATATTTATAATATCATTTGTTATTAATAATTAATAATAAAAATGTAGTTATTAACTAAAAGGCAGTATTTTTCACTATTCATCAAAAAAATGAAGCTTCTCAGAAAAATCACAAATTTTAACCCTTGATAATTTAAATGTTTTCAATTAAAAAATGTTGTTTCTTTTATAAAATTATATTTCTAAATGTTTCTATAACTACTTTCATTATTATAAGTGGTTAATTCGAGAAAAAGGTGTTTTTAAACAAAGAAGGAGTTTACCAAAAATATTATATTTCATAATAAATATGTTTTATTTATATATAAAAATTATAAAAAATATTTGTAATGTAGTTATTACTATTCATAAACCTATATTTAATGGTTATGTTATAATTATATCATTGTATTACTAGTATATATGTGTGTGTGTTTTAAAGAAACTTAGTGTTGCATGCATCGTATGCCATGTCAATGTTTCTTGTAGTGAAAGTCAAGTTAGTATTGCATTTAGCTCAATCCAAGTTGGTATTCCACGTGAAAGGAATGTTTAACATAGTGTTTTAATATATATATATATATATATATATATATATATAACTATTTCTAGTTTCATGTGAAATAAAAAATATTGAAAAGATAAATTAATTCAAAAAATAATAATTCTCAAAATCTCACGGTATTTCAGAGACTATGGGAGGAGGGAATTGATTTTGTGGTGTTTGGTAATTCAATTAGAGTTATTATAGGTTTATTTTTGATTCATAGGGAGGTATTAATTGCTAATGGGTTGAGGTAGTTGAAACCCAATGGGTAGAATTATGTCACTCACAACCTAGAGTTGGTATTCGTAGTCTTTACACTAGATATGTAGATGAAATATATTATTGGGGAGTTTCTTGATGTTTAGGCATACCATTAGAGTCTTAGATACATCTTCACTCAGAGAGATATTAACCTGATATATAGCCTTTGATAGGATTTTCTATAGGACTACTACTTTGATATAGTCTATACTCTGTGGAAGGTAAACAAGGTGGAAGATTCCCTTATAAGGAAATCCCTTTCTTTCTTGGTGAAGGATGAATCATAGAAGTTAGTGTTGTTGTATTTTACCATATTAGAGGATAGTGGGGTCTTTTTCTTCAGCTAATGGTGGTGAATCCTCTAATAATTCAATGTGTGGGAGAGGCTCAGTTGAGATACAATGACTTTGGGGTTCTATATGACCAGATATCCTCAAGAGACCCACCTGATGGATTTTCCAAATGAAGGGACCATGTAATCCTTCTCCAAAGTCAAATAGTGGCTCCAGTTACATTGTGTATGGTGGTAATGAGTGAGTTTCACACTTATCCCTTGGTCTTACATCCCAGCGTGGAAAAGTTTTACAAGGACAATCAATGGCAGTTTTAATGGGATGGCATGAGGTGGTGTGCCATCGATTTTGTCTCTCTATGTCTCTCATGTCAGTAGGTAAAGGCTGAGTATGAGGTTCTAGGGGGTTTGACCCAACCCCTTGTGACCTTGTAATAGACGTATAATGTCTTATTGATGGATATTTTTTATTGAAATTCCGGGAAAGTTAAAGTCTATGGTTCCATATAGGAAATTTCTTACTGAATCTCCATGTCAAAATATTTTATTTCCATATTGGATAAGAGTTCATGTGAGATTTTGGGGTATTCGTATATGATGAAGATAATCTAGATTCATGGGGTACCTAGGAATATTGTCTTTGATCGATATTATCATTGTACATCAGGGTTTTAGAGGGGTCCGAATGAGGATTTTGGAGACAATTTACAGACGGTCATGGAATTTCACACCTAGAAGGATGGGTATACCGAGTTTATTATCTAATTGTTTTGGGATATGAGGGGAAAAAATGTTTTAGACTTTGTCCAGATATGAGAGGGTCACCTATCATTGGTAGGGTTTTCTTACAATAACAGCTTTCACTCTATTATCGGTATGAAACCTTTTAAGGACAAGTATGGTAGACTATGTAGTTCAACATTATACTGTATAGTGATTGGTGAGACATCACTTGTTGGTTAATAGATGTTGTAGGTAATCTAGGAGCATATGATTATGTCTTAGAGATAACATAAATCTTATAAATATTGACATCATAAGCCTTTGGAATTCAATTAGGGAGACCATGATTTTTTGAGAGTCTCCCCATGAACTAGATTGTAGATATTTGTTGAGGAATTAAGATATCACAAAGGTTTATTGAATTATTACATACACTATGGATTTTTAGAAAGGTTTCATACCACTTGGGCATAACCCCAAAGTGGATCATGTTCATGAATTTTAACATGTGTCGTAGCAAGGGAGTTATGTGCATGACCCTATGAACGTTATTGACTACAGGGAGATGGAAATAAAGGATGTAGCCACCGTTTTGGAGTACTGTGTGTTTATCAAGGATCTAAATTAGAGGATCCTGTATGGATGAACCATTCCATTGGTTTGAGTTCTTTGTAAGAATGTGAGCATGTGTGAGAGATCCTATGAGTTTGAGAGACAAATGTGGGCTCATAAACCCCACCTTTTTTTTGTAGCCTATGATTTTCTAGATGAAAATAATTAAAGGGATTTAGAATATAAGGATACTAATTTCACTGGTTTATTCCTTTGGATATTTCTATATATATCTAGAATTTTTCTTGGATTAGGAACTATGTTTGGGTGATGTATGACCCTATAATTAATATATTAAAACTACTAATATATATAAATCATGTGAATGTTTATTTTCATAATGAATGGTTTTACTATTGATTGGGACCTTGTATATGAAAACCAAGACTATGGTTGTTTTCATGATATTGGTTTTACCATAGGAACAATATATGTTTTTTCGGCATTGTGTTTTTAGTGGATGCTGACCATGGGAAGCTTTGATAATTAATTAAATATTTTATTTTATTTAATTAATTAAAAGGAAAAAATATCTCTCATACCTTTTATATTCCTTTAGATAGAATAAAGGTATGGTTTCTCCCACAAATTATTGATAAACTAGGGAAGAGGAGAGGTTTTAGTAGACTTCATCCCTGATGGTGATTGGGACCAGATTGAGGTTCAGTGGCTTTCAGGCATTTCATTAAACCTGAAGCTTTGACGTTTTCACCACAAGGTAGGAGGATTTTTAGTGTTGAGCACTAATCCCAATTAATGATTTATTTAATAGTTTTAAAGACCTTTTATAATTGATAAGGACCCCCAAGGGGTCTATCTATGTGTAATTGGGGAAAAACATTGTTTTGGGAAGTTTCTAGGGATTTACTAGTTAGGAGTCCTAATTACTCGACATGTAGTTCAAGAGAATGTGTCATTTTTCTTGCCATTGAGCAAAGAATGGTTTTTGGGACTACACACTGTGTTCTCAGTGCACATTTCTTATAGTGGGTTTTGTTTATATAGTCAAGTAAATAAAACAAAAACCCATGTTAAGAGGACATGATCGTGTAGTATTATAGAACCTAACGACTGAGCGTTCCAAGGAATGACCAGGTACCTGGGCATGTAGACATGTACATGGGCATGGTCCAATGTACACAAGCTTGATCTTGAAGAAATAAGCATACCCCAGGCAGCCAAAAACACCATTCAATCCATGTAAACATTGTGTATATTCACTTGACCATATAATCCATGTGTAGGAAAGGACATTCCCAATTCTCAAGGAGAGTTCAAACACTATGTGACACAATGCACACGTCAAGTATTTTACTTATACATTCCAATTACTATGATGGGACATGGATAGGTTTTGGCCTCATGAGACAAACTATGTACCCTAGGAGGATACACCATGTACTACCCTCATAGACATATTACTCATGAATATTCATCTTTAGGACCTAGATTAGGGACCATGAGTATCGTATACTGAGTGGTTTTCCACCTAGAACATGATGGTGGATTTTTTAAGGCGTTAGAGATATTATAAAATTTAATGCTAGTGGGACACTTTTATCAGTGTCACATAGTTGGTGAAAACAATTAGGTGTGATCACCAGAGTGTTACAAGGGTTAGAAACCCCATCTTAAACTAGGGTATGGGACCCCTATAATATTCACAGGAAAGGATGGAACCCCCCCAAACCATATAGGTTGTTAATTTTTTATATATGAAATTGTCCCCCTATTTTCAAGACTCAACTGGGAGAAGGTCCTCCACTGAAGATTTTTCCCCCAAGTCTGTGGAGTGAAGTGGTAATGTGTCGGACCACCACATGGTTTCTTGACAGGTTACACAAGATGAATTTATATGAGATATTGAACCCAAAAATGTGGTGAAAAGTGGTGATGTATGGGTTCATTACTCTATACCATATATGAACATGTGACTTGTTCAACATCTGAGATGGGACTCTTGGAGCTACTGGCTAAATCATCCTTCTTAGCTGGGCTATGAATATGAACACCCCCTTTCTATATCATTTGTTTTTCCTTAATTTCATATCTATTGGGTTTCTATTTCCATATTTATTTTGTATTTGAGAATACTATTTTTGTTTCAATTTCTCTCTTATCATTTTTTGAGGTGTCTAAAGGGTATGTATATACTCACACATGAATAGGATTTTCTAGCACTTTTTTTGTCTTGTGTGGAAGAAAATATTTTGATTTTAATATCAGTGGAAGTAGTTTTTCTGTACCTTATAGTATCTTTGAACTTATCATGTTTGGTCATTGGCCATGTCTCTTGTGAGTCAGGCTCTCTTTGAAGCCTTCCATACTCCGGTATTTGACAGGTTGGGACCACATTTTCTAGTTATGCATGTATTTTTTCCCTTTTAACTTTTTCACGACACAAATGTACTTTGATTCTTTCCTAAAGATTGTTTCATGCATGGTTACACTCTAGTTGGTCAACATTTTCATTATACATCTTCTCTATTGTGTGGTGATTTTTGTGTGCATGTTTACAGGTACTCAGGCTAAGGCCTCCCATATTTTTTATTTATACTTGATGCTTCACTCTAGACCATATACTATTAGAGGTGAAATTGGTGAGTCTCATCAAGATTACTAATGGTTAGGCGATCCCTGGTGGGTTATTTAATGGTCTATATGCTATCATTTTTTCATCTTGTGTGAGTAAAAAACCAAATCCGTTTTTAGATGCATCACTATAGATCACAAATCCTTCACCACTGGTGGTTAATTTGATTATAGGTGCAGTTATTATCCTCTTATATATATATATATATTAATATATTTAAATCTTCCTTTTTGTTAATCATTCTATAAAAATATTACTCTTTTCCCTGTTATCTTGGTTAGTGGGCTTGACAATTATGATTGTTTTCTCACAAGTTTAGAATAATACCCAAATAATTCATGGAAACTATATATTTTCTTCATAGATGTTGAACTATGTTATCCCCTAATAACTTATATTTTTGAAGGATGTATAAATATCCCTTATCTATTTAAAATACTCCATAATAATGTTACTTTCCCTATCAATAAACCACATTTACTATTTTTCTCATTTAACTTTTCCTTTCACATGGTATTTAGTATATCATTAAAACGATCCTCACCTTCATCCTTTCTTTTGTAGTAGATATGAATGTTGTCTCTAAAGAGTTCCAAATCTATTTGAGGTGATCCCTGGTGACTATATTCATTAAGTCAATGAATATAGTTGGATCATCATTTCTTAAAAATTGAATCATTATGAACTCTTAGTTGTAATGACCCGAACAGTTATAAATACAATTTATCTTTATATTGTAATTAAATTTATTATTAATTAATATGGTTATAGAAAATACATACACTTATTTTGTTTTATTATATCCAATTGGATTTCAAATACATTTATGGATCATTTCCATTTATTATATAGTCATTGAACAGTGATCACATGATTAGTATAAATATAGGGTTTTAACAAATAAAATTGACACAAAGGAAATGAATGCCTCAACCAGAAGGATTGTAACCTTTGAAGACCATTTATTAGAGTTTTTTAAGGAGATAGAATCTCTAGGATTTTCCCTTGACCGAGTCTAATCTGAGATCCAACAACTTAAGCATAAGTAGAACTATTTATGGGAGAATTTCAAGTTCATCAAGATCACAACCCAAACCATGTATGTCGAAACACCCCATGAAAGTATCACTATTGCAGACCTTACACATAGGGAGTTTTTAGGTGTATTAAAGGGATATTTATTGAGACCATATCAATATGAGTATGTGCTTTACATTATGTATAATAATGAAAATATTTTCATTATATTATTGTTGACTTTTATTTTGATATAATAAAACACAAATAATAATTTTGGTTAATATTGAAATTCAATTAAGTAATTTATTTTGATAAATTAATGGTTTTTTTAAATAAATAATATTTGAAAAAAATATTTATATAAAATAATTTTTATCAATTAGAAATGATCATAAAATTTTTATGAAGGCAAATGAAATTTTTATAAGGGTTCGAAAAACGGTACTGTCAAAAAAACCCAGCATTTATTAATAAATGTCCATTTTTTTAAAAGTTAAAGTTCACATATTTATCAAAATATTTATAAAAAATGAATATTATTTTTTGGAATAAGGACATTGAATTTATCCAACAGTGAATTTTTCTTAATGTTCTGAGAGAGTCGAATTTTCGGGTAAAAATTAAATACGATATAAATATACTTTGTGTATTATGACATCATAATGACCCAAAATATATTTAATAAATACTTTAAATGGTATCATAGACCAAATATATATTTTCACTATAAAATAATGTGCTTCTAATTTAATTTTAATTATTTTATAAATCCATTATGAATCCTCCAAAACCATTAATATATTTTAACATTTTAAAATTATTTCTGTAAGAGTGTGACTCACTTCAACGTAATAAAGGGTATTATTTTATTAATTTAGCTCCTTAAACTTATAAAATAAATATAAACACTCCCATTTGGATGAAATATTATTCAAAACCATGGCACGTTTTGTGGTTTTTGTTATTTTATTATGTAGTTTCCCAAACCTAAATAATAAAGAAATCCCCCTCTTTTCCTATATAAACACACATAACCTCCCATTTCTCTTCACTAAAACTCTTTAATGAATGTATATACTTATCCAGACACTCTATTGTGTCCCCGAAGGTATTATCAAACTCTTGAGAAGCCCCTTCTATGCATTTTGAGTCACACACTCAATTAAGGGATTTCTCTCTTCTCTTTTTCCATTCAATCATTTATTTTATGTTATGCTACTTAGTTTCCATTTTTTCTTTTTGGGAAATTTTATTGCATATTTATCCTACTTAAAATTTTATTTATAAATGATTATATCCACACATTTAATCTCATTTAGGCTTCCAAGATCTTTTATGTACACTCGTTACCATGCCAAAATTTTGTAAGAGATCTTTTTCTTTCCCCTCTTTATTCAAGTATCCTATTTACCTTATGACATTTATATCCATTTACTTATTATGAGAGATGTTATTCTATATTCATATTACTATAAAATATATTTCAAATTGATGATATTACATTTTTTCTCCCATCAACCCATTTTATGAAATTTATAGGATGTCTTTATACTGTAGAAATTTTACCACCATTTTCCATGAAAAAACAACTGTGTAGTGAATACCATACCCATTTAATTTCATGGTTATTAACCATTATACAATTATATAACATTTAATTTGGACTTATATGTATTTATTCCACACTCCTTGAAATTGGAATAAAATATGATGGGTAATGAATCCATGTTGTATGATCTATACAACCCACTTAAGCATGAGAATGAAATGAAAGTGATGGGTGTGACCTGAAATATATAGCGCTCCAATGAATTGGGAAATGTTCAGTATAATGATAAATAATGTTGTGATAGGGAGTGAATCTAATTTCTTTATGGTAATTTTCCCATCCTGATTACTTGGTAGTTATCCTTAACTTACATTTAGGATTCACAGTTTCATGTTTTTTCCATATTTCCCATGTTATTACTATCATGCTATATCATGTCTCATTGTTTATGTTTATGATTCATACTCTTTTTATAATCCATTTATATGCCTGTTTTCTATCATGTATCAAATTATCCCATGTTTATTCCATTATCGGTCTTTATAGATCACCCCTTTCTTATGTTTGTCCTCAGGTTATCCCGTGCAGTTTTAAAAGTCATTGAACTTTAGAAGCATGTTATAGATGTTTTCCATAAAGATGATGTTTTTCCTGTTTTAATTTGTTATATAGTTCTCAAAATTCTTGAATAAACTGGAATTATTGGCCATATAGTTTGTATAAAATATAATATTATGTAATAAATCATGAATTAAGGTGTAATAAAGATTATCGTTGTTATAGTTGTTATTAAAGGGAATTTTTAGCTATTTTTGTGATTAAGATTATAAAAATTTAGTGAAATAATGTGAAATAAGACTAATTATAAGATAACATGCCTAAAATTTTCTAATTATAGAGTAAGTGGTTAATCATGGGAATACATCCCTGTTGGGATACTATATGTGGATGAGGTTTTGGAACATATGTACTTAGAAATAACAACTCCGACAAGGGGTGTCAGGACTAACTCAATGTAACCAGGTACATGACAGCGAGCCTTATTAGAAAAATGTTTTGACAATCCTAAGTGAAATTATTTATTAAATCCATAAGATCATTAGGAACCATTATTAAGGGAACAAAAAACGACCATAATAATATATGTTAGGAAATAGATCGTTGAAAACATAGATTGAATCTTAGAAATTAATGAGTTAAGGATATTATTGTAATTTATAAGTTATACCTTTAATGTATTTGGATCTACTTTTATATTTTTAGTATTATAAAAATATTCATCCCTAATTTTCATTTTATTCTAGCCAGTGGATGAAAATAGGAGTAATCATGTAAACAGTCAATGTGATTTGCAATATGATGACTGCCACAATGAGATTCCCTTCCTGATAGGAGTATGAATCATGTAATTTGTTATGGTACTCTCTTAGATGACTCATGTTATGAATAGAAACCTACATCATTAGGAATTTACAAATCCCCCTAAGAGATCAGAAGCTTCCATTGACACATTTATGCGACATAGGCTTCAGACTTTCAATGGATATTATGTTACTTTAATCATGGAATAATGGATCAACTCCATTGAGAAGATATTATCCATCCTTCTATGTTATGAGAAAGAGATGGTTATACTAGTTGTTTATCATATAGAGGGAGAAGATGATCAATGGGTTAAATTTATCAATCATTCAAAGCTTTAGGAAGAGATCCATGAAATGAAGTGGATGGAATTCTAGGAAACTTTATAAGATAAATATTTTTCTCACACTCTAAAGCATAAAATGGAAAGGGATCTCTTTTCCCTCAATAAAAAAAATGAATCTATCTGTTCTTATAAGAAAAACATTACAATACTTGCATGATACACATATGAAATTGTAATTACCCCTGAATGCAATGTTGGATGCTTCTTTGATGGGATAAATCCTAGCCCATGAAAAGACCTGGTGATCCGTGACACTGATATCTATAAAGAAATTTTTAGATGTGACCTAAAATTTGAAATGGAGATTGTAAAATATCAATGGTATCATAGTTATAATAAGTGGAAAGTGGAGTTTTGTTCTGGAATTCTGATCATAAAATTTAACGATGCCATGAAATTTTTTCATCCCACTTTTCAAAGGTGTGGAAAGAAGCGCCCTAAAAATTACCTAAGGGGTGAGGAAATGATTTAGGTGTGGGATTGAAGGATACCTAACTAATGACTGTCAATAAGAGAAACCCTATACTACTATGTAGGAAAGGAATCATCCAGTCAACCCTCAACACATTTTTAATTTCTTCAAGTACAAGGAACTAAAGAAATTTTAAAACCAATTCACTAAGACAAGGGTTTTTTGTGACAACCAACAACCTCCAAGGTCGTAAGGGAAATTGTTTTCTATCACAACCAATGAGGTGGGTCCCAAAAATTAAGTGGTGATGGTTATGCTAGTTATTCATTCAATAATAGAAAAATTTATTTTTGATTCCGGTTCTATGAATTCTTTAATATAATTAAAGTCTTGTAGACTGATTCAAACACCCCCACAATGAATGAAAGTATAGTTTTTGGTGAAAACATAGATAGGGAAATATTTTCATCCCAACAATATAACTCATTCCCTATCACAATTGGTGATATGAACTTCTTAGTGAACCTTTTCATACTCCCTTTGGATGAATTTGATGCAATTATGGGCATCGATTGGATTTCCTTATATAGATCCAACATGAATTCCGTGAGAAATAAAAGCACTCTCTATATCATGAATAAAACCCCTAATTTTTTACAATTGCAAGGAGGGTAAATCTTCTTTAACACCAAAATCTCAAGCATGGATATGATATAATTATAATAAAGTGTATCTAGCTCAAAGGATTGAGTCTGATGAAACAATCACCTTTTAATACATGCCTATTGTGTGGGAATATGATGATGTGTTTCTCGAGTAATTTCCAGCTCTTCCCACAAGAAGAGAGGTAAAATTTAAAATTGATATTATACCTGGGGTGCTACCATTATCTAAGACATTTTATATAATGGTTTTTTTGGAAATTAAGGAGATGAAGAAACAACTACAGAAGAATTTGGACAAAGGGAATAGAGGCTCAAGTGCTTCACCTTGGGGTGCACCATTCATCTTCATCAAGATTAATGATGGGTCAATGTGCCTTTGAATTGATTATCATGAGCTAAAAAATATCACAATAAATAACAAGTATCCTCTTCTATAGATTGATGACTAGTTTGATTAGTTACATGGAGCATAATACTTCTCTACGGTGGATATACAGTCAGGGTATTATCATTTTAGGTTGAAGGAGGAGGATATCCCTAATACTGCATTTCATACAAGGTACGAGAACTATGAGTTCATAGTGATGCATTCAGACTCACTAATTCCCCAGAAATCATCATGGAAATGATGAATATATTCTTTAGATATTACCTTTACAAATTTTTGGTAGTTTTTATTGATGGTATTCTAATATACTCCAAAATAAAGGAGGTGGATGAGGAGTATCTGGTTACTATGCTAAAGACCTTGTGAAAGCATAATATCTATGCTAACTAAAGTACATGTGAGTTTTGGTTCAAGAAAATTTAATTCATTTTGAATATCATCAAAAGAAATGTGATATATGTAGACCCTTAAAAGACAGATGTAATTGAATGATGCTGAAGGACGACATCTTTGACAGATATTCATAGTTGCTTTGGATTAGCTGGGTACAATCATTGATTTGTGAGAAATTTATTGTGGATATCAAACCCTCACTACAAAATATTTTGATTTTTATAACGGTGGCATATATGTTCGTAAAAGTTCTTATTCTACTGGTAAAATTTTTTACCAACATATATGTCCATGTCACTAAACCGTTTGTAAAACCTCTACCACTAAATGATTTTGCAATAGATAAAACAGTTCTATTACAATTATAATAATACCAACAGAAAATATATATGTTGGTTAAAGTGTTTTGCAACAGGTTTAGATGACAAATTTATCTATTGGTAATATTATTACCAACATTTATCTTTTAATCAGCAATATTTTTAACAATATTATTTTATGTACTATTATATTCACTATCAAAAATTAATATATGTTCATATATTATATTTTAAATAATATTATTTGTGGGTATTACAATATTTTTTGCTAAAATATTATATTATATTAATTAATATAGTTAAATATAATGTATTTATTATATTTATTATATAATAATTATAAAATTATGTTACATGACACTCCAACAAATGGAGGTTTTATTTGAAAAAATATAATCAAACATAATTTAGAACCATGTTCAAATTCTAAGAAAATACATTACAAACATTTAAACATGTTAAAACTCGGAGGGACTTTTTTTACATGAAACACCATCTAATACCCTCCACAAATTATTTCTCACACATCAGCAGTCATTATTGTGGATCACACTGGCTGCAAGGTCGATGCATCCTCCGCTATTTGATTCTCATAGATCAGCTATCATTATTTTGGATCACACTAGAGGCAAGGGCCATGCATCCTCTAAAATTTCTTTCTCGCACAGTAGTTGTCGTTATTGTGGATCACACTAGCAGCAAGGTCCATGCATGCAGTTCACCCACTCAATCATGATATAACCACAATGGCGTCGATCATTTATTGAAGAGTATGAGGCATATCACCATAATTTCATAATTAGATGGCTGGAAGCAATCCTTGGAAGATAAAACAACATCAATTGAAGGTTTTAGTAGGAAAAAATAATATAAATTCAACATCATACATAATATGATACAGAAAAATTATAATGAAACACTGAAATTTACTCCCCTATAAGTGAAGTATTTTCTTCCTGGTTGAGTCAATGAAATAATCCGCCTATATATTGAATGATATAACATGGTTTCTTACTTCAATAAACCTACACAACCAAGATGATGGAAAATTTTAATTTTTTTAACAAAATGAAGTTTGAATTGGAGACTAGTTCACACTTCATGAAAATTAATTAAAACAAAGATCAGAGTGCAATGTTTTCATAAGGTGCAATGAGCATGAACGAGCATCAAAACAATAGGAAATGAAAAAAAATGATATCATCCTACAGAATATATATTGTATCAATTTTGAGAAGAAATTCATCTCTTCAATGAAAACATCCATTCTGCAGTAGCGAAAGAAGACCTTTTCACCAAATATATTCAATCTCAAAGCTTCAGAATTTCTTCATAAGCACATTGAAAAAACTGAGTATACAAAAAAACAACATATTTCAAATAAAACATTCCTAAAAAAACACAACAACTAATTTCCATCAAATGTAAGAACCAATGAGAGGACAAAAAGTGGGATAGAAAAAAATAAAATCCACCCTCTACCAAGTTCAATCATCAATACAGCTCGAGCTGTCACACTAAGGTTGTAAGTCCCAGTATCATTCTCATATCAAGGCTACACCAGAAGTTCACCCATGTGAAATTGTTCACAAATTTTAAATAGGATCCTTATCAAAGTTAAACAACACTAGAATAGAACAAACCAAGATCCCTATTTCTTTAGGTGTAAAAAAACATCTAGAAAATTATATTTTTCAACAGATGAGGAAATAATAACTAACAAACAATCCAAGATCCAAAACTCTACCATTTTATTCAAAGAACATAAAACTAGCAGAAAAAAAACTTCATGGTTAATCATCTCTCATCGTGATCTATCGTTCCTGTAATTATATGGGTGTTCCTACATCACATCAAAGAAAAAAATTTCATAACTAAAAGATATGAAATTTTATTAATATATATATATATATATATAATTTTTGGAATATAATGCACCAACATGAATGTTGTTTGCAGGTTCCTTTCCAACAAGATCAGTCGATGTCTGCAAATTCTTATTTTTCACAGGAAATGATCTCCTTAAAAGGTCTAATAAAAATAACATAATCTTGAATATAGTAAAAGTAAACATTATAAATGATATCGTAATATTTTTATCATACCTACTCATATAAGTAGAGTCATTTCACTTTTGGATGGAAGCGTTTGATCCCCAATCTCACCCTGACACTTAAAATAAAATGAATTTAAAATAAAATAATAATAGAAGAGTAGATGGATATAAAATAAAATTATAAAAAGCATTAACAAAAATGATTTTTTCTATTTATTTAATTCTGAAAATAAGAAAACTGTATTCAAGAACAATAAAAAACACCCAACTTGAAACTTCAAATTCAGAATTAACATCCAATGACAAGGAATGTTTCTTACTTGTGTTTTCATTTCATTCATTGATGAAGTATAATTATTTCTTTTCTAGTGTACAATAATTAACATATAGAAAATGCATCCATACAAACACTAAAACATCAAGAATACACACACAAACAAGTTGCTCTGAAATAATAGCAATAAGTTTCATGAAAAACAGTAACTTCCTTGGACAATAACACCCTCATGTCTTTTGAGGCCATTTTCCACTAAAGCCTCTAGGTTATGTCAACTATTACCCAATTCTAATGATTTTTCTTGGTGTTCATATTTATTATATTCACGAGACAGTTATAAATCTTCTGACCCCCAATATTAACCAAATTCTATAAATAATAAATTGTGTTCCAAGGAACACAATAAAACCACTATCATGTTGACAACTCCTAAGACATATGAGATGCTTTAATAATACATAAAAATATTAAATTTCATAATTAGAAGCATCATAAATGCAATTAAATAGGACAGGCTGACAGAACCTTAAAATCATCCATATTGTGCACCTTCAAATAGCCAACGTGAAATTCCTTATCCCACGCTAAATAAGAATAAAAATGTCAGGCATCATCATCTAAAAAATGTTATGGAATATGGAAAATAGAAGAAAAAAATAAATCATCCCAAAGCATAAAAGTACAAGCACTACATCACAATCTACTAAAATCATGTTCCTGTCTTAAAAAGGTTAATAATAAAAAGCATATGTTATAATTTCATGAAATCATGTGAAACACATAGAAACTTCCAAAAAATAGGGCTTGATTGTAATCAAAGAAAAAAAATCATTTCTAATGTTGGAGAAGAAGGAAATATGTCATGAACCAAAAAAAAATCGTGATGGTTGAATTGTGTTAGTTTCCAATAAAGTCAAGCATCCACATAATATAGTATGTCAGGGCTCTCAGCAAGATGCTACAATACTTAAGATCTCCTAACCCATCTATGTATCCACAAGATAGTGTCTATGAATTATGTTGAGACACTCCCTATACAGAGACTCTATTATAATGTTTACCATAAATAAAAAAAACATACTTCACTCCCAATTCATTGAATAGTATCAAACAAATAAGAATCAAGATATCAAAGAATTTAAATGGACACACAAATGGTTCACATAAAGGTATTTAATTGTTCCAAGATCCCCCCAAACCCCAACACTTGGCCCTAACTTGAATAGTGTTTATGAAACATAAAGATAAGTGTTTCAGATTTCCTCCTGAAAACTATTTTCCTACCAATAATTCAACTGATTTTTTAGTGTGCCTTTTATAAGTGAAAAGTGTTATACGTACTCTTCAATAAGTGACTTCAAACAAAACATAAATTATTTAAAAATTAAATACATCACAAAAATACATGATAATGAAATGTATCTCAAATATACAAGATAATGTGTATTCCCCAAGTTCATCACAATGAGTTTTGATGATACATATACACATCAAGTTATTTGGTGAATGGAATCAACTCCAGAAATCGTTTCAACTGATAGAGAATTGGTATTATGTTCCACAAAACCTTCCTTTCTGAATATTCACACAATATTCAGAGAACCACTTATCCCATAGGCTGTTTGATAGAGAAATACAATATAAAATTTTATTTTTGAATGGTCTTATCTCAATCTAATTTATACAACGAGTTTGGAACCTTAAACACGCCTTCTAGGTGTTTATCACATGAATGATTATATTTATTACTGAATTACTTCTATATAACCCTATCATGTTTCTACTTAGTGTTTGGTAAGATCCAATACTATAATATGTATTTGAATTAAAAAAAACTGATTTGTACAATTAGAAAGGCCTTATTGGGAAATCTTGAGTGTCTCCAAAGAAGTATGCAATTAGCATCCTAAAACCCCCAAAAAAATAAACCAAAAAAAACTCATTTCATAAGAATTTCACTAAAAAACTAACTAAAATCCATTTCAAACACTATAAACCCATGAAATTAAGGGCTTAAATTGTAAATAGAAGAAGTACATACCTGATAAGAGGTTCAAACATCGACTGATTGAATGCCAAATGGGTTTATGTCCTCTAAACACATCATCTATGTAATCTAAAGAGGGGGAAAACAATCTAACATCAGTAGATGGAGAGCTATAGAAGCTTGTGGAGAATTGAGAGTGTGGGTGTGGGTGCAAGCAATAGTGATGAACCAAGAATTTGAGTGTAGGTAGAGATCGTAGAGAAAGAAACTACATAGAAGCTATGAACTAAAAATTAAATACAAAAAATAAATTTAAATGGAGTGGATGCAGAGAGTCATGCAATTAGCAACCAAAAGTCACTAGAAAAATAAATAAAAACAAAAACTAGAAAACACATTTCATCTGAATTTTACTAAAACCATAACTGCTACTCTATTCAAACGCCAGAAGCCCATGAAATCAAAGGATTTAAACTTGAAGAGAAAACTACATACCTTATGAGAGGCTCAATCATCAGTCTTTTATGTGATAAATGGGTGATACTTAATATTTTTAGTTGAAAGTGGAAAAATTGAATCGAGCATCGGTAGACATGGGGTTTAGGTGATGCTGAATGATTGAGGGGCATGTGGTTATTGGTGTGAGTGATGGTGATAAACCGCGTTTGGGAGGGTAGATAGGGATCATTGGTCTGAGAGGCGTCATCTGCAGGAGACAACTTTGTGGGGGGAGTGGAGGAACGCGGTGAGTGAAAGGATGATGGAGGGGATGTGCGATGATTAATAAATTTTATTTATTTATTTATTTATTACCTTCTATTCTATTGAAATTTATTTAAAATATAGAATTAATTATATTGTAAATATAATATATGTTTGAAGAAATTTATAATTTATTAAAAATATGCGTAATATTTAATAACATATTTTTTTGTGATTAAGTTAGAAATTAGTCTTAAAAATATTTTTATTTTTGTCAATAACAATATAATTTTCATTAATAAATGGTTAACTAATAGCTGCAATCATTTTTGTTATTAAATAACTTGTTTTTATTAAATAAATAATGGCTACAAACTTGTATGTAGAATAAAACTAATGGTAGTGATGATTAATAATTATAGATTTATTTATTGGTAAAAATATTGTTGGTATTCATATGACAATTTAAGAATTTTAATTGTTGGTAAAGTGTTTGTTGGTATTAAAAAATTAACACCAAAATATATATGGATCAGTAAAAATATGTGTTGTTATATAAATTTAATAACAACAAAACTTAATATCTTTTGGAATTGTTCATTTTTACTGAGATATATGATATCTTTCATGAAATTTATGTTGGAAAAAATCATTTTTTATAGTGCCTCTAACCAAGATTACTTGGAATGGAGTAGAATTTTATGGAATGATGAATGTGAATAGAGATTCAAGGATTTTAAAATGAGGATTATCACTTCCCCTATGCTCAGACTACCCATAAGCAGAGAAATTTATTTATTATTCAGCGATGCATTGAAGAAGGGATTGAGATGTGTGTTAATGCAGAATAAGAATATTATAGCCTATGATTCAAGGCAGTTGAAAGTTCATAAATTGAACAGCCCAACAAATGATCTAGAGCTAGTTTTAGTGACATTTTCATTGAAAATATGCAGACATTATCTCTTTGGGGAGAAGTGTAAAATATATAAGGATCACAAAAGCCTCAAGTATATATTTACACCAAAAGTGGTAAATATCAGATAGGAATGATGGTTAGAGCTGATTAGGAACTATGACTACTCAATTCACTACCATCCCAGCAAGGTAAATAATGTGGTAGACATTCTAGGTTGAAATGATCCATCAATTTTATCATTGATGAGAATTGATATAAATCTTATCTTGTTGTACATAAAGAGGATAGTCATGGAAATCATAAAGGAAGTAACATCATCGATCCTTTAATTTTTTTCCTAACATTCCATTTTGGAAATAATAAAGGGTTCTTAAGTAGATAATGTGGCAATTCATAAGAAAGTGGAAACTGTAAGAAAGTCAAAATTCTAGAAGTTCAATGTTAAAGAAGAAGGTTTTGTAAGATTTGGGTCAATACAATGTGTAGCATCACGTCCTGAGTTAAATAATAATATGTTTGAGAATGCACATAGATCAATCTTCTCTATCCATATTAGAACCACAATCATGTATCAATATATCTGAGAACACTATTGGTGGGAGAATATGAAGAAGGAGATCACAAAATATACATCAAGATGTCTTGTATGTCTGTAAGTGATGGGGGAAAGAAAAAAAATCTACATGGATGACATAACTTTTACCCATACCTTCATGGAAATTAGAAAATATCACCATAGAATTTTTTACTGGAATTCTGAATACATCCGAATAAAACAATGCTATCTGGGTTGTAGTGGATCATTTTACAAATACTGCACACTTTATTGCGATTCGATAGGAATTTTCCCAGGATCAACTTTCACAGATATAAAATAGATAAGTGGTAAGGATATATGAGGTAAAACTATCAATTATATCCAATAAACATCTGAGATTTACCTCCAAGTTCTGGAAAACTCTCCAACATTCTATAAATAATGAGATGAAATTTGGCATGGATTATCACCCTGAAACTGATGTCCAATCAAAGCAGATTATCCAAACACTTGAGGAAATGTTGAGATCTACTCAATTGAATTCAAAGTAAGATTGGATAAACATCTTTATGGGGTCAAGTTCTCTTCAAAAAATTTCAACGTGAGCATCTAGATGTCTCCTAATGAAGCCTTTTATTGGAATAGGTGAAAAACACATGTTTTCTAGGATGGAGTTGGAAAACGAAAACTGTAAGATCTTGAAATGGTCATGGAAATTGAGGAAAAGGTTGAGACTATAATGTCCCGGTTCCAGGTTCCATCCAAGGGTGCCCCGTACCCGGTTGGTCACATGGCCTCAAGCACATTTCCCCAAATTCCAGAGGTAGTCAACTAGTAGTGAGGGCCTTGAGTGTGATAGTGGGAATATTATTCCCTCATTGGAAGAGTAACATAGAAGAAACAAATAGTAAACTGTAGTGGAAGAATTAATACCATACAACAGAAGTAAACAGTGGAATACTAATAGTATAAACAACTGCAACATATATATATATATATATAAATAAATGATGCATGTAACATGTATCTAGGAAATTAGACAAACAATTCACAATGCTGGAAATATAATACTAAACCAAAATACATGAAAATAGTAAACTCCAATAGCATCGCAAGCCTCAGCATGGTCCCATGCTCTCCAACTGCAATAGTCGTCAAGTATATAATGAAGAAGGGTGTTTTCCCTTATCTACACCTGCAACCATATAATCTACTTGGGCCCAAAATCATGACCCAAACAGGGTGTGAGATGAATCCCTGTAAGAAACCACCAAAAGATATGTGCCTAACAGTTTGTGAATGTATATAGCAGGAAATATACAGAAATGAAGCAATAAACTAGGGAGTAATAAAAAGTAAATAATCATAAAGTTTCCAATTACCTTCATTTACAGTTATTAATTATTCAATTTTTCGAATAATGTGATCTTAGGATCTAGCCGAAGCTTTGTATACCCCTAAATAATGGTAACCATAGACGCCTCATAAGTCCATCTAAACAACCATGTATGACCGATTCCAAGCTTGTGTTTTGGCTTAGAAGACTCATCACAATTATTCATTTATCCAAAATCAACTCTGTGTGAAAGCTCTCACATTCAAACCCCTATGGTCCCATATAAAATAGCATAAAGATAACGACCTCCAGGGTAGTTCTCATGGTCAATACCCCTGGTCTACATAGAATTAAAAATCATAAAAGACCCTCGGGTATCTCTCACAGTTAATAACTCATGGGTCAAAATCTACACCAAGGCTCTCACGGTCCTATGTAAACAAACATGGAAACACCCACAGATTTCCTAGTCCAAGGCTCATAGGGTCCACAGAAGATCAGTGTGCATACCACATTCATTAAAGGCTATGCATGCAATTCAAACCATCACATGGCTCAACTTTAATCAAATAATAGAAAGAGGCATCACATATAACCAATAATCTCCATCCTAAACAACTCAAGGCATGGAAAACATGGTATTCCTCGTAGGAAACCTAGGAAAAATAGCCAATAACAGTCAAACAAGGGAACACACACAAGGCATTACGCATAAAAAAGGTTATAAAATCTCATGCATAGGAAACAACCCTTAATTAAACACCCAAACCAAAGTAGGTATTTAACAGTGTCAAAAATCCAAATTGCACAACACCCCAACAAGGGAATTCGACCAAATTAAGCATACAAAATCAAAAGAAAATTGAAGGAAGGAACAAACCACATTCTTTAATGTTGTATGAAGATCACTCTTGAGCGTCACCCCTGGAATCAGCCAAGAACATCATAGATCTAAAAAAAGGTAAACAAATGTTCAACCTTAAATAACTCAAGAGAGAAGAGAAATCAGAAAGAGATGCCCTAGGGAAAGAGAGAACTCACTAGTGGGAATCCAAGGCACCCGACGACGTCTTAATCAGAGTTTGGATGGAGGAACGGGAGGAGGTAGAAGATTTTCAGTCATACATCGATCTCCTGTATGAGACACGGGAAGAAGAAGACATATTTGGGGATTAGACGAGACCCTATTCTGATTAGTCAAATAAAAAGAAAAGTACACTGTGTTTTCATTTAATGTACACACCATATACTAGCCTTAACTGAACCCTGCTTTAGGCAGTTTTCCAGGTCACCCACATGGCCATGTACTCTACCATTACAAGGTCAGTAGATGGATACATGCAACAACTGGGTATATGGCGTTACTCAAGAGTACAATCATGTACTAAAAAATTTCCAAATTCTTCCTTTTTCCTCAAAACACTGAAAATCAAGATCTATACCTAAAAAGAAGATCTGGGTTCTTAAAAACTTCTCCCCTTAAAGTAATTTGACCCTGAATTTCTCTTCCAAGGGTGGAGAAATAAACTTCCAAGAAATTTGGCCACTAGGATAGAACATCATCTTCCCTCTCCCACTTCTTGTCTGGTACTCTCCCGTGCTTCCATAACACCTGTAACAGAGGAATAGACTAACCATGGAGAACCTCTGTGCTGTGATCCACAATCCAAATTGGCTACTCATCGAAGGATGCATCCACCTCCAATTCAACTTCCTCAGGTTGAAATAATGTGAGATGGGTTAGAAAAGTAAAAATGTAGTGGAGAAATATGGACTACATCATGCATATCTCGGTACCTCTGAGGTAACCACAACTGATAGGCAACCAGCCTGACTCTCTCCAAAACCTCAAATGGTATGAAGTATCTCAGTGAAATCTTCCCATATCTCCTAATACTAATGTTTTCCAACTTTGGTGTGACATGAATGAAGACCAAATCTCTGACCTCAAACTATATAGGTCATCTTCGTCAATCAACATAAGATTTTTGGCGAGACGTTGCCATAGGCATCCTCTTCCAAATCAACTCCACCTGCTCAGTGGTCTCCTGGACAAGATGAGGTCCTAATATAGCTACCTCTCCTGCCTCTATCCAACATAGGGGTAATCAGTATGACCTACCTTACCAAGCCTCATAAGTTTCGTTCTAAATCGTTTCCTAGAAACTGTTATTGTAGGCAAAATCCACTTGGTGTATATGTCTATCCCAAAATCCCCTGAAATCCTGGACACATGCTCGTAGCATGTCCTACGATACCTGAATCATGCACTCAGATAGGCCATCTTTCTTGGGATGGTAAGATATAATCAGAGGTACATGTGTACCCAAATCCCTATGTAGTCCCTGCCAGACATGAGAAGTAAAACATGCTTCTATATCCGAAATGATAGATTACATAACCCTATGAAAATGTATAATCTCTTTGATGTACAACATTCCAAGATCATCAACACTAAAGGTTTTATTTTTATCAAGAAATGTTCAACCTTCGTGAGTCTGTCAACCACAACCTATACTACATCATTCCCTCGAGGCATCCTCATTAAACCCATCACGAAATCCATCGCGACATCATTCCACTTCCACTCGGGAATGGGTAATTGTTGTAAAACCCTACCAGTCATTGATACATCACCTTCACCTACTGACAAGTGGAACATCTCATAAAGAACTAGAAACATCCCTCTTCATACTTGGCCACCAATACTGATGGTGTTGATCTCGATACATCTTGGTGACGCCAGGATGAATTGCCCAAACTGGGAAATGAAAATTTCACAAAAGCTCCTCGTGTATGTATGTAGACACCCATATGCCTCCATAAAAATGAAAGACCTAATCCTCATCTATGGTCCACCTAGGAGTAGGGACCCTGCTAGACACACTCTCCCAGAGGACTAGGTCATCAGAATATGATAGCTACCGAATCTGCACTAGCTTCAGAAGAGTAGTGGTAACAGTTACAAAAGAAATAAAAGTCTGCCCATGTCTGTCGTGCACCTCCAAATGAATCTTAGAGATCAGAGCCATAAGTTTCCACTCACTAATAGCCTACCGAACTACCTATATATGTGTCCTCCTTATCAACACATCAGCCACTGTGTTTCCCTTCCCATGCGTATAGGTATGTTAAAGTCAAAAGACTGAAGGTACTCAACCTACCTTTTATATCTCAAATTTAGATCACACTGAGTAAATATATACTTGAGGCTATTGTGGTGAGTGAAAACCACAAAATTATCTCCCAAAAGATAATGTCTCCAACAATGCAAATCATGCAAAACTGCAGTAAAATCGAGACTGTGCGTCAGGTAGTTTCTCTCATGTAGCATCAACTACTGAGACCTATACGCAACGACTCCTTCCCCTTGCTTAATCACTACTTCCAGCCAGATAATTGATGCATATTGTGGTGTAACTATTTCCCGACTCCAACAAAACAAATATTGGTGCAAAAGTAAATCTCCCTTTTAGCTTTTGAAAGGCTGAATCACCAGAATCATTCCAAAATTACTTTGCAGCCTTCTTAGTTAGGACCATAATTGGCATTGATAAGCGTGAAAAGTCCTATATAAAGCTCCTGTAGTAACCATCCAACCCCAGAAAACTACATACCTCAAAGATGTTCTTCAGTTGCTCCTATAAAATGAATGATCTCAATTTCTCTAGGTCTAATGATACTGCTGTCTCTGACATGACATGACTGAAGAAGTGAATCTGGTCCATCGAAAAGTTGAACTTTGAGAGCATATAATATTATTTATTCTCTCTCAGTGTACTCAATACTATCACAATATGGGTGGTATGGTTTTTTTGAGTGTTGGATTACACCAATATATCATCCACGAAGACTACCACAAAAGAATCCAAGTAAGGATGGAACACTCAGTTCATCGGTTCCATGAAAACTACTAGCACATTCATGAGACCGAAATTCATAACTACATAATCATATAGACCATACCTCCTCAGAAAGGATGTAAGGGGTATATATGATGGTCTAAAGTTCAATTGATGATAATCGGATCTCAAGTCAATATTTTATAACACACATTCTTCTCGAAGCTGATCAAAGAGATCATCAATCCTCGTCAAGGGATATCAGTTCTTGATCGTCAACTGGTTTAGATTATGATAATACACACAAAGTATGAGGGTATCATCTACCTTCTTCGAAAAAAGGATAGGAGAATCCTATGGAGAAGTATTGGTTCAGATGAATCCCTTTGCATATAATTCCTCTATCTAATTCATGATCTCTTATAACTCTGGTGTAGCCATCCTAAATGAAGGAATGTACAACAGTGCCACTCCTAGAACAATATTAAAAGAGAAATATACCTCACGCTCTGGAGGTAAACCTGAAAATGTGTATAGAAAAATATCCCAGAAATGATCCACTACTATAGATAGTCCATATATGAAGTCCCCTGGTCATCCATATATAAATTAGAAAAATAGAGCTATAATTCCTCCTAACCCAACAATCCCGGGTCCAGCTCTTCTCAACTGGAAATCCCATTCACACTTGTGTATAAAGACCCACCCTATGGTAGCATGAAACTCACCTTACGGTGATAGCAGTCAACAAAAGCCTAAAAGTAGACTAAACAGTCCATTCTGATAATGACATCGAAGCCTGTCATCTCTAAGAAATATAGGAACCATAAGAAGTGACACCCACCAACCTCAAGAGGGAACTCCTTGCACTGATTTAAACTAGTGGTCCTAATTTCCAATGGAGTGTCTAGCGTCATAACATCCTTTGAAGTAAAGATACAGAGACCAAGGTTCTCTACCACAGTAATAAATATATATCTATAGGAATCCCCTATATAAAAAAGAGAAGAAGCTAAAACTGAGGAAACTAGAATCATACCTCTAACTGTAGAGGGTCGATGATCCTGCTTCTATTGAGTCTGCTCCACTGCAAAAGTTTTACCTATACCACATCCCTATGACCCTACCTAACTACCATGAGCTGATTCACCCTTCTATCACTGAAGACCTATAGCCTGAATATCATGGCCATGAAGACCTCCTCAGCCTGAACGTCCGGATGATATCTAGTTCCCTAACTGAGGAGAAACTGGTGGCCCTTATCCTAAACATGGAGTCATAACTGATCATCTCTCACTAGCTACTGGTGAGAAAAAATGGAAAAAATGCTGAAGATGACCCATCATGTCGCAAGATCAACACTCAACTTTATCTCTTGGGGACTGAGGTATCGCGTGCCTACTCTTCCCACATTGGTATCCCCTCACCTAGATACCTTTAGATACATCCCTAATACTAGGATCACCACGCAAAGGCTCCCTACGGTGCTTCCTACTATCATTCGAAGGATTACCAGCCCTAGATGTTGAACCTCCATGGCTCACAACTCCCAACTCCCTCAGATTTCACTCGGTAATCAACACATGGTTCACTATAGCTGTTATTGAAGTCAGCTGAAAGAAATTCACCTCTGATTGGATGTCATACCCAACACCATCCTCAAATTTCCTAGAAAGTGATAACTCATCACCTCCCAAAGTTTGTGTGAAGTGTTGAAGCAATGTGAAATGAGAAGAGTACTCCATCACTGAAAGCGCACCCTTCTCCAAATCCATGACCTCTCAGGCTCGATCGGCCCTCAACATCTCAAGATATAAATAGTCATAGAAGGTCCTCTAAAACTCTCCCCAGGACATATCCCGATGATTTCCTGCCTGTGTGATTACATCCCACCATCTCTAGGTATAATCACACATCATATAAGTCACAATCTTTACCCTCCTCTTCAGAGGCATCTCTAGATGGTCAAAGATAGAGAGCACGGCCTCTAACCATGACTATGCAACCTATGGTCCTAAATCCCCTAAAAAGGTGGGAGGATGTTTCTACTGGAACACCCTCATCAACTCTGCCATGGTTGGGGCGGCATGAGTTTATCCCTGACAATTATGCATCATCCCCATAAAGCCCTCATAGAACTATGCATCTGCACTGGTGTCCGGTATAATAGTCGGTGCCAAGATGTGTATAATGGGAGGATCTACTGGTAGTCCTTGACTTATCATTTCTGGTGTCTGGTCATCACCCTGCACCTGGAACACAACCGGAGGACATCTTTGTGGCATGAATCTATAATTTCAATCGCACACCTCAGTTTAAGATTATCAAGGACAGAAAATTAGAGGTTCAAGAAAGGAGAAGAATAAGAAAAACATTCAAGGTTTAAAAAACAAGGTTACAAGGCATGTAAAATTTCCACACGATGTGTTCCATTAGGTTTTAGCATGGGTGTGTACCTTAGCCAACACTAGTCATGTAAAACCCCTATACACGACGTGTTCCTCCTAAGACACAACATAAACTTGAATTTTTTTCCTTTCTTCCCAAGTTTTTCTACATGGATTAACGACATGGTTCTCTCCTCGTAACACTACATGGCGTGTTCAACCTAGAAATGATGTGTACTACTTAATTTTTATCCACCCATGTCATTAGTTACATGGCCGGATACATGGCCTCTTTAGCACGGTGTGTGCAACTGGTACAAAACACGTTCTACTAAAGTTTCCCAACCCTGTGTCTCTGCTCACACAGTCAGTCACATAGTTAAGAACTACATGGAGTGTACATGATGTTCATGGTGTGCACTTAAGAAAATTTGTTTCTTCCCAAACAGAAGAACACATGGAATGTTTTCATAACACCACACACCGTGTTGTTTGTGTTTCCAGACAGTAAGCCTCTGAAACTCCTCCATAACCCTTGAGAACTTTGAATTTGGTCCAAGGAATGGAAAATTCTGACCCGTGAGAGCCCATACTCCCATGAATCAACGTTAGGCATCCTTATTCACATCATAACTTGAAAAAATTAAATTAAAGTTCAATCATAGTCCACCAAATTATGATCCAAGAGGTCCCATAACACCTCCAGGACCAAAGCTTTAAAACCATAAAAATAAAACTTTACATATACTGATACCCTATCAAAATATAAGGTATTCTATCACAACATCTATCACAACAACATGAAATCAGTAATGCACCATAAATGGAATGATAATAATTCATGACATGTGATCCCTAGAAAGTGCATATATGATGCATGAGATAGAATACCCTCATCTCATTAGGTTTCAACAAAAAGTGAACCTCAATAACATCATCAAAAACATCACAAAACAAGTGAATCACCCAATGGTGAAATAAAATCAACTATAACAATTGAAAAAATAGAAAAATTGAGACATTCTAGGTAACTTCATGTTTCCCTATACATGGGTTAGATACTCCGAGGAACATCTTTTTAACAAATACCTATTTCTTTATATCCCTGGATATAGGCTCCAAACAATAAGTCAAAGAAGAAAAGAAAACCTCGGATACCACATTGTAACATCCTGGTTTTGGGTTTCACCCAAGGGTGCCCTGTACCCAGTTTGTCACATGGCCTCAAGTGCATTTCCCCAAACACCAGAGCCTGCCAACTAGAAGAAAGGGCCATGGGTGTGATAGTGGGAAAAATATGCCCTCATTGACAGAGTAACTCAGAGAAAATAAATAGTAAATAGTAGCAGAATCAGTAATACCATTCAACAGAAATATACATCGGAGGACTGATAGTATAAAAAACTACAATATATATATAAATAAATGATTCATGTAACACATATATAGGAAAGCATCCAAACAAGTCACAATGTTGGTAATACAATACTAAACCAAAGTACAAAAAATAGTAAACTCTAAGAGCATCTTAATCCTCAGCTTGGTCCCATGCTCTCCAGCTCCAACAGCAATCAAGTAACGGATGAAGAAGGGTGTTTTCCCTTATCTACACCTACAACTATATAATCTATTTGGGCACAAAATCATGACCCAAACAGGGTGTGAGATTAATCCCAGTAGGAAACCACTAAAATATATATTCCTAATAGTCAGTGAATGTATATAGCATACATTTTGAAGAAATGAAGTAATAAACTTGGGAGTAATCAAAAGTAATCAATCCTACAGTTTCCAGTAAATTCATATATGTTTATTAATTATTAAATTTATTTAATAATGTGACCTCGGGATCTAGCCTATGTTCTGTATCCTCCTGAATAATGGTAACCATAAACATCACAAAAGACCATCTAAACAACCAAGTAAGACGGATTCCAAGCTTGTGTTTTGGCTTGGAAAACTCGTCACAAATATTCATTTATCCACAAATGACCCTCTAGGAAAGCTCTCGTAGTCTAACCTATATGTTCCCACATTAAATATGGTGAAGACAATTACCTTCTTAGTAGCTGACACGGTCAAAACCACTGGTCTAAATAGAATCAGAAATCATAAATGACATCCAGGTAGCTCTCACAGTTAATACCCACTGGGTCAAAATCTACACTAAGTCTCTCACGGTCCTACATAAATAAACCTAGAAACCCCCAAAATTTTCTTCTTCAAAGGATCTCACAGTCCAAGGAAGATAAGCATGCAATCCACATTCGTTAAATGCTATACATGCAATTCAAACTATCATATGGCTCAAATCAAATCAAATCATAGAAATAGGCATCACATATAACCAATCATCTCCATCCTAAACAACTCAAGGAATGGAAATCATGGTATTACTCATAGGAAACCTAGGAAAAATATCCAATAACAGTAAAATAAGGGAACACACCCAAGGGGTGTCTCATAAACAAGGGTATAAAATCTCATACATAGGCAACAACCATTAATCTAATAACCAAACCGTAGTAGGTATTTAACAGGGTCAAAAATCCAAAATACACAATACCCAAACATCGGTATTTGGCCAAATTAAGAATACATAATCCAAATACAATTGAAGGTATGAAAAAACCACCTACCTCAACATTTTACGAAGATCACCCTTGAACGTTGTCCATTGAATCGTCCTAGAATGTCGTAGATCAAAAAAAGGTCAAAAATCATTCAACATTGGACAACTCAAGAGAGAGGAGAAATCAAAAATAGAGGCTCTAGGGAAAGAGATAATTAACCATTAGGAATCCAACGCACCCAACGACGTCTCAATCAGAGCTTTGATAGAGGAACAGGTGGAGCTCAAAAGTTTTCAGCCATCGCTCTCATGTAAGAGACACAGGAAGAAGAATATGTTTTTTGGGATTAGATGTGACCCTGATACAATTAACCAAATAAAAATAAATTTAAATAGTGTTTTAATTTAATGTACACACTATGTACTAGCCTCAACCGGCCCCCACTTTTGGCGGTCTGTAAGGTCAACCACACGACCTTGTTCTCAGCCGTTACAGGACCAATACACGACTATACGTGGAAATCGGGTACACGACGTGTACTCAAGAGTACATAGTGTGTACATATAAAATTCCCAAATTCTTCATTTTTCCTCAAAAACACCCAAAATCAAGATCCATACATGAAAGGAAGATCATGGTTCTTACAAAGACAATTTAGCAGCACATCAAAGATTCTTAGAGTTGAAAAAGAGCTATGTTGTGATCATAAATGAGACCTATAGTTTGATTACGAAGACATGGTAGTCCTAAGTATATTTCAACAGAATAAAGTGATGAGATTTTGGAAGAAGGGAATCTTAGTCTAAGATACATCGACCCCTTTGAGATCCTTGATAACATAGGAGTAGCGGCCTACCGACTAGCACTGCCACCTAACCTATCTCAGGTACATGATGTTTTCCATGTATCCTTATTGAGAATGTACATACCATAAACCTCACATTTACTCAATCTAGAAGTGGTACCATTGGATAATTACCTTTCTTATGAGGATCATTCATTAAAAATCAAATATCATAATTACAAAGTTCTAGAAAATAAGATAATGCAACTTGTCAAAGTGTAGTAGAGAAACCACGGGTTTGAGGAAGCGATGTGAGAACAGAAGGAGGTTATGAAACATATTTACTCTCAACTTTTTTAGTGTGGGAAATGAGAATTTAAAGGGCGAACTTTCTTAAGCGGGGAGATTGTAATGAGTTGAACAGTTAAAAATAAAATTCCCTTTTATGTTTTAATTAAATGTCTTATTAAGTAATATGGTTATAGAAAACACATACATAAACATTGTTTTATTATATACAATTGGATTTAAAATACTGTTAAGTATCAATATCATGGATAATATATCCATTGAACAGTGATCACATGATTAGTATAAATATAGAGTTTTAATAAATCCAATTGACATAGACCAAGGAAGAAATGGCCAAAAATAGTATAATCATACCCTTTAAAGACCATTTATCAGAGCATCTATGAGAGATAGAATATCTGGGATTTTACCTTGAACAAGACCATGTTGAGATCTAACAACTTAATCATAAGAAAAACCATTTATGGGTGAATTTCAAACTCATCGAGATCGTGGCCCAAACCAGGTGCATTGAACCACCTTCTAAAAGTCTCAACATTTGGGACCTTTCTCTTAAGGATTTTGCTAATGTATTAAAGGGATATGTATCAAGAACATAGAAATATGAGTATATGCATTATTTTATGTTTAATAATTAATATATTTTCTTCCTATTATTATTATTATTATTTTGATATAATAAAACATGAATATTACTTTTGGATAATATTCAAATTCAATTCAAGAATTTATTTGGATGAATTAATTGATTTTTGAAATAAATAATATTTTATTAAAATATTAATATTAATTTTTTTTATCAATTATAAATGATCAAATAAATTTTATGAAGCCAAATGTAAGTTTTATAAGGGTTTGAAAACTGTTATTGTTAAAAAAAACCCATCTTTTTTTTAATAAATGTTATTTTTATTTTAAAAAATAGATTTACACATTTAGAAAATTATTTAGATAAATTTTTTAATATTTTTGAAATAATAACCTTGAAATTATATATTGGTGAATTTTTCATAATTTTTTGAGACAATCAAATTTTTGGGTAAAAATTAAATACCATATAAATATAGTTTGTGTTTTATGACATCATAATGACCCAAAATTGATGAAATAATTACTATAAATGTTATAACAAAACAAATATATTTTTTAAACTTAAAATAATGTGATTTTATGTCTATTTTATTTATTTTATAAAGCAGTTATGAATCCTCCAAGACAATTAATATATTTTATGGTTTTAAAATCATTTATTTAAGAGTATGACTCGCTTCCACATAAGTAGGGGAATTATTTAATTAATTTCTACCCTTGAACTTATATAATAATGATAACCAATATAATTTTTCAAAATCAATAGGAAAAAACCGTGGTATGTTTTTTTTGGCTATTTCATTACATAGATTCCAAAACCTAAATAATAAAGAAACCCCCATCTTTTACTATATACACCCTCCTAAGATCCCATTTATATTCACAAAATCCTTAGAGAATGCCTATAATATTACCTACACATTACATATTCCTCCCAAGGTTCTAACAAGCTCTCAAGAAGCCCCTCCAAAGAATTTGGAGCCACACACTCAAGTAAAGGATTTCTATCTTCTATTTTTCCATTCAAGCATTTCATTTAAGTTATTCTTCAGATTTTACATTTTTTCATGTTATACTATTTTCATCCATATTCTTCTTCAATAAGAATTTATTTTAAAATTATTATTTCCCCATTTTCAATATGATTACGCCTTCCATTAACCATTTTGTACACCCATTACCATGCCAAAATTTAGTAAGGGATCTTTTCTTTTCTCCTCTTTATTAAAGTATCTTATTTACCATATATATTTTTTCTTCATTTACTTGTAATGAGATATGTTATTATATATCCCCATTACTTCCCAATTTATGTTAAAAATATGAGTGACCCATTTCTCTCTCATCAACCCATATTATGAATTTTATGTGATGTTTTTTTGCTGCCAAAATTTCACAATAGTTTTCCATGCTAAAACAATTGTGTAGTGAATATCATACCCATTTCCTATCAAGGGTATTAATCTTTACACACTTAAACCAATTTTAAATTGGACTTACATGTTTTTATTCCATTATCCTTAAAAATTTTAAAAAATATTATTACAAATGGATCCATGTTGTATTATCTATGTGGTACACTAAAGCATGAGAATGAAATGAAAGTGACAGGTGCTCATGAAATTATATAACGCTCCATTGACTTTGGTAATGTTTAGTATCATGAGACTTCCTATTTTTATAAGGAATGAACCTTATTATTATATGGGAATTTTTATATCATCCTATGTTGATGATGTACTATTTCAAGTTGTTTCCACATTTCTCATGATATAATTATCATGTTATATCATGTCTCATTTTCAAGTTTATGATTCCTACTATTTTTATGCCCCACTAATATGCCTATTGTCTAACATGTATCCATTTATTACACGTTAATTACCTTAATGGGATTTATAGCTAACTCCTTTCTTATTTTTGTCCCCCAATTATCCCATGCAGTTTTAAAAGCCATGGAATTCTAAAAGATTGTTAAGGATATTTTCAGTAAAGTTGATCTTTTTCAAGTTTTAAATTATTATGTGATGTAACTAATTAAAAATGAAACTGGGATTCTTGGTCTTCTAGTTTGTATTAAGTGTAATGTTATATAATAAATAATTAATTAAGGTGTTATAAAGAATATGGTGTTATAATTAGTGCACATATCTTTTATGAAAATCAGTCTTGAGGATATCATCCAGCTTCACCTTTACCTCATAATATCCTGACTAAACATCCACCTTAGATAAGTATTGTGCTATATATACCTAATCAAACAAGTCATCAATTTTTTATATAAGATATTTATTCTTTATTGTGATCTTGTTTAGGTCATGATAATAAATACTGAGATTCATTGATCCATCCTTTTTTTATAAATATGACTGGTTCACCCCATAGTGAAGCACTTGAGAAAACAAACCCTTTATCCAGATTCTCCTATAGTTGTTTCTTTAGTTATTCAATTTAAATAATGGTTATTATACCTGGATTATTTGATAATGGAAAATAGTCAGGTATAATATTAATTAAGAAATCAATCTCATGTCCTAGTGGAAAACAAGGAAATTCCTCCGATAACACATCAACATATTCCCTTATAATGTCCATGTCGCCATGGATGATATTTTCTTTAGTCTCAACCATTTTAGTTTTTTATTTTAATGACCTAGAATTTTATCAATGGAATTTCCCTTCTTATGATTATGTTTTATAGTATAAATCACATAAAATCACCAAGACTACACAAAAAAACTATATTAATGAAGAATGAATGAAATAAGATGTATTTCTAAAAATTAAAAAACCTATATCAATGGAATAGTAAATTGAATGTTGGAATAGTAATATTACCATTATGAATATTAATGTGACCAATATAATAGTAACCCCACCAATGAAAGTGTAAATAAAATTTGAGTATCTTATAAATGAAAATATGATATCTTTATATCTTTATTTTTGTAAATAAATGTTTTTAAAATGATAAATTAAGAGTTGGTATTTTATAAAGCGTAAATGATTATTTAATATTATAAAATTAATATAATGTTTTAAAATAAAATTTATTTTCCCAAAATATATTAATATTTTGTTTTATAATTATTATAAGTGAATTTTATGATACCTCAATTAATTTTTTCAATTGTCATAAAATCAGTTATAATTTTAAAATCTGTATTTTTCAAAAAAATAACGATTTTAATTAAAAAGAAAATTCAACATATTTAGAAAAACATTTTCATAAAATGGAGTACAGTTTTTAATTCTACACATCAAAATATTTTTAGGGTAAATTTTTGTGATTTTTCTAAAATTGTTGATTTTTTTTGTGAATAGTGAAATATGATATATATTGTATTTAACATTTTATCCAAATACATGAATATTTTATTCATGGTTGAGTCATGGATTATGTAAGTGTCCTCTATCTCGAAATCAAATTATATAGTTACTATATTTAGTAAAAGGATTCAACACTATTGATAGTCTTCATCCAAAATAATAAACTAAGAATAAAATTATCAAAAACACAACTCTCCTTCCACTATAAATAGCACATGTCACAACATATTATAATAACACCTCTTAATCCTTGTAGCTTGATAATATTATGCCCAATTACTCTACGAAACATCTTCCCTATGTTTAAGTCTTGTTTATCTTACCAAAATACCATTTCTATGTCCCTTAAGGATGTTCTCAAGGAGACGACACTCAAGAGGTATAACCTTCCCTCTCTCTCTTTCAATTTCTTTTCTTCTCTTATACTTACCTCATATACACTATGAAAAGTAACATTATTTCTCCAATATCAAATATACATTGGAATTTTATTATGTTAATGTTATATCCACCATGAATTCTCTTCTCTTTCCCTTTTGTTGTAATATGAAAACATCATTTGTGAGGCGTTGATTCACCACCTTTGTAGACGATGATTATTTGTTTTAGAGTAAATTAATCAAGGATAGTAATCGAACCATTATAATGGTTAAAATATATTTTAAAATTTAAATTATAAGTTATTTAGTGTTATATAAAAAGTATATATACATAATATTAATTAATGAACAAAACTAGTGTGTGATGATAAAAAAACTCCAAAATAATATAAATGGTTATCATTATCCTTTTATTTAATGAATCATCCTAATATATGGGAAAAAATACATAAGATAATTCAATATTCTAGGAGTTAATTAATAATATATAATTTCAATTCTAGATAACTATTCTCATTTTACATGATCTTTCATAGATGTATACAAGTGAAGGAGTCTTGAAAACAAATTAAATGAACAGTCCCAAATAATGAAATTGAATCTTATAACATATAAAAAAGGAAATAAATTAACTTCATAAAATAATAAAAAATAAATAAATTTTCAATATGATATTAATAAAATTATTAATGAATCTATGTTATTTATTTTGTACATTAAGTGAAAGTTCATAACACTTTCATACATGGGGTAAGGGATTCTCTCTGAAACCCAATTTCTCTATCAGGTTACGATTTCTCTATGTTTACCACAATTTAATTCATCATTATTTTTATATAATAATCAAAAACTCTATTTTTATGTTCCAAACATATATAACTTGATGAATTAAGTTTTCTTTGATGTGGGAAGACTTTTTTGTAAGGTTCCTTTCTCAATTCGTCCCGATAAGCAATCTCAGCTAAAGGGAACATCCAAATTTCATACCCATTTTCATGTACAATAAATAATATATTTTAAGAAAAAAATATTTTTATAAATTAAATATTTTTATAATGAAAAAATATATTAGTTAATTTCTAGTTTTATACAAAAAATATTCCTTTTCCCTCATTAAAATATCTTTCATATTTTACTTGGAACCGTACTAAAGTGGCTCAGTTCTAAATATTCATAAAATTTTTTTTACATGTTTACAATTTTGTTGAACATCATTTATCAATATCTATGAAACTTTTCCTCTACAAAATTCCATGTATGATCTAAGTCCATTCTTTTATGGACACTTTTATGTTACTCCCATTTCTTTTTCATTGTGACATGATTACGATATCCATTTTGTTCCATCGGTAACCCTTTTTTTATTCCTTATGATTGTTTTTTCATATGGAACACATAAGAATCAACATTTTATGATGTGTGTTCCTAGATATCAATCAAATGCATTGGGTAATGTTTAGTCTCATGGTAAATTATTTTGGGACAAGGAGTAAACCAGAATCTTTAATGGGACTTTGTCTACCATGTGCGATAGTATTACAGTTAGCCTTGACTCATGCTTATATAATATTTTATGATTTTGTAACATTCCTATGATTCCATGATTACATGATCCCATGTTCTAAATGTTATCATTCATTTGTTTTATTCATGTTCTATATTTTTTTTATGTCATCAGGTTATTCCTTCTAACCCATGTTTTTTATTCCAATTTTTATTGCCTTACTTGGATTTTTAGATCATCCCTTTATTCATATAATTCCACAAGTAATCCTATGAATATGTAATATCTAAATGGAATTTAAGAGATAATTAAGAATATGAAGTAAAAGATTTTTTTAATTTTTTTCATTATTTCTAATCACATGCCTAATATTCCAAATATACTAGAATTTACGATCCATTGTTTTTATTTTATGGTTATTTATGCTAAAAATCATGTGAGAATATGAGTAAAAGGATAGGGACATTATAGATGGTATGAGAGCATGGTATAGTTATTTTCTTTGAATGAAACTGGGGAACATTAGTAAGAAACTAGGGATAATCATATCATCATGAATAACTTATATTGGAATTTATGGAATCACAAGATATTATATACTTTACTTTTATATTATTACCCTTCTATGTTAAATGGTTCCCTTTTTATATTATTTTTATCTAAGTATTCAATCCCACCTAATAATAATTTCTTTTTTAGTTCATGGCAGGAAATAGGAGAACCCATACCAATAGTCAATTACAAATGAAATGTTATTATTACTTTAATGAAATGCCAAATATAGTTGTAAAGGGAGATTAACATTCATTATAGTACTTTGTTAAATGTATTATGTTATGAATAATAACTTGAATCATGTGGAACACCCCCTTCTCCCACAAAATATAAAGGTGCAGTTTAACCCTTCAAGCAAAAAAGGCCACACATATTTATTGGATCTTATGATCCCATCGTCATAGAATAATGGATTAACTATATTGAGAATATATTATTTATCATTCAATGATCAAAAGAATAGAAATATTTACTGAGGGTCTATTGTTTTGATGGGGAAAATTATCGGCAGTGGACACTTATTAATAAAAAAATTCTAAAGATAAAACATATTCTAGAGAATGAGAATATTTCATGAAAAGTATTTTTCAATAAATATTTTGCTCAAGCACTCCATCATAATATGGAAAGAGAGTTCCTCAGACTAAAACAAAATAAAGATGATTCTATCAAGTAATAAGAGGAAAAATTTACATGGCTTTAATGATATGCCCTTGGATTTTTCATGAACACTGAAATCAAGGTTTATCACTTATTTAGTGGACTAAGGCTAATTCTTTGAAAAACATTGGTGATTCGAGACTTCGACGTCTATGAGGAGAATGTTTTTTGTTCCCTTATGGTAGAAATGTAGATTGAAGACTCTTAGTGGTCTCATGGGTCTAAAGATAAAAGTGTAAAATGTAGATTAATATGGGAGGATCAATAGTTAAATCCAATGATGAAATTAAATACCAACATCCCACATGTCTAAATTGTGGGGAGAAGAATCCTAGAAACTAATTTAGGGGAACTAAGAGATTATTCAAATGTAGACTATAGGGGAATCTAGGTAATCATGGTGAAGTGATATAAATAATCCCATTAATGTGTAAGAATAAATGAAGGTTCATATCAACACATGAACTATAGTGAAATTTTTAAAGTACAATTAACATTGTTATTTTGGAATCCAATGACCTAAACCCAGGGTTGTTTGAGGCAATCAACAACATCCACCAAAGAAACAAGGAGGGGAATATATTATTGTTATTGCAGAGGTGGAACCTAATAATTGTGTGGTGGTAGGTGCATTGGTAATTCATTCAATAATAGAGAACACACTATTTGATTCAGGCGATAGACATTAGATCATATATTGTAAGTTCACTAGATCTATTCAAACACCACCTCAAAATATGGAGGTTGACGTATCTGTGAGAATAGAAAATGGTGAAATTATTACATCTGAAGTATATAACTTCCCCTAGTTAATTTTTTTTGGACTAAACATTCCATGAAATATTTTCGTACTTCCTTTGGAGGTGTCTGAATCTATATTGGGTATGGATTTTCTATCTTTATATAAATCCCACATAAACGTTCAGAAAAGGGAGATCACTCTTCAGATCCTGAGGAATCCTTTAATTCTACACTACTCTAAGGGGGAGGATGAATCTCTTTTATAATCATTTTCTGAATGAGGATATTATTTTCTTATGATAAATCATATCTAGAATAAATGATTTATACGAAGTATATAATCATTATCAAGGATGTGCCCATTGTGAGGGACTATACGTATGTATACCCCAAATAATTTATGGCCCTTCCTCCTGACCGAGATGTTGAGTTCTCAATTGAACATATTCTTAGATCTCTTCCAATATCAATTAAACCATATATAATAGTGAAAATTGAGTTAGAGGAAGTAAAGAAGCAGTAATAATAGAATCTATAAATGGGTATAATATTCAAGAGTTCTTAACCATGGGGTGAACCAATCCTCTTACTCAAAATGAATGAATTATTGATGCACATATTAATTGACTATCACAAGCATAACAAAATTAGGATAAATAACATGTATCCCCTTCCACGGATAGATGACTTGTTTGATAAACTATGTGGGGAAAATATTTTTTGGAAGGTGGACCTTCGGTTGGGATATGACTAATTAAAGGGGGCGAAGGAAGGTATTACCAAGAATTCCTTTTGAACAAGGTATGGATAATATGAGTTCATAGTAATTCCATTTATACTCACTAATTATCTAGTAATTTTCATTGAATTAATGAATATATTCATTAGATATTACTTGAATAAAATTTTGGTTGTCATTATCGATGATATTTTTTACATACTCCAAGAGTAAGGAGGAACCCAAGGAAAATTTGAACACTATGCTAAAGACCTTGAGAATAGAGCACCAAAATTAAATGTACAATAAATATTAGTTTTGGATAGCGAAAGTATCATTAATGAGTCATGAAATCACCAGAAAAAAGATATCTATAGACCCTTTTAAGAAAAATTAAATCGAAGAGTTTCCCAAGCCAACATATGTAATGGAGATATATAGTTTCCTTGGTCTAGATAAGTATTACTGATGATTTTTATAGATGTTATTGTTGGAGTTTGTGGCCTAGAACCAACTACTTTGTACTTTATTCATTAATAAATACCTTATCATATCTTGATTGTTCTAATGTGTGACAATGCATGTGATAATGTCCTAAGGATAGTTGATTTATTAAAGGTCATAGCAGATCCCTGTTATGATGAGAACCCTAAAGTTCCATAACAATGTTCTTAAATATGTGTTCTATGTCCGGATGATGTTATTTGAGGGACAAAAATATCACAGACCATGTATCTTCAATGGTGGATCCCCTTGGACACACTGCTTTGCTTGTGGTTCTTCTTATTTTGGTTCTCACTTAGCCTCAAAGTGATTTTTGTTAGGTTCTCACTCATCCATAAAGTGATTTATTTGAAAATACAAAAAAATGATTGTTATTAAATGTGAGTAATCAAAGAACATTGAGGAAAATTCTCATGGTGTGCACCCTTGGTAATATCTAGGAGGATATTATGAGAACGAGAACTTCCAGTAGGAAATCCACATTTCATAGTGTCATTGGATATTCCTTTCTGCGGACATGTGTATTGGTCCCTAGAAAATAAGATTATTGTTCATGGGTATTACAACTCACACACTTAGATGTTTTGATGAAAACTGTGGAGACACACTGTTCACAGTGAGGTAAGATACGTTGGGTGCGTCACGAGCGATACTGCATTACTAGATAATGCGAGAAAGGATTTGTCCCTTTTGTTCCATAACGGGAGTAGATATCTCTTTCCCTTTTATGTAATTGTTATTGCCTAAATAAATCCATGGTCATGGTGAGGAATGGAATGTTCAATTATGGAAAGTCAAAGAATGAATAATCAAGGACATGGGTTCATGGCACTAGCATGAAACCCGCTTGATATGATATATCATGATAAAGGAATTACATTACATGGTAAGCATTCATAGGAGGTGACACGTCGTTGAGGCATTAACGTCTTTCTCTATGTGTGCCTTGGCATGTTACTAGATGCAAACCTTGGACTTTAGACAGGCTCTGCCAAATACCACTGAGAAAGAGGCCTAGAGTGTCACACACTAAGTGTGTCCAAGTATCTCAGTTAAATATTAATTTAACAATTTGAATAAAGATTAATCCTCATCGTGGTTAAATAATTATTCAAGGATCCTTGATCGCATTTATTTTGACACTGGTTATTCCGGAGAATATATTGTGGGAGAAATAATATATTTATTGGAGAGTAATGCAGTGATATTTATTTTAGAAATAAATAGTCATTATTCAAGGTCTAATAAATGTGGTGGAGTAAAAAAAGAAAATTGGAAAATAAAATTAAACACTGTGTATATTAATATATACACGCAGTGTTGTTTTTCTTGTAATTTATGAAAAATAATAATATTTATTTAATTAAATAATATTAGGTGTAATTCTATGGGTTCATTCCAAGTAATAATAATAGTCAACAATTATTATTAGACATGGGGTATTACTAAGAATTAAACGAAATAAATAAATTATTTCAGTTAATTAATTCATTTTATTATTCTATATAATTAAAATCCCAATTATATATTTCTCATTAGCCTACCCTTTTTGTGGTGGTGCACAACAGATCTAGAAAAATCTCTCAAGCCATGAGAGATTTCATTTTCCACTAAGAACGCTCTCAAGCTACAAGAGAGAGATCCACCTCCACCGGATCACGACGATTGAAGGCAGACATCGCAAGCGAAGGCTCTTTCGTGCTAGCACCTAGAGATCACTTCGGTGACATCCAGAGATATGTAGAGCATGTGTGGATCACCTATACATGAATCAAACACTTGTATTATACGAAGAAATGATGGATCACATTAGATCATGACCGGAAACATCAACGAAGAAAGAATTCCTTCAAGGTAATTCTTGTCAATTAATTAAATTAATTATAACCAACATATGATGATCCTATCTATGGTTCTAGTACTTCCCTCTTTCTTCTTCGTTATTCGTTCTATTCTGAAGATCAACATTTTATTATCATGACAGATCTTGGACTGATAATTGTTAATGCTAAAATTAAAGTTGGGTACACCCACCAACGTGCTTCCACTACGCCTGGAACCTACAATTCTCAATATTTTCAAACCCATTAAACAAGATGACTCAAAAGGGAGTAAATTTTTTCTGTATTATTGAATGTAAAGATTACCTTAAGGAGTTTATAAAAAGGATTATCACTACACCAGTACATACACTTCCAACTAGTTGGGTGTTCTTTGTGGTATAAGTCAGTACTTTAAAGAAGTGATGAGGTTGTGTATTGATGAAATATGAGAATGTGATAAATTAAACCTCAATACATTTGAAAATTCATGAGAAAAACTATCTTATGAATGTTATGGAGATGAAACTATGATCTTCATGCTGTAAATATAGATACATTATCTCTATGGGGATAAGTGATAGATATATACTACTCATAAGAGCCCCAAATTTATATCCATGCATAAGAATCTTAATATGATCCAGAAAAGGTGGTTAAATCTCACTAAGTATTATGACTACTCAATCCACTACAATCCTTGTAATGAAAATAAAATGATAGATTCCCTAAGTAGAAATGATCCTACAATATAATCAATGATGATAATTATGAAGGATCTAATCTTCTTACACCAAAAAATGATGGACATAGAAATCATTAGGGAAATAAAATCATTAATCCTTTCTCAAATTATTTCTCAACCATCCCTTATAGATAAAATATTATATTCTCAAAGAAATGATGTGGAAATTACAAAAAAGGTCAAAGTTATCAAAAATGGGAAGGAATGAGTCATAATATTTGGGACATGACTATGTGTAGGATCAAATCACAGGATAAGGAAAGAGATTCTGAATGAAGCATATAGCTCATATTTCCCATTTCACTAAGGAAGGACAAAGATGTATCAATATCATAGAGGTCACTATTGGTGGAATAATAGGGAAGATTATATTGGTGAATTTAAATCATAATGCTTGGTATGTTAACAAGTGAATAATGAAAGGAAAAATTATAAGGTGTGATGCAACAGTTACCCATACCAACATGGAAGTGGGAAAACATCACCATAGAATTATTCAACAGACTTCTAAAGACATCTTAGGTAAATAAATCTATGTGGGTCATCATAGATCATCTTACAAAGATATATCACTTTATCACAAATCGAGAGTAAATCTCACTGAATCAACTGGAAGATAAATAAGTCATAGAAGATGTGAGGTTTTATGGAGTACCATTATCGATTTTATCCGATCAAGATTCAATATTTACCTCCATGTTCTGGAAGTGTTTATAAAATTTTCTAAACACTGAGATGAACTTAAGTATGTCTTATCATACTCAAACTAATGGCTAATTTGAGTGGACCATTCAGACACAGGAGCACATGTTGAGATTGTGTTTAGTGAACTTCAAGAGAGGATGAGAAAAATATACCCCTCTAGATGATTTCTCTTACAAAAATAGTTTCCACTTAACATCCAAATGGATCCATATGAATCCCTTTATGGGTAAAGATATAGAACACCTAAATTCTGGGATGAAGTTGTCGAACAAAAGCGGTTGAGACATGAAAAGGTCAAATGAATGGTCGAAATGTGGAAAACTCATTCATTATCATATCTAGACTTCCCAAAGTTGAAAAATAGGTATGTTGACAATCATTAATGAGACCTAGAGTTTAAAGTTGGATTCATGGTATTCCCTTATATATCTCCATGGAAGAGGATCATGAGATTTGAGAAGAAAGGAAATTTGAATCCTAGGTACATTGGCCCATTATAAATTCTTTATCGTGTCAGATCTGTGGTATATCGACCAGTACATTCACCAATCATGTCTCAAGTACATGATTTATCCCACTTATCCATCTTGAGGAAGTTTATACTATATCGCTCACATGTAATGAATTTATAGGTGCTATAGTTGGAAAATGATCTCTTTTGTAAAGATTAGAAGGTGAAGATATTGGACTATAGAGATAATTTTCTATGTAACAAGACAACTCACCTAGTCAATTTACTATTGTAGAATTGTAAGTATGAAGAAGAAACATGGGAACCAGAGGAAGAAATTAATGAGAAGTACCATCACATGTTTTCAACATCGAATTTTATACAAAATCTTGAGAGAAAAAATTCATCAGGGGGGAAGAATGTAACATCCCATAATTTTTACGATTGAATTTCCCTTCTTATAATTATTTATTACAGTATAAATGACATAAAATTACATAGAGATCACAATATTGTCTTTATAAATGAAGAATGAACTTAATAAGATGTATTTAAATAAATTAAGAAACATATACTTGTGGAATAGTAACTTGAACATTGGAATAGTAAAATGACCATTTAGAATAGTAATCTGAAAAATAGAATAGTAAACTCACCTATGAAAGTGTAAATAAAATTTGGGTATCTTATAATTGAAGATATTTTATATTTATGTCTTGGTATAAGTAAATAAATGATTTAAAATAATAAATTAAGTGTTGGTATTTATGGAAAGCATAAATGTTTATTTAAAATTTAATAATTAATATAATGTTTTGAAAGAGAATTTATTTTCACATTATAGATACATATTTTTTTTTCTTATGATTATAATATAATTTTATGAGACCTTAATGATTTTTTCAAAGTGTCATAAAATCAGTTATAATATTAAACTCAGTATTTTTCAAATAAATGATGATTTTAAGTGTCCACTATCTTGAACTTCCATTACCTAGTTACTATTTTTAGTCAAAATAATCAACAATATTAATATTCTTGAGCCAAAATAATAAACTAATGAATAAAATAATAATAAACTACCATCTCATCCCACTATAAATACCAACATTCAACACCTCTTCTCCTCACACCTTATAAGGCTTAGAGCATGGTAATATTATTACCATTTAATCTACCAAACCTCTTCTCCACTTTATATACTGGCTCGTATCACCAAAAGACCATTTCCAAGTCCCTTAAGGAGGTTCTCAAGGAGACGAAACTCAAGAGGTAAAACCTTCCCTATCTATCTTTCAGTTTATTTTATTTTCTTATCCTTCCCTTATCTACCTTGTCCAATGTTACATAATAACTCCAGTATCATATATATACAATAATTTTATTATTTTATGGCTTTATCCACCATCAATTCTCTTATCTTCCCCTTTTGTTCAGAAAATGAAAACGTTGTCTGTGAGGGGTCGATTCACCACCTTCGTAGAAGATTTTTTTTAATTTTATAATACCCCATTAAAGGGTGGTAAAAAACCATTATAGTGGTTAAAATAGAGTTTAAAATGTATATTACAACTTATTTAGTATTCTGGAACAAATACATGTACATAATATGAATTAATAAAACAAAACTACAGTGTGATGACTGAGAAAATTCCAAAATAATCTAAACAGTTATTAATAATGTTTTATCTAGTGAATCATACTCATATTATAAAAAATGATATATAATACCATTTACTATTCTGTAAGTTCATTAATAACACATGATTTCAATTTTTTATAACTATTCCCATTTTACATAATCTTTCATATATGTATACAAGTGAACCAATAATGAAAACCAAGAAAATAAACACTACCAAATGTTGAAATTGAATCTTATAACTCATCAGAATTACACTAATGAAACAAATACAATTATAAAAAATAAAATAAATGTTAAATAGGTTATTAATTAATTATTTATAAATACAATTTCATTATCCTATACATTAAGTGAAAATGTAGAACATTTTCAGACAAAATGTAAGAGATTCCCTATAAGCCCCATTTCCCTTCAGGTTAATCTTTCTGCCTCTTTAACACAATATAATTATTAGATATTATTTTTTACTCCTCCAAAAATCTATTTTTATCTTCAAAAATATTTAACTAGCTCAATTATTCTTTCTTTTATGGGAAAACTCATGTTTTATAAGGTTCTCCTCTCAATTACTCCCTATAAGCAAGACCGTATAAAGAGAACTTCGTAATTTCTTACCCATTTTACCATACATTCGATAATATTTTTTAGGAAACCAATATTTTTATAAAATAAATATTTTTATCATGAAAACTATCTTAGTTCATTTCTGGTTTTATAAAGAAAATATGTATTTTCCCACTATAAAGTCTCCTTAATATTTTTCATAAACTGCACTGAAGTGGATCATTTCTAAAAATTCTTAAACACTATTTTAAAATATTTACACTTCAATTAGAAATAATTTTTCATGACCTATGAATATTTTCTTTTATGAACCTCTATTTATTATTTAAATCCATTCTTTCATGGTCACTATTATGTTACATCCATTTGTTATTCTTTATGACATGATTGTGATACATGTTTCATTCTATGGGAAACCCTTATGTTTATTCATTACGAATGATCCTTCATGTGGAACATAAATTCATGAACATGTTATTTTGGGTGAAACTAAATATATATCCAATGCATTGGATAATGTTTCTTCTTATGATATTTTATATTGGGACATAGAGTAAACTTGATTCCATTATGGGACTTTGTCATCCATGTGCAGTGGTCTTGGTAGTTAGCCTTGACTCATGATTATGTCAGGTTTTATGTTGTTTAAAAATTCATATGATTCCATGATTACATGATCTCATGCTCGACAGGTTATGATTATTTATGTTTATTCATGTATTTTGATTTTTTATATCTTTTTGTTATGACTTATAACCCATGTGTTATGATTTATTCCTATGTTTATTCCCTTAATGGTATTTTTAGCTCATCCCTTTGTTCATATAATTACCCATGTTATCCTGTGCAGATTTAATATCTTAAGGGATGTTAGGAGATAATTATGGAAATTAAAGAAACAATGTTTTTATTTAGGTTTCATGTTTTCTAATCTTGTACCTAATCTTCCAAATACATTTGACATTATGATCCTTGGTTTTTATTTGATGTATAGTTATACCAAAAATCATGTCATAATATGTTGTAAAGGCTGGGTCCATTATAGATATTCTTGCTGATTAGGAAATAATATTCATTCTTAAGATGATGATACCAAATGAGATTCATCCACCTTCTTTCTCATGTATTGAATCAGAGAGAAATTCACGATACATAGGGTGATTTACTTCTCTCAATAATTTATGTTGGCTCTATACAAGGAAAGCCAATCCATACATGTAATTTCATAAAATTATACTTAAGGGAGTATCATAAGGTTTTATGGGAATTTAATAACCCAAATATAGATAGGGGATGTGATAATTTCCCTATTTTTTATTCCAAAAAATATACAATTTAATATTATTTGGGGGTTTTTGAATAGTTCTACAAAAGTTTTATGTCGTGATGGAATGCATAGAACTAGATTCAAATAGTATGTTCATTAATTTTGAAAGAATGTCATGCATATATGTCTCCACATCATTTTCAAGATAAAAGTTAGTAGTTATGAAGTCATAATCTCTATCCTAGTATATAGTCCTTAAATATTGTTTCCTGAGGTTATCTTTAACCACCCTTGGCTCGGTGCATTGATTCACATAGTTCTATTATTCCTTGTAGTTCAAACATTGGATAGTAGGATGATGTTTTTATGGAGCATTATTTTCATCCATAACATTAGTTTATTTCTCCCATTAGTGTTCTCCAGCTAGGTTCTATTCCCTTCACACACCTAAACCCTTTCATTATACCCTTAAGTCAATTTTATGATGCTTCTTCCCACACTTTTGAAATGTGGTATGTTGGAATTTATTTTCCCCCAAGATATTTCATCATAAAAATACCATAATTAAAATCAATTCTCCACTTTATATCTCTAAACCCATGAGATAATTAAGATTTAAATATCCTCATTTTGACTTTGAGGGAACATGAGATAATTTCCTCATAGTTATCAATGTCTCGAATTTCAGAATATTTTCATAGACTCATATTTATCCCACCAAACAATTGATCATATTTCATTTTATGGCAGAGGAAAAAGACCAAGGCATATCAAGAAAGTCTATTGAATGTTTCCTCACATATCATAATGGATTCATCATCCTTCTGGTTGAGGTTAAGGAAATTCATCTACATTTTATGTTGGAGAATACAAGGAAAATATTTATCAAAAAACATTTTCCAAAATTATCTCAACTATATCAATTTGCTCTCTTCCTGAAGATTCATATTTTGGATTAACATCCACTGTTGATCAATTTCCCCCTCTATATAATAAACAAACAGCACAACCTTCTCTTGCTTGCAGAATTAAAGGATGGGGGAGATATTTTCAATGGATTTAATCCATTTTCAATGACTTAGGGATCATAATATACTCTAAATTTCTGAGTCCTTTGACATATAAATGTCTTAATTGAAAATTTATCTTTCATATGAGGAAGTTGGTTTTCCACTTGATTCAAGTTTATATTTAGACCTTTTGTTAACTGAGAAAGTGTAATCATAAATTTCCAGATTCATAGTCCCACTGGGTTGATCAACTCATTTGCACATCCATAAAATCTCCCCACACATGGGTTGTTAACTTAGATTATCATCTTACCACTATTGACTAAAATAATTTTAAAATTAGGGATGATAATTTTAAACTACTAAACACATAAAACGAAAACTTGGATCGTATAAGGGATAACCCATAAATTATATATATTAAATAACATATTAATTAATTGGATTGAATCTAAGATATCCACGATCTATTTTATAACATAAAATATTATGGTCAATTTATTTCCCCTCATAATATTTTATAAGGATCTTCTAGATTTACACTAAATTAGGTGTATTTGGTTCTATTTCATTGTCACTTCAGTCTCCAATGTTTTTTCCTCAAACTTGTGGTTTCTCCATAACACATTGTCTACGTGAGTTGTATTATTTAGTATAACATTATATATATGATCTAATATGTTGCCCTATTATTCCTTATATTAAAGATAGTTTTTCAAGGATACCACTATAGATTCAATACATATAAGGGGTCAATTATGTACTTCTATAAAGGGGATACATGGAACACATCATGTAATGTATAAAGGTTAGGTGGATGTTCAAGTTGATATGCCACAAATCTAATGTGATAAAGGATATAAAAAATGATTATTTATCTGGAAATAAGATTTCCTACCTTCCTAATACTCATTAAAATCTTCCATATTGAAATACAAAGTAACACCTTATGTCCAACCTCATACTGTAGATAATATTGATGATTATCATAAAATAATTTCTATTTTATTTACACAGATCTAAAATGACACTGAATTTTTTGAACCTTCTATACCATATCACGGATAAGAATAGGTCCCATAATCATACACTCCCCAAGTTTATCCCAACATATTGAATTATAACACCTCTTCCCATACAAATCCACATAAGGTTCCATTTGTATGCTAGAATACAAATTATGATTATAAGAGAAATAAACATGGGTAATGTGTTAATCCCAATATCCTTGGAAATCCATTGAACATTATTTCAGAAAATCCTATATATTTATAATGGTTCTATCATATTAATCATCAATACAAGGGTGATAAGCAGTAAACAAACTCAACTATGTATCCAACACTTGTTAAAGGCTTCTCAATAGTGTCATGGTAAAACTTATATCTCAATAAAAAACAATGGAGTGTGGAACTCCATGAAATATTACCACTTCCATTGTGTTTAACGTTTTTAGTTTGTTGAGATAGGAATAATTCGTTTGTAGTGAAGAAATGGGATGAATTTTTAAGGTGATCGACTACCACTCGGATGGTGTAATTTATTTTTGAAGTTCTGGGGAGTCCTATGATGAAATCAATGGTTATTTTTTCATAATTACATACTAGTATAGGGAAATTTTTGTATTATATTATTATATTTATGTCATTTATACTTGACATGTTTTCACACCGAGTATCTAGATAAAAATTCTAAAATCTATATCTTTTATTTTATTATATCAGAAATTTTTATTTAGATCTATATACATGTTAGTGCTTATTAGATGAATAAATAATGAATGAGATATATGTATAAATCATAATTCCACTCTTAAATTATAATTTTTGACACATATACAGATTAAAAAACTTATAACTCCATCTTTAGAAAAGTTGAATGCTAGAATATCTGCTACCATGTTCTATAACACCTCTTCAACGTTATGGGCCTCGTTGATTCCCTTAAGAATTGATGGTTGAGAAGTTATTATAGAAATATATAATGTATATAATTTTATTATTCCTAACTACATCCTTTTAATTTACAATAATATTTTATCTCTTTCAATCCTCATCGTGGATAGGGTTGTTGGATCATTTCTTCTCAAAACATCTACCACTTTGTTTTCCATCTTCTCATGGCAATGGATTAGAAAACCATAATAATTAATCACCTCTAACCATGTTGGTTTTTACATATTAATCTTATTTTTATGTGAATATAAACTTGTTACTTTTATGATTAATATATATTTCACAATATTCAACATAGATATATTGTTTCAAAATCTTCTATGTGAAGATCACTAAAGCCAATTCCAGATCTTATGTTAGGAAGTTCTAGTCATGTATATTTAATTTTCAGGAGAAAGAGGCTATCACCCTTCCATATTTCATGAGTACATAACTTAATAATTTTTTCATGAATCACTATAGATAAAAAATCCTTCCCCACTAATGGTGTTATGCCACGCGTCGTCACGAGTCATTAAAATCAGGTGAAATAGACTTTTTTTCCAAAAGTTTTTCAATGGAAAAATGGTAAATTCCCCAATAAGATAAGGTTTGAATTTTTTTTTCTACCACTCTTTTAGTCTCATAATTGGGTCTTTATCCTAGGATAAGAGTTTGGTTGAAATCAGAGTAGTTCAACTTTTCAAGGAATATTTAAAATTTAAATTAATTTAATATTAATTTATTTATGTTTGTTTGTTTAGTGATATCATTTAAATAAATAATCAGTTTAAGATTCAATATTTTTTTCTTGAAATTGTATTTACATCCTAGGTGAGTAATAAATCCATCATGGGCACTAGGGTCAGGCCTGATCCCATTTCCTTTTTTTATTTTTTTCCTTATTTTTTTCTTTTTTATCTTTTATTTCTCCATTTATCCCCTTTATGTTCACATTCATGCGCTATGGGATTTGGTGTTGCATCCCTTAGAGAGGAATATTGATATAACATGGAGAGGGAGAGGAAGGATGCACTATTTTTGGTTTATCTGAGGCCTAAAGCATAGTATGGTGGTTATGGGTGGAAGATTAGGCAAGAAGCGTCAGCGGTTTCCACCAAGAGGTATGCCTATCATTTGTTTTTTAAATCCACATAGATTATTTTTTACTATTTTTTAATTTATTTATGGGTTATTGGGGTCCCATTATGGTTTTTCAATTCTTAATCGAGGGTTTCATTCCATTTTAGGGGGTTTCCATTTGAGAGAACCCATGTGCATGACATATAGTTTAGGGGAAACACTCCATTTATTCTTACTATTTAAGGATGATGTTTTTTTATACTACACACCATATAACAGGCGTAGAAAATATTTATTGGTGACTAGGGATGTGTCAGGGTCACCTAGCTATGTGCAGTACATTTCCAAGACCCATTCAAGGTATATTAACAATGGCTATGAAATATTCTTATCCAAACCACATGTGGGGGTACGTGGATAGGTACATGACTGGGTACCCCATGTGGAGTACACATCAGGTATGGGGCGTCACACACCATGTTATCTGAAATTATGCACATTCATTAAACTGAGGTACATGGTCAAATATTCCATGTGGGGTTATAGGTTATGTACTTTTAGATAGTACACATTAAGTGGCATGTGGAACATGACCAGGAAGGACATTTAGGGTTACAAGTCATGTACCCAAAGTACACACCATTTAATTTTCCTTCCATGGTATGTTTTCCAAATTTTCTCCCTTGTGTAAAAATTAGACTTTTGATTAATCTATTCTGAGTGTTTTTCTATATAGATCACGGTAGTTGAATCCTTTAGGAATTTATAAGCCTTATGGATGTTGTTTTTTATAGGAAGTAATTTTCATGGGTATTTTATTGGGGTTTGGATTTATAATCATCAAGGGGGTTGGGTTGTGAGCTATGAGGCCTGGGTGAGGGTTGTGATATCATTAGTTAACTTGGTATTATTTATTCTATGAGGGTTTTATTCAAGGTTGTTTCAGAAAAATCATAAAAGGAAGGATCAAGAAGAATCTATAACTAGATAATCGTTTATCCCTAAATCTCAAGATGGGTTACCCAAGGTCGTAAATGATGGAACATTTGGTATAGATTAACACCATGTGACAGTGGTTACCACTGGGAGCTACAGACATAATTTCAATATGATTTTAAGGGACTCTTGAGGTTACCGTTTTGAGTGATTTGGTACTCATGGATAGGTTGTTTTCTAGGAAGGTTGGATGAGTTTTTCTTAGCTATTTGTTTCAACATGGTTAGTCTTATGTTGAGGATCTCTATTCAATCATTCATTTTATGGGGTCATAAAGACCATTATAAACTCCACCATTTTCATGTCGTACATTATATTCCCTTTGGGCTCATTGTTGATTGAGGATTAGTTTGTAGCCAATGATTTCTCCTTGGGATGTTTTTAAACTGTCATGTCCCATGATTTTGGATAAGCTAGAGGAATCCCTTATAGGGTGTACTACCCTTGATGTATCCTTTGGGATGTTTGACAAACTTTTTATGGGTGTAACCTAAAAGATTGAGTATTATAGGGGAGTCCCTAGTTAGACATTACTTTGTACTATAACCTTGTGTTCTATGGGACCCCTTAGTTTTTTTTATACCAAAGGTGGGTCATTGAGAGATTAATGTGGATTTTCATTATATTTTTAGGTAAACTGGATTGAGAGAGGCCATTTGATTTTTTGGTCTAGATTTTATCATTGATAATATTTCAATTGTTTGGATAGTGGGTTCGAGTATGGATCTATCTGAATTCCATTTTCCATGTTCCATGTTGATTAATGCAGTTTCGGATCAGTACTTTGGTTTGATGACGAGACCCTTAGGTTAGCTTGGATCAGTAGTTGTCCCTATTTTTTTATATGGTTCCCTCCTCTATTGGTTGGTTGTGGTTAGATGGGAATAGGGAATGAATGGATGATCTAGATACATGAAAACCCACTCTTGTTGAGTGTGTGACTTGGCTAGAGTGGTTATAGGATTGTGAGGTGCTGATGCACCCCTATAGTAGATTTTTTACACTATGGATGTTAAGGTGATCTCAATTTTAGGTATATTGTGAATTATTGGGAATATATATGGACCCAACCTATTACAGGGTCAAAAGATGGTTCCTGGTTTATTATATAGGTATTTCAGGACTAAAACGTTCTCTAGTTGTATTTTCCTATATTTTCATGTCAGAATTTCAAATCATTATACTGGATTACTAGAACCCTCTAGATGTGCTTTGTCATATGGATACGTATGGTTACTCCCCAGTGTCTGGCATTCATTCTTTTACTCTTAGATATCTTGGAGTTCATGTTATTATCTAGAGGATGCCCCTAATGTAATGCGGGAGGGTAAGGAACATGTTTTAAATCCTCTGTTGTGGGAAAGAGAAGGTGTAAATTTACCTTTGGTGTCAGAATAGGAACTATGGTTTTCTATTTTCTTTATTTATCCCATTTTTATACCATTATTATTTTTATGACTTTTATTATTAGTGTTTGGCTAGGTAGGGCATATCATGTGTGTATTCACTTATTGTGACATCATATTATACGTTCACCATCATGGATGGCCTGTTGATATTTATTACTTACCCCTATACATGATCCATGGTCTCTGTGCATAAATGATATCCAATTTTAGGTTGGACCATAGGTTATGCAGTTGTTGGGGAAGAGGCCTAGTGTTTCATTATAAAACTAGACCAATCATCTAGAGTCTCAATAATGGGCTAGGGTGGATAAAAAATTGTGGATATCAGGTATGTGGTTTGGCTCAGAGTTTCAGTAGATATTGTTGTATTAATTTTTAATTTTTTAATTTTTCATATGTGGTCGGTGAAATGGGCGACCATTTTTTGTATTTTTTCATACTTTGGTTATGCATGAAAATATACTATATTTCATTTATTATATGATATTTTTTATTCAGTTTATTTATTATGTGTACTATGATGTTTATCCTTTTCTATGATTTTTTTATATTACACGATTATATCACTATTACTAGTGTTTGTAGTCTCCAAAATGTATCTTTTATACCCTTTACACTAGTCATAAGCCTATGGAATTTAGTGTGGCACACTTCAGGGCTTGGGGTGAGCCAGATCAGGTGAATTGTTTGGTCAAACTGAGTTGGTTCATTAAAAAAATGTATCACATGTGTATGGTTTTATGATTTTTTGTGTCGATAGACAGTAAGTATAAGGATGTGTTGGAATAAGTAATGGATATGATAATGGTGTCCAATTAACACCTTTAACATTAAGAGTTACAAGTTTCTGGGGTATGGAATTGATGTTCTTGGTTTTAGTTTTTATGGTTTTGTGATATCACCCAGTGTGATGAACTTGGGATTTTGGATTTGGGGTTTATTCATGTTTTTTATATTGTATAGTGGGAAAGTGTCTAGTGTTCATATATCATTCAATGTGTTTATGACTCACATGACATGTGCCTATGTATGGTGTTTTACTAATGATGGAGGTTTAGTTTTTTAAAGTTTCAACAACTAATTATACATTGTTTTCTTATATAAGTACTTGGTTTCCATCTATTCAAATAAACTACATGTATATATTTTATTATAATGATAGGACATGTGGATATTCTGGAGATCTATTCATCGATCATGGAGATTAATCCCCTTTGTCAAGGGGTTAACGGAAACCATTGAGTGTCGGTGTTGGCTTCAAGTTCCCTTTTTCTGGATCGATGAGGGAAAGGAGTCATATGATATATTTTGGATAGGATTGAGTTTGTAACGTCGCTCCCCTTCTCATTGGATTGAGAGGGTGGTGAGAAATTACTAGGCTATTGGAGACACCCCCAAGATGCTAAAGGTTGGTAATATATGACGAGGGATTCATTCACAATTTGGGGGATGATTTTCCCTTTGAAAATAAACCTCCAAAAGACAAACATAACCAAATAAAAACACTATATGATGTGTGATAAAAATTAAAGATGGCTCAAACATTTAATTTATATAATATCAAACCAAAAAAGTACCATAGAGGAAGACAATCTAACATCAATGTAAACAATGTAAGACTACAATGCCAACAAAACTCAAGATGACCACAAATCCATAGCTCCACATGCTCCAAGCTTCAACTCCACCAAATATCCTATGTATGATGATGTAGTAAAAAAGATGTGTGATACATTAACTTTTACCATATCTAAATAGATGACATCTGTGAAAGCACAAAACTTCCAAAGCAAGGGTGAGTACTAAAACTTAGTAGGTTTTCCCCAATGGCTTCCCAACTCAGGACACTAGGGTAGAACATGTTAGAAACATTTATATAAAATAGTCTATATAAATCTATTTTTTTAAAAGGTTGGGGCCGATGCCTCATTTTTATTATTAAAGCAAAGCAAAGACCTCTTTAACTGGGTAGAGGGAGACCCATTACAAAGCCCGAAGGCACAGTGGGCATTTAGCCCATTACATGACCCATAGGCCTAAAGCCCATTCTGTGAATAGTACTACTACAGTACCCACATTGCTACAGTACTGCATAGTACCCGCCGCCGCTACAGTGCTCTGCCACCGCTATAGTGACCTGCCGCCACTACAGTGCTCGCCATTGCTATAGTGCCGCTGCTACTACAGTATGCTACAATACTTCTACATTAACCTGCGCCCAATGGATTTTTAACCCTCATTTTTCATGTAGCTTTAAGGGGTGCTTACCACTAAGCCAAACCCCAACTAATCTATATAAATATATTTCTAAAATAGATTATATGAAATTGTAGACAAAATCCATAGTAAACAAATTCATAGGAAAGTATAGAAACAATTATTTATATATTTTATCATTCTATTTTGGAATAACCCCTTCCTTTCCAAACAATGAAACAACCAACAATGCATGAAATCCATGGAACTCAATATACTCGTGAGTGGTGAGTTATCCTTCCACAAATCTATAACATAGTGAACCACATTAACGAGGGTACATCAGAACCTTATCTATCCCAACCTTTTGATGGGGGTACTTTACACCCTTATCAATCCTAATTCATGCGAACACACACTACAAAACCATGCCAACCCATTCCAAATACAACTGTTTTCAAACAATTTTATTAAAACATCATTATTTTTGTTGAAAACCATTTTCCATGCTGAAAAATAAACAATTATTTTAAAATCGTCATTTTAAAATCATGTTATCGAAAACAATTTCGAAAAACACACCAAATTTCACAATTTCCAAAAAATGTCACTCAAGAGGGTTTCAAAAATTATTTCAAAGAAAACAAAAAAAATCAATTTCAATCAGAGCAATCAATTTGAAACTAGGCCTTCAAGTGTTAAATAGAGGGGGCAATATTGAATCCACATACCTCAAGAGTTTTGGTGAAAATGGTAAGAAATAGAAAAAATGTCACAAAACCATGTTGACTCTTTATAATCCTAACATAGATCTCTTCCCCTATTGTCACAAAGAAAAAATATAAACATATTTGGAATCAAAAACCTTAGATCTACCCACATCTTTCATATATCTAAGAAACCGAGAGAGAGGTAGAAGTATATATAAGAAAATTTATCAAGAACAATGAAGAACCAATTCATATTACATGAAACAAGGTCTAATGCACCAAAGGACGACTTCAAATCACTTCTAATTAACATGGGATAGGTTCTCTAACCATTGAGAGACCAAAATCCCATGTAAGGGACATTTTGGGGAAAACAAGACACTTAGAGGTAAAAAAAATTTTGATCCAAAATTTAAGGATCTATAATTTGACCCCCACACGGTTTGTTCACATGGTTAGATAAACTGTGTGCTAAACATGCTCCTGCTTCTGCCTTAAGGGAGACCTCACACGGTCCCCAAACTGTGCACCAACCATTCTGAAGCCACTACCTCAAAAAGAAAAAGGCCACACTTTAAATTGTACAGTTACTACTAAACATCTGCATGGTTTGGATGAACCACGTGTCACCCTTGATCCTACACATTTATTCCTAGATGATTATGCATAGTTTCCTACAAGTTTTTAAAAGCTTGAACAAACTGTGTACCACCTATGAACCTATCGAAAATCCCCCAATAAATTATTTAAAATTTCTTCAAACTTTACCAAACTTTACCCTTATACGTTGTACACATAATAAGAATATTGAAAGGATTTCATATCAGAAACCAAGGCTGCTACATTCTCCCCATCATTGTTCTTTCCATCCTCAGAAATTTAAAAACAACACTTGAAATGATAGAGTTCTATCGATTTCTATTTAATTTAATTCTTGCATTCCCATGTCTCCTCCTAAATCAGACAATGTTTCAACAAAACCTAAACCAGACCAGTATTTTTTTCATGTGAGACTTTTTATGTTCAATACACAATTTGTACCAATGAAACATATAACTATAGGTCAACATGATCCCATCTGATCACATGGTCAGGTTCAGGCTGATACTTTTTCAACTGAGATATGTGGAACACATTGTTTAATATACTGAACCATGGTAGCAATTCCAATCGATATTCCACCTCTTTAACCCATTCCAGTATCTTAAAATGTCTTATGTATTGAAGAGATAACATTCTCTACTTTCCAAAATGCTAATTTTCATGCCTTGGAGAAATTCTTAATTACTCACAATCACTCACTGTGAAGGACAACAACAATCAGTGAAGATATAAAGAAAATTTCTAAAGACTCTTATCCATCTCATTCTATTTTCTAATCAACTGAACATTCTCCATATTTTAATAGACAAGTCTCAGCCCAACTAGTGAAGTCTCACATTTTTCCACTGAAAAAAAGTGGATAATGACAAGGTCTCCCATACAATACTTCAAACTATGCCATATGTATAGGGTCATGATAATTTTTGTTATACGATAACTCCACCAATGGATCATGCTCTTCCCATGAGACACCAAAATATTTCACACAATCCCACAACATGTCTTCTAATGTTTTTATCATCTGTTTAGATTATCCATCCTTCTGAGGATGATATGTCATACTCATCATAAAATGAGTATCAAGGGATTTCTATAAGGATTTACAGAAACAAGACATAAACCTTGGATCTCTATTTGAAATGATCGATACTGGTATACCATGACTCTTTTAAAATTATAGAATATATATTTTTTACATATAATCCACTGTATGAGTTTCAAAAATTGGGATGAAATGGAACAACTTTGTGAGTCGATCCACAAACACCTCTATGACATTGTGCTTCTGAACCATTCTTGGGTGTTTTGTAACAAAATCCATAGATAACTACTCCCATTTCCACACTTGAATAGCTAACTATATAAAAATACCAACTGGTCACTGATGTTCAACCTTAACTTTCTGACATGTTAGGCATCTTGAAACAAACTCATCCACTTTCCTTTTCATGCCGACCCACCAAATGTAACACCCCGAGCTTCCACGATACGCTTCTCATTCAATAATGCAATAGCTTGCATTGTACGCAAGTTCGAGTTCTAACACACCGCAACTAATCAAAATAGCCGTTATGAATAGTAATAACCACTTTTTAAAATTATAGAAATTTTATATTTCAAAATGGACTTCATTTTTGTATTCGTAATATCGAAATTAGCCTATGTTGAATTTTTGGTATTTTTCTGAGAACTTCTAATTTTTTATGAATAGTGAAAAATACATAAAAACAACTTTTTTAATCAAAATAATTTATACAGATAAATTATACTATTTAGTGGTTTTAAGGTATAATTAGAAAATATTTTTACCATTTTATCCAATGGTGGTCATTAGAATTAATTTAACATTGAAATTGGACATAAACAATTGCCAAACTTTTGATATAAATTGTTTCTTAAAAACACGCTATTTGTTGTAACAGCGGGAATTAATTATGAAATTAATTAATACAACTTATATGTTTGGAATTTTGTAAAATAGACATCATTTTTGATTTCGGAATATCAATTATAGCTTAGGGTGAAATTTTGGCCTTATTCTGAAAAACTTCAATTTTTGATGAATAGTGAAACCACTAAGTGGTAGTTAAATAACTGATTTTTCGTTTAAATGAAATATTACAACTTCTGTGATTTGATTTTCAAAAATCCGACATACATGGTTGTCATTAAGAAGTAAAATGTGGTTCAATGAGATCAAAATAATTTTTTGGTGAATAGTAACTTTTAAGTTCTTAATCGCGATTAGTGGTAATTAGTGTAGTTTAAGGTATAAATAATACATTAATAATATGAAATGACCTAGACACATGTCCCAACCTCATTGGTTGAGTCATGGCCGACCAAGACAAGCCATGGCCTAACTTGGGGACCCCATGGATCCACTTTTGTTGGGAAATAACATAAATTACTTTTTATTTAATGTTAAAGTGAAAATGACACTAACATAAATTGTTCTACTAAAACAATTTTTAATTGGGGTTATACAAGTCCAAATTTTGATTATAAATAGTCATTGGAAAGCTAAAAAGATTTCCTACATCATAGTATTTGTTTTATAATTTTTAGACATTAAATAAATTAAAGTATTTATGACATAATAATGATGCAGCGATGACATCATTATTTGACGATTTAAATAAAATGAGAAGATAATGCAAAATCCGAGGCTTACACTTGTCCAAAGCCTATTGGATGAAGATATTTCGAAACCTTATCACCTTAGCCTCGAATTATATAGATGTGGGACCTTTAGAATCCGAAAAGCATTTTGAAATAATGTAACATTTCATTACTTTCCAAAAGTGCCCCTCCTCTCCACTTATAAAAGGCCCCCACCTCTCCCACCTTATTCACACCATCAAGCCATTTGGCTCGGCCAACCTCTGCCCAAATACTCTCCCAACATTCCTTACTTACTCCTAGAAACCTCACTTTGGGCAGAACTCTTCCCAAGGAAGCCTTTAGCTCAAATCAAAAAGAGTTACCCGATTTTGAGGTAATGTCTTTTCTAATGTTGTTTTGTTTTATTTTTCTTCTCCAACCCCCTAAACTCTTTTTATTCATTTCTTTTGTAACAACACCAGTATCCTCAATATACTAGGATGTTGTTATAAGAAGGATTCGAGCTACACTTACACACACCTACATCTAATGGTTAAAGAACATATGGTTTCTGTGGATGGCGAATTTCTGCCTCACGAAACGATGATTGTTCAACACTCATATAACACCTCCAAAGGTGGCCATTAAGATGTCACTATTTTTATATATGATATATAATATGTTTTTGTTTTACTTATGCTTCTGTATTTCTCATTTATGGCATACTTTATGATTTCCATTATGGGTAAAACGCGATAATTTCATTTTAGGAAGTGCGGACTACCGCCCCCTCAAAGTGATTTGAATCGTTAATGCCATGTGTGGGATGTATAAAGGATGGAGTAAATGGTAGTATACACTATATTATACTGGAATTATATTATACATTTATATCATTATGATTTCATTCCATTAAATATGAAATTGAAATGAAAGTAGCGTTCATGCGTACGTACGGCTTACCGTCTCCATGAACGGTGCATTTCATTTCTTACCTCTAAATGTTACGTAATATTATAAATGAATGTATATACTGTATATATATGATATATATGATATCTACATCATTAATATAATTCTGGATATAATGGATATTTCACCACATGAACAACTTATAATTATAAGAAGTTTATTGTTGACTCATGTACCAAAGATCGACAAAACGACCGTTATTAACTTAAATAATTACATAATGTTCATAACATTGTAATAAGTGATATAAAAAGGATAATGAAATTGAAAATGGTTCTTAATAAGGTAGATATTAACTCTAGTTTATTATTCAGGAGGTTAAAGAACGGTTGAGTCAAGTCGGACACAAGGTAAGGGAACTTCTTAACCCAACTTCCATTCTTTGGGTTAATCTCCTACTTTCAAATTATGTCATGATATTATTATGTCCTATCTTGTATTTTTACATTATTTATGTGTACCTATAGTGAATACACATAATAGATATATTTTATTTAAAAATTATCTTTTAAAGTACTTCGTCTCAATCTCCTTTCATTGAGGCATATTTGGTTTTATACACAAATTTCTTTTATACGGTGTATAAACCCCTTTGACTTTTACATTTATTCAAAAGGAATCTTTTTATACGAAGCGTTTTGCTAAACGACAAAAGAGAATGTTTTCTTTCCGTACTTATGCGGCGACAACGACTTCTCCGCCGCCGTGACCATTATTTGAGATTCGGCTTCCTCTACAAGACATCATTTTTTTTAATGAAAAATAAATACAAAGTTTTAACTTTCTTTTATTTTGGTATTGAAAATGGTTTTGAAAGCATTTTTATTATATCAATGTGTTTTATTTATATATTGTGATTGAAATGTCGAAATGCTATGTTTCCTTTATGAATGTTTTATGTGATATGATTATGTTATGGTTTATGATATGTTTAAACCTATTCATATGAGGAATGCATTGGACTTAATAAGTGACGGGTGGAGCCCGCTATAGCTCCTCGATGCATCGGCAGGTCTCATGAGACAACTAGACGTGGAATTGGCCGAGGCCCTTTCCCATTTTGATTTATGGTTTTGGCCGAGGCCTTAATCATTTTAGATGTCTTGGCCGAGGCCTTGACAAAATGTTTCAGAATGTCCGGCATTATACATTCCATCATTATGAAAGTGGTTATTGATATTGCATGTGATTATTCGACCAGTAGAATATCCATGTGAAGAAGTAAATGGCATTATCTCATTTTACTTTTGCCATATTATGTTGAAGTTCATGTTTAAAAGGCTTTTGTTTTAGTTATACATTGCCTTAAATGTTAATGTTTATTTATGAAAGCTTCCGCATTATTGTTATCCTTACTGAGCATCTGAGCTCACCCCTTTCAATGTTTTAATATTTTCCAGGATGTGAAGAAGTATTTTATGAATGACCTGCAGGGATAGTCGGAAGAGGATATGAGTGTGGACTATGGAGACTTTGTTATTGTAGTTTTTCACTTTTTGATGTAATGAAAGACTTATGAATGTATCTAGTGTTTCCAAGGCTACTAAACTAATCGGTCTTTCGAGACTTGATCCTTTGTGATCATGCCAATGTTACGAAGTAATGCACCGACTCTGGGTAGCTGGGGTCGGGGCGTTACAGTTGGTATCAGAGGCAGTTTAGTACTAACCTTGGAAGCTAGATTTAGATAAACTCTGATTAGAGCACATAGCCCAAAGATAGACTTTGAGGATTAGTATAGAAGAACTTCCTAGAATTTTAGTATTGTAGAGATGTTGTGAGTTTTCCGAGCAATACATCCCTATCTGGATACGAGCAGGTAGAGGTGGCTCTGGCACAGATGTACCTAGGGGTAAAACCCGAAAACACCGCTTTGAGCTAGACTCAAACGGGAACTGGTGCACGACAACGGGCCTTGCTGCACTCTTGGTTATGACACTCCCGGGGGATATGCTTAGGATAATTCTCATTTTCTTTACAAACCATTATGTAAGGTTTATGAGTACATACTTCCTCAAAGGAAACATTTCTTTTTATGATTATGGATTATATCCATAAATAGTTCAATTTATGTTAAGTATTATACAAGTATGGAATTATGTATTTTGATTCATAAACTAATCTGGATTATGCCATTGTTTAGAAATGGCGCCTAGTAGAAGGAATGGAAACTGTATCAATGCACGAACTCTGTGTAGGGATTGCCCTCCTGCTCAAGATAATTATTGTGGACCTGGAGATACAACTGGTGCTGATCAACTTATTACCATACTGGGACAACTCACGCAGGTTATGAATAACAACCTTACTCGTATGGAGCACCCTGATTCGCAACGTGGAGGATCAATGCTAGACCGTTTCATGAGGCAACAACCGCCAACCTTCAATGGGAGTACAAATCCTACAGTAGCTGAGCAATGGATAAATTCCTTAGAGAAAATATTCCATGCCTTGGGGAGTAGTGAAAGGGAGAAGGTTGTCATGGCAGTTTACCGCCTCACTGGAGATGCCGATCAGTGGTGGTCACTGATTCAAAACACAAAGGAAGATGATGACGTATCGAATATGGAATGGAGGGAGTTCAAAGAGCTTTTCTTAGAAAAATACTTTCCTCGTGACCATCGAGCAGATATGGAAAGGCAATTTCTGAGTCTGAGGCAGAAGGAGGATGAGAATGTCGCAAAGTATGAGGCTAACTTTACAAGGTTAGCGAGGCATGCTGCCGATTATATACGTAACCCAAGGAGTAATATTGATCGTTTCTTTGATGGGTTAAAACCATTTCTCCGACGAGCTTTAGTATCACAATCCTTCTCATCATACGAAGATATAGTCTCATGTGCTATCAAGACAGAAAAGGAATTCTCTAAGTCTTATGACAACAAAGTAAATCAAGAGAAGAAGAGAACGGTGGAACAAGAGACAGATAAAGGGAAAAAGGGAAAGAAGGATTTTCCATTATGTGATAATTGTGGGAAGAATCACCCTGGTACTTGCCTAAAAGGAATGGGAGTCTGTTATAAATGTGGAGAAAAAGGTCACCAGGCACGTGATTGCAAGGGAAAGAAAGAGGCTGTCAAAGTTGAATGCTACAATTGTAGAGAAATGGGTCATTACGCAAATGAATGTCCTAAGCGTCAAGGAATCTTACCTCAGAAAAGGCCAAGGGATCAAGGACAATCTTATGCTATTACTACAGTTGAAGCAGAATAACTAATGTATTGATGCTTTCGGACTCATGGATTATATTCTGGTTATTAGAATAATGTGATCTATATAAGGATTGTACTGCAGTACTTGTTGGTTTCAGTAAGGTTTTAATATGATTAAGGTAATCATATTTTTAGTATGTGACAATAAGAGAAACTTTTCTTTGTTTGGGGAATCTGATGTTACAATTGATTTTGGAATTAAGAGACCTTTTAGAGAAAGTTTGGACAGAGGTATTTTGGATAACTATAAATGTTGGGATGGATTAAGTTGAACTTTGAATAGTATTGTTTAAGGTTAAAACTTTTCTGAAGATTATTTCTGGAATACTATAATACTATATTTTTAGAAAAAGGACAACCTGCAGGGTGGGGAATAACCCGTCGCGTCGGACACAGCTGCAGGAATCGAACCCACAACCATAGTGCGACAAGCCTTTATTTCCTACCACTAGCCTACAGGAAGTCCCTGGTTATTACAAAATCGTTTTACTAATCTAAATGGTATGTGTTAACATTTGGAACCTTATACAATTAGGATAAATAGAATATTTTTGAGTTCCGTTACCATTTGGAGTAAAAGTTGGGTTTGTGGTAAAAATTTATTAACGAATGAAAGTATACATAACAAGTATGTATATTCCCCTACGTTCTTAGTAAATCTCATAAATAAATTCCTCAACATAATAAAAGGTAACTTAAAACAAAAATGTTGTCGGTTAACTTTTCCAACTGGGGATTCAATGACCGTTTAACCAATCACAAGTTTGTGATTTTCTTATGGTTAAACTTTCTCCTAATCCTGTTTTCTATAACTCTCCATCAGACCTTGATGGTTTGTTTCTCCTCCATATCCATATTTTCATAGAATCCTAGAATGGGCTATATCGGGTGACCTTTGTACTTATCCTGCTTTCTTTTAATGTTATATATTTATTAACCTTATTTCCGATGTGGGTTTTCCACAAAGGTATTTTCTATTTTCAGCCTTTTATTATCAAAGAAAAATTTCAAATTGCGAGGACGCAATTTATTGAAGGAGGGGAGAATGTAACACCCCGAGCTTCCACGATACGCTTCTCATTCAATAATGCAATAGCTTGCATTGTACGCAAGTTCGAGTTCTAACACACCGCAACTAATCAAAATAGCCGTTATGAATAGTAATAAACACTTTTTAAAATTATAGAAATTTTATATTTCAAAATGGACTTCATTTTTGTATTCGTAATATCGAAATTAGCCTATGTTGAATTTTTGGTATTTTTCTGAGAACTTCTAATTTTTTATGAATAGTGAAAAATACATAAAAACAACTTTTTTAATCAAAATAATTTATACAGATAAATTATACTATTTAGTGGTTTTAAGGTATAATTAGAAAATATTTTTACCATTTTATCCAATGGTGGTCATTAGAATTAATTTAACATTGAAATTGGACATAAACAATTGCCAAACTTTTGATATAAATTGTTTCTTAAAAACACGCTATTTGTTGTAACAGCGGGAATTAATTATGAAATTAATTAATACAACTTATATGTTTGGAATTTTGTAAAATAGACATCATTTTTGATTTCGGAATATCAATTATAGCTTAGGGTGAAATTTTGGCCTTATTCTGAAAAACTTCAATTTTTGATGAATAGTGAAACCACTAAGTGGTAGTTAAATAACTGATTTTTCGTTTAAATGAAATATTACAACTTCTGTGATTTGATTTTCAAAAATCCGACATACATGGTTGTCATTAAGAAGTAAAATGTGGTTCAATGAGATCAAAATAATTTTTTGGTGAATAGTAACTTTTAAGTTCTTAATCGCGATTAGTGGTAATTAGTGTAGTTTAAGGTATAAATAATACATTAATAATATGAAATGACCTAGACACATGTCCCAACCTCATTGGTTGAGTCATGGCCGACCAATAAAAGCCATGGCCTAACTTGGGGACCCCATGGATCCACTTTTGTTGGGAAATAACATAAATTACTTTTTATTTAATGTTAAAGTGAAAATGACACTAACATAAATTGTTCTACTAAAACAATTTTTAATTGGGGTTATACAAGTCCAAATTTTGATTATAAATAGTCATTGGAAAGCTAAAAAGATTTCCTACATCATAGTATTTGTTTTATAATTTTTAGACATTAAATAAATTAAAGTATTTATGACATAATAATGATGCAGCGATGACATCATTATTTGACGATTTAAATAAAATGAGAAGATAATGCAAAATCCGAGGCTTACACTTGTCCAAAGCCTATTGGATGAAGATATTTCGAAACCTTATAACCTTAGCCTCGAATTATATAGATGTGGGACCTTTAGAATCCGAAAAGCATTTTGAAATAATGTAACATTTCATTACTTTCCAAAAGTGCCCCTCCTCTCCACTTATAAAAGGCCCCCACCTCTCCCACCTTATTCACACCATCAAGCCATTTGGCTCGGCCAACCTCTGCCCAAATACTCTCCCAACATTCCTTACTTACTCCTAGAAACCTCACTTTGGGCAGAACTCTTCCCAAGGAAGCCTTTAGCTCAAATCAAAAAGAGTTACCCGATTTTGAGGTAATGTCTTTTCTAATGTTGTTTTGTTTTATTTTTCTTCTCCAACCCCCTAAACTCTTTTTATTCATTTCTTTTGTAACAACACCAGTATCCTCAATATACTAGGATGTTGTTATAAGAAGGATTCGAGCTACACTTACACACACCTACATCTAATGGTTAAAGAACATATGGTTTCTGTGGATGGCGAATTTCTGCCTCACGAAACGATGATTGTTCAACACTCATATAACACCTCCAAAGGTGGCCATTAAGATGTCACTATTTTTATATATGATATATAATATGTTTTTGTTTTACTTATGCTTCTGTATTTCTCATTTATGGCATACTTTATGATTTCCATTATGGGTAAAACGCGATAATTTCATTTTAGGAAGTGCGGACTACCGCCCCCTCAAAGTGATTTGAATCGTTAATGCCATGTGTGGGATGTATAAAGGATGGAGTAAATGGTATTATACACTATATTATACTGGAATTATATTATACATTTATATCATTATGATTTCATTCCATTAAATATGAAATTGAAATGAAAGTAGCGTTCATGCGTACGTACGGCTTACCGTCTCCATGAACGGTGCATTTCATTTCTTACCTCTAAATGTTACGTAATATTATAAATGAATGTATATACTGTATATATATGATATATATGATATCTAAATCATTAATATAATTCTGGATATAATGGATATTTCACCACATGAACAACTTATAATTATAAGAAGTTTATTGTTGACTCATGTACCAAAGATCGACAAAACGACCGTTATTAACTTAAATAATTACATAATGATCATAACATTGTAATAAGTGATATAAAAAGGATAATGAAATTGAAAATGGTTCTTAATAAGGTAGATATTAACTCTAGTTTATTATTCAGGAGGTTAAAGAACGGTTGAGTCAAGTCGGACACAAGGTAAGGGAACTTCTTAACCCAACTTCCATTCTTTGGGTTAATCTCCTACTTTCAAATTATGTCATGATATTATTATGTCCTATCTTGTATTTTTACATTATTTATGTGTACCTATAGTGAATACACATAATAGATATATTTTATTTAGAAATTATCTTTTAAAGTACTTCGTCTCAATCTCCTTTCATTGAGGCATATTTGGTTTTATACACAAATTTCTTTTATACGGTGTATAAACCCCTTTGACTTTTACATTTATTCAAAAGGAATCTTTTTATACGAAGCGTTTTGCTAAACGACAAAAGAGAATGTTTTCTTTCCGTACTTATGCGGCGACAACGACTTCTCCGCCGCCGTGACCATTATTTGAGATTCGGCTTCCTCTACAAGACATCATTTTTTTTAATGAAAAATAAATACAAAGTTTTAACTTTCTTTTATTTTGGTATTGAAAATGGTTTTGAAAGCATTTTTATTATATCAATGTGTTTTATTTATATATTGTGATTGAAATGTCGAAATGCTATGTTTCCTTTATGAATGTTTTATGTGATATGATTATGTTATGGTTTATGATATGTTTAAACCTATTCATATGAGGAATGCATTGGACTTAATAAGTGACGGGTGGAGCCCGCTATAGCTCCTCGATGCATCGGCAGGTCTCATGAGACAACTAGACGTGGAATTGGCCGAGGCCCTTTCCCATTTTGATTTATGGTTTTGGCCGAGGCCTTAATCATTTTAGATGTCTTGGCCGAGGCCTTGACAAAATGTTTCAGAATGTCCGGCATTATACATTCCATCATTATGAAAGTGGTTATTGATATTGCATGTGATTATTCGACCAGTAGAATATCCATGTGAAGAAGTAAATGGCATTATCTCATTTTACTTTTGCCATATTATGTTGAAGTTCATGTTTAAAAGGCTTTTGTTTTAGTTATACATTGCCTTAAATGTTAATGTTTATTTATGAAAGCTTCCGCATTATTGTTATCCTTACTGAGCATCTGAGCTCACCCCTTTCAATGTTTTAATATTTTCCAGGATGTGAAGAAGTATTTTATGAATGACCTGCAGGGATAGTCGGAAGAGGATATGAGTGTGGACTATGGAGACTTTGTTATTGTAGTTTTTCACTTTTTGATGTAATGAAAGACTTATGAATGTATCTAGTGTTTCCAAGGCTACTAAACTAATCGGTCTTTCGAGACTTGATCCTTTGTGATCATGCCAATGTTACGAAGTAATGCACCGACTCTGGGTAGCTGGGGTCGGGGCGTTACACCAAAATTGTGCATTCAATACCTTATACACATTCTGTATTGTATAATGAAAAAATCATCTCGAATGGTGGAAATAATGAAGAATTTTTTTCTGAAAATACATCGGTACGACTATCCGATCTCAAAACCACAAAATTGGACTCTCTTCTAGCCTCCATCCCTCAATGTTCTCCCCACCACTGAGTTGTGATCTCATTGCTACACATTCTAGAATATCACTCTTTCTTAATTCTTAATCATATATTAAAAACATACTTAACACAATAATACCATAAAAAATTCATGATATATAATTGTTCAATATATTTCCATCTTTAAATTATTATTCCCACTGGAACATTTTCCCATAAAATATTAATCACTTTAATCATATTGTCATTGTTAACATAACTATCAAGTATCAATAACTTTACAATAATAAGGGATAAAAAGTAACATATATTCAAATTACTTCCCCCTTTAATTTAATTATTTATAATTTTCAGGTTACTTCTAAATCCTTACAAAATGAAGAATAAATAATTCTTAAATAATAGTAATGTAATAAAATAGAATAGAGAATTCAAAACCCCAACCACAAATGAATACTGAATGTTTCAATACTAAGAAAAGACTAATCTAAATGTTCAAGGACAGTAAAAAATTTTATGATCCTTTACAAATACTAAAACACATTAGTTATATGTCACCAAAAAAATCTTAAACATGAACATAGTCATCCTAAGATGATATATGTGATATGGAATTAAGAATGAGAAAGGCGGAATTACCTCTATCGATTTGATTTTGGAATTAAGAGTACAAGAAATAAAATATGGTTAAATGATTATCATGAGATTTTTGGATATCCTTAGGGTCTTTAAAAATCACGGGAGAAGATAATATAGAAATTAAATCATGATAAAACATTCAATTTTATAATTTATAAAGAAAATCCTAAAAAACATATTGGTATAGTGACCTGTATTATACTGAAATGAAGTTCAAATAGGAAATAATACAAAACTCATGGCACAATGTTTATATAAGGCCCCTGCCTTAAACCTTACTTAATATTGAGTTATTAAAAGATTAAACAATGAGGATCTTTTCGGGTTTAGAGTTTTAGAGAATTAGATCATAAAACTTGCATTACATTCCACATATAAACAAAGTGGTTACATAAAGATAGTATTCTTCATTCCCATCAATGGAAACATATTTAAAATAAACATGGATTCTTTCTTGACACTTCCTTGACATTATCATCATATCATGTACCTTTCCCTTGACCTGTGAAAAACATTTCAAAAAACTTGGGATGAGCATAAAAAGCTCAGTAAGGGATATAAAAATATGTAAAGGAAACATGGGTACATATATACATAAGGATGAGATCATAATTTACCCATAAAACATAAGCACTTTAACATAACTCATCAAATCATGAATAAATCATAGAAATCATAAGACATAAAGGTAACTTGAGGCATTCATAACATTCTTACGTAGGGAGTAACCCTCTTGGTTACGTTTGGAATACCCATCACAGTATATTCCCTAAATCTCTTTGGAGAAACCTTAACGTTTCACTCCTTCGCGTTACCCAATGCATTGGAGAGCTATATCGGGCTCACCCGCCCTTAGTTTATCACGGAACCACCCCTCTTCATAATAATGCCCAAGAACTTCAACATAATCGTATCACATAAAACATGCATAAAGGAAACATAAAATTTCCACCTTTCAATCACAAGATATCAATACAACACATTGATATAAAAACATCATGAAAACCATTTTCAATACCAAAATAAAAGAAAAGTAAAACATGGTATTTATTTTTCTTTTTAAAAAAAATTATGGCTTGTAGAGGAAGCCAAAACTCAAATAATGGTCACAGTGACGGAGAAGTCGTTGTCTCCATATACGTACGACAAAAACATTCCATTTTGTCATTTAGTAAATGCTTCGTATAAAAAAGATTCATTTTGAATAAACGTAAAAGTCAAAGGGGTTTATACACCATATAAAAGAAGGTTGTGTATAAAACAAAATATGCCTCAATGAAAGGAGATTGAGACGAAGTCCCATACCTCATATCCGACTTGACCCGACCGTTCTTTAATCACCTGAATAATAAACTTGAGTTAATATCTACTTGATTAAGAACCTTTTTCAAGTTCATTATTCCTTTTATACCATGTTATGAACATCATGCAATCATTTAAGTTAATAATGTTCATTTTGTCGGTATTTGGTTCTTAAGTCAGAAATAGACTTCTTACACTTACATGTTGTTAATTTGGTCAAAGGTTCATTATATCCAGAATGATATTAATGATTTGGATAACATATACATCATATATATTCAGAATATACATGTATTTATAATATTACATCACATTTAGAGGTAAGAAATGAAATACACCGTTCATGGAGACGGTAAGCCGTACGTATGCATGAACGCTACTTCCATTTCTATTTCGTATTTTATGGAATGGAGTCATAATGATATAAGAGTATATTATAATTCCAGTATAATAACATTTATAATATCATTAACTTTATCCTTTACACATCCCACATATGGTATTAACGAATCAAATCACTTTCAGGGGGCGGTAGTCCGCACTTCCTAAAATGAAGATATCGTGTTTACCCATAATGGAAACAATAATGTTATTCCATAATTGAAAAATACAGAAGCTTAAGGAAAGAATAAACATATTTTATATCATATATAAAAATAGTGACATCATAATGGCCACCTTTGAAGGTGTTAAATGAGTATTGAACAATCATCGTTTCGGGAGCCAGAATTTCGCCATCCACGGAAACCGTATGTTCTTTAACCATTTGATGTAGTTGTGTGAGAGTGTAGCTCGAATAAATCTTATAAAAACATCCTAGTATATTGAATATACTGGTTTTGTTACAAAATAAGTAAATAAAAAGATTTTAGGGGGTTGGAGAAGCAAAATAAAACAAATGAACATGAGAGAATGAATTACATTTAAATGTGTAAATCCTTTTGATTTGACCCTAAAGGCTTCCTTTGAAAGGCTTCTTCCCAAATGGAATCCTCTAGGATGAGGATAGGGATGTGGAGAGACAAAATGGGCAGGGGTTGGCCGAGCCAAAGGCTTTGGGAGTGTGGGTAAGGAGGTAGAGGTGGGGGCCTTTTATAAGAGGAGAGGAGGGGCACTCTTGGAAAGTAAAGATAAGTTACTTTATTTTAAAATGATTTTCGGATTAAAAAGGTACCACATTGATATAATTCGAGGATAAGGTGATAAGGCTTCGAAATCCACTCATCCAATTGGTTTTGGCCATGTGTAGGTTTTAGATTTTACATTATCTTTTCAAATAATGAGGTCATCGCTGCATCATCATGATGTCATAAATAATTTAATTTATTTAAATTCTAAAAATTATAAAAAAAATACTATGATGTAGGAAATCTTTTTATCTTTCGAATGACTATTTATAATTAAAAATCTGATCTTTATAACCCCATGTAAAAATTGTTTTCGTAAAACATATTATGTTTGTGTCATTTTTACTTTTACATTAAATAAAAAGTTATTTATGTCATTTCCCAACCAAAGTGGATCCATGGGGTCCCCAAGTTGACCCATGGCTTGTCTGGGTCATCCATGACACAACCAATGAGGGTAGGACATGTGTCAAGCTCATCTCATTTTATTAAAGCATTATTTTTACCTTAAACTACACTAATTACCACTAATCGCGATTAAAAACTTAATAAGTTACTATTCACCAAAAAAATTATTTTAATCTCATTGAACCACATTTTACTTCTTAATGACAACCATGTATGTCGGATTTTTGAAATTCAAAACACAATGATGGAAAAATTTCATTTAAACGGAAAAATCAGTTTTTATAAGTACCACTTAGTGGTTTCACTATTCATCAAAATTTGAAGTTTTTTCAGAAAATTACCAAAAATTCACCCTAAGCTATATTCGATATTCTGAATTCAAAAATGAAGTCTATTTTACAAAATTCAAAACTTATAAGTCACATTAATTAATTTAATAATTAATTCCCACTGTCATGACAAATAGCGTGTCTTTATGAAACAATAAGTATCAAAAGATTGACACTAGTTTAAGTCCAATTTCAAAGTGAAATTGATTCCAATGACCACCATTGGATAAAATGGTAAAAATATATTCTAATTACACTTCAAAACCAATTCAAAAGATAATCTAATCATATAAATAAATTAGATTAAAAAGCAGTTTTGATGTAAAATATAGTATTTTTCACTATTCATTAAAAAAAATGAACATTGTCTGAAAAATACCAAAAATTCACACGAAGTAAATTTTGATGTCCGAATCATAAATAATAATTTTATTTTGACAAACATAGCTTATAAAATTTTCAAAAGATAGATTTAAAAAGGGTTTTCCATCAAAAGGCAGTAAAACAATCTTTTAAGAATATTAGTGTATTCCATGCATAAGATTGTATTTATTTTCATTTTAAGCATATAAAACACCATCTTAATCATTAATAGACATAGATAAAAATATCTATTATTCATTACTTACTTGGGATGTTACATCCTTCCCCCCTTTAGAAAATTGCGTCCCCGCAATTTATTTACTTATCAAATAAATGGGGGTACTTATCCCTCATTGCATTTTCAGATTCCCATGTTGCCTCTTCCACCATGTGGTTTTTCCACAAAACCTTTACCTGCTTAATCACTTTATTCAGTAACACTTGATCCCTGTGGTCAAGAATCTGGACCGGTTGTTCCTCATAAGATAGGTTCTCTTCCAGCTGAACTACCTCTGGACTCAAAACATGAGATGGATCTGGCATATACTTTCTCAACATCGAAACGTGAAAAACATTGTGTACCTGAGATAAAATCGGAGGTAAAGCCACCCGGTATGCAACTGATCCAACTCTCTCCAGAATTTCATATGGTCCAATAAACCTTGTACTCAGCTTCCCTTTCTTACCGAATCTCATCACACTTTTCCAAGGAGAAACCTTGAGAAAAACATGATCACCCACCTCGAAAGATAGATCCTTCCTCCGGTTATCCGCATAACTCTTCTGCCTGCTCTGAGCTGTTCTCATGTTCTTCTGAATCAGCTGAACTTTTTCTGCCATCTCTTCTACCAATTTTGGTCCCATCAACTTCCTTTCACCCACTTCATCCCAGAAAGATGGAGTCCGACACCGCTTCCCATATAATGCCTGAAATGGTGCCATCTGTATACTGGAATGAAAACTGTTATTATATGAAAATTCAACCAAAGAAAGATGTTGGTCCCAACTTCCCTGATAATCCATAGAACAAGCTCGTAGCATATCCTCCAATGTCTGAATTGTTTGTCCTGACTGCCCATCTGATTGAGGATGAAAAGCTGTACTAAAATTTAATTCAGTACCCAACGACTTCTGAAGGCCTTTCCAAAAGTTAGAAGTGAACCTGGGATCACGATCAGATACAATGGAGAGGGGAACTCCATGTAACCTGACTATCTCTTTAAGATACAAACAGGAAAGTTGATCTAGGGAAAAAGTATCTCGTATAGAAAGGAAATTAGAAGATTTAGTCAAGCGATCAACAATAACCCAGATTGCATTATTACCTCGAGATGTCTTCGGTAATCCCACAAAAAAGTCCATGGATATATTCTCCCATTTCCACTCTGGAACTGGTAAAGGCTGAAGCATCCCTTTCGGTAACTGCCGCTCTGCTTTAACCTGCTGACATGTCAAACACTTCACAGTAAAATCAGCAATATCTCTTTTCATTCCATCCCACCAGTAATACTCCCGCAGATCTCTATACATCTTAGTACTGCTAGGATGAACTGAAAACGGAGAACTATGAGCTTCACATAACAACTCTCTCTTCAACTGTGAATCACAAGGCACACACAATCTCTTCCCAAATCTCAAAACGCAATCATTATCAATGTTGAATTCAGGCAACTTAACTTTCTGAACCAGCTCTACCTTTTTCTGCAACTCACTGTCATGCTTCTGTGCTTTCTTGATTCTATCTGATAGAGATGATCTCACTGATACCTGAAACAAAATAGAAGAAATTCCTGCACCAACAAATTCTATGCCAAAGTTCATCAAATCCTTAACCAAAGGATCACGTTCCAAACGCAACATTGCTAATGAAGCATTACTTTTTCGACTCAAAGCATCAACCACTTTATTTTCTTTTCCCGGATGGTAATTAATTGTACAATCATAATCCTTGATTAATTCTAGCCATCTCCTTTGTCTCATGTTCAATTCTTTCTGAGTGAATATATACTTTAAAATTTTGTGATCGGTATATATTTCACACTTTACTCCATAAAAATGATTCCTCCAAATTTTTAAAGAAAAAACAATAGAAGCTAATTCCAAATCATGTGTAGGGTAATTTACCTCATGAGTTTTCAACTGTCGTGAAGCATAAGCAATTACCTGATCATTCTGCATTAGGACGCAACGAAGTCCTTTCAATGAAGAATCACTGTATATAACAAACTCACCATTCCTGGAAGGTAGTGCCAAAACTGGAGCATTCACCAATCTTCTTTTCAATTCCTGAAAACAATCATCACATTCTTTTGTCCAGATAAACTTAACACCCTTCCGAGTTAGCTTGGTCATTGGACTAGATAACCGTGAAAAATTTCTAACAAACCTTCAGTAATAGCCTGCCAAACCAAGGAAGCTACAAATCTCAGTTACATTTGTGGGTCTTGGCCAGTCTTCCACAACTTTTGTTTTTGCAGGATCAACAGTTATCCCATATTTAGAAACAATGCGACCAAGGAAGGAAATTTGTTGCAACCAAAACTCACACATGCTGAATTTCCCATACAATTTCTTTTCTTTTAAGGTTTGAAAGATAACCCTTAAATGTCTTTCATGCTCCTCTTTACTTTTTTAAAACACCAAAATATCATCAATGAAAACCACCACAAACTTATCCAAGAACTCATGGAAAATTCTATTCATTAAGTCCATGAATACAGTAGGTGCATTGGTTATCCCAAAAGGCATTACTACAAATTCATAATGGCCATATCTCGTACGGAACGCGGTCTTTGGAATATCTGCCTCCTTTACCTTCAGCTGATGTTACCCCGATCTCAAGTCAATCTTTGAAAAAAACTGACCTCCCTGGAGCTGATCAAAAAAATCATCGATACGAGGCAAAGGATATTTGATCTTAACAGTGATGTTATTCAAGGCTCTATAATCAATGCAAAGTCTCATAGAACCATCTTTCTTTTTAACAAATAAAACAGGAGCACCCCAAGGTGATGTTCTAGGTCGAATGAAACCTTTCTCTAATAAATCTTGTAATTTCTCCTTTAACTCTAAAAGTTCAATTTGAGCCATTCGATAAGGGGGTTTTGAAATTGGCTTAGCATCAGGAACTAAGTCAACAGTAAACTCAACTTCCCGATCTGGTATTATTCTAGGAAACTCATCAGGAAAAACATCAGGATACTCATTTACCATTGGCACATCATTAATCTGAATAGTTCCTTTATTTTCAACGATGTGTGCAAGGTAACATTCATTTCCATCTTTTACAAGTTTCTAGGCCTCTTGATAAGTTATCAACAGTAAGGGTTCATTATTGTACACAAACTGAAAGTCTTTCTGAAAAGAAACTTCTTTAGCTCTACAGTCAATCTTAGCATGGTAAATAGAGAGCCAATCCATACCCAGGATAACATCAAACTCTACTAGAGGTAGAACAATAAGGTTTTCAAGTATGTTCTTTCCACAGATAAGGATAGGAAGATTCTTATAAATTCTTTTTGCCTCAACATTCCCCCCAAGTGTTTTTACCAAAAGTTCAGGAGTCATTTCTTGAGATGGTATTCCCATTTTACTAGAAAAGGTTTTAGAGATGAAAGAATGTGTAGACCCCGAATCAAACAACACACTGGCATAATCTGAAAAAACAAACAAAGTACCTGATACAACTTCATTTGATGGCCCGACATCTGCTGAAGTAGTTGCAAAGGATTTCACCACCCCTTTCTGCTTATAGTCTAACTGCTTCCCATCACTCAAGCTCTTTTTCGGACACTCATTTGCATAGTGACCCATCTCATTGCACTTAAAACATTTCACTAACTGTAAATCAAATTTGGTCTTACCTTCACCTTGATCATGTTCAGTGCAATCACGAGCCTTATGTCCCATCTTACCACATCGGTAGCACTTTCCAGAATTCAGAAGACATTCCCCAGCATGCCTTTTGCCACATTTATCACAAAATGGAAACTTAGTTTTCTTACCATCAGAATTTTTTGAAGAATTCTTACCTTTCTCCTGCCACCTCGGTCTCTTCTTCTGTTGGTTGTTATAGAACACTTGATCATCGACAAACTCCATTTACACCTTCTCAGCACATCGAACAACCTTTTCATAACTTTTAAACTCACGAGAAGCTAATGCCCTTCGATATTTTGGATTTAATCCTGAGTAAAAACGATTGATTTTACTATCAAGGTCTCAGATAAAATTTGGAGCATACCTTACCAATCGAGTGAACCTTTCTTCATAGGTAGCCACTGAGTCTTCCTCTTACATCAATTCAAAGAATTGCTTTTCCATACTTAGTCGAACAACCTTAGGAAAATACTTCTCAAGAAACATACCTTTGAATTCATCCTAGTCAAGAGCATCAATCTCATCAGCGTCCCTGATATTTTTAACCATCGACCACCACTGATCTGCTTCACCCTCCAAACGGTAAATAGAAAGACTAACCTTTTGATTGTCTGAACACCCCATGACATGAAAAATCTTCTCCAGTTCTTTAATCCACCCTTTAGCTAGCACAGGGTCAGATGATCCTCTGAATGATGGGGGATGTTGCCTCATGAAATGTTCCACCACTGACATGTTCCTCTGCGGTTGATCTGGCTGATCTCGTGCATGGATACCACCACCATTTATATCCTGAGTCAACTACGCCATTACTGCAACAAACTGTTCAGTTCCTATTCCGACCATCTCAGGATGCTGATTCGGAAGGTTATTTCCTTCTGTATGCCTTCCTAGCACGGCTTCCCTGTTTCCTCTGCGGAAAACCATTCTGAACAAACATGTCTTAGATGAAGCAACATGGTAATCTTCAAATGCTATATCATTTCAATTTTACCACTAAAAAAAATATTTTTGGATAATCATTTAATAGAATTCTAACTCCTAAAGTTATCTAAACCGACCTTTGATACCAACTATAAGGCCCCTGCCTTAAACCTTACTTAATCTTGAGTTATTACAAGATTACACATTGAGGATCTTTTCGGGTTTAGAGTTTTAGAGAATTAGATCATAAAACATGAATTACATTCCACATATAAACAAAGTGGTTACATAAAGATAGTATTCTTCATTCCCATCAATGGAAACATATTTAAAATAAACATGGATTCTTTCTTGAGACTTCCTTGACATTATCATCATATCATGTACCTTTCCCTTGACCTGTGAAAAACATTTCAAAAAACTTGGGATGAGCATAAAAAGCTCAGTAAGGGATATAAAAATATGGAAAGGAAACATGGGTACATATATACATAAGGATGAGATCATACTTTACCCATAAAACATAAGCACTTTAACATACCTCATCAAATCATGAATAAATCATAGAAATCATAAGACATAAAGGTAACTTGAGGCATTCATAACATTCTTACGTAGGGAGTAACCCTCTTGGTTACGTTTGGAATACCCATCACAGTATATTCCCTAAATATCTTCGGAGAAACCATAACGTTTCACTCCTTCATGTTACCCAATGCATTGGAGAGCTATATCGGGCTCACCCGCCCTTAGTTTATCACGAAACCACCCGTCTTCATAATAATGCCCAAGAACCTCAACAGAATCGTATCACATAAAAAATGCATAAAGGAAACATAACATTTCCACCTTTCAATCACAAGATATCAATACAACACATTGATATAAAAACATCATGAAAACCATTTTCAATACCAAAATAAAAGAAAAGTAAAACATGGTATTTATTTTTCTTTTTAAAAAAAAGTATGGCTTGTAGAGGAAGCCGAAACTCAAATAACGGTCACAGTGACGGAGAAGTCATTGTCGCCGCATATGTATGACAAAAACATTCCCTTTTTTCGTTTAGTAAACGCTCCGTATAAAAAAGATTCATTTTGAATAAACGTAAAAGTCAAAGGGGTTTATACACCGTATAAAAGAAGGTTGTGTATAAAACAAAATATGCCTCAATGAAAGGAGATTGAGACGAAGTCCCATACCTCGTATCCGACTTGACCCGACCGTTCTTTAATCTCCTGAATAATAAACTTGAGTTAATCTCTACTTGATTAAGAACCTTTTTCAAGTTCATTATTCCTTTTATACCATGTTATGAACATCATGTAATCATTTAAGCTAATAATGTTCATTTTTTCGGTATTTGGTTCTTAAGTCAAAAATAGACTTCTTACACTTACATGTTGTTAATTTGGTCAAAGTTTCGTTATATCCAGAATTATATTAATTAATTGGATAAAATATACATCATATATATTCAGCATATACATGTATTTATAATATTACATCACATTTAGAGGTAAGAAATGAAATGCACCGTTCATGGAGACGGTAAGCCGTACGTACGCATGAACGCTACTTCCATTTCTATTTCGTATTTTCTGGAATGGAGTCATAATGATATAAGAGTATATTATAATTCCAGTATAATAACATTTATAATATCATTAACTTTATCCTTTACACATCCCACATATGGTATTAACGAATCAAATCACTTTCAGGGGGGCGGTAGTCCGCACTTCCTAAAATGAAGATATCGTGTTTACCCATAATGGAAACAATAATGGTATGCCATAAATGAAAAATACAGAATCTTAAGGAAAGAATAAACATATTATATATCATATATAAAAATAGTGACATCATAATGGCCACCTTTGAAGGTGTTAAATGAGTATTGAACAATCATCGTTTCGGGAGGAAGAATTTCGCCATCCACGGAAACCGTATGTTCTTTAACCATTTGATGTAGTTTTGTGAGAGTGTAGCTCGAATAAATCTTATAACAACATCCTAGTATATTGAAGATACTTGTTTTGTACAAAAGAAGTAAATAAAAAGATTTTAGGGGGTTGGAGAAGCAAAATTAAACAAATGAACATGAGAGAATGAATTACCTTTAAAAGTGTAACTCCTTTTGATTTGAGCCTAAAGGCTTCATTTGAAAGGATTCTGCCCAAAGTGAATCCTCTAGGATGAGGAGAGGGATGTGTAGAGACAAAATGGGCAGGTGTTGGCTGAGACAAAGGCTTTGGGAGTGTGGGTAAGGAGGTAGAGGTGGGGGCCTTTTATAAGAGGAGAGGAGGGGCACTCTTGGAAAGTAAAGATAAGTTACTTTATTTTAAAATGATTTTCGGATTCAAAAGGTCCCACATTGATATAATTCTAGGATAAGGTGATAAGGCTTCTAAATCCACTCATCCAATTGGTTTTGGCCATGTGTAGGTTTTAGATTTTACATTATCTTTCCAAATAATGAGGTCATCGCTGCATCATCATGATGTCATAAATAATTTAATTTATTTAAAGTCTAAAAATTATAAAAAAAATACTATGATGTAGGAAATCTTTTTATATTTCCAATGACTATTTATAATAAAAAATATGATCTTTATAACCCCATGTAAAAATTGTTTTCGTAAAACATATTATGTTTGTGTCATTTTTACTTTTACATTAAATAAAAAGTTATTTATGTCATTTCCCAACCAAAGTGGATCCATGGGGTCCCCAAGTTGACCCATGGATTGTCTTGGTCGGCCATGAAACAACCAATGAGAGTAGGACATGTGTCAATCTCATCTCATTTTATTAAAGCATTATTTTTACCTTAAACTACACTAATTACCACTAATCGCGATTAAAAACTTAATAAGTTACTATTCACTAAAAAATTATTTTAATCTCATTGAACCACATTTTACTTCTTAATGACAACCATGTATGTCGGATTTTTGAAATTCAAAACACAATGATGACAAAATTTCATTTAAACGGAAAAATCAGTTTTTATAAGTACCACTTAGTGGTTTCACTATTCATCAAAATTTGAAGTTTTTCAGAAAATTACCAAAAATTCACCCTAAGATATATTTGATATTCTGAATTCAAAAATGAAGTCTATTTTACAAAATTCAAAACATATAAGTCACATTAATTAATTTAATAATTAATTCCCACTGTCATGACAAATAGCGTGTCTTTATGAAACAATAAGTATCAAAAGATTGACACTAGTTTAAGTCCAATTTCAAAGTGAAATTGATTCCAATGAACACCATTGGATAAAATGGTAAAAATATATTCTAATTCAACTTCAAAACCAATTCAAAAGATAATCTAATCATATAAATAAATTAGATTAAAAAGCATTTTTGATGTAAAATGCAGTATTTTTCACTATTCATTAAAAAAATGAACATTGTCTGAAAAATTCCAAAAATTCACACAAAGTAAATTTTGATGTCCCAATCATAAATAATAATTTTATTTTGAAAAAAATAGATTATAATATTTTCAAAAGATATATTTAAAAAGGGTTTGCCATCAAAAGGCAGTAAAACAATCTTTTAAGAATATTAGTGTATTCCATGCATAAGATTGTATTTATTTTCATTTTAAGCCTCTAAAACACTATCTTAATCATTAATAGACATAGATAAAAATATCTATTATTCATTACTTACTTGGGATGTTACAGTTTACCCATATATAATGGTCAAAAACACTAAATTTAAAAGATTGAATATAAAATTATAGTTTAATTATTCTTGTTATTTAATTATGAAAAAACAATTGAATTTAATCATTAAATCCTCACCTACCTTTAATTATATAACTACATTATCATTTAAAAAAAAATTCTGAAACCAAACCCTAGCATAATGAGATACATTACTATGTAACCCCTAAATATTAGGATAACCATGACCCAAAACTATAGTGCCAAAACTCCCCCATAATGATACTAATCAACACTTAATCATTCCTCTCTAAGGTATTGTTGTTTAATTTAACACATCATGACATAATGAAATAAACCATTACATAAGTAATTGGATGTAATGGTGAGAGGAAACACCTCTTTCTCTAGTTCGAGGATATACCACCCAAGAACACATTATGGTGTAATGGTGAGAGTTTAAACATGGATTTTCTGTTAGCAAATATTTCAGCTCAAACTCAACTTTTCACCCACCATTCACCTATGAACTTACTCCCAATAACATCCATGACTCAAAATCATCATGTATATGACCAAAAAAATCTAAATAACTATAAAGATAATTTACGTTCTGAGATAACTAAATCCCTCAGTCCAATGTAGCTTGATGTAATGCCCCTCGGTCCATTGATCAATAACAGAGATGGTTCTAAATTATGATACAATATTATAACCTAAAATACATAAATCAAAATTAACCTTTAATATTTAATTTTTAACCCAATGAAAATCATGTCCTTAGTTCAAATAAATTAAATCTTTTATTCTACCGAGAATGGGATTCCTTATATTCATTTTATAACTTATAAGATTCATTTTAAGAACAGAAAAATTAAACAATAAGTAATAACATGATTAATTTATATTCGTGAATATAAATAAATATTGAATTAAAGAATATATAATTCAAATATTTGGGTATGATATGACCATTTATAATCACTTGATAATGAATTCCATTGTAAAAAAATATGATTTCTTGGTCATTCCAAAAAATATAAATTTGAATCATTAGCATTTATATTCTAATATGAACTCTTCAGAATATATTTTTCTTGGTATTTTATGAAATATTTTATAATTATTAATATATATAATTATATATGAAATATAAACATTTTATGTATCAAATATATGAACATTTCATATTTACCTTACAATCACCTTGTAAAATTATATATTTTAATTTCAAGTAAAAGTAATTTATAAAAAGACCTCGTTACCCAAAAATAAAGTGTGGAAAAGCATAAATACTCCTTCAGGTTTGTAAAAATATCAAAGGTCATACCATGATGATGTTTTTAAATAAATTTAATATTTATAATTAATTTCTAAATATTTTCTTTATATAAAAATTTATGAATTTCTATATCATAGACAATGTTATCCTTATTATATTTCTTGCTCTATAGAATTAATCAATAACAAACCCCCTTATATTTTTTATAGGACAATTTTTTATTTTATACCTTGATGGTGTGACAAAATATGAACAATAATGAATAAACCAAATCAATAAAAAAATCCCAAAATAAATATAAAAACAAAGAAAAAACAATCCATCAACCTGCCTCCAAAAGGTTGTTTTTGGGGGTTAATCGGGAAATCATTAACCCCTATTGGGTGGAACCAAAACATCATTAGGGGAGACACCGCCTCTATCAAATCAAGAATGAGACAAAATAAATAATCGATTCATTCAAGAATCTATATATATGGTCATTATATTGAGGTAGATATTCAACTAAGGAAATAACCTTTATTGAGACCAAGGGAATGTAGATAAGAATATTTTGATGTTGTTAGAGGACATCATTTAAGTAATGAATGAATCTTTAATGGTAACTTATGGACTGTAAATATATTATCACCACCAAAACATATTTCATTAATGGAATCTACTAATATTGAACAAACCATGATAAAATTACTTTAAAGTATGCTTATAAGATTGTCTTTACCAATATTACACACATAGGAGGTCACCACAAAGAAATAAAAATATGTATTGGATGCTTAAAATGGTCATCACATAGATCACATCAACCAAACATAGATACATCCCCCATTAATTAAAAATTCTTCAAAGAGGAAAGAGGTCACTAACATTAAAGGTGTGGAGAACAAAAAAGGCATAATATTGGAAAAAGTATCTATGATCCCCACCTATAGAAGACACCACCTAGAATATAGAGAGTGACTAATGCCTCACACTGAATAGATCATTGAAATCTAGAATAGACACTTAATGAGGAGGACAACTAGAACATGTAATACAAGAATGACCACAGAGTTAGGTCTTCATTTAGAATATTACTACTGGGGATAAACACCAAGAAAATTCCCCATCTTTATTAGACATATTTGGATGAATAAGGTTACCATGTTTTCTTACCTTTATAAATGAATGAAACAACATCATATAAATGAAAAATACATTTTCATAGATGGATTGAATTTGTAAAGAAATGAATTAAAAGGGGAACTCACTTGAAAAATTTGGGATTATGGTTCTTGGTCATTGAAAGGATAAATTGGCCTATCCCGTATGAATATAGTTATGGAACTTACCAAACAATAAATGATAAATGTACATCATTGTGGAGGAAAATGTAAAATAAGGGTTAGAATATAGTGAAACCCTTGATCTGTATAGAATGGAAGAGTTCCCCAAGGAAAAAATCACACCTTCCTTTCCCATGGAAAATAAATATCTTATAATGATGTCATGTGATGCATGAATTGTGTTATCCAAAAATGTTGTTTGTGCGTAGTCTTATCACTATAAAGATGCTTAGTATATTTCAAGAATATGCTATTGGTACTGTGATCTGCAAAAAATTATGTTCATATTTTTAAATCATAATAATTCACTATTTTGTTTTCAAATGTTGACCAAATACATCATGAGTAATGTTATTTCATAAGTCTATTTTCATGTAATGATGTGTGGTCTGTATTTTTTTATATTAACTATTTTATTAACACATCCAATGATATCTCTATATTATTATTTTCATTAATCATACTCTTCATAAATCATAAATTTTAATAAAAAATAATGAAATATTTTAAAATTTATAGTAAAGTATATGATACCATTGTTGTATTTATAAGACATCAATTTTCAAAACAATTAGTGGAAAAAAAAATTTCATACTAGAAGATATACCATAATAGGTCTAAAGGTATTACCTAAAATTAATGAAGAATATAGAATTTCTTTTGATGTAGATAAATCATTTATTTTCCCACATGGTTAAGTGAAATTATTAGGTGGAATCTAATAGACTTCATCCTTCAATGGTGTTTATAGAATATTTAGTTTCCTAAAAAATTCTAAATTATATTTTACATAATCACTATAATATATTATAACCTATATTAAAAGAATATAAAGAAAAAATATATCTATATTGGATTTTTTAGTATTATAAATCGTCTTTAAAGGACTAAGAGTCTACTTATAGTTTTAAAGGATACTGCTTGCAGTCTGCATCATAATAGTGAATGTTTAATTATTGTTTATATTATGAAATACATTTTAAAATCATTATAATGTACCATCTTAACTATGGATAATTTTTTTTAACATTTACACAATTCACATAACTAATATAAAGTAATTTAAAGCATTATCATATGATTTTAACCAATATAAGAAATCATAAAGGGAAATAAATAGAACTATAACATGAAATAATATATATTGAATCAATTACATAGATAACAATATTCTAATATCGCTCATTGCACAACAAGCATCATGTTAAGAGTGATTGTCCTAGAGAACTAGCCATATTTTGATCTTAAATACATAAAAACATTATTATTTTTTCTATTCAATTGTCCAAAAGTTATATATGATAAAATTGATAACATTATCCAACTAAATAGCCATGTGTGTTATGGAACAAAAAATAAAACTCAAACCATGATAAAAACATGATTTTCTATTCTAATAGATATGAAATAACGAGTAATTATTTTAATGGGAGTACATTAATTGGATACTTTAATAAAAAATGATAAAAATTCAATTTGATATTATCTATTATTTATTAGAATCACATAAAATAGAAACTTTATGAGATTTTGACCTATTCATGATTAGTTTTATAACTATATAGATTAGTATCATAACTTGGGAGGTGTTTTCAGATATAAAGGTAAATTTCATAAGTAAAAATAAATGAATTTTATAAAACAAAAAATTAAATATTGAATCATTGGTGTTATATATATAGACAATACATAACAAATTTATGTAACGCCCTGAAAATCTAAATTAGGAACATTGTGTTTGATAGCTTGTATGACACACAACACCAAGAATATAAGGGAATCTAATATCTAAAGACTTTAAAATATAATTAATATTTTGAATAGATTCAATATATTCAATATATTTTAATGCATGAAAAACTAATTCAACGTTCATTACATGGAATAGTGACCCTCTTCAATGGATTATGTTATATGCTAGTCCGGGATTCACCGAACAACAATATATTATTTAAATATTATTATATATAACACAATAATTAAATTAGTAGTTATGAATAGAAAAAATTAAAATAGGAAAATTATGGGTTAAAAAATATAAAATAAATTAACTAGTTAAAAATTAATTAGAAATGAATATCTGAACCAAATGAATATAAACTGAATTTTTTTATAGAAAATTATTTTTATGCTCAAAATGTTATTATTATAAAATAGATTAAATTAATTAAAATTATTCAGTGATATTAATGTAATATATATAGATATAGATATATTATATTCAATAAAAAAAGTTATATTAATCCAATGGATTTGATATGCACAAGATAAGAACAAACCCTATTTCACATATAAAAACCCAATATTTTTTAAAAGGCAATTTTACTGCCTTTTAAAGGAGAATACTTTTAAAATATGAATTTTGAAACCTTAATTGATTTAATTTGTCATAATAAACTTAATATTTTGAAGATAAACATAATAATTATGTTAGGGTGAATTTCTGGGATTTTTCTGTGAAGTTTCATTTTTTAATGAATAGTGAAAATACGGAATTTTAGTACAAAACATCTTTTTCATATAATTTATTTATAAGGTTAAAATATATTTTGAATTAGTTTTAATGTATTATTAAATCATAGTTTTACCAATTAATCCAATTTTTTCCATTATAATCAATTCTTCATTGATATTGACAATAAAAACATAGCACAACTTCGAACACTTTTACGTTAAAAACTCACATTATCACCCCGTCTGTAGGATTAAATTTATATTAATTTATAGCAATTATGTGATTTTAATTATGAAATATTTATTCCATATTTGTAATAATCATAATTCATAATTTATAATATGATAAAATTAGGTTTTTGACCAAAATTATTAGTGAATATAATTAAAATTAATTACAATGATTACGGTAAAATTAAGCTTAATAACGTACTAAAACTTAACCTTAAGGGACCAAATAACCTATAAAAATTTTGAAATAACATTTTATAGACATATTTACACACTATAACTAATTGTATAGAAATTGGGCCATTATTGGAGCCACTTCCATTGTTAACAATGTGCATGGAATTACTTTGTGAAAATATTACAACTGTGCCACTCCTCCTCTATTATAAAAGGCCACCACCTCTTCTCCTTCTAAACACCTATGAAACCACTTAGGTTTTTCCAATATTTCCCCAAATACCTTCCCAACATCCATACCCTATACCTTTAAGCCTCTTTTTGTTCATAAATCCTTGAAAAAAGTCCCTTTGTTATAAACCCAAAAGAGTTACCCAATTTTTAAGGTAACATTTTACAATGATATTTTTTCTTTTATTTACTCCTCCACCCATTTAATTTTTTTAAAATGATTCTTATAAGATAAAAAAGAATCCTAAATATTTTTTTACTAAGTGTTGTACCTACACTTACACACACACACCCATATAATGGATGATGAACATACTGTTTATGTCAATGATCAACTACCGCCTCACAAAAGGATGATTCATAATTTTTCTTACTAACCCCTATCATGGTGAAAATTATGATGGAAAATATGTTTATATATGTTTTATAAGAAATTTTTCATGTATTTAATCTTATTTAATTCTTTTACCACACCAATATTTATATATTCCATTTATGAAAAAAAACTACATCATCGTTTATGGAAGTGTGGACTACCTCCCCCTCAAAGCGATGTGATTCATTCAAACTATTCATGAAATGTATAAAAGATGGTTTTAATTAAACATACATGAAAATAAAAACTTATATAATATATTTATTACATAATTAACTTTATTTAAATATAATATATGTGTGTGTGTGTGTATTTTTTTATTACCCTTTCACACACACTTAAAAAGTGATGACGACATTCATGGACGTGTGGACTACCGTCTCATCGAAACGATGTGATTACTTTTACACCAAAATAATTATATATAAAAGTATATATGATTAGATAAAATTATATTTATGATATAATTTTTATTCTATAATAATATGATGTTACTTAACTTCATTCTATTAAGATTATTGAAAAATAGGAACGTTCCTCATTTGTATATACGACCTACCGTCTCCATGATTGTAATGTTGATTCCCTTTTCATAACAATATTTAATTATTCTTTTTAAAAGTATAATTTTTTTATAAATATTATAATTATTACTTTATTATTATTCTGTAGACATTATATATTGATCCCTTTTATCATAGTTTACCAACCACAAGTTATTTTTGATACACAAATAGAATTTTTTCAAAACAACTAACATAAAAATAATTGTTAACATAGTTGCATATAAAATAGTAAAAAGTGAAATAAAAATGATTATAAATATGAAATAAGTTTCTTAATCAAATAACCAGTTAACATAATTTTTTTAATAAGGAAAATAAAGACACACAAGACAAGTCAAACTCAAGGTATGGTATTTTCATCTCATTTTTTTAATTCTATGAGATAAATAACACATTCAATAATTACTTATTTTTTGTGGTGTATATACTGAACATTTTTATATATTATATCATGAATTAATTTACCTTCATTGTATTTAAAACTTCCATGTAAAATTATTCATTAATTATTTTTATGATTGAAAATATTTTAATGTGGTATGAGACACTTTGGAATGTTTAAATTTTATTTTCCTCAGTAATAACATCAATAATATTTCAATGTTATTTTAATTAATTAAAATTATAATACCATGGTTTAATAAAACCTTTAATTTTCTTATCTACTAGTTATTCCTTACCATTTTCAAGTTTTATTACCATTTTCCACTCTGTTGTACTCAATTGTTTTTATAAAATACTTTTAATAAAAATCGACATTCTTTCTCTCTTTAGTTGGAAAACTGTTTTCTTCAAAAAAATCATGTTTTATTAAAGGGTTTTCAAATATGTTTTTAAATTATTTGGTAATGATGTTTTTAACCTTTTTTTCTTTTACCAATGTTTCTAAAGGAATCTTCTTATCTCTTTCCTAATAAATATTTTTTCAAATATTTTACCATGAAAAAGAAATATTCTTTTTACAACATACGGTAAGTAAAAATTTACTTGCCATCATTTATTTAAAGCTTTCATTACATGTCTAAATGATTTCATTTTAATGAAAAGAATTTCAAAATCTATTTTCAAATATTTTTTTTTCAAAAGGTTTTACAAATAAAAAATATATTTTCTTTAATATTGACTTTAAAGGATATTTTTATAGTATTTAAATTCATCAAAAACAAAAACCTGTTATTTTTACTCCACTTGGGATTTTTTGTATTGATACCATATTTATTCTTTCTCTGGAAGTTTTATTATTTATTTGGCCAAGGATGGTACTCATATTCAATTCCTTGAATAATTTTTTATTCCCGTTGAAATATTAAATCTCCTATGAAAATTAAACATTGAATTTCCCCCTAATTATCCATATCATTTATCATGGATATGATCATTTCTAAAACTGTATATCATTTTTCACATGGTATTTATTTTGAATGTTTTTTCATTATTGGGAAAAAATTTATAAATATCTATATTCTACTCCATACGGATATTTGATAAAGTACATTATTAAATATAATATCTGATTGATAAGGAATGTGTTGGATAAGTATGTCATGGGTGGGGCCCGGTTATTGATATCCCCTCAATGGATCGGTAGTCTCATGGATGGAGACATTTTCCTAGACACCTTAAATGGGTTTTACCCAATATGGTGTATTATGGCTTGTGAAAGGTCTTGGTGGTAAAAGTTCCACATATCTAGGAAACATGGTGTCTAATAATAAAGCATTTACCTCATTTGATTTCAATTATCTTCATCCATGAGATTTTTCATCGATATATATTTGGATACATTTAATTTTTCATTTCATTGATTAAATGGAAAGTGTTTCATTTTCTTACCATGTCACATTAATTTTTCCTTATCTAATTTTTTGAATGGGTTGTCTTTATAGTTATTACCATTCCATATTTTTTATGAAAATACTTCTTAGTTTTTTTATTACATGGTATGTGTGTTCAATTATTTACAATTCCATAATTATTAATCCCATTGATTCATTATTTCTTCCAATATATTTTTCTCTTACTGAACATTTTATCTAACCATTATTATGTTTATTTACCTATGAATCCAGGATGTGTACTATGAAATATATTCATGGATATACTAGATGGAACAAATTTATCCTCAGATTTGTTTTGTTAAAAAAATTATATTGTAATTAGTGTATTCATTTTTAATAAAATATTCATTTATGTATCCAGTTTTCCTATACTATTAAGCTCTTTTGTCCCTATTGATTTGGTTCATTGTAATCATGCTAATGTAATATTAGTAGATACTGGATCTTGTCTATCTGGGGTCAGGTGACTATAGTTGGTATCATAGGAAGTTTAGTAGTGACCTTGGGAACTTGATTTAAGAAAACATAGGTTATATATCATAACCTTAACATATAATTAGAGGATAAGTATAGTACACCATCTTATAATTTTGGAAAGGTAGAGATTATGTAGGTCTTCCTAGAAATACATACATGTTTTGATACTTCAAGTGGACATGGTTTTGAAACATATGTACCTAGGAATAATAATTCTAATAAGGTGTTTCGGTCCTGACTTGAGGTAGCTTGGTACACAAAAAAGATCCCTAATGCACACCTGGTTTGACACTCCTACTGGATATGTTTAGGAAAAATCATATTTTCTTTACAAAACACTATGAATGATTTTGAAAATGAATAACCTAGGTTAAACCTAATGTGATTTATATTAATGAAACAACATCATGATTTCAAAATACTATAAATTATATTATGGATAAAACCAAGACCAAGGAACGACCTATTTGGAAATACATAAATTCTGTCTTTAGTAATTGAGGTTGTATTGAAAAAATTAGTTAAAATTATATTTAGTGATTAACCTTATTTCAATGTTATCTCTAATAGTTATTTTGGAAATTAAATTAATTTGGTTTTAGAAAAGGAAAACATGTAAGCCAGGTGACAACCTATCAGGTCCAATAAGTCCATAGGTCTTGAACCCATGATATAATGATGATAAGGGTTTCATTCCAACTACTGACCCATACAATTTCTTAGTATATTTTTCATTGTTTTTAGTTAAACAATTTGATGAAAAACTGTTAATGATGACCCAATAGTGTCACTTTTGAGGATTTGAAATTAATATATTAATATTATTTGTTTTGGAAGATATTTAAAGACAAATATTCTGACTTTTAACTCTTTTATGGGCCTTAAGATCCTTTAGAAATGTATTTTTGGGCTTTAAGCATCAAAATTAATTTTACAATGAATTGTAAAATAGATAAAAGAACAACGAAATTTTGAAAAAAAATTATATAAATATATTGATTAAGTATACATAAGTAGTATAATAATTCCTCCACAATAGTAAAAGTATCTTAAAAAAAATATTTTCCTAATACGTTAATTTCTGTTGAACCGATGGTCTTCAAAATCATCACATATTTATGGATTTGACGCCTAACAATTTTAATTTATCATTCAATTTTTTTTATTGAAGACCTCAATCACTCCCTATAAATATTTACATGTTTCTTCCAAGTAATTATTTTTACTTTCCACTAATGTTATTCTACTTAGATACATAGTTACATGTTCTTCCTTGTGACCTTTGTACTTCCTATTCAATATTTTATAGAGGATGTTTATGAAACCTTCTCACAATGTGAGATTTCAACATAGGAAATATCAAATAATATATCACCAATATGAAGATTGAATTACGATGACAAAATTTAATTAAGGTGGGGGGAATGTAATTCCATTAAAAGATAAAGCTGGAATATTATATTTGATGGAATGTATGACACACAACACGACATGGGTAAGGGAATAAAATAAGCAATGAAATTAAAATATATTTACTATTTAAAAAAAGATTTAATATAATATATATATTTCAATGAATGAAACTATGAGTTATCGTGCGATAAATACAAGAATGAATTTCTTCAATGACTTAAGTTACACAAAGGACTGAGATTCACCGAACATTCATATATTATTAAAATATTATTATAAATAAAACCATAGTTAAATTAGTATTTATGAATATTAATAATTAACTTATAATAATTTTATTTTACACAAATATAAAATGAATTAAATTTTTACAAATTAATTATAAATGAATATAAGAATCAATTGAATATAAAGTAAATATTCTTATAGAAAACTATTTTTATGCTCAAAAAATTATTTTACTCTTCTAGATTAAATTAATTGAAATTAGTGTGTGATATTAATTTAACCATCATAGCACATCACTGAATACAAAGCCCAAACACCAAATACAAACTTTAATGAAATGTAAGAGTCGTTGGAAGAACAAACCAACCATTCATACCATCCACAGTGAAGAGATCCATCAACCAGGATCCAGAACTAGAGCTTCGTTTTGTGAAACCATGTCTGAATGAATTCACACCCCAAAGAGTTCTAGGAACCAGAAAATCCGACCGACTGGGAGAGTGACACAAGGAGTGTGACACCAGATCATTGAAGGGATCGGGCTAGGCTTCAATGGAGATCCAACCACTAGGAATACTATTAATATGATTTATTTATAAGGATAATTTATATTTTAAATTGGTTTTATTGATTAATTAGATCATATATTTATCATTTAATCTAATTTTGGTCTTTTTAATTAATTTTACTTTGAAAATTCTTATAAAAACATATAATACTTTTGGATGTTTTGTAATTAAAAACCTACATTGTCATCTCGTCTACAAGATAAAATTTAGATTAATTGATTCCACTAATGTGATTGGAATTTTTTAAAATGGATTCCATATTTTGAATCATCATAATGTATAAAACCTAATAAGGTTGAATTATTTTTTTAACAAAATTATTATTGAATGTAATTAGAATTAATTGTAGTAATTATGGTAAAATTAAGCTTATTATGGACTAAACCATAATATTAAGGGACCAAATGACCAATAAAGTTGACCAAAATTCATTTTATCGACATATTTATACCCTATAATTTTTTTTCCTGAATTGAACCATTATTTGAGACACTTTCAATGTGAAAAATATGCGTAGAATTCCTTTGTGGAAATATTACAAGAGTGCCACTCCTCCTCCGCTATGGAAGGACACCACCTCTCCCCCTTCTTCACACCTCTCAAACCACTCAGGTATAGTAAATATCTTCCTAAATAAATTCAGAACATACCTCAACAATACCATGAAGCATTAATTTGGTAATAAATCTTTAAAAGTAATGTATTTTTTATAAACCAAAAGCAGTTACTTGATTTTAAAGGTGACCGTTTCTAATGATACATTTTCTTTAACTTACTCCTACACCAATTAAATTATTCTTAAATAATTATTATATAATGAAACTAGTATACTCAATATACTTTGATATTTTTTATTAAGGTTTATTCCTATATTTACATACTCATCCATCTAATGGGTGATGAACATACTATTTATGTGAACGGTGAACTACCGCCTCATGAAATGATGATTTTTTATTTTTCCTACAACCACCTATCATGGTTTCCATTATGATAGAAAATATATTTATATATATTTCACATGATATTTATTATGTCTTTAATATTATTAAACTATTTTACAACACATATCCTTATAATTTCCATTTTGTGTAAAAATGATAATGTCATTTTTGGAAGTGTGGACTACCGCCCCCTCAAAGCGATGTGATTCATTCACACTATACATGGAACGTATAAAAGGTGGTCTTAATTAAACTTATGTGACATAAAAAAACCTATATATTATATTCATTACAAAGTTAACTTTCTATAAATAATATATATATATATATAAATATATATCATTTTTTATTACCCTTTCTCACACACTTAAACAATGATAACGTCATTCATCGATATGCAAAATGCCACCTCCTAGACATGATGCAATTCATTTTACATCAAAATAATTATATATATAAGTATATACTAGTAAAATAAAAAGGTATGCATAATATAATTATCATTATAAAATGATATGGTGATACTAACCTTCTTTCAATAACAATTATTGAAAAATAAAAAGGTTACTCAAGCGTACCTACGACCCATCATCAATATGATCATAATGTTTATTCATTTTTCATAACCATATTTAATTATTTGTTTTAAAAGTATAATTTATGCGTAAATATAATAATTAATTCATTTTTATTATTCTTTAGATATTATATAATGACCACTTTGACCATATTTGACCTACAAAAAGTTGTTTTTGACACATAAACAAAATTTGCTCAAAACAAACGATGTTAACAGAATTGTTTAATTAGTTGAATAAAAAATAGAAAAAAATTGAAATAAAAGTAATTATAAAGATAAAAAAAATTTCTAAATCAAGTAAATAATTAAGATATATTTGTTATTAAATAATATAAAGACTCATGAGACAAGTCAGACTCAAGGTAAGGGATTTCATCTCACTTTTCACTTCTCTGAGATAAAGGTCATGTTCACCACTTACTTCTTTTTTGTGGTGTATATATTTCCTATTTTTATATATTATATCCTGAATTCCTTTTCCAGCATGGTATTTAAGACATACATTTAATATTATTCCTTCATGAGGTTTATGATTTAAAATGTTTCAAAGTGGTGTGGGACACTTTGGAATGTTTAAATATTATTTTCCTCAACAATATCATTAATTATATTTCAAATGTTTTTCAAATCTAGGAAATTAAATTACCATTTTTTCAATAAAACCTTTAAATTTATTACCCTCTGGTTACTCATGACCATTTTCAAGTATTAGTTCCATTTTCCACTCATTGGTACTCAAAATGTTTTAGAAAATGTATTTCATAAAAATAAACTTTGTTTCTCCCTTTAGTCAGAGAACCTGTTTTTGTCTAAAAACCATGTTTTATTTACATTTTTTTAAAATTATTTGGTAAATAAGTTTTTAACCTTTTTTATTTAACAAACTTCTTCATAAGAATCATCTTTTCACTTTCCTGATAACACATTTTTCTATATTTTTATCGTGAAAAGTAATATTATTTTACCTTGTACAAAAATACGAATCTACACTATATAATTTAATTAAAGCCTCCATTACAGGTATAAATGGTTACATTTTAGAGAAATTGTTTTGAAATTTTATTTCTAAAGATAATGTTTTAGAAAACAAAATTATATTTTCCTCAAGAATGATTTTAAATTATATTCTTATAGAATTTATATTCATCATCCACAACAAACCTTTATTTTTAATCCACATGGGATTTATTTTATTGATACCATCCTAATTATGCATATGGATTATTTATTATTGATTTAGAAAAGGATAGTATTAAATTTCACATCCATGAATTAATTTGTATTCCCCCTGAAATATTTGATCTCATATGATCATTGAACAATGAATTTCCTCTAGTTATACATATCATTTATCAAGGATATGAAAAATTCTTAAACTGTAATACATTTTCTTATGGTGTTTATTTTCATTGTTATTTGATTATTTTGAGGAATATGGATAAATAAATATATTTTGTAGCATATGGATATTTTATTAGGAAATTTTTTAAATAGATTATTCGATGAATGGGGAATGTTTTAGACAGGTACGACATAGGTGGGGCTAAGTTATAGATAGCCGCTCAATGCGTCAGTGGTCTCATGGGACGATTCAGTTGTCTAGCCATAATATATGTTTTTTACCAAATATTTTGTAAACCATATTGTAAAATGTACTGTAGGTAAAGGTACCACATTCCTTGGAAACATGACATCAAATAATCATGCATTTCCCTGATTTAGTTTCAATTAATATTCAACCATGAGATTTTGTGTTGACATATCTATGGATGCATTTCATTTTTTATTTGTTGATGAAATGGAACATGTTTCAGATTATTACCATCCCATATATAGTTATTTGAATGGAATTTGTTTCCAGTTGTTACTTTTACTTATTGTTTATTCACTTGGTTCTCAGTTTTTTTGATTACATGGTATGTGAGTTCATTTATTTACCATTCCATAATTATTACTCTCATGTATTCATTTTTTCTTACACTATATTTTTCCCTTGTTAAGAATTTGAGCTCACCATTATTATGTTTAATTCCCCAGAAATCGAAGAATCATTCTACGGAATATATGCATGTATTAATGAGATAGAATAATGTTATAATCAATGTTATTTTTTTAGAAACCAATTATGGTGTAATTACTATTTAATTCATAATAAAAGGCTCATTTAGGTATCTATTTTTTGAATAATATTAAACTCATAGATCCTATAGGGTTTGATTACTTGTAATCATGTCAATGTAATAGTAGTATACACCGGCTCCCAACTATCTATGGTTGGGTCACTACATTTATTAGAATAAAAATGCAGTTAGTAATATAAGATAATTAGATAAGCGAGAATTGGATCTATGGGTTGGAAGTAAATGAAGAGATTTTTAATTAGATCTATCCACATATTATTTATATATAAAAGGTATATTTAACTGAAAATTATAAATTTGTTATTATGGTCCAGGAATGAATGTATTTTTTTTATTTTTCTAAAGAAACAATTACCTTTTATTATTAAGTAAAATATTTATTCAATATATATATATATGGAATGTTTTATAGAATAGAGAATATTTTGAACAGTTTATACATTTTAGACATGTACACTTCAATATATTGTATTAAAAATGATAGGGTGAAATAAAATAAATCAAGGACCGCTAATTTTATGAATTTCCACTTTGAGAAAAAAAGTGAGAAATTCATCCAAACACCCCATAAGGATGGATCATTAGAGTCATTTCATATATGTGGATCTATTTTATTAGTAAAAATAATTAAATAACCATATATATGAAATTTGAATGACATATTGAGATAATAGATTTGATAAATAGTTTTTTATGTTAACCAAAGAGAACACAATCAAGTGGTGGTTTTAAATATTTAATAACTTTAACTAATTAATGTAGTTGGTATAGTTATGTGTTCCTTATAAACCAAAGTCTGAAATATTTGAATTATTAAAAAATATAAAAAAAGTATAAAATCAACTTGTAAAGTGTTTTAAGATTCATAAATCATTTCATAATGAAGAATTATGAAGAGTTTATAAATCATCTAAGTGATTTAAAAATTTTAGTTAATAACTCACTTATTTGGTTATTCCATAGTGGAATAATGTATTTAAATGGGAAAATCAATCATTGTTATACATTTTTTGACTGATGATGCGTCAATTTAAACTTCTTATATCCTTTTATAGTTATAATATTGAAACAAATACCTTCAAAACTAACATTATCCTATATAAGAATGTTATAAAGACACTATATAGGATATATAAATGAAAACATCTTAACTATTATTTGAAAAGTATTTCTATTTGTAATGTTTTTTGAAGCATAATGTTTCAGAAAATATTATCAACAAGGTAGATAAATCGATTTTTATTGGATATCTAAAATAAACTAAGAGATAATATTTATTTTATCTTTCTAAGCACAAAGTTTATATATATTTTAATGGTATATTTTTTGAGAAGGAACATGTCACTATAGGATTTATGGGTAAATTGTAACAAGCCAAAATTTAATAAATTTATTCACTTTTAAATAAATGTTTTTCGGTATAATTTTATTTAATCTTTTTTTGTTTTAGAATAAATAATTACATTTATTAATAATAGAAATAATATATGTATATTTATATATAAACTTTGGTCTACCAAATACTAATTTGGTTTATGTATATATATAATGCACTATAAAAAGAATTTACTGAGTTAATATAAACGAAGAAACATTTAGTTACTATAACAATTTTACATTTGATTCATGTTTTAAATTTATTATTATTAAATATTTATTTATTTAAAATGTATATATGTATTTCATTCCCAATTATCATAAATCAAATAAATTATTTTTTTAAATACATATATGCATATTTACAAGATTTGTATTATTGATGAATATTTAAGTTAGATTTAAATATCCATATTGATATATAAGACTAAATAATATCATATTTTTAATGTTATATTTTTAATGAGATTGAGTTTTGGTCACTTCAAATGAAAATTTATTTTTCTGGTAAAATATAAATGTTTAAATTATTTAATTTTACAAATTTTTTGAAAAAAATATTATTTTAAACACTAAATCCTTTTATTTAAATACTTATTTTTGTTACTCATGAATTAAAAATATACATATAAGTTTATATAAAACATAATTTGTGCTGGATTTAATGGTATTAATTTTGTATCAAAAGTGTTATATTAATTATAAAACTATGTTTGTATTTATTTTAAATGTGGAAAATTATCAGTATTATTATTATGTTTGTAATTTATAATTTATACAACAACATATTTATAGAGGGAACATTAAAATTAGTTTGTAAACTTTCATTATTAATATATATAAATTATTTAATAATTTATTTATATATATAATCACGATGAAATTAAATTACACATAAAAAATATTTAATATACATGTAAAAATATTTTATTCATGATGATTATTATATATATTTTGATATCGGAATAAAACTATAAATTTGTTTTTATTTTAGGTAATCAATGTATATCTATAAAAATATATATATGTTATAAAAATAAAAATTATATACTAAATAAAAATAATAATCTATAATAATAATAACAACCATAATAATGTGATATAAAAAATGGGACTCACGTTTTTAGTTTCAGTTGAAACCGAAACACCACCTCAATCATCGGCTTCCTCTTGGAGACTCTATACATCGGTCAGTTGCTGGAGCCTGATTCTGATAACACCAGAGGCCATCATCTCTTTTCGAAGATTGGTAAAAATAATATTTTTAAAGTGATCTTTTTGAGAATATTTTTATGTGAGGGTGAGTATGATATTGGGATACAAAAGAATTGGGTGTGATTTCTTGTTGTTTATAAAATTGTGACGATGGATTCTGATAGTGACCTTGTGCACTTTATAGTTGATCCGAGAAAGAGAAATCAAAGATTTGGTTAATAGTTCATGTAAAATAAGAAGTTTTTGTCCTGATGAAATAATTTTGTTCACACCGAGTGTCTATATACATATACACACACACATTCTGATGATCATATGGGTAAATATATATATTGGTGTGTGTGTGTGTGAGTCCATATTAATGAAAGGCCTCATGGGGGTAGGAGGGTTTCTATGATATTACTGTTATCTTTTCCTCCATATAATTTACATTGGGATGATTATACCTTAGTATTAAAGCATTAAAAAATATTAATTGACATTATCCCATTACTGAAATTTTTCAGATTTGTAATAGTTAGTCTTAGGAACCGTTTCTATAGAGAAATGGTATGCATCATGATTTAAATGTAAGGTAATTTTTGCTAAAACCCTACTTAATTGGTTCAAGTGGGTTCTGCATTTAACATTTTATATTCATATTTGTTTTAGTCCATCAGTATTATATTTATATAAAGTTAATTTTATAATTTTATTAATTTTAATTATATCCTTATAATGACTAGAGTGTGTGTTATTTTGATTTTAGTTTTAAATTTTTGGTTTTTTTATTGCACTGAAATATGATGGTCCCAAATATTTTTGATTCTATTCAAATTATAGATGTAATTTCTTTTCTTCAGATTACCTATTTTAAAATGTTATTTTCTTGTAAATTATTTCTTTATTCCAAAACTAAGGGGATACACCTTCTTTAAAACATTACCTAAATGTTTTGAAATTATCTATTAAATTATTATATGAAAAATATTTCTCCCCATGATATTTCTTCTTATAATTTTTTTTAAATGTGTATAGAATTTTATTTCTATATATATGAATGTAAGGTAATTGATTGAAATTTCAAAAATATTATTTTTGTTTAAAAATACTTTTTTTTCTAAATAATTATACACACACATATATATATCATTAAGGAAAAACGTTTTTTCTTTAGAAATATATATATATATATATATCATTTTCCAATGAAAATTTTGTCCTTTGTTTTATTCTAAATGGTTTAATTTTGGGGGTTTGAATGGTTGAAAAATCATCCATATTAGGTTCACCATTTTTGAATGGATTCCAACCGGATTTTTTCATAGATCTAAAACCCCAAAAAGGGTACCTTATTTGATTAGTTTTACAAACCCTCTTTCCAAAAGGAAGATGGTTGCTGAGAAATGGTGCAAAAATGATTAGGGACTCACATTGGTGGAGAGGATGGGAGGTTGGGATCATCACACATAGTTAGGGGGGATAATTCCATACTTCCTGACTCTTATAAATATTTTAGACATATTCATTAATCCTTCACTAATTCCCAAGAATGACATCGATTATCCTTGAATTAATGATGAATTATTAGCACAAATAGAATTTATAACCATATTTATGTATCTTAGTTCTTCGTTGATGGATACATCAGAATGTATCAAAGGTTCTCCATTAATTATACCCTTTCTTATGTGTATTTGAGATTCATTATTCATTTATTATCATGATGTTGGTTTCAATCCACACATTAGGGAACCTTAGAATTTATCATCATCTATAAATAAAGAACCTATTTTGATATCGTTATCAGGACCATGAGACGGTCTTACTATATATACATGTGGAAGAAATCAGAATACATATATTTTGGTGCCTCTTAATGAGACACAACATAACTTTAATGTATTTGTGATGGGGACCAACCCAATTTCATACAGTAAGGAGGTATAGGGGAAAGGTTCCTCGTCAAATTTTATTGTGGTACTTCACTGATATGGCCAAAGGAAACTGGAAGGGATGTACTCTCCCATGTTGGATATAACCCTAATAACAATGTGGCCTAGAGATAATTATGGTTGATTTTTGGGGCGTTGGGATTGGGCCTCAAAAAATATCCCCACATATCTCATTTTGAAAAGAATAAAATCCCACGTAGTTTGAATAGGGTTGAGTACCCACACCTATGGGAGTCCGTTGAAGGTTTGTCTTGTAGGGGATGTGGGCCTTTGAGAGGATTGATTTGGGGCTTAAAAAAAATAAGTGGTCCTTAGGTTTCTTCATCGGTAATGTGACCCCTTTGAAGGTTAATGAATATTTTTTGGGATCACACCATATAAGAGGGTGCCCAAAAATTTGGATACACGGCTTTGAGGATACAAACCTATAGAGGCCCTCTAGTGTAAGGAGAGAGGAAGATCCGAAAAAGGATTCTCTACCGAGCCATGCATCTAATTGTGTGTCTGTCATGATCATTACAAACCTCTATGATCACGTGATCGATGATCGATGTGAGAAACAAGAGTAAGATTTTTATTTATAAAAACACACAATACTTCATCCACTAGTGGAAGAGGATAGGGCTACAGGAGAAAATAAAGAGTTTTCATGTGCCCGTCTCCTCTGCCATTTTTTGTATCTAGGATAGTCACAATGAGCTAACTATCTTCCTAAATCCCATATGAAAGGATAAGGGATTTCACTCAGGGGGATGACATGATTCCAGATCTAAAAAAAGATGATTATAAGGAAATAATTCCAATCATTGGGAAAAATCGGGACCCCACCCCTCACTATTTGAAACAGTAGGTCCCTTGTCTTAGAGACTATAAGGGGAGGGAAACACCCTAACCCTTATGTATGAGAGATAATAATGGAAGGTCAAGTAATTTTCCCTTGTGGTTTATACTAGGAAGTCCCTTGCACTTCCCACAGGTTTTGGTTCCATGTTACCAAATGTATTAATAACTACACACACCCCAAGGACCTAACCAATCAGGTAGGACAAGTTCAAGACCCCTCTTACCAAAAGAATGAAAAAATGAATAGGAGACAAGCTGGGGTGTCTTTATCCAAGGCTGTAAATTTATAGTGGATTCGGGGAAGGATACGATTTGGACTCCATCAGATGGAAGTCCCAAGGAATGATTTTCATTACCATTGGTGGTATGAATTGAAGGATCAAAAGGAGGCTCGCAAAAATGATTCTTGGGTGATCAGAATGTGGATCACGGAGGAGAAATATTAGTGATATAAAGGGGTCTCACACGTATCATACATGGGAAATATAATGAGATATATGGGTTATGGATAGACTAGGTTAACAAACTTGGTTGAGGCCTTTCTCTAGGCTCCAAGGGTCTCCAAAGGTGCCTATGGATGAATGAGTATTATGTCTCAGGATTTAGAAGGGGACCTTTCCCTTGTTTGTTTGCCTAAGGGGTGTTGGTTCACATTGGTGTTCTTATATTAATAACACCAACATGACATTAATCCTACCACCCCTCTTAATTACCTATTATTTCAAGGATTATGGATCTACCTGAATGTTTTAGAAGGCCTAAGAGATGGCCAAGGGTTGGTATAGCTTTGAGGAATTTCCAGGTTTTTTTTAGTTTTGTAAATGAGGATCCCCGGGTTGCTATTTATAGGAAATTTTCGGACCATGGGTGAAGGATTCAGTTCAGATAGGTGCTTCAAGCTGGTCATCATGTAGGTTTTTCATGTGAGATTCTCCATGGTGTGCCAATTTGGACCTGTGCGATGTAGTTGGGTCATTGGTAGGACATGTGAGGTGATGATGATTTGGGCCCTACTTGATGTGTCTTTAGCAATGAGCGTGACCCTTGGGATTATTCAATTATCCTTTAATTTAATTATTTACATTTGTAACATATTTTTTCATGAAAAAAATAGTTTCAACAAAATACCCCCCCTGGGATTCTGTCTGGTAGGAAGAAGTTGGTTTGGTAATATGGTAGAGTAAAAGGATTTTAATGGATCCATTCTTAATTGGCTTATATTTTTTATAAACCTTTTTTCTTAATGCTTGATAAAGAGGATGACTGGAATGTTGTTCAATAGATAAGTGAGAGGGAGAGTCTTGCAGGTAAGCCATGATGGGGGATCATTCTTGTCAATCGCATAGAGGTTTCACATGTGCTTCCTACACAGGGGTCCTTGTGTATATAAATAAATTTAAGGTCCACCACATTTCTTCCTTTTGTACTCACTTTTTTGATGTCATCATGCTAGTGATCCCATGGAACTATCCTATCCCCAAATTCTTTTTTCACACATGCCGAATATACCATTATCTATGGGACACATACACCAGGGTGTGTTCTTTGTGTTTGTTCACTTGAGAGAGTGACATGCGTGAGGACCCCTTAAGGAGTGACATGTGTGAGGCCACCCAAGTGAGTAACCTACATGAGTCCATGCCTTAGCCAATTTGTTTTTTAATTTATGAATTTTCTTTCAAAACCAAGATATATCTGTATTGAAATCTTATTACTTCCTTGAATATTCCTAATAGCTTCTTAGAAGGCTACAGTTTCTGATGAACAAACTAAAAATCATATCAAAGAGATGGTTGACGTTTTCAGTTTTAATTATTATCACATATGTGATACTACTCTCCTATAACTGGTGATTCTCATGAAGAAGAATCATCCTAAATATCCAAATAGTAACTATCATCTGACCAATTTCCTAATAAATCTGAAGGATTTTTTCATTCTGAAGCTGAAGAACTATGTCCTAATTTACTAGTTCTAGGAATTTATGAACTTCACCACTTCCAAAATCCTAGACTTGAAAACATACATCAATGTAAAATCCTCATGCATAGAATGTGTTAGGAATCACAATAGATGTTCCCTAAATTTAAAACTCATACCCCCTCAAGTTAAAGAAACATTTATACTTTTTTATCATTTTAAATTAAAAGATAGACCAATTAAAAGGCTGGAAGGAAGACTGGGACCTCCCTCTGAAAGGGGGTGATAGACATGAATGGATGTGGGAATACTTAGTGTGCTATGATTGTAGTGATTTTATGACTTACCTAATGGTGGTTGACATGTATCAGACTGTCTGGGTGGCCCAAAAATATTTATAAAATAATCCTAACATCATTCTTGGGAAACTAGGATGATTGATCCCACAGTACAATTCCTTTAATATAAGGAACTGAGAATATGACATCAGTTCGTTGAATCACTACATGATATTTGGAGATCCCATACTCAAAGATGTGTATGATGAATTTATCCCACTAAAATCCACCTGGGAAGATGCAGAAAGGACACCTATTCTGGACCGAAATTTATTGGAGATATCCTAAAATATGAATATGTATAATCCTTGCCTAATGGGGGAAAATATTTCAGATTCAAGGATGAGTTCTTTTCTAGAGCCAAAGGTGGAGGTTCCCATGAGGAAATTTCCAGCATGATGTCCTGCAATGGGGAAGCGGGGAATTCCTAGTAAATTCTGGCCCACATTAGATCAAGGTAAGTACAAACGATGGAGGTATGCAATCCTATATAATTTACCCTCTAAGACATATCTCAAATGATTCTTGGTAATGTGTCTAATAATCTAAATTCTTCTATTACATTAATAAAATGGTTGTGTGATGCTGAAAAATTCATTATAGTGGAAAAGCTATAAGTGGGGAATCATATGGAGTTAGAAGCCCATATTTTGGTAAAGATCCATCGTTTCCTGCTTCATACACAAACATGGAAGGACCCCTTCAGAATTATAGTTCCATTTCATTTATTATTGAGATGGATTTCAACAAACATAACTTCTTATGCTGTGTTTAGTAGAATCAAAGATCTTGGGGGCCGATTCTAACCATTTTTTCTGGACATATTTAGCATCTAACCCATGTGCCTGAAGCACGATAAAGCCTTAATAAGATTGAATCTTCTTAGAGAGTTTAATTTCTTATCATATGGGGATCTGACTAATAGGACGTTAACTGATTATGGAAAATATGGTGATTATCTAAGGCCACATATGATTGAATTCTGGGACATTATGCAAGTGGCCCAAATTGGTGTCTAAATTATATGTGAGGCCTATTCTCCATATATATTTTTATTCCAATTAATGTTCCTATCGAAAACAATTTTTTTCCCTACTATGAATATTTTATTATAGAGGAACCTAATGGTGGACAAGAAACTATGTATTTCAACATCTATGTAAGTGACTCGAGTAGTAATTTAACTTCCCCCAACAAGTGAATCCATTGGGTTTACCACATAATATGTAGAGTCTTGGATTTCATCATATCCCTACGAGGTTTTAAAGATTTTTATTCCCTAAGTTAGATCTGTAATGACTGATGGGTGGGAGAGGTATGGTAGAAAGGCTCCACCAATTATAGAGTGTGACAATGATGATGCCTTTTTCTCTTCCAAATGACCTCATATACGTTTTTATCCACAAAAAATGGTCAAAAGCTTTATGCCATCAGATATTGGGCCTAGATGGTCTACCTAAATCAACAAGAGGTAACCAAGACCATATTTCCCACCTTTTAATTGCAACAGAGTGTCTTAAGAATCCCATGAAACCATTTAGGGTCAATTCTTCTTCCAAGTGTTCCAAAACAACCTCATATTTGTTTGGATGGAGGAAGTTCAGGATTGGAAGAGAAGGACTTATAATGCGAAATACATGTGGTCACTCCTTCATGATTGGTAGTAGGCTTGGTAGATTAGATATGTTCAATCCCCACCCAATGTCCACATTGATGCTGACCCTATCAAGGTGGGAATATATATCTAGAAACTATCGATGCTAATTTACACCACTGATGATCATATCCTATCCAAAAAGTAGCTGACATATAAGCTAGAATGGGGGACATTGAATGGATTTATGATCCATCAACTTATGAATGGGCAGACCTCACAGATACTAATGATATACTTTTTCCCTTCTATTTCTTTTCTAATTTATCATGATCTTATTTTCTTAGTAAATGGTAATTACAAAGAAAAGGGCGACCCTAATATATAGTGGGTAGTGGGAGAAACATTCTGGATCACTTCCTCATATTACGTCCTGATAGGATCCCATGTGGGGGATTAGGAATTAGCTTCTAAATTCGGTGATTTATCCTCATAATAGAGGATGATGGTTGATTATATGGTATGAATGTTCCCTCGATTGCCACCTCCACTACCAACATATGAGGAGGATATTTCCATCCTCCAACTTTCAAAAGTGAAGGAATGATAGAGAGTTAAGAATCTATCCAAGAAAATCATTAGTAAGGGTGAAATTTCCTAAATCTATTTATTCTTGATTTTTCTAAAATAATTTCTTAATCATGCCATTTTTTTAGGGTCCACTCCCTTCTCCTCTCTCATGGAGCATAATGATAACCCCTGATATTTGAGGAGGATATCTTGGATGAGGTGTGGGTTTCAGTTGGTGAGTCGGTTCCCTTGACCGGAGAAATATCAAGGGTCAAGGTTCTATTTACTCCCATCACTATGGAGAGGGGGTATAATCCTAGTAATGACAAATACACATAATAATGTGTCCTGATACAATTACTCACTCCAATTCCTTATGATATTTTAAATCATCCACATACACTAGAGGACACTTGGATTTCCATTATCGATCAAGTCACCACTCTAGAAGGGTATTATGTGTTTCTCAGACCATCTGATGTAGGTGGTGATGCTAGTATTGATCAAGTAGGGATTAAAAGGGTCGCACCCATTGAATGTATAGTGGATTTGGTTGACAGGGGAGAAAATTTTGGTGTTGATCCTTTTTCATTAGACACCCTTACTAGTAATGATTCATTGATATTTAATTCCCTGTATAATGAAATATTGGAAACATTAAATAAAAATAATAAACAATATGTCTCCCATGAGTATTTTGGGTTCTTTAAGAGGGAATTGTGTGGATGTGATTTTTCTCTATGAATCACTTTTGAACACATTCGACCTTCTTTCATTTGATGTCATGCACCAGAGATCAACTTGTGGAGATTAAACTGTAGAAAATATTTTCGAGGCACTTAATGACCGAGATTTATAATTCTATCTTACTCTCATTGATTAGGGAGTAACAACTACGGAAATTGAAGTGGGAGATTCTTGAGGTCCCTCTATCCTGGTTTTTGGGAAAACTCTAGAGGATTTTCCTTGTTAAGAGGTTCCTACTGATATCATTGAGACCATGGATTTTAGGGTGGTATCAATCCTTGAAGTTTATCCACCAATGGGTGAGAATTTTTAACTACTCTAGTTGTTTCACCACCTTTGATTTATGTTAATATATTGACATTAAAGACGTTTTTATCTTCTATCTAGTTCCATTCACTTTGGTAGCATATCCTAAAAGGGGAGCTCCCATTCCAATTAATACAACACTAGTAGGTGAAGATTGAACTATATTAGAGTGAATGGAACAAGGTGCCTCATTCAGTGTTCTAATCCTAGAGTACATCTCTCCCTGTGAAATAATTTCTAATTCAGACTTGGAGATATAGGATTCCCTACACATCACAAATTTTATCATTTCGAGCGATATCTGGAAGATAGTCTCAGAGACACCACTCAAAGACCTACCATCATGAATTATCTGACTTCCATACCTATTTTTCTTTTTGGGGTATATAAGGTTTGAATATTTCACAATCCAACACACTATAAAGTTGATCATTTGGAAATGGTAAAATGAGTGATGTTTGGAGTATGTTGAGGCACAATTGGCTGGAGAGTTTGAAGATCTTAGAGCTACTATATCTTAGGAAGAGGTTATCCATATCAAGGTGGTGGACGATTCTCACCTCCACCTAGATGATAAATCTCCCCAAATTGTATTCCTTAAAGAAGAACTAAATTCCATAATGGAATATATTGTCTAAATCCACCATTCCTTCAAGTGTGTATCAGAACAAGGAATGTAACGACCCCAACATTCATTAATGAAAATTATTCTTGATATAATTAAATTTATTATTATGGTTATATAAAATGTGAACTTCTTTGGTTTTATGTTTTTGGATTTTGAAATACCATTAAGAATTGTGACTTTTTCTAATATAGCCGTTGAACAATGACCACAAGATTAGTATAAATATAGGGCATTAACAAATCCAATTTACCCAGAAAAAAGAGACGTTGGCCCCATCTAACAGACTTTCTCCATAGGAAGCCCATTTTTTGGAGCTCGGAAAGGAGGTGGCATCATGGGCTTCGCTCTTGACCACACCCAAGCCAAGATCGAACATGTTAATCTTGAGTGGAACTGACTACGGGAGAAGTGGAAGTTAATATAGATTACCACCCGAGCCTTATTATCTGAGCCACCCCAAGAGTCTATCACCATCGCACACCTTACCCTTTAGTCTTATGAGGGTGTTATAAGGGGTTATGTAATGATACCCTAACACTATGACTATGTAAATTATTTTTGAATAAAGAATTTGCATTCATTTTATTATTGTTACTTTGTAAATATTTTTTAAAGCATGAATAATATTTTTAGTTAATATTCAACTGAAAAATCTATTTTGATAAATTAATGGATTTTTGAATTAAATAATATTTTAATAAAATATTATTATTATTATATTTTTTTTTAAATAAATGATTGTATAATTTTATGAATGAAATTGTAATTTTTATTAAAGTTTGAAAGCTATTTTTGTCAAAACCCATGAATTTTTGATAAATGTCAGTTTTTATTTTTAAATGTAAAAATTCACATATTTTTAAAATTATTTAGATAGAATGAATATTATTTTTTAAATCAGGATTTTGAAACTATCCAATGGTGAATTTTTCATTATTTTCTGAGACAGTCAAATTTTTGGGTAAAAATTAAATACTGTTTAAATATATAATGTGTTTTATGACATCATAATGACCCAATAGTGTTGTAATAAAATAAAATAAATATTATGTTTGGAAAATATATGTTTTAACATTTACATAATGTGATTTTGGGATTCTTTGATTTATTTTACAAAGCTTTAGTGGACCCTTCAAGGCTTATAAAACATTTTTTCTTTTTTAAATTGTTTTCCTTCAGAGTGTGACTCACCTCCACATAAGTAACCCTATTATTTTAAAAAGTTCGGACATTGGCCTGATAAAATATTGTTTTCCAATCCCATTTTTCAAAAACCAAGGCCAAAACCCATGGGCTTTTTTGTGTTTTTGATTAGTTTAATGTCAGGTGTCCCAAACCTAAATAATAAAGAATTCCCTCTTATTTCCTATATAAACCCACCAAAGATCTCACTTCCTATTCACTAAAAGCCTTTGGAGTTGGACCAACCCCATCCATCCTATATCTATAATCCTCCCAAGGTTCCTCAATCTCCCAAGAATCCTCTCTCAAGCCTCTCCCAAGCCTTTTGGATCACACTTCCAAGTAAGGGATTTCTTCCTTTCTCATTTTTGTCCAATTTTCTTTAAGTTGTTATGACCTTTTGTTTTCCGTTCCCAATGTTGGGGTATAATTTCTCACCTCCACCATACTTCCCTATATATGTTTGAATGATGAGATACTCCTTTCAATCTCATTAAATTCCTCCCATGTACACCTATTACTATGCCGGAATTCTGAATGGAATTTCTCTCTCATCATTTACATTCAAGCAATTCTTTTGTATTATGAATCTAAATTCCAATAAAATTTTTGGGGCATGTATCTATAAAACCCCATTAAATTACATTTATTTTAAATATTATGAGACAACCCTTTCTTTATCATCCACCATTTTTATGAGTTCTTATGTTACGCCGCCGAAATTGCACCGCGATGTTCCATGCCAAAGTCATTGTGTAGTGAATACCATGCCCATTTCTCTATCCAGGGTATTCACCTTTATGCACATTTACTTATTGTTTAATGAATTTAATTTTTTAATTACACACTCCTTTATCATGGAATAAATGATGATGTTTTGTTTTATGATCAATGTGGCACACTTATGGATGAAATGAAATATTTAAGAAGGGTGTGCCCTGATAGCGCTCAATGCATTGGGTAAAATATAGTATCACGATATGTCATGTGCAATGAGTGTTGACTCATACTAATTCAATTTAAATGAGGGTTTAATTGTGCTTCATGTTCAATGAGGGTTTAATCATGCCCCATGTGCAATGAACCTTGGATCATGCTAATTCCATGTTAAGTGTTGTTGCCACATTTCCATGTTATGATTATCAAGAGTTATCATGACTTTATTTTCATGTTTCTATTGTGCTCTATTGATATTTCTATTACCTAACATGTATTTTAATCTTCATTTTATTCCTAGTTTACTCCCTTACTGGGATTTATAGCTCACCTTTTTCTTATGCATGTCCTCAGGTTATCCCATGCAATGTTAAGTACGAGGGAATGTAGTAGTCATGTAAAGGAAGTTTTCAATAAGATGTTGTGTTCTATGTTTTATGTTGTTATGTAATGTTACTAAGCCTCAAAAATAATAGAACTATCAATCTTCCATGTTGTATCAAGTGAGGAGTTTGTGTAATAAATCATGTTTATGTGTGTATTAAAGAGCACAGTTGTTATAGTTGGTATTAGAGGGAGTTTTAGTTGTTTTGGGGATTAAGATTAGAAAATCCTAGTGAATCCTTAGAGAAAAGAATAAGTATAATGAAAACATCACTATGTTTTGGTGATTATTGAGTATGTGGTTTATCAATAAAATACATCCCTGTCTGGATATGAGCAGTTAGAGGCAGCTCTGGCATAGATGTATCCTAGGGGTAAAACATGAAAACACTACTTTGAGCTGGACTCGAACGAGAACGGGTGCATGAAAACAGGCCTTACTGCACTCTTGGTTATGACACTCTTGGGGGATATGCTTTGTTAAATTCACAATTTTAGTATAAACATATATTAAGGGACTTAAAAAATTCCCTAAGAATATATGTTAGAAAGTAGATCATGGATAACATACATTGAAGCCCATAGATTTATAAGTTAAGGAAATAAAAGCTATTTATAAGTCATCTATTTTTTCCCTAGATTACCCTTTATGTTTTTACCCTAAAATAATTTTATTCCATCCAATGGCCGGTAATAGGAGGAGTCGGGCTAACAACCGATGTGAAGATCAATGTGATGATTGTTCTAATGAGATCCCCAATCTGATGGGAGTGGGAATCGTGAACATTATCACGATACTCCATTATTTAACTCAATAATTGAATAAAAACATGGATCAAGTGGAACATTCAACCCCCTTAAGAAAGAAAAAGTCGTTATCGAGTGCTTCATGGGAAAAAGGCCTCATAATTTTAATGGATCATATGATCCATCAATTGCTAAACAATGGATCAACTCCATTGAAAATATCTTCTCTATCATTCAATGTTCGGAACAAGAAAAGGCTCTTATGGATGCTTATCATATGGAGGGTGAAGCCCATCCATGGTGGAAATTGATCAAAAAAAACAAATCCTGAGGAAGATATCGAGGATTTGGAATGGAAGGATTTCTTGAAGATGTTTTTTGACAAATATTTTCTACGCACCCTCTAGCTTAAGATGAAAAGGGACTTCTTTTCCCTCAAGAAAAAATATGATGAATCTATCAGAGTGTACGAGGAAAACATCACAAGGCATGTACGATATGCTTCTCCTTTTTCATTACCCACAAATTCAAGTTTGAAAACTTCTTTGGTGGGAAGAAATGTAGCCTGTAGAAATCCCTAGAAATTCGTGACTTCGAAAGCTATGAGTAAATTTTATGATTTCCCTCAAGGTTGAAATAGAGATTGGATAACCTCAGGGGTATCATGGAGATAAGAAGCGTAAGGTGGACTTCAATTCTGGTGGTCTGATGGATAAATCCAATGGTGCTAAAAAAAAATACAGTACCCTACTTACCAAAGGTGAGGAAAGAATCACCCTAAAAATTTCTTGAAGGGGATGAGGAAATTATTTAGGTGTGGAAGAGAAGGGAACCTAGCCATTAACTGCCAACAAGAAAAACCCATACCTGCGATAGAGGAGAGGAACGCTCCGTTTGACTCTCAATGCATTGTTCATTGCTTCAACTGTAAAGAACTAGGGCATCTTGAAAATCAGTGCCCTAAGCCAGGGGTTTTTTGAGGCAACCAAAAGCCTCCATGGTAGAAAGGGTGAGATTTTACCATTACTACTGCTAATGTGATCCCCTATAATGAAGTGGTGATAGGTACGCTAGTAATTAATTCATGAATAGTGAACGTTATTTTATATCTCGAAAGTTTAGTTGAACAATCCCAACACCACCACAAATCATGGAATTAAAGATGTAGGTGAGTACGACAAATGGGGAAATCATTGCATCACATGAATATAACTCCTCCTCTATCTTAATCGGTGGATTGAACTTTCCAGCGAACCTTGTCACACTCCCTCTGGTGGAATTTGATGCAATTCATGGCATGGATTGGCTTTCCTTATATAGAGCCAACATAAATTTCCATGAAAGGTAAATCACTCTCCATGTGGAGAATCGACCCCCAATTCTATACAAGTGCAAGGAGGAAGATGAAGCTTCTTTAGCTCAATCATCTCAATCATGGATATTACTGCCCTATGAGCACACATATATGGCTCAAATGATTGAGTCTAAGGAGGAAACCATCCTTGGGGACATTCCTATTGTGAGGGAATTCGCTGAAGTGTTTCTCGAGGAATTGTCTTGTCTTCCTCTTAGAAGAGATATTGAATTATCAATTTAGCATATACCTGGGGAGTTGTCAATATCCAAGACTCCATATAGAATGTCTATTTTAGAGGTTGAGGAGCTGAAGAAACAACTATATGAGAATCTGGATAAAGGGTTTATACACCCAAGTACTTCCCCATGGGGTGCACGAGTCCTCTTCATCAAAAAAAAGGATGGATCAATGCACCTTTCATTGATTATCATGATCATAACAAAATCATGATAAAGAAAAAGAATCCTCTACATGAATTGATGACTTGTTAGATTAGTTTCGTAGAGCAAAATACTTCTCCAAGGTGGATTTGTAGTCAGGGTAATATCAAGGGTGAAGAAAGAAGATATCCCCAAGACTGCTTTTTGTACAAGATACGGGTACTATGAATTCATAGTAATTCTTTTCTAACTCACTAGTGCTCTATAAATCTTTATAGACTTGATGAATAGAGTTTTTAGATATTACCACAACAAATTTTTGTTAGTATTTATGGATGATATTCTAATATACTCCAAAACCCTATAGGATCATGAGAATCATCTCAGAACTGTACTAGAGACCTTGCAGAAGGAGAATCTCTATGAAAATTACAACAAGTGTGTGTTCTAGTTGAAGGAGGTCCCATTCTTGGGCCATATCATCATAAGTAATGGGATATATGTGGATACCTCCAAAACAAATGAAATTGAGGGATGGATGAGGCCAATATCTGTAATGTATATCCAAATCTTCTTAGGGTTAGCTGGATATTATCGATGATTTGTGAGAAATTTCTCATGATTGTCCAACCCTCTTACTAAGCTAACTCGGAAGGGAGTAAAGTTTTCTTGGAGTGATGAATGTGAGGAAAGCTTCAAGGAGTTGAAAAGGAGGCTTGTAACTATTCCCTTACTCACTTTACCCACAAGTGGAGAATTTTTTTTGGTATTCAGTGATGATTTGAAGAATGGCCTGTGATATGTGTTGATGAAAAATGACAAACTCATTGCCTATGATTCAAAGAAATTGAATGTTCATGAGCAGAATAATCCAACACATGACTTAAATTTTTCTGTGGTGATCTTCGCTTTAAAAAATAGGAGACATTATCTCATTAGGGAGAAGTGTGAAATATATATAGACCACAAAAGCCTCAATTATATATTCACACAGAAAGAGTTGAACATGAGCCATAAAATATGGTTAGAGCTGATCAAAGACTATGACTGGTCAATCCATTACAACCCTGGAAAAAGCAAACAAGGTGGAAGATGCTCTAAGTAGAATGGAACCAGCAATTCTATCATTGATGATAATTGAGAAGGATCCAGTCTTCTTAGATTTGATGAAGATAGACATGGGAATAAAATAGAAGGGAACTTCATCAATCGTTTCACAAATGATTGCTCAACCGTCTCTTTTGGAAGGGTTAAAGAATGCTCAAAAGGATGATGTGGGAATTCAGAAGAAAGTGGAAGCTATCAGAAAAAGAAAATCCCCAGAGTTCAATGTTAATGAATAAGGAATTTTGATATTTGGGAAAAGGCTGTGTATTCCATAAAGTCCAGAGCTGAAGAAGGAAATTTTAAACGATACACATAGTTAAAATTTCTCTATTCACCAAGGAAACACAATGACGTATCGAGATCTCTGAGAGAATTATTGGTGGGATAATATGAAGAAGAAGATCATTGAGTATACATCAATGTTCCTGGTGTGCCAGCAAATTAAGGAAGAGAGAAAAAAGTCTAAGGGGATAATGCAACCATTGCCCATACCAGTATGGAAATGGGATAACATCACCATGGACTTTGTCACTAGACATTAGAAGAAATCCGAAGGCAACAATGCAATCTGGGTTGTTGTAGATCATCTTTCAAAGTCTGCACACTTCATTCCAATTCATGAGGATTTGTCATTGGATCAACTGGCACAAATATATATCAGGGAGGTAGTGTGGATGCATGGAGTAACACTATCTATTGTATCCGATCGAGATCCAATATTCACCTCTATGTTCTGGAAGGGTCTTCAACATGCTCTAGATACTGAACTGAACATCAGTATGGCCTATCATCCTCAAGATGATGGTCAATCTGAGCGAACTATTCATACACTGAAACATATGTTAAGATCATGTTCAATAGAATTTAATGGAGTTTGGGATCAACATATTCCTCTGGTTGATTTCTCCTATAATAACAGTTTCCACTCGAGCATCCGAATGGCACCTTATGAATCCCTATATGTGAAGAGGTGAAAAACACCAGCATGTAGGGATGAAGTCAGTGAGCGTAAGCTTCTAGGACCAGAAATGGCCGAAGAAATGGTGGAGAAGTTGAAAACAATTTAGAAACATATCAAGGCAGAACATAGTCAACAAAATATTTATGCACATAATCGTTGAATAGACCTTGAGTTTAAAGTTGGAGATATGGTATTTCTATGCATATCTCCATGAGAAGAAGGTCATGAGGTTTGAAAAGAAATAGAAGTTATGTCTTAGGTACATAGGCCCTTTTGAGATTGTTGATCGTGTTGGGGATGGGGCCTATCGACTAACACTTCTACCTACCATGGCCAAAGTATATGATTTCATTCATGTATCCCTCTTGAGGAAGTACATACCAGACCCTTCACATGTACTCTCTTCATAGGTAGTGTAGCTATTTGATGATATTTCTTACAAGGAGTAACCGGTGAATATCTTAGATCGTAGGGAGAAAGTCCTACTAAATAAGACAATGCCCCTCGTGAAAGTGTTGTGGAGAAACCACATGTTTGAAGAAGCGATGTGGGAATCAGAGGAAGTGATGAAGCAAAGTTACCCACATCTGTTTTAGTGTAGGAAAATAAAATTTGGAGGGCAAAAGGGGCGAGATTGTAACGACCCAAACTTTCATTAATGAAAATTCCTCTTGGTCTAATTAAATGTCTTATTATGGTTATATAAAATGTGAACTTCTTTGGTTTTGTGTTTTTAGATTTTAAAATACCGTTAAAAATTGTGACGGTTGCTAATATAGTCATTGAATAGTGATCACATGATTAGTATAAATATATGGATTTAACAAATCCAACTTACTCATACAAAGGAAGCGATGACCTCATCCGGTAGACTTTCCCCATACGAAGCCCATTTGTCGGAGCTCGGAACATAGGTGGCATCACTGGGCTTTTCTCTTCACCAAGCCCAAGTCATGCTTGAACACGTTAATCTTGAGTGAAACCGACTATGGGTGAAGTGGAAGTTAATAGAGATTACCACTCGAGCGATGTTATCCGAGCCACCCCAAGAATTTGTCACCATCACACACCTTACCCTTCAGTCTTATGTGAGTTTTATAAGGGGTTATGTAATGAGACTCTAGGACTATGTACATAGCACTATGACTATGTACATTGTTTTTTTATAAATAATGTGCATTCATTTTATTATTGTTACATTGTAAATAGTTTTTAAATCACAAATAGTATTTTTAGTGAATATTCTATTGAGAAATATTTTTTTGAAAATTAATGGATTTTATAATTAAAATAATATTTTAATAACATATTATTATTATTAAATTAATTTTTATTAAATATAATTTATTTTATAATTTTATGAATGAAATTGTAATTTTTATTAAGGTTTGAAAGGTGTTTTTGTCAAAACCCATGAATTTTCAATAAATGTAGGTTTTTATTTTAAAAGAAAAAATTCACATATTTAAAAAATTATTTAGATAAAATGAATATTATTTTTGGAATCTGGATGTCAAAATTATCCAACAGTGAATTTTTCATAATTTTCAGAGACAATTGAATTTTTGTGTAAAAATTAAATACTGAAGTGGTAATCACCATACAACCATTAGGGTTTTGGAAGGATGTTTAGAATTCTAAAGCCATAATCTAGAAATTAAATTACCATGTCAAGGAACACTTGTAAACATTGGTAGAGAAACTCCATCTTGTGGAAGATCTTATGCATTTTAAAACATGAATAAAGAATCATTTTTCCTTGTTTCTTTGTCACTTTACTCATTGTAATCATAACACGACATTCAAAATGACTCATTTTATTGAATTCCATTGTGTTAAACTGATACCATTACATATAAAAGGATTAGAGGGCTCTAATTAAGTCTCTTGACCAATTGAGAATAGTTTTTCTTTTTCAAGGGTCGTATAACAGAGCCAAGAAAAATTGTTTCTTTTGACTCATCGCCTTAGTTTTTTTTTCTGAATTCAAATATAAATGATACTTAATTATTGAGAAATGGATCTATTTCTGGATTCCCTTTATGGGTTTTCAAACATAAATGTTTTGTGATTATTTATTTTAATGGCTCAAATTTCTTCCTAGAACTTGAAAAGTGCATGCCTAGTGAGCTGAGACTTGACTTTTATCTAGGGTTCCCTTTACTTTTATTCATATTAGTGAGTACCATGTCTCATTTCGAGGGTAGTTTAGATTCTTACAAGATAGACTAATGTGACTGGTGTATTAGGTCAAATAGTTTTGACCATGAGTTATTGAGTGATGACCCAAGAAGGGAATTCATGCCACAAATGTTCCAACATTCTTTGGATACCCAAAAGGGGATTTTGATTCATGGTTTTTTTATTTCTCTATCACAAACATTATGTGTGACTAATATTAAAGGAATGAACATAAACAATATTTTAAAAGAATTTTCCATCATGATGTTATTTTTAGGACTTATGGGGAAATAAGAGGTCTCTCTTGGGGATGATTCTACCTATGGTTGATGGACCAATTTTGTGGGATCTCATACAAATCCAAACTAGTGTGTATCATTGCATATTCAAAACAAATGTGTCTTCAACAATCAGAAATGATTTTATCTATGGATGGATTGTTTTTGAATATCCAGATTTCTCAAGGCCATGGAGGGTGGTTTATTAAGGGATGGTGTTTGGGAAATGGGGGAGCATATTTATTGGCACTATACATAAATGGAAAACTGCTTCTACACACATTTGGATTTTGTAAAGGATGGTGAATTATATTGGGTGACCAACATCAGGAAGAAAGTCCCCTCATTGAGAAGGGTTGACACATTATGAAAATTAATATCATATGACCAATATATGTACTGAGTAGTTTAACTTCTTATGATAAGGAAGATGAGGGATATGGTTTAAGGTTGTTTAAATTTGACTGATAGATTAAATATTTTTTCCTTTCATAGTAATCATTACATGAAAGTTCCTTCATCATTAGGAATTAAGGTGAATGGTTTGTAAGATATAATTTTGGGGTTTACATATTTGAAGAGTGATATGGGAGAGAAATGTTGTTTGGGATTATGCGGATATATGAGGTCTCTCAAGGTATAAATCTTCCTTTGGTTAATGACCCTTTTTATGGGTGACTCATGCAAAGAAAAATTGGAGCATATCAATGCATAGTCAAAAGATGGTATCCTATGACTGGAAATACATTTCAATTGGTGACATATGAAAAACCAACCGAGGCATGTTACTTCATAGTCAAACAAATGCATCCTTGGAAATATGACATTACTCTACCAATGGTCGGGGAAAGATTATGGATATTTGGATTTTCCCCAACATAGAGTTTGGTTTATGTAAAGTGATTGAATATGGATGGATCATTTCGTATCAAAGGTTTCAAGAATAAAGAGAAATGATTCCCTAATCAGGTATAACCAATACTTAGGAATGGGGAATTTTTTTTATATTGTGGTCGAGTCCAGGAAAAAGTATCTAGGAATTAGTATGTATACCATAAATGTTAGAATCAATCCTCACATAGTTCTTCCAATTATTTCAGATACAGATTGATTATTTTGTGGAGGAGGGGGATTTCTTTGATTTTGGGCACACGAACAGGGTGAGAACCCATATGAATCACTTTATGTTGATGTGACTCATATGTAGGATGGTGCAGACATATTCCATATTTTGGTTGGGCCAGTATGTAGGATCGAGGCGTCACTATGTATATCTTGGGAATGAGAATCATTCTGTATGTAGTTCTTGATTTTATATCATGAAAGTGACACGAACCATGTAGTTTAACGTCATGTGGTAAGAATTATTAGTTATCCTTTTAAGTAATTGTTTCCAAGACCATAAAAAACATGATGTGAACTAATATTCCTTGAGTATGTGGGGAATCCTTTACTAAAACTCATAATCCCATGTGAGTTATGGTCTTTTTTTGGGAAACAAGGAGTGGAAAATGTTTATTCCCCCACAAAAAAGAAATAAAAAGGAAGGATCGGAGAATTTATATTTTGTATTTGATGGGCTTGGATGTAGGATCCAAGCCACCCTATGTATCTCATGGGAATGAGCATCAGGCCATATGTTGTTCTTGGAAACTGTGTAATTTAGTTTCAGGCAGTGAGGACATCATCCATGTAGTTTAATGTCATATGGTAAAGATGAAAGCTACACAATGTGGAAAAGAAGGAATAAGTCCTTTTAAACATTGTTTGGTAATTTATTAAATAATTTCATGAGTGGATTCCATTATTTTTTTATTTGAGGTTTACTGATCTAGTTTCCTAGGGAATCTTATATTTGGTACACAAGGTAAGAATACATTTTAATGTCATGTGATGAAGGAATTTTCATATAGTTTAACATCATATGACTAGGATGATGTGGTGTCTTATAGTTTTAGGTCATATAGAGAGCACCAAATTTCATAGAAATGCTAATGGGTATGTGGATTATCGGTCTAAGGATGTCCCGACATTATTCTAAAGTGAAGAGGGAAATCATAAACAATGGTCTTGGGGATTCCCATATAAGTAGAAGTGGTGTGGGATAAGAACTCAAGAAACAAATGTGGACTAATATTTAAAAACATGGTCCCCTAAAAAATAGGCTTATAGATATATAAGAGGTCTCTCTAGAGGGATAATTTTCCTTTTCTTAACAGATCCGTCTGGTGAGTGACTTATAAAACTAAATACTAGGGTGTATTACTGGATAGTCGAAACATAGATTTCCCTAGGAATATAACATTATATTAATTATGGTTGAGGAAATCTTATGGAGATCCAAAATTTCTCATGAAGAGGAGTACAATGTGTGGAAGTAATATGTCAGAGCATAGAGGGATCATTTTGATCGGCATTGGACTTGGAGTGTGAAGTCCCCTATATAGGAATTTGTTTTCATGTAGGAGAATGGGTATGTTATTTGATTCATATTTGGGCCTAATACACATGGTCTAAGCATCACTATTGATCCCATTTGAGGATAGAATCATGCCCTACATAGTTCTTGTAAAAAGGATCCCCTATGCAGGCTTGACCTATACACAGGGATGAGACATTTTTATATTATTGATGGACCCATTAATTTCTATCCAGTCATCACTACATATTCTATGATGGAGGAAATAAATCCACTTGTATTTCTAGAAAAAAGGTGTGGTGGGAGTCCACCACCAATGATTATGATCCGCTCAAGTAAATATCAAAAGGTTGCATAGTTTTACATCATGCGACGTGGAAATGAACCATGTAATTTTTTTTCATGTGGAGATTATATTATCCTATAGTTTAACATCTTATTAATAGGAAGTTAGGATGTTTGGTTTAAAGTCTTATAGTTCATACTATGATGTCTTGAATATTTGAGTCGCATAACTAGGACCTTGTGATGAGCCTTTTAAGGTTGTCCATACAGGACCATGATGGTATTCAGTTTAACATCATACAGAGAGGACATTGGTGTCATGTAGTTTAAAATCTTATGATATGTAAGGAATGGTTTCTTTATCACATGAAGTATTTCTGGAAAATTATTACTTTGTAAGGGGCCATAATGAGTTATTCATCTAATGAGACGTGTTAATAAGCTCAATTATAGTGGAACTCCTTTATAGAATATGGTCACTCCCAATTTGGCTCAAGATTTATAAGATTCTTACTGGGTATCATCTGAGACCAAGGGACCAGTTCTAGTTCACCTTGGTGGAATGCGTGGTGTCAGACTTTATTGTTCAAATCCCATGTTATCTGATTTTGAAGGACCTACAAGTGATAAAAGGTATGTAATATTTTCTCATCTATTTGTTCAAAATTTCCCAACTATTTCTTAGACTTCTCATCTATGGGTAATTGATCAAAGATGAAAATGTAGAGTGTGGGCAATTGGACCTCAATTTGTAGGACTGATTCTGTCCTGTATACAAGTGATTATTGGGTTTCCTGTATAGAGGTTTGATTTGTATTCTAGTAGGCCCACAAGTCATGAATGATCTTTTTAAGCTAAGAATTTTTATCTTTTTACACCATATCCAAGAATATATTTTATAAGGTCATATAGAAGGCCTTTATTTATCAATTATACACATCATAATAGTAGTATGAATGGTTGAATTTGAAATTATACTTCTCATTTAGCTCCTCTAACACATCAAAAAAATTATTCTTTTTCCATCAGTATTGTATGAGGGACACCAAATCTGGTAATGATGTTGTCTTTCTCAAATATAACCGTACCTTTTTTCACAAATTCGTTGAGGGTATTTCCTTGGCCCATTTAGAGAATAATTTAATAGTAGTTAGGATTTATTAGAACTGCTTGGTCATATCTAGAGGATTTGGACCAACAATTTCCATCATACAAATAGAAAATGTCTAGGAGTATCTGGTTGCATGCACCAACTCCAAGGGTTGATCGATGAAGTTGGTGTGTACTTTGTAGGAATGACACTTCTTGGTGAATTTTTTGAAATCCTACATTATTGAAGGCCATAAATTTTTCAGTCTTCATATATGATTGAAAATCCTAAAACCTGACTAGTGGGAACCCTAGGATCCCATATGTACTTCTTTCTTGAAGTAATAGGTATCCTCTCCGTCAAAGTATGTGAGAAGTACTCAATCAAAGCTTATTCTATAGAGTAGTTTCTAGTGATTTTCTCCATCATAAAGAGTAAATTTGGTTGTTTTCCATTAGATTTCCTCCTTTCTGGATCTTAATTATGATAGTAATCCATTTTGAAGGTAGTCGACAATGGGTATCATCCAACCATTCATGGGACCATTTGGTTTAGGGATGGAACTAACCTTCTTGATTTTTTTCTTGCTGACATGAACAAAAGGCGATACCATTCAGTTGTGTATTATGTCGAAGATTGTTTCATCCCAAATATAGATATACCAATGCTAGGGATAAAATTTAAAATGCATCTTCTTGGTAATTCTATAACCATGGTATGCGATTCAATGTCTTATTCATGGGGTACTCTTCTATTAGACCCTAAACATAGTAAATCAGGCGAATTACCTCATCTTTTCTTATAGACCAATCCTCAATATCCTATTTGATAACAACCTATGAATCACCTTTCAAAATTATGTAGTCGACATATATTTGAAGGTTCATATATAATCCTATAATGAGGGCCTCATACTCAACCTTAGTGTTTCTATAGACTTCCAACAATAGGAAGGAGTAAAGAAATACTTCCTTTGCGGAGGAGATGCACACTACTCCCAACCCAGCATTCTTAAGCTTGGGGTATTCCATCATCTTCCCTTTTGGGATCTAGGATGAGCTATTGAAATACATATCCCATACATGGGGGGACCTCTGGAGTAGAAAAGATATTTTCATTGGGAGATTCAATATTCAATAGTGTTGTCTCTACAGAGATATGTTTTGTAAGAAAATTTCCCATATCCTGGGATTTTACCACTTTCTAAAGAACAAACTAAATGTATAGTTTTGGAAAGTTAACCACCCAATGTTCCAAATTCCCAATCAACATAGGAATAATGTGGATATATTTGAGTTCATTATTACAAGAGATCAAATGGACCTTGTGGGTGTTCAGGTAGTGCCTTGATTTTTAAATTACAAATATTAATTCCTAGAATATCTTATTCATATTTTAATAATGAGTATCAATGTAGATCTTGGTTAGAATGATATAATAATGGTTTTTTTAATTATTTAGTGTCATCCTTTTGGGTGAGGAAGGCACATAGTAATCATTCAAAGGATGTCATATAAAATATAAATGGTTTCCCTTAAATAGGTGGCATCAATACTGGTGGAATCATGAGTTATTGATTAAGGATATCAAATATTTCTTGAAATTCATTGATCCATTGATATGTGACCCCCTTCTTCATCAACATGGTTAAGGGAAAGAATTTTCCTGTAAAGTTTTCTATAAATCGCTTAATGTATGAAATGATTCCCTATAAAAATCTAAACTATTTGAGATTCTAATGTGGTAAAATATTGGTGATCGAATTTTTATTCCTAGGGTTTAATTTGATGAAACTGTGGAATATAAGAATTCCAAAAATTATACCTTATATAACCTTCAAATGACATTTCAAGGGGTTCATCTTCAGGCCATGTTGTCCTCGTTTTTTTAAGACGATCTTAAGATCATCCCAGTTGTTGCTACATTTTTGAGACCTAACTTTCAGTTCATCAATGTAACATTTTAAAAACATCCCAACAAGGGTTTGAAGATGTGGTGCATGGGGTGTTAGTATGTAGCACTTGTATTTTTCTAGCTAAAAAAATTACCCAATAGAAAAATAATCCATGATGGGCCCTAATGATAGTTGGTTATTCATCTTTGTGAGGAATTAAGATTTTATTATACCCTAAATAGTCATCCATGAAGGATAGATCTTGATATCCAACCATTTCATCAATTAGTAACTCTATCACGGGGATTGGGAAATCATCTTTTAAACAGTACAAGTTGAGATCTTTGAAGTCCATATTGACACTAAGTTTCTCATTATTTTTCTTTACCAGGACAATATTTTCGAGAAATATCAGATATTGGACATCCTAAATTAAATATTCCTTGATAATAATGTCAAATTCATCCTCAATTTTGGTAAGATGAGTTAGGAGGGTCCTTATGGAAGCTTTTTTGTATCACTGACAGATTTCATGCAGCCAAAGTGGAAAGTGTCCACCTCGAGATTGGGCCCTAAAATTAATATGTAAATCTAGGTGAAATTTTTTTGGAGTTGTTTTAGAAAGGAGGTATAAACCTATTTTTCTTTAGAATACCTGGTTTCACTCAAAAATATGGGATGTGGATCCTCCCATGTACCTAAATATATTTATGAGGTCATCAATAGTGGTGGAGACACCTTCTTAGAAAGCTGGAGTGGTATCCTTGAGGTCATCCTCCACTTCCTCTTCCTCTTTCTATTTCTATTCATCTTCTGCCTTATTCTGAGGTAAATTTGGTAATGAAGGTAGAACTCAAGAATTAGGAGAACATTCAACATTTTTACATCTGGAAGATGAAGTGACCTCCTCTGAACTAGCTAACGATGTGAGGTCTCTTGGAAGTTCTGGAGGGGATGGAGTGCGAGATAGAGAATGATCATCTTCATCTTCATCTAATTCAATTGATGATGTAGTATTATATTGGGGCCTCATGGATAGGATGAGGACATCTTTATCCATGATTATACCACTTTTCGGAGAGTTAGTTACCCTTTCATCACTTCCAGGCTCAGTTTTCATGTTTGATATCATGAAATTTTGTTGATGATGTGCCTGAATTTTGTCCCATTCATTTAATCTGATGGATAGTCAACACATATTCTTCACTCAGTTATTTTAAGGGACTGACTAGGGTCATTTTTAAAACATTTGGTTTCATGAATAGAGCAACACCATCAATCATAGGTTGTTTATATTCCCTCTATTATAATCTTACATTAATGTACTGTGTTTTTAAGGATTCTAATGAGTATTTTTTCATCATAAAATTTCCCAATTTAATCATCAATGAAATATTTGAGTCATTTCTGGTATATTGAGGGTATTTTTTCATGTTGATACAACAAATATCTTCCTAGAAGCATATTTAAATTTTTTTCTTGTTGAAAAACTCGAAATTCTCAGTTTGATATGAGATCCCCAAAATGGGCCTTGAGATTAATTCTTCTGAGAGGTTTTTTCTCAGTAATTTCATAACCTTATAGAGTCAAAGTAGAAGTGGAAAATTTTTTATCATTGTATCATAGTAGGTTAAGTGTTCATTGTTGAATGATGTGACTCCTAAACAATTTTGAATGAAATCCCATCATATATCGATGTAATCTATCCTACGAGATACATACAAAGGTCTCATGAGTCATTGTATAACGGGATATTGTTCCATCTATGTGAAAGATATGATTGTGTTCAATTCAATAAGACATATATCTTCATGATATATTTCATCAGCCATAACATTATATTCAAAAATTTAAGGGATTGACAAAGCCTTTATGATCACTTCCTGGAGGTATTTTGATAGCCTTATAGTTTCCAAAATTGACAACTTGGATGGTATCAGGGCCAATTTCACTAAAATTTCACAATTTTAGGCTAAAGGTATATACATACCAATATTGGGATTCTCTTTTCTAGGAACTCTAGGAAATAAATTATTTGATGTTAATATATAATCTTGTGCAATAAGATTTGAAGTCACTCATTTCCTTGGTGGATTTGGTTGACTAGGTCCTCCTTAGCATCGATGTTAATTTGGTGATGAAATCTACTTTATTCATTATTCTAGGATTATCAGGTCAGGTAAATCCCTTAAATTGGTGGTGGAACTTTATTAATCCTTATGGGGCCACTAGAGGGCTCTCTCATTGGTTTCAGCCTCATAGATGATCTAAGTGGGGATGCGTCCAAAGTACTGACTTCTGTTGCGATCGCATCTTCCCACGTGTCCTTGAATCTTGTGGACTCTTCCCCTAATACCCCAATTAGATGAAAGAAACTAGAGTTCATAACCATATTCCTTATAAAGTTAGTAAACGATTAATATAATGAACTTAATGGAACCAAAGATAAAATATTCACCTGATGTGGATTCTTTCTCGTGGGTCAACTCCTATTGTACTGTTTTCCAAGGTGGTGCCCATGTTTCATATACTGAAAGAATGAGGTATGTTAGAGTAAAATACAATTTTTTTTCGTATATGTTCTTCTTATTATGTTTTATTCGAGCCCTTCCATCCATGAAATATCTTGGAAGACTATATTTTTAAGGACTACAATGCTAATAGATTCAGTTGTGTCATAGAAGAAGTGGTGGGGGCATAAATATATGTTTAAACTATTCTGAAAGGATAGAATGAGTCTATTCGATCATATTTCTGACCACATAATCACTAAACATATACATAAATTTTATTGTAACTTCCTACCATTCACCATATTTTTCTGTATTAGCTGTAGAAACACATTATACCTGTACAGGTGGATATCCTAACATTACATATCCAGATTCCCCTTTTAATTGAAGGATTTATTTGAAAACAAATAATTACTAGATTATGTGACCCAATGCTTGGTGAATGTTTAAATATTTTTGGAGATCTTTTTGTCAAACTTGATAGGACTCTTGGTCTTCTAAAACTTAAACAAGTTGTTTTCCAAGTCCCTGATAATGTATCAAGGGACTTGGTCATCTATGAATGAATAAAACATGTTATTTATCTACCCAAACTAATTTCACCTTTATTCTATTTTCTCATCCTGATGAGGTAGGAATTGTTGTTGATTCTTAGGAGGGGGTGTTTCACAATATATCAGGAGGTTTTTATTTTAGGTTGATGCTGGGGAAAGAATATGTGGGACTACAATAACCTCTTCTTTCCATGTTATCTTCCTTGGAGTTGAGGGAGTTATTTGGGATTTTGACTTGGTTGAAAAGATAGAATCTTCTATTTTTGGAGAAAAAATAGTGAGATCTAGAAACCATACTATATATTTAATATGGATGAGATGCATGCAAAAATCATTGTGAAGATTCTCTATACAAACATAAAATAAGTATTCATAGAGAAATTATAGGTTTAGGGAGTATGTAAACCCTTTCTATTGATAAATAAAATATGAGACTCCCAATGTCCCAATTTTTTCAGTTATAGAGGTCTATGAATATTTTTTATATATCATTGAGATAAATTGAAATAGAAACTATCAATGGAGATAATTCCTTAAAACGATTGATTGATATGTGAAATGGGTGTACCATCCAAAAATTTGTCCTTGTTGCATTTGTAGGAAGAATCTGAGTTTTATTTCTTTTTTTGAGTAGTGGTCCCCATCATGAGATTGGATAGCGATAATAAATACATCAAATGCTGGTCCATATCATCTGGGACATTAAAAATTATAAATTTTGGGTTCCTATAATTTTGTAGGGGATGGGTTGGATCTACCCATTCAGGTATGGCCTCTTTTCAAGCTACATTGGTGCACAACATTCTTCCTTAGATTCCAATCATGTTTTTAATAACCTTATAGTATTGAAGAGCCCTTGGGGGATTTCTGATTGGAGGAGGGTCTTGAATAGGGGTATAAATATATAGATCCATATTTGGTGAGTCTATTTGTACATGAATTGGGTAACCTATGGGCAATAGACCGTGGGGATGTGTATAACGTAGCCCCGGTTGGGTGCCCATGGAAGAGAACTCCGTATATGTCACTACAATGGGGCCCAAATATATTGGTCATATTTCTCACACACTGAATAGATGTTATGGTTCTAAATTAGTTACTGGGGTAAAAAATGTATAAGATATCGAGTACAAATATTCCCTTGGATTAATTTTGTATTGAGTCTTCTGAACTCTTTCATATATTCTTCATGTTAAGATAATGTTTTCTTGAATTTGACGGGTTCAACCTATTAGGGAGGTGGGTGAGGTAAAAACTTATCTTTACCCATTTATTTTGTGTATTCTAGTTGAGGAAGTAGAATGGAGTTGTTGAGGTAAACCCCAAATTCAGATTAGGCCTCTGGTTATAGGTACACAAACCTCCCCTAATCATTTTATTGTGGACCGTACTATGAAATGAAACTTTTTCCTCCTCCTCATAGGTACTGGACACATATTCTGTAGTGTCTTCATGGGTGCTTTTAACAATGTACACCTATGTGTAATGCATTGTAGCCATTTATTCATCCTCTTCGAGTGATTTATTTATTTTTATTCACACCATGAGGCCTCGACCTATCCGTAACTTTTTCTATTGGAATATTTTCATGAACAATAATCTAAAGGGAATATATAAACAATTGTTTTGCGTGTGACCAAAGGGAGTTCATTGGGTCACTAGATAGGACAAAATAGGATGATTTATTCTGTGACATTCCCCCTATTCAGAAAAAGACTGACTTCCATTTAGGAGGAGATTTTTGAGGTGAAAAATACCCCATCCTTAAGGGATGGGGATGTTCTTGTTCCTTTTCCATGAATAGTCTTTTCAGGTTTTTTAATCTCAATTATTTTATTAAAAAGCTTAACCCTATGAGCTGGGGTAGCTTCTGTATATCCATAGATTTCATTGACATGTCTGTTTTCTTATGTTTTTGGATCTATGACTGAATATGGGTTCGTTTCACTATATAGTTTTCACCCGATCGACCTTACTCTAAAGTAATTTGTGATGCCTGATGATTTTCCTCCCTTAGGTAGGAGGATTGGTAAATGTTTTTAGATGTCTGATTATTAGTTTTTCAATGTCTCTCTCCCTTCTGAACAAATGTTTTTAGGATTCATTCAAGGAATATTTTTGTTTATCAGACTATCTATTGTGAACAGTTCCCATTAGTTGATGATAACTGACAACTATGAAATTGAACGTAATCACATTTGTTGTGGTATTCTAATTGGGTATTGTGGTGAAATGAAATGTTCTACGTTCGACCCATCCTCTGAAATGAACAATTTTTTGGGTACCTACAATCAACTGATGCAATTACTTTAATTCATGCATGATGAAGGGATCCATTCCGCTTTCCCAACTTTGGATGTCGTATAGCTAGGAGTGTCGCCAAGACAATTTAGCGGTGTATCCCATCTATTACCTTGATGTGGATTATGTATTTTCATAAGATAATACTTTTTCTCTTAAGTAATGAATAGTTTTCCATTTATTGAGGTGGATTCCATGCATAGAATATTCTAAAAACACATCTAGAATGTTATATTAGGGAGTGGATAAAGGAAAGAATAAGACTAGTATGCCATCTTTTTTCAATATTCTCTTCATGTTCAACATGTCTTCTTTATCTTTTCCAAAAGACTCCTCAACCTAGAAAAACCAATATGGACACCTCCCTGCTATTATTTTATAAACCACAAGATCAGTAGAGACTTCCTCTATCATATTTGAATGAAGGTGATTTAAGGTTGTTTCTAAGAATGACTATTTTTTGGGGCTTTCCTCTGACTGAGAAAGGATGTCACTTGTTAGTAAAGAGGCATCAAGCATGACTAGCTTCATTTTCCCAAGTGCCTCGTGGTAAGAAGACTTTTTCATCATTAAATTGAAAAGGGTAGGACCTCCTTAATGAAGTGAAATTTATTTAATGAGATGACTAACATCACATATTGATGTTTGACTATAAGGAGAGTTCTTATAGGGTGCACTATAGGGATTTCCTTTAGAGAAGATGATATAAAAGGGAGGACCTACTAGCTGTTTGAACTTATAGCCACATAGAGGGTTTCCATGTTTCTCATTAGGATACGGGATCCTGAGATTGATTGGATTTTAGACATAAATCAGGCCTTCATGGTAAGATTTCCAGGGGGGACATTTTATACTACTGCTGATACTACAGTAAATTTTTAACAGAATAGTAGAATCTCGAATCTCCATATATAATCTTCTGAGATATTCAAGAAATATATCATTAAGCAGAATGAGGTCATATATCAGCTCTTAATTTTCATGTTTCCTAGGAAGGATTATTTTAAGAATCTATATTTCAAGAGAATATGGCCTCTTTCTAGGGATAATTGATTTCATAAAAGGAATCTTGTTTGATTGGATCTTGTGTCATTTCTAGAATTTACAGGCAGGTTTCTAGAAATCTGTTTAGGGGTTATAACTACCCTAGAGTGGCTATTGGGATATACGAATGACCTCGAGCTTTAATGGGGGTATGGTCCCAATCAGGTTGTTTTTATATCACTAGGAAACTTGGCCATTGATTCTCCTAGATGAGAGAAGAGATGTGTTTCTTCTATGAACTAAACCTTGTTTTGTGTTGTTGATTCTCCTGACTTGTGGGGACATAGTTGTATGTACTCCCCTCTATCTCTCTCGATGTCGTTATTATATCCTCTAATGTTTGTGGGATGTGGGAATCAATTTTACTCTTCTCTTTCACCATTATTAGGATGTGTTTGGTAACATCATCATATCAAATGTGGTTATATTTTCATTTTGTTGCTAGAGTAGGGGTGTTCACCTCCTCTTGTCCTTTATTTCCTATCATTGTGTACTAACAGTACTCGGGTATGTATTTAAAGATATGGGCCTTCCTCCTCCTTGTTGTAAGGAATTGCTAGCTGATTTCTTTGAATACTTATAGTTTAATCTCACGAACATGATAAATGTTGGTATGTGTGTATGATTTCTCCCAGATTACAACCATATTTTTTTGGAAGGCTTGGTTTATGTGGGATAGTGATTATTTCTATTTTTAATTACCCAATGAATTATAATGGTGGGATTATTTGGATGATTCCAAAATATTCTGATAGGCTTGGATAATGGGGGAAGGTTTTTAAGTCTTCTCAAGATTTTCCATCGAATTAGATGACCAGGCTTCTTGATAGGGAACATAGCTGCTTCCCTACTCCCTATTATCTGGTTTTTATCCATAGTGGTCCATCTTTCATGCCTAATTATGGGTGATCTATTCCATACTTCCAATTAAAATACCCCTATTATGCAGAAGGATGGTCTTCGCACAACGGTTCTGTCAACCAATTCTAGCAAGATCTCTTTATAGGGACACATATGCTATCGAGGTGAGTCCATCAGTGGAATTTTGATCTTCCACATTCATATATGGTGGGATTTTATTGTTTGATTTTGGGTACAGTCACCTAAAATAGTTCGAGATGAAAATTGGTGTCATCTACCTCTAGGACCCAAATAGTTATTGAGTGGACAGTAGGTAGGGCTACATAAGATAACGAGTATGTCGAGAAGCCTCTAGTTTCTATAAAATATCATTTAATTGGTACTCCCTAACCATTTCAATTTAATTCTGATGTTGGAGACACAAATATAGTATCTAAACCCTCTGTTTTTTTCAAGGATCCATCTTGTGTAGTGGTAAAAGTGTTTGACTTTGGGAACATGTATGATTCCATGTGGATCAAAGGGAGATCTGGTTGAAAGTTACTAAAATATAAGTTTCAACCACAAACAAGAATAAATCCTCAAATTAGTATCCAAATAAATGAATACATTCATAATTGATTTTTTATTTGGAACCCTTTCATTTTGAGAGAGAAAGAAGATTAACATGCTGGTGAAATAGACACCTTGGTTAAGGATTCGTATCGTGTTCACTATTTTTCTTTTGTGTGATTTTTTTAATTTTTATGATAGATTGTTTGATTGTGGGGGTTTTAACAGTTTCATAATCACCCACATCGATTTCACCATTTTTTAACATCTTCCAAATAGTGTTTTTTGTAGAGCTGAAAACATCCAAAAATTCCCTTATTCTAGATGTTTTATTAACCTAATTTCCAAAGGCTGTAAGTTGTTAGGAAATATTCCACTAAATCATAGGGACTCAAATTGGTCGAGATGATGGGGGGTCGGACTCATTACACCATTTGGGGGTGGCATTATTTCCTACTCTAGGACACTCTCAAAAATTGAATACATATTAATGGATCCTTTATTAATTCCCAAGTGTGAAAAAATATTTCTTGAATTAAAAATCAATTATTAGCACGTATGGACTATAGAATAATCAATATGAATATAAGTGTTTTCATTGATAGAGACATATGTATGTATCTGAGGTTATAAATCAATGGTACATATTTTTATGTGGATTAGAGATTATTTGGTCATTTATTATCATGGATCTAGTTTCAAGACACAAAGTGCGGTACTCTAGAATTTATCTTCATCTGGGAAGATAGAAGCTATTTTGATATCAAGATTATATCCATGATATGGGATTCCTAATTATCTTTTTAGAGGAATGAAAACCCATGTAGTTCGGTGTCTCTTAATGGGACACATATTAATTTTTGTAGTCATGTTAAGAGGAGAAAACCATATAGTTTAACATCATGCAACAAAGACATCTCGGAAAAATCTACAGAGTCAAATTTTGGTTTGGGGATTACATTGAGGTGGACTAGGGAACCTATAAGGGATATTGTGTCCCGAGTTAGATATGACCATATTGGAATCAAGCTCGGAGATAATTAGGTTTGATTTTGGCAAGTTGGGTTTAGACCACAATGGGGATACCTTTGTATCCCATTTGGATGGGAATAAAATCCCACATAGTTTGAATAGTTTTTGAGGTCCCAAGCCTATGGTGGTATTATGAAGGCTTGTATCATATGGGACACTACCCTTTGAGAGGATAGAGTTATGGATTATACTAGATAGAATGCCCTTAGATTTATTTATCCAGAATATAACCACTTTTAAAGTGAAGGAATTGTTTTAGGGATTATATCATATAGTAGGATTCTTAACTGGTTGGATACATGGGATTAAGGACCCACACCTATAGAGGTCCTCTAAAGAAAGGTGATAGGAATATCCAAAAAAGTATTCTCTATAGAGGCATACATATGATCATATAGATGTCATAATCATCACTAAACTCTATTCACAAAAGAGTCGTGTTCAGTGAGAGACATAATAGTAAGAAGAAGATTTATAAAACCATACAATCTTTATTTTATTGCTGGAAGAGGTGAAGGCTATAAGGGAAGTAGAAAGGGATTTCATGTGCTCATATCATCTCCAATTTTTATAGCTAGGATTGTCACATCTGACAACCCATCTGTATAAAGCCCATAAGAATAGATAGAGACTTACTCCAGGAAGTATTCCCTTATCTTATTCCATATAAGAGAGTAGGATAAGGAACTAATCCCCATCGAAGGTAAAATAATAAGTGATCTCCCCGTTACTATATGAAATTAGAGGTCCATAGTCTTAGAGACTATAAGGTGAGTAAAAACCATAACCCACATGTTTGAGAGATGATGAGGAATGAATAATGAACTAGACCCTTTTTTATGAGACCATGAAGACCTTGGAACTACCCCTATGGTTGGGGTCCTCATTACGGAATTTATTCATAACTGAAAACACCCCTTGGAACCTATCCAATAGAAAGGACAAGTGTGGGACACCTCTTACCAAAGGAATACCTAACTGAATGGGAGACACACTAGTGTATCTTTCTTTATATTTATTTAATTATAGAGGCTTTAGTGGAGGAATTAATTGGGTCTCCCTTAGAAGGAAATCAAAAGGAAGGAGGTTCCCTTCAATTTTTGGCTTAAATAGAATGCTCAAAATGAGGTATATGTAGGTGTAGATTGGAAAAAATCAAGGAGTCTTTAGAAGGTGAAGGTTGAGATAACTAAAAGGGTCTCAAATATAAAATACTTGGGCAAGCTGATGATATCTCAAGGTGATGGAAATCTATGGAAAAAAACATTCGGGAGGCATTACTCTAGGCTCTAAGGGTCTCTTTAACTATCTTTAGATGACTAGATCTTATGATACATGATATATAAGGGGACTTCTCCATAGTTTTTTTGGATTTGGGGTGGTGGTTCACACATGTGCTCTTGTATATAGAACAGATTGGGAAATTTAATCCTATTTCCCCTCTTAATTCCTTCTTATTTAGATTCTTATAACTGCAAATGATATTTCCTGAAGGCCTAGGTTAAGGACTATATTGAGAATATCTTCAAGGCTTCTCTAGATTTTTTAAATTTTATAAGTGAAGATTACCATTGTTCTATTTATATATGAACATTAAAGACCCTAGGTGAGGGATGTATTTCATGAAATTTCTTTAGACAAGTCAGTGTATAGGTATTGACTACGCAATTCTTCTAGGTGTAAAAGTTTGGACCTGAATGGTGCCACTGGAACTCAAGATATACCTACGTGGTGACGATGATTTGGGCCATGTGTGATGTGTGATTAGCCAACCATGTGACCATTAGCATTCTTCACTTCTCTTTTCCTTAAATCATTTACCTTTTGAACTTCTCATTTTCACAAAAAAAGGGTATCAACAATCAACCCAAGTGAAATTGATTTCCTTTTGATATCAATATATATGTTTTTATATATATCAACTCATGTGAAAAAAAATATTTTTAAATCTAAATATACTTATTTATATGTTTATACAATATGATGAAAACATGTTTTATTCCAATATGTATATAAATATATATATCATTTTTTGGTAAAATGATTTCATTATGATATGTATATATATATATATATATATATATATATTTATTTATGGATATACATACATCAATTCATGTGAAACCATTTTGTACTAATAAAAAAATCACTTCCTCCCATGAAATATATTTGATAAAAAAATCTGGAATGATTAAAGAATTATAAATCTACATCATTGAATATAAGAGGATTATTTAATTTTAAAGACTCTACATCAATTGGGCAATATGGTCTATTAAACTTACAGATGCAATTTTTCTTATTCTTATAGATTAGTTGTTATCATTTGATGAATTTTTCATTCTATCCTCTATCAATGTATAGGAGATTACTTAATTTTCAAAATTGTTGTTTGAGTTAAAATTGTCTTATTTAAAAAAAATTATATTTATATATCTTTTTATGTGTTTCATTTCATGAGAAATTTCACTGATTATTATATATATACATATAAGTATATATATATATATATCATTTCATTTAAAACACTTTTATTCAAACATGGCTAAAGAAGAGTGCATACTGGGTATGAAGGTCAACCTAGATATATCAAATAGGATACTTGGTCATAGATTGAACACATATATTGGTAAATTGCTAAAGATGATTAGCATGGTGATCTATAAAAGGGGGTTTATACAAATTTCAAATGGGGGAGTCATATAACGTTATACTTTCCTACTACTGATATAAAAATAATATGTCTATATGGAATTCCTTATTCTTTAGATATTAAATAAACTATTAACTATATATTATATGTTCGACATGATGTCTCTTATTCTTTGAGTGTAACTATTATATAATAATAAGATCCAAATGAATGTTATGAGATCATTGTTAAAAGTATATAGAAGTACTTGACATGGTATGATGATATATTCTTTGTCATTATACCTATGGATAACTTATTTTAATGGGATACAATATTTTTAGATTCTAAATTGACAAGGATGATTACTCTATAAAGAGTCAAGGTATATGTGTTGATTAAATAGTAGAGTCATTAGCTGACATCATAATAATATTACTACCATGGTGGGATCTATAATAAAAACTGATTACATCAATACATAAAATGCAGTGAAAGAAGATTTTTATATTAAGAAGTTAATTAGTAATCTTTTGGTATATCCTAGAATTTTTATGATTATACTACTCTATTAGAGAAATAATTAATCAATTGACCAAGATAAAGAACCTTAATTTCACCAAATAATTTATTACATCATTTAAAAATATCATTTAATTAAAAGAATCATTCAGAGAGGTGATATAAATATTTCTTGATTGTTTTCAAATGATAATTTAGTAGGCCCATTATTAAAATAATTAGTATTATAAAACATAGTGAGAATAAAAATTACTTGGTAATTATAAAATATAGTGACTAAAAATAATTCATTTTATTTCCTTAGAGTCCTCAATCAATTTTACAGGATTTTTATTTAGTGATTTTTAAAATATACCATGTTTTTACTAATCAAGAAAAATTTCATGTTATTATTCATTCATGTGTAATATAATTTTAAATGAGAGTTGAATGACAACAAATACCATAGAGTAAAATTATGAGTTATCCCTAATAAAAGATTTTTTTTTCAATTAAATTGGTTGTAAAAATATATTAAGATTAAGAAGTGTAAGATCTCCCATGGAGATATAATGTTTTCACATGAGACCCAAGTGTGTTTTTTTGTCAAGATTAATCTGCAAAAAAACATTACATAGAATTTTATAATTTAATTAATATGCCTAGTATTGTATACTACATATTATTTGATATTTACTAAACAATAACAAGATAAACTTCATGTTACCCTTTTTACTTTGATACATATCTTAAGATAAGCTTGAGGTTGAGCTAATCAAGGGGTGGTTATGATGGGTATGTTGTTGATCGTGAAGTGATATTTACTTAATAATGATAATATTTTCTCTCTTCTATGCTAAGAATGACATATAAGATCTAAATTGAGTTAAATTAAATGAGTACATGTTCATGTTTAACTTAATGGTAAGTGATGTTCACATATCATTCAAAAAATGGAATGCGATGTATTCATCTAATTTAGACAGACTAATTTAGATAGTCAATAATATATGCAGTAACCTATATGAGATTGGCATGTTTGGTGACTCGGGGATATACTATATTTTATAGATAAATGGATTATATGAGTATTCATATGATATATTTCAATACTTCTAATAAACATAATAATATGGAGATAAAAGTGTTTGATTAAGATCATGTCATGTACCTTATATGCTTAGTATAAATTAAATTTTTCTATAGAATAATGATGGATTATAGTTATAAATCTGGAATTCATAATAAATTTAAACACTAACCCTCCCCCACACACCCACACACAATTTCACACATAAGTCGATGTAATGAGGAATCATTTTCAAATAAAATTTTTATCCAAAATAAGAGTGTTTAAATATATTTGTATCAAAAAATGATTAGGTTTGATTTTACAAGTTTTTGTAAAATATACGAGATGTATATAAGGGTTTAGTAAAAGTGGAAGATTTAAGGACATATGTACTAAATCCCATTTCTCAGGTAGAGATATTGGATATATCACTGTCTATGATAAAGATGATATAATACTATATATTTTTGATATAGGATATCATGTGTACTGTATTTCAATCCTCCATATATGTTTCCTTTTTATTTGGTTTACAAATCATTAAATAATGTAGATATTTAAGGCTAATGTTTCTTTTCAATAATTAAACAGCTAAAAATCACTTGATTAAGATAAGGATAAAATTACAAGGTTTAAATTATAAAATTGATCAATGGATATATGTTTGTGAAATGAATAAATACCATGAGGTTACTTAATTAAAAAAATATTTCAATAAATGCTTATTCATTGAATCATTATAATACATATTAGATCAAAATTTAACTTATTGAAACTCTATTTAATCATTTTTCCTTAACCATGAAGTGATACCATCATATAATAGGATATAAGAATATTACTTCCAAAAAAAGTTAGTGATTTCATGTAACACCCCGAACCCAATTGCTCTGATCCAGTGCATTATTTTAATACATTGGTATGATTACAAGGAATAAAATCCCAATAGACCGAGTAGTTTAGTATATTTTGAAACAAGAAACATACATAAGTTCAACTTTACAACTTGAAATGAAATACAACATATTAGATTTTTGGGAACATCCACAACTATAAGATTAACCTTGCATGTCAAACATAATAAACTTCTTCATGTCCTGAGAAAATGAAGCATAAGAATGGGGTGACCTCAAATTATCAATAAGTTTAAGTATTATAGATTAATATATCATAAATATAAACATTATACATTTCGAATAATTGAAACCACATGCCTTTAAAAAAACTTGAACATAATATGTCATGAATATGAGAGAAGTAGACATATCCATAATAAATCATACTCATGGGTATTCTACTAGTAAAATAGAAACATGAAATATGAATTTCTAGGTTCATAATGAGGTAAATTCATATTCTAGACATTCTGAAACATACCGTCAATGCCTCATCTAAGACATCTAAAAATGATTAAGGCATTGGCAAAAACCAAATCTAAAAATGGGCAAAGCCATGGCCAAGTCCCAATCTATTTATCTCATGAGACCTAACGATGCATCGAGGGGATATGGAAGGCCCCAAACATCGCATAATAAGTCCAATGAATTCCTCATATGAATGGGGATAAACATAAAGAACAAATATATTCATATTGAAAGTAACATATGAAATGTAGATAACTTTCCCCTAAACATTAAGCATAAACACCAACCATCCGGAGTAAAATGGTGAATGGTTTTAAGACAGAACATACACAGTTAAACTAATCATAAACCATTCAATTAAATATGGTAGAATACATCATAAATATTAATCCTAATAATACAATACAATCAACAGGAGTGGTAAAACAGAAGAATATACTCGTATGAAATCATCCAGTAATTCTTAAGATAAATACTCTTTTACTTTCAAAAGAAGCGTTTTTGTAGAAAAATAATTATATAAAACCCTAAGTAAAGTAAGAAGTTATTTTAATAATAAAATTAGTTATTTTAAAAAAATAATGGTTTCCATAATAATATTATATAGTTCCCTTGAAAATAGGTAAGAATTTCAGAAATTCCATTGATTCCGGATTGTATTTTAGGCAAAATTTTTGAAAGAACCTTTTAAAACATAAACTCCTAATAAATAAAGGTATGATTATAGTTGGAACAAATATATAAAACATTCACACAGAAATTATGATGAGTAAATATGAATGAATAATAATTTAATTGAGGTAAGTATATAATAAATGTAACCTGAATGAAAATGAAGGTTTGGGTGGAAAAAACATACAACTATGTAATCAATTGAATCATATGCACCCAAAATTAATAATAATAAAATGATTCATTGAATATGATTAAAATAAAGTAATTAAAGATATTAAACATCAATGGGAAGTATACATTCACCGTACACATGTAATATTAGTGAATACCTAATATCTCACAAAAATGGAAGTGGGATGAGGAATCTCTTTACAAACATTTTGAAATCGTAATGAGAGTTCTTATGAGGTCTTAATGAGAGGTAAATGGGTATCCCATCATTTATATATCATATTTTCAGTATAGGGGAGGTGTAAAAACATAACTAATAATTAGGAATATAAAATAAAAGGACACAACTTATGGGGGGATTCTAGCATAAAAGTGAGAGAGAGTATCACTTACCTTATGCCCGAATGTGTTCTTAGATTGATCCTAATGACCTGAATAATAAAATTTGTATTCATTAATTAATATTTTAAGAACCTAAACTATATTTAATTTATTTATTTTAACATTTTTTGGTTCATTCATGGCCTCTTTGATGGTTTTATGAGATTCAATTTTATAGTTTTGGAAGCATTTCCTTTATTGGTTTTCATGATCAGCTTACTTGTATTTATGATTAGAAGTTTATTTAAAATGTGGTTAAAAATCCAGAATTGTTAATATATATTATTAGTTACATTACATATATATAAATTATATTATAATGATTTTGTTTATATATCAGGAGGATGACTCATTAGACAAATGTTAATGAGAAACTCTTGGATTAACTTGGCTGTTTTGTCCATGACGAACTTGTTTTGTATTATTATTTTATATTATGAGTGTGTAAGGATTCCATAACATTAAAAAATATAAAATAAAAATATTATGATCTGGTTCAACCATTATAATGGTTTCATGACTAGTATGAAATATATTAATACAAATTGAAACCCCGTCTTCATTGAATGTGATAATTAACACATCTCGAACGACATTCTCAGTTAAAATATAAGAGGAGGTCAAAGAAGAGATTATGAGGGAGTAATACATTATCATAACAACATTCCAGTACATATAGGGTACATTAGTTATCATGAAAAATTTGATAATAGGCTAGGATAAGGTATAAGTGATAAATAATTTAAAAGAGAAGAAGAAGAAATCTTACCTCTTGAATATTTCTGTTTTGAAACCCCATTAAGGCTCCTAGAAGTGGTATTTTTGTGAAGCAAGAAGCAATTGAATGTTTCAAGGGATGAGGATTAAGGAATTTGGCAGAGGTTGGCCAAACAAGAAGGCTTATGGTTATGAATTTGTGAAGGAAGGAACCTCCTTTTATAAGTTAGGTGAGGGGTAACTTAGGAATCACCAAAATTATTAAAATATAATACACATAATATAGGGTTTAAGACTACCAAAAGGCCTAAAAATGAGTATTAAATTTTCAAAGTAATATTATCATTTTTATACTTGTTCAATATTTTTTGAATTTTTAAATAATTTAATACAATAAATTATTCATGAAAAATAATTTTTGCAAAGATAAAAACTATTCATGTCTATGACTTTAAACACGTCAAAAAAAGTTTAACAATTGAATAAAATTTTATATTATATCATAGAAATGTAATATTAATCTAGGGAATCCTTGAATTATCTTAAAAATATAAAATTATATTTATTTTATTATTTTTAATACCATATATTCTATTTCCTCATTAATGAAATTAATATTTCATCTTCTTTATGGAAGCCATTATGGTATTTATCTATTGTCTAAAAATTTAAAAAAAATCCATGAGAAAGATAATTTTATTATATTTCCAAAGAATATTCTTTTTTGAATAAAACCTCTAGAAAATCTCATATAACAATATTATTAAAATAAAAAACAATAATGTGACAATTTGATTTCCTTTTGAAATAAAATATTATAAAGGTTTTAAAATGATTCATGTGGGTCCAAAATGTCCCAAATTCGAATCAAAACATGATAATAATATAAAATTTATTATATAAAATGTTTTATAATAAATATAGGTCATTTAATAATTCTTATATTTTTAATTAAATACATTTTTTAATTTTATAATGCTTGCATAAGCGCTACGTCGGCATCGTATAAAAATTAATATTAATTATTTAGTGTAAAAAAATTAAAAATAAAATACTACCATAAATATAAATTAATTATGTTTAAAATAAATTTATGAATTTATTAATTATTTATATTCAACCTTATATATAACAAGACATGTTCTTAAATTTGTTATTTTGTCTTTTCTTTCCCTGCACAAGCATTTCAGATACATTTGGATAATACTCAAGTTATATAACACTAAAATGAAAAATTAAAAATAAAAGAGATAAATAACAAATAATAAATAATAAATAAGTCATGAAAATAATTTTAAGCACTCAATTATTACCAATTTTGACTTTTTCAGCACTACGTCGACAATGAAAATGATTTTTATACTTATCATGAAAAAATATATTTTTCATGTTCTAAATTATTTATTTAAGATATTCTACTTGTAATATAGTTATTTAATAATTACATATTTCAAATAAATTTTTCTATCATAATAATTTCCCGATGATTTCATGAAAAATGTCGTATTTTACAAAAATGTATTTTTATTATTAAACAAAAATTAAACTATTTAAAAAAACCCAAAAATTCGTCCAAACCATTTTTCGACATGCAGAATCCAAAAAGAAACACCATTTTGAGAAAATAATTTCTTAAATATGAGAAATTTAATTTGTAATTAAAATTATCGTTAACTAAAAAAATATCAATTTTAATATTATAACTGATTTTCTAACATTTTGAAAAATTAACTAGGGTATTATTAAATTATCTTACAGTCATTGAAAAACAAAATATTGATTCATGAATACATTTTATGAAAATTAATTATCATTTAAATTATTCTATTAATAATAAAATTGTAATTCATTATTTATTTATTATAAAAATACCAACAATTAATTATTAATATTTAAAATATTCACTCTTATTTATATGGTGCCTAAATTATATATTTACTTACATGAGGGATGTTACTATTCATATGGGTACAATACAATTCAAGTTACTATTAATAAGGGTATACTACTATTAGTAAGGTTCATGTTACTATTATTAAGGGTGTATTACTATTCATAAGGGTCAAGGTACTTTAAGGGTATGTTACTATTCATAAGGGTAACATTACTATTCATCAGGGGACTTATGATTCACCAAAAATTAAGTTTGTCTTATCAGACTCTAAATACCTTACTGAACGTGTAACGACCCAAAATTTTAATAATAGAAATTCTTCTAGTTCTAATTAAATGTATTATTATATGAAATAGTTATATAACATATAAAATTCTTTGGTTTTATGTTTTGGATTTTAAAATACCATTAGTAACTGTGATTGTTGCTAATATAGTCATTGAACAGTGATAACATGATTAGTATAAATATAAGGATTTATCAAATCCATTTTACTCAAAAAAAACGAAGTGACAACCTCATCCAGTTGAATTTATCTGTATGAAGCCCATTTTTCAAATCTTGAAAAGGAGGTGGCTTTATTGGGATTTTCTCTTGACCAAGCCCAAGCTAAGCTTCAACATGCGAAGCTTGAATGGAATCACCTATCGGAGTAGTGAATGTTGATAGATATTACCACCTGAGAAATGTTATCCGAGCCACCCCAAGAGAATGTCACCATCGCACACCTTACCCTTCAGTCTTATGCAGGTGTTATAAGGGGTATGTAATGAGACCCTAGTACTATGATTATGTACATTATTTTATTATAGATAATATACATTCATTTTATTATTGTTACCTTGTAAATAGTTTTTAAATCAAAAATAGAATTTATAGTAAATTAAGAAGACCATTTATACAAATTAATGGATTTTTTAATTGAATAATATTTTAATTAAATATTATTACTAAATTAATTTTTATTAAATAAAAATGGTCATATAATTATTACGAGGACAATTGTGTTTTTTCTTATAGTTCGAAAGCTATTTTTGTCAAAACCCATGAATTTTCGATAAATGTTGGTTTTTATTTTAAAATTAAAAATTAACATATTGAAAAAGTTATTTAGATAAAATGAATATTATTTTTTGAACCTGGATGTCGAAATTATCCAATGGTGATTTTTTCATAATTTTTTGAGACAGTCTAATTTTTGGGTAAAAATTAAATACAGTTTAAATATATAGTGTGTTTTAATGACATCATAATGACCCAATAATGATGTAATAAAATAATAAAAACATTATGATATGCCAATATATGTTTTACCAGTAAAATAATGTGATTTTAGGTCTGTCTAATTTATTTTACAAACCCTTAATGGACCCTCCAAGACTTATAAGACAATTTAGCATTTTAAATTGATTTCCTTGAGAGTGAGACTCACCTCCACATAATCAAGCATATTATTTTAATAAGTCTGGCCATTTTCCTTATAAAATATTGTTTTCCAATCCCCTTTGGAAAAAACCATGGGCTAGTTCATAGTTTTGATTAGTTTAATGTGTGGTGTCCCAAACCTAAATAATAAAGAATTCCCTCTACTTTCCCTATATAACCCCACTCAAGATCCCACTTTCTATTCACTCAAAAACTTTGTATTTCATCCAAAATCTTCCCTAAACTCTCTAGAATCCTTCCAAGGTGCCCCAAGATCTCAAAAATTATCTCCCAAGCCCCTCCCAAGCCTCTGGGATCACACTTCCAAGTAAGGGATTTCTTCCTTCCTTATTTATGTCTAAGTTTAATTATATTATTATGCAATTTTAATTTATATTAAAAATATTTGGGTCTGATTTTTCACCACTCCTATACTTACCTAAATATTTTTAAAATGATTAGAGACCTCTTTCTCTCTCATTAATGACTCTCATGTAAACTTGTTTCTATACTGAAATTCCATAAGGAATTTCTCTCTTCTCATTTACATTCATGCCATTATTTTGTATTATGAATCTATATTCCCTTACATTTGTTGGGACATGTAACTATATAACCCCCTTACTTTATATTTCATGTATATATGATGTGACACCACTTTCTCTCTCATCAACCATTGTTATGAATTCTTATGTCACGCCGTTATGTTACCGAAATTGTACCACAATTTTCCAAGCCAAAACCATTGTGTAGTAAATACCATGCCCATTTCTCTATCAACGGTATACACCTTTATTCACATTTACTTGTTTATGGAATATTTTAATGTATTAATTACACATTACTTTATCATGGAATAAATTATTATGTTTAATGAATCCATGTTGTATGAGCTTGTGACACACTTATGCATGAAATGAAATGTTTAAGAATAGTGCACCCTGATAGCGCTCCAATGAATAAGGTAAATATTAGTATCATTATATGTCAAGTGCAATTAAGTTTTACTCATTCTATGTAAATTGGATTTAGGTTTTACTCATTCTCCTTGTTCAATGATACTTGACTCATGCTAATACCATGTTAAGTGTTGTTGCCACATTTCTATGTTTCGATAATCATGTTATATCATGACTTTATGTTCATGTTTCTCTTGAACTGCATTGATATTCCTATTTCCTAACATGTATTATTATATTTATTTTATTCCTTTTTTACACCCTTAACAGGATTTATGGCTCACCCTTTTCCTATTCATGTCCCCAGGTCATCCCATGAAATGCTAAGTACGAAGGAATGTAGTGGCCATGTAATGGATGTTTTAAAAAAGATGTTGTGTTTCATGTTTTAAGTCATTATGTAATGTTCCTAATCCCCAAAGACACTATAATTATTCATCTTCAATGTTGTATCAAGTGAATATTTCATGTAATAATTCATTTTTAAGTGTGAAATAAAAAGTAGGGTTGTTATAGTTGGTATCATAGGATAGGTTTAGTTTTTTTTGAGATTAGGAATAGAAAAACCTGGTTAAATCCTTAGAGATTAGAGTAAGTATAACCGAAAAATCCCTAATTTTTAGTGAGTATTGAGTATGTGGTTTATCAAGAAAATACATCCCTTCCTGGATATGAGCAGGTAGAGGCGGCTCTAGCACAAATGTACCTAGGAGTGAGATCTCTGACAAGGAGTTTCGGGCTGGACCTGGGGTATCCTGGTACACGACAATGGGTCGTGCTTCAATCTTGGTTATGAAACACTCGATGGATATGCTCTGATAAGTTCACAATCTTCGTATGAACCATTATTAAGGGAATTAAAAATAATGTCCCTAAGAATAAATGTTAGAAAGTAGATCATGGATAACATAGATTGAAGCCTATTTATTCATTAGTTAAGGAATAAAAGTAATTTATAATTCATCCATTTTTTGTCCTTGGATTAACCTTTAGGTGTTAACCCTAATTTTTTTTCTTTCAAACAATGGCTGGTAATAGGAGGAATCAGTCTAACAATATATGCGAAGATCAATGTGATGACTGTTCTAATGAAATGCCCAATTCGATGGGATCAGGAATTGCGAACATTGTCATGATACTATCTAAGTTAACTCAAGATTTTAATAGAAACAGGGATCCATAGGAACATTCAACCCTCCCAAGAATGAACAAGTCGCTATTGAGAGCATCATGAGAAAAAGGCCTCCTACATTTAATAGATCATCTGATCCATGAATCGTGGAACAATGGATCAACTCTGTTGAAAAGATCTTCTCCATCCTTCAATGTTCCGAACAAGAGAAGGTTCTCTAGGATTATTATCATATGGAGGGTGAAGCTGATTAATGGTGGATAGTGATCAGAAATACTAAGCCTGAGGAGGAGATCGAGGAATTAGAATGGAAGGATTTCTAGAAGATTTTTTTTGATAAATATTTTACCCGCTCCCTCCGACTTAAGATAGAAAGGGACTTCCTTTCCCTCAAGAAAAAAGATGACCAATCCATCAGAGTGTACAAGGAAAACTTTACAAGGATTTCTTGATATGCCTTTGGATTTGTCATTACCCACAAATGCATGGTTGATCGCTTCATTTGTGGGCTGAAACCTAGCCTACAGAAAGCCCTGGAAATCCGTGACTTTGATTGATATGTGGAAATTGTCTGATGTTCCATCAAGGTTGAAATTGAGATCTACAAATCTTAGTGGTATCATGGGGATAAGAAGAGTAAGGTGGAATTCAATTTTGTAAGTCTGATGGATAAATCCAACTGTGCTAAGAAGATCCAACACCCACTTTCCAAAGGTATGTAAAGAAGCACTCTAGAAATAGCTTGATGGGGATGAGGAAATTCTTTAGTTGTAGAAGAGAATGGAACCTATACATTAATTGGTGACAAGAAAAACTCACAGTTGTGATAGAAGAGTGAAACGCTCCATTTGACTCTCAACGCGTTGTTCATTTCTTCAACTTCAAAGAACTAGGGTACCTTGAAAATCAGTTCCATATGATAAGGTTTTTTTTAGGAAATCAAAATCCTCCAAGGAAGCAAGGGAGAACTCTTTTTATCACTACCGCTGAAGTGAACCCTGAAAATGAAGTGGTGACAGGTATGCTAGTTATTAATTCATTAATGGAAAACATACTTTTTGATTTTGGTTCTACACATTATTTTATATATTGAAAGTTTAGTATAACAATTCAAACACCACTAAAAATCATGGAAGTAAATATGTCGGTGAGTACGACATATGTGTAAGTCATTGAATACCATGAATATAACTCCTCCCTGGTCACAATCTGTGGATTGAACATTATGGATAACCTCGTCATACTCCCTCTGGTGGGTTTTGATCCAATTTTTGGCATGGATTGTATTTCCTTGTATAAAGCCAACATAAATTGACGTGAGAGGGAAATCACTCTCCATGAGGTGAATTGACTATTGAATCTGTATAAGTGAAATGAGGAGGATAAAACTTCTTTATCACCATCATCTCAAGCGTGGATATTACTGGCCTATGACCGTGTTTATCTTTCTCAAATGATTGAGTCTAAGGAAGAAACCATCCTTGAAGACATTCATATTTTGAAGGAATTCACCGAAGGGTTTCCTGAGGAATTTCCTAGTCTTCCTCCTAGAAGAGATGTTGAATTCTCAATTGACCTTATACCTAAGGCATTTCCAATATCCAAGAATCTGTAGAGAATGGTTGTTGTGGAGCTTGAGGAGCTGAAGAAACAACTATAGGAGAATGTGGATAAAGGGTTTATACGCCCAAGTGATTCACCATGGGGTGATATAGTCCTCTTCATCAAGAAGAAGGATGGATCAATGCATCTTTGCATTGATTATCTTGAGCTCAACAAAATCACGATAAAGAAAAAGAATCATCTTCCCCGAATTTATGACTTGTTAGATCTACTGCATGGAGCACAATACTTCTCCAAGGTGGATTTATGGTCGGAATATTACCAAGTAAGGGTGAGGAAGGAGGATATCCCCAAGACTAATTTTTTGTACAAGATATGGGCACTATAAATTCATAGTAATGCCTTTCAGAGACACTAATGCTCCATCAATCTTCATTGACTTAATGAATAGAGTCTTTAGAGATTACCTAGACAAATTTGTGATAGTCTTTATTGATGATATTATAATATACTCCAAAACCAAGGAGAAGCAAGAGGAGTATCCTGTTGGGACCACTTTGTGTTTGAAGATTGTATTTGTTGTCAATAGTTGTCAATGGTGGTCAAAATGAAGAAGGATATGAAGAAGAACTCCAAATTTAATGGAGATCAGCTGAAGTGAAGTTGTCTGGAGAATTGTTATGGAATCATAGCATTGGATTTCATACTTGAGAAATTCTCTTAGATGATTAATTCAGACGATTGTTGAGCTGAGCCTATATTCAAAGAACATGTGTCAATGGTGACATATTGTTTACAACAATGAAGAATGGATAAGTATCATCCATATGAGGATGATTGGAGAATAATGAGGATTTGAAGAAGACCATGAAATTATTCATGATAGAAATCCATGCAAGCGATTACTTGAAGAATAAAATCATATGATTTGCATGAAGTGCAGAATGATGGCGGAAGAAGAAGAGAGAATGTGGAAGGGCTTGGAATTCTGAGGTAGCCATGCATTTCACATTATGTCCAAATCAGACGATGCTTTACTGATATGTATTTCTCAAATATCATAAGTCAGGAGAACTTGTGATGCAAGCCTTATGATAGAAAGGGGGAGAAATGATGATACCAGTCATATATAGTTTTTATTGGAAGGAGTGATGCTGCTGGAAGATAGGGAAGTTTTTGTACTTCCCATTGCAACTATGACGATGCTAAAGTTGATCAATCAAAGGATAAATATAACAATAGTGGGATTCGTGATAAGAGAAGAAGAATGATTATGCGAAGCAGTAAAGAGATAAAACGACAAAGCAATAGACAATCTGGGGACGGCATAAAAGCACAGTTTAAGGTGGCACTGTTTTCCAGTGTTTTCCAAATTTTAGGGCCTGAAAATTGGGAGATGAAGAAATGTGCTTGGAAATGGATGTTGCGAGCATGATTGAATATGGTTTATATTTTCACGTGCAAGGAGTTATTCAAGTTTAGAACATTGAAAAATGACCATGGAATGAAGTGTGTGGAAATTTAGGCATGTTGCGTGCAAAAATAAAGTGGTGCGCGCAATATATGCGGGTTGCACAAAATAGTAGCGGGTTGCGCGAAAAATCAGTGGGATGCGCGAAAAAGAAAGTTGTGCGCGTAATATCTGTGGGATGCGCGAAATATGAAGTTTGCGAGAAATATTAGGAATGAAGTTTTCGCGCAAAAGGTGTTTCGAGACCAGAAGCTTGAAAATTTGCAAAGGCATAAAATGCACGAAATATTGGAGTAGTGTGCGAAATCTGATGTCGCAGGAAAGATTGGGTTTGCGTGCAATATGGAACGCGGTGCAGAATTTTTCACACAATTGGTGATTTGTTCTTAGAAGGATGAAAAATGGAAAAGGCATGAGGTGCGCGAAATATTGAAGCATGGCGCGAAATATGAAGTTGTATAAAAGAGTTTTTATGCGCATGGAGGAGGTTTTACGCGCGGATTAGTGTTTTTCGCGCGGGGTCAAAAATTCCTATAAATATGAGGCTAACCCTTATCAGTTGTTAAGACTCGACACATAGAAAAATCCAGAGCTCTGACATGCGGAAAAAGTGAAGTATAAAGTATTGCACGAAAAGAAGATGCGTTGCGCGAAATAGAAAGTGTTGCGTGAAAAAGGGAAGTTCTGCACGAAATAGAAGGGTTGCACGAAAAGGGTTTTTCGCGCCAAAAGGTGTTTTTACGCGCAAGGATAGAATTTTACGCGCAAGACACCTAGAAGGTTGCGCGAAAAATTTGAGGGTTCTGTGGGCATTCGATAGGTGCATAGCCCTCTTGAAGCAGCTTTGAGAAGAAGAAAGAACTATGAACCATTCGGTTTCACAAAGAGAAGTTGAACCACACTCACACGACTGGTGTTTAACACTATCGTTGTGTATTGTGAAGTGAGGAAGAACAATATGTGCAACTGAATTCATATCTGCACCACGGAAGAAGGTAGTATACCAATACACTCTTGTGTTGGTATTGAGAATTGAAGAAAGAGATTAGAACACTGTAATCATACTGTGTCAAAGAGAACGAAGAGAAGAAGAAGAACAGAGTATGCCCAACTGAAGGCTGACAATTATTCAGGGCAATTTAATTCTGATGATGCTAAGATGAGCTAGTTTTCATTGTTCTGATAATCACAATGGGAGTTTGTGATTCCAGCAGATTGAAGCAGAAGTGATCTCAGTGTAGCTGGTTTTGCACTGAAGAAGAAGGGGAAGAAGATTGTGCAGCTTTCAGGTTTGCTGCAGAGAAAGAAGTGGTTGTTTACCTGCATGCTGCTAGGCAGGTAATAATTGAATAGAGGAAGAACAAAGTAGCACCGTGACATCCAATAGGTCTCAACAGGTGAAAGATTCTTTTGGTGTTGCAAACTCTTTTAACAGAGACAAGACTATCTTCATAGGTAGTATAAAGAACCAGGTAGAGGCTGCAAGAGACTGTCTTCATAGGCTGTATAAAGAACCAGCTAGAGGCTGCAAGTTGGACTAGGCTTTCACCAGTCTAGGGAAGAGTATTGTTTCCCACCCCCCTACAAAGTTTAGGGACTCACACTGGCTAGAGTATTGTTTTCCTAGCCACTCTATTGTAACAACATTTTACATTATAATGGAGAATCCATGCACTGGTCATCCCCATGCATGGCAAGGACGTAGCTACTCTTATTGAGTGGTGAACCTTGTAAAAATATCATGTGCATATATTTACCTCTTTCTATTATTGCATGCGATAGGGAAAAGAGAATAATAGAATCAAGATCCTAACAGGTCTATAGGTACAGGGATAAAAGTTAGAATTGGTTTAAAAAGTCCCCAACACTGATTCACCCCCCTCTCAGTGTTAGGTATATCCCAAACTTGTCCTTACATATCTAAGCACTATACTAGAGACATTGAGAAAGGAGAATCTCTGTGAAAAGTACATAAAGTGTGTGTTTTGGTTGAAGGAGGTCTCATTATTGGGCCATATCATCACAAGCAATGGGATATCTGTGGATCACTCCAAGACAGCTGCAATCGAGGGATGGTTAAGGACAACATTAGTGATAGATATCTGTAGCTTATTGGGGTTAACTGAATCTTATCGTTGATTTGTGAGAAAGGTTTCACAATTTTCTAACCCTTTTACCAAGCTAACATGGAAGGGAGAAAGTCTGCTAGGAGTGATGAATGTGACAAGATCTTCAAGGAGGTGAAAAGGAGGCTTATCACTGTGCTCGTACTCACACTACCAACAAGTGGAGAACATTTTATGGAATTCAGTGATTCATCGAAGAATGGATTGGGTTGTGTGTTGATGAAAAATTACAAAGTCATTGCCTATGATTCAAGGAAATTGGAAGTTTATGAGACAAACTATACAACACATGATCTAGAGTTGGCTACAACGACCTTCACTTTGAAAATTTGGAGGTATTATCCCTTTAGGGAGAAGTATGAAATATATACGGACCACAAAATCATCAAGTATATATTAACACAGAAAGACATGAATATGAGCCTATGAAGATGGTTAGAGATGATCAAAGACTATGACTAGTCAATCCATTAGCACCCTATGAAAGAAAATAAGGTGGCATATTCTCTTAGTAGAAAGGATCCAACAATTCTATCATTAATGAGAATTGAAATGTTTCCAATCTTCTTAGATTTGATGAATATGGACATGAGAATCATAAAAAAGGGAACATCATTAATCCTTTCACAAATTATTTCTCAACCATCTCTTTTTTAAAGGTTAAATGATGATCAAAAGGATGATGTGGGAATTCAGATGAAGGTGGAAACTATCAGAAAAAGAAAATCCTCAGAGTTCAATGTCAATGAAGAAGGAATTTTGAGATTTGGAAAAAGGCTATATATCCCATAAATTTCAAAGCGAAATAAGGATCTTCTGGATTATGAACATAGTTCAAATTTCTCCATCCACTCAGAAATCAAAATGATGTATCGAGATCTCTGAGAGAATTATTGATGGGATAAATTGAAAAATAAGATCTCTGAATATACATCAAAGTGCATGGTGTGTCAGTAAGTAAAGGCTGAGAGGTATAATTCTAAGGGGATTATGAAACCACTACCCATACCAGCATGAAAATAAGAGAACATCACCATGGACCTTTTCACCATACTTCCAAAGACATCCAAAGGAAACAATGCAATTTGGGTTGTTGTGGATTGTCTTACAAATACTACACACTTCATTGTAATTTGGGAGGATTTCTCATTGGATCAATTGGAATGGATATACATCTGGGATGTGGTAAGGCTGCATGGATTACCACTATCGATTGTATCTGATCAAGATGGGATTCACATTTATGTTTTGGAAGAGTCTTCAACAAGCTCTGGATACTAAGGTGAACTTCAGTATGGCTTATCATCCTCAAATTGATGTCCAATCTGAGCAGACTATCCAAACACTTGAGAACATGTTGAGAGTGTTCTCAATGGACTTTAAAGGAGGATGGGATAAACATCTTCCTCTGGTTATGTTCTCTTATAACAACAGTTTCCACTCAAGCATCCAAATGACTCTTTTTGAAGCCCTATATGGGAATAGGTGATTAACATTGACATGTTGTGATGAAGTTGGGGAGAGAGAAATCCTAGGTCCAGAGATGGTCAAAGAAATAGTGGAGAAGGTTAAGACCATCTAGCAGCACATTATGGCTGGTTAGAGTCAACAAAAGATCTATGTTGATAATAGTTGATGAGACCTAGAGTTTGATGTCAAAGACATGGTATTCCTCCACATATCACAATGGAAGAGAGATATGAGATTTGGGAAGAAGGGAAAGCTTAGTGTAAGGTAAATTGGACCTTTTAAGATCCTTCATTGCATTTGAGCAGTGGCATATCGACTAACACTCCCATCAAACCTATCTCAAGTACATGATGTATTCAATGTATCACTATTGAGGAAGTACATACCTAACCCATCGCATGTACCCAATCCAGAGGTGGTACCGTCGTATAATGACCTCTCCTATGAAGTGAAGCCTGTGAAGATATTAGATCATAGAGAAAAATGTACTTAGAAATAATACAAAGCCCCACGTCAAGTTGTTGTGGAGAAACCAAAAGTTTGAAGAAGCGACATGGGAATCGAAGAAAGTGATGAAGAAGAGTTACCCGCATTTATTTTAGTGTGGGAAAAGAAATTTCAAGGATGATATTTCTTAAGGAGGGAAGATTGTAATGACCCAAACTTTTATTAATGAAAATTACCCTAGATATAATTAAATATCTTATTATGTGAAATGGTTATATAACATGTGCACTTATTTTGTTTTATGTTTTGGATTTAAAACAACGTTAAGAATTGTGACCGTTGCTAATATAGTTGTTGAACAGTGATCACATTATTATTATAAAAATAGGGCTTTAACAAATCCAATTTACTCAACAAAGGAAGGGATAACCTCATCGAGTAGAATTGCTCCATACGAAGCCCATTTGTCGATACTCGGAAAGGAGGTGGCATCATTGGGCTTCTCTTTTTCCCAAGCCCAAGCCGAGCTTCAACACATGAAACTTTAACAGAACTACCTACTGGATAAGTGGAAGTTGATAAATATTACCACACGAGAGATGTTTTCCGAGAAACCCCACGAGTCTGTCACCATTTCACACCTTACCCTTCGATATTATGTGGGTGTTATAAGTGGTTATATAATGAGACCCTAGTACCATGATTATGTACATTATTTTTTTATAAGGAATATCCATTCATTTTTTTATTGTTACTTTTAAATAGTTTTTAAAGAAAAAATAGCATTTTCAGTTAATTAGGAAATCTATTTTAATGCATTAATTTATTTTTGAATTAAATAATATTTTAATTAAATATTATTACTAAATTACTTTTTATTAAATTTAAATGACTGTGTATTTTTTATTAATAAAATTTTGATTTTTATTAAGGATTGAAAGCTATTTTTGTCAAAACCCATGAATTTTTTATAAAGGTTGGTTTTTATTTTAAAAGTAAAAGTTCACATATCTAGGAAATTATATAGATAAAATGAATATTATTTCTTGAATCAGGATGTCAAAATTATCTGATGGTGAATTTTTCTTAATTTTCTGAGATAGTTGATTTTTTGGGTAAGAATTTAATATCGTTTAAATATATAATGTGTTTAATGACATTATAATGACCCGATAGTGATGTAATAGAATACTATAAACATTATGTTCAGGAAATATATTTTTTACCATTAAAATAATGTTATTTTAGGTTTTTTTGATTTATCTTAAAAAGCCTTAGTGGACCCTCCAAGACTTATAAAACATTTTTTCTTTTTAAATTGATTTCCTTGAGAGTGTGAATCACCTACACATAAGAAACCCCATTATTTTAATAATTTAGTCCATTGGACTTATAAAATATTTTTTTACACTCCCATATGGAAAAAACCTAGGGTTGGTTTGTGGTTTGATTAGTTTAATGTGTGGTGTCCCCAACCTAAATAATAAATAATTCCTTCTCATTCCCTATATAAACCCACCCATGATCCCACTTCCTCTTCACAAAAAAACATTGGAATTCGTCCAACATATGAAATCCCCTCTATAAAATCCTCTCAAGATTCCCCAATCTCTCAATAATATTCTCTCAAGCCCCTCCCAAGACTTTGGGATCACACTTCCATGTAAGGGATTTCTTTATTCCTTATTTATGTCTAATTTTCATTATATTGTTATGCACTTTAAATTTCAATTAAAAATGTTGGGGTAATATTTCTCACAACCCCCATACTTAACTCCTTATGTTTTAAATGATGAGATACCTATTTCTCTCTTAGTAATTCCTCTCATGTGAGCCTTTTACCATGCCGAAATTTCGTAAGGAATTTCTCTTTTCTCCATTACATTCAAGCAATTTTTTTTGTATTATGAATCTAAATTCCATTACATTTGTTGGGAAATGTATTTATATGACCCCTTTACATTACATTTCATGTAAATATTATGATACACCCATTTCTCTCTCATAAACCATTTTTATGAATTCTTATGTCATGTCATTATGCTGCTGAAATTGCACCACAATTTTCCAAGCCAAATTAATTGTGTAGTGAATACCATGCCCATTTCTCTATCAAGTGTATTCACCTTTACACACATTTACTTTTTTATGGAATTGTTTTATGTATGAATTCCACATTCCTTTATCATATAATAAATTATAATTTTTAATGAATCCATGTTGTATGATCTTCTATCACACTTACGCATGAAATGAAATTTTTAAGAAGTTTGTTCCCTGATAGCACTCCAATGAATTGGGTAAATATTAGTATCATGATATATCAAGTGCAATTAGGGCTTAATCTTGTAAATTCAAGTGCAATGAGGGTTTACTCATTCTCCATGTTCAATGAGCCTTGGATCATGCTAATACCATGTTAAGGGTTGTTTCCACATTTCCATGTTATGATAATCATGATATATCATGCCTTTATGTTCATGTTTCTCTTGCACTCCATTGATATGCCTATTGCCTAACATGTATAGTGATCTTCATGTTATGCCTTGTTTACTCCTTTACTATCCTTTATATCTCACCCATTTCTTATGCATGTCCGCAGTTTATCCCAAGAAATGCTATGTACGAGGGAATGTAGTGGTCATGTAAAAGAATTTTTCAATAAAGATGTTCTATTTCATGTTTTAAGTTGTTATGTAATGTTCCAAAGCCCCAAATACACTAGACCTCTAGATATTATATGATATATCAAGTGAATATTTCATGTAATAATTTATTTTTAAGTGTGAAATAAAAAACAGGGTAATTATAGAACATAACCATGTATGTCAGTTTTTCAAAATTCAAATCACAGAGGTGAAAAAACTATGTTTACAGGATAGGTTATAACAAAATGGTGTTTATTACAGACTCGATTTTTCATGAATTCAATATTAAATTTATTTTCAATATTTTTGTGTGTTACATTATCCCTTCTTTACAAAAATTTCATCCTCAAAATTTTGAAATTGAATTTCGAAAGTTAATGGTTGATACTTGAAAATTCTCTTCTCGGAAACCCACATAAAAATTTGGTTAAAATATCGTCTTAATAATAGGGAAATGGAAATTCATCAGTTACTACAAAACTACACATTATAATTGGATTAAATGGTCATGGATGAATAATAAAACTATCATGTTCTGAGGGAATGTGATAGAGAATGTGCTTAGATGAAAGATCATTACCACAAAACCATAAACTATAGTTATGAAAAAATATATATAATCTGACAAAATTATTTTTTTAAGACTCTTTTCCTAGAGTTGAAGAATTAATCCACTCAATAAGAGTATAAATATACATTTCTATTACATAATCATAATATCATATTTTGTTTTTTCCTTGAACTATATATACATCATCTGTTAGCACATGTTTCATCATGTGGTGACATTAAACTCTAAATCATCTTACAATGATCAACTTAAAACATTTCATAAATGGTTAAAAATTACAAAATATCATGATTTGACACTTATGAATCATTCTAATATCCATCCTTGGTAGATACATCTACATAGGGTCCTTGGAAATCCTCATTTTTTGAGGACTCCATGATTTATCCTACTCAAGGGATCTGCTACCTTATTTTCATTTAATAAACATGAAGCAAACTTAAATTTTCACATTCGAAACATGTGAATATCTTCATCACGTTTCCTCTTGAAATATGGTAATCAATCAAATTACCATAAATCCTTATTCAAAATATTCATTCATCCTTACACATCTTACTGAATATATTCCTTATATCCAGAATTGTTGTATAATCTACCAATGATTGCATAAACAACTTGTTGATAAGTCAATAATAATTTTTTGAGGTAGTTATTACTTATAAAAATCAATCATTTCTTCAAAATTGTCTTAATCATCAAGAATATATTTAGGGTTGAATTTCCCTCAACAATATTCTTTCCCAATATATTAACTTTCTACCGAGTCATTTATCCTTGTTACTATTCATCATACAACCTCAAATACATAATGAAATAGTATTGTAGTTGAATCATCATATATTAAATAATTTTTATAACTAGCACATTGCTGATAAAATATTCATATAACATGATTCCTAATGAGGCATACTAATCCTTCCACTTCATTAGTGGCAGTATCATAACTTGATCATTATCTAGTGACATCATTTTGGGCATATTCCTTAATAATGGCATGTATCGAAATTGTAAATTATCCTAAGAATATCTCCCGGGAGTGTCAAACCAGGTGTGCAATAAGGCCCATTTTCATGAACCGGGTTATTCCAGGTCAAGCCTGAAACACCTTGTCAGAGTTGTTACTCCTAGGTATATCTGTGCCAGTACCATGCCCACTTGTAGTATCTAGGCTAGAATTTATTTTATAAGAAGATCCAAATAATCTATTCCTTTCAAAAATTATAGGATGTTATTGTATGTGTATCGTTAAGTTTATCTTTGGGTTTTGTTCCCTAATATAAATTTTCTAAATCTAGTTTCCATGTTTTCTACTAAACTTCCTTTGATACCAACTATAATGCCCCGACCTCAGTGGCCCATATCCGGTCCATTATTTTAATGAATTGGCAAGATTACAAGTAATAAAATCCCGAAAGACCAAGTATTTTAGTATATTTGAAAACAGGATACATACATAAGTTCAACATTACGACTTGAAATGAAATACAACATATTTTTTTTATTGAGAACAACCACAACTATAAGTTTATATATATAGGTCAAATATAATAAACTTCCTCTTGTCTTGAGAAAATGAAACATAAGAAAGGGGTGAGCTAAAATACTCAATAAGGGTAAGAAATAAATTATAAGATATCATAAAAATAAACATTAGGCATATATAATAATTAAAAAACATGACTTTAAAAATAAACTTGAAGAAAATATGACAGGATTTTGAGTTAGGTAAACATTTCCATAATAAGACATAATCATGGGTATTCTACTAGTTGAATAACGACATGAATTATGAATTTATAACTCCATAATGAGGGAAATTCACATTCCATACATTCTAACAGATAACTTCAAGGCCTTATCCAGGACATCTAAGACTTGATTAAGGCCTCTACCAAAACCATATCAAAAAAATGGGCAAGGCCTTGGCCAATTCCATATATATTTGTCTCATGAGACCTATCGATGCATCAAGGGCCTATAGAAGGCCCCAACCATCATATAATAATTCCATTTAATACCTCATATGAACACAGATAAACATAAAAAACATATACATTCATATTGAAACTAACATATTAAATGTAAATAACTCTCCCCCGAACATTAATAATAAACACTAACCATTTGGATTGAAATGGTCAATGGTTTTAAGATAGCACATTCATAGTAGAAGTAATCATAAACCATTAAATTAAATATTTTAGATTATATCATAAATATTAATCCTAATAATACATAATAATCAATTGGAGTGTTGAAACAGATGAAGATACTCTTATGACATCATCGAGTAATTCTTGAGATAAATAATCTTTTACTTTGAAAAGAATAGTTATTTTGGGGAAATATTTGTATAAACCCAGAATTTAAGTATGATTGTATTTTCCCAATAAAATAAGTGATTTTAGAAAAATTATGGCTGCTAAAAATAGATTATATACTTCCCTGGAAAATAGGTAAGAATTTGAGAAATTCCTTTAAATCATGATTTTATTTTAGAAATAATTTTTGAAAGATCCTTTTAAAACATATAATTCCCACAAAATGAGGGTATTATTATGGTTGTAACACACATATAAAACATTAAAACATAAATTTTTAGGATTACATTGAATGAATAAGAATTTAATTGAGGTAAGTAGATAATAAAAGTAACCCGAATGAAAATAGCGGTTCAGGTGGAAAATACTTACAACTTTGTAATCAATTGAAGCGTATGCCCACAAAATTAATAATCATAAAATGATACATTAAATATCCTGAAAATAAATAGATTAATTATATTAAAAATCAATAGGTAGTATACTTTCACCATACACAATTAATATCAGTGAATACATAATATCTCACAAAAATGGAAGTGAGATGAAGAAACCCCTTACAAATATTTCTGCATTGTAACAGGTGTTCTTGTGAGGGATTAATGATAGTTACAGGGTTTTAACATCGCTTATATATCATAATGTAAGTATGGGAAAGGTTCAAAAACATACCCCATCATTAGGAATTAAAAATAAAAAGACACAACATAGGGGGGATTCTTGAATAAAATATAAAGAGAGGATCCATTACCAAATTCCTGAATGTGTTCTTGGATTGGTCTTAATGACAAGAATAACCAATTTTATATTCATTAATTAATAATTCCATATCCTCTTATACATGTAATTGATTTATTTTAAACCTATTAGGATTATTATTGGCATTTTTGCTGGTTTTAAGAGGTTGAATTTTATGGTTTTGGAAGCATTTTCTTCCTTGGTTTTCATGATCAGTTTACTTGTATTTAAGAATGGAATTTCATTTAAAATTTGGTTAGACATACAGAATTGTCAATATATATTATTAGTGATATTACAGATATATAAATGATTTTGGTTATATACAATGAGGATGACTCATTAGATAAATGTTAATGATAAACGCCCAGATTAACTTGGCGGTTTTGTGTATGTTGAAGTTGTTTTGTATTATTATTATTTTATATTATGAGTGTGTAAATATTATAGAATATTACATAAGATAAAATTCATATATTCTGATCTAGTTTAAAAATTAGAAAGGTTTCATGACAAGACTTGAAGATAGTTTTTCAAATTAAAGACTCGTCTTCCTTGAACATGATAATTAACACATCTTGGACATCGTTCTCATTTATAGTATAAAATGAGGGAAAAGAAGAGATGATGATGGAATAATAAATTACCATAAAAAAATACCAATAAATATTAGGTACTGGTGTTTTAAAAAATAATTGGATAATAAGCTGGGATAAGGTATAAGTGAGAGAAAAAGAAGAAATATTACCTCTAGAATATTTCTCTTTTGAAACCACCTTAAGGCTCTTGGAAGTGGTATTTTTGTGAGACCCAAATCACTCTAATGTGTCAAAGGATGAGGAGGGTGGAATTTTTCAGAGGCTTGCCGACAAAGAAGGATTATGTTCATGAAATTTAAGAAGGAAGGAACCTCCTTTTATAAGTGATGTGAGGGGTAACTTAGGAATCACCAAAATTAGAGAAATATAATAAATATAATATAGGGATTAAGACTCAAAAAAGGAATAAAAATAAAGTGTTATTATAGTTTTGAAATAATATTATCGTTTTTGGACTTGTTCAATAATTATAGGATTTTAAAATAATTTAATAAAATATTTTATTCAAGAAAAACAATTTTTTCAAGATAAAATTTATTCATATCTATGACTTTAAAAACATAAAAAAAAGTTTAAAAATAGAATATAATTTTATATTATATAATAAAAATTTCATATTCATCTAGGATATTCATTAATTAGCTTATAAATATAAAATTATATTTATTTTATTATTTTTAATAGCATTTTTTATTTATTCATTAATTAAATAATTATTGCATCCTATTTGTGGATTCCATTATGGTATTTATCTATTCGCTAAAAATTTAAAAAAATCCATGAGGAATATAATTTTCTTATATTTCATAATAATATTCTTGTTCAAATAAAACCTTTGGGAAATATCATATAAAATATTATTAAAATTAAAAACTACAATGTGACAACTTTGTTTCCTTTTGAAATAAAATATTATAAAGGATTTAAAGTGATTCATGTGGGTCCAAAATGTCCCAAATTTGAATCCAAACTTTATAACAGTATAAAAAGGATTATATAAAATGGTTTATTCAAGATATGGGTAATTTTACAATTCTTAATAATTTTAATTAAATACAATTTATTTATTTTTCTTATGCTAGCACAAGCACTACATCGGCGTTGCATAAACATCAATGATAATTATTTCACATATAAAAAATAAAAATAAAATTTTATCATAAAGATAAATTAATTAGGTTCAAAATAAAATTATTAATTTACTCATTATGTATATTCAACCTTATACATAACAAGACATCTTTGTAAATTTTTTATTTTGTCTTTTCTTACCCTACGCAAGCATTGCACAAACACTTAGATAATACTCATGTTATATAACACTAAATTTCAAAATTAAAGATAATAGAGATATATAATACATAATAATTAATAAATAATTCATGAAAATATTTTTTATCACTCAATTATTACCAAGTTTTACTTTTTTAGTGTGCACATGCACTGCATCGACGTTGACAATGAGTTTTATACTTATCATGAAAAAAAATATTTTTCTTGTTCTAAATTAATTATATAAAATATTTCACTTTTAATGAAATTATTTAGTATTTATATAGTTCAAAAAAAATATTTATCATAATAATTTCATAATGATGTCATGAAAAATCCCGTATTTTATAAAAAACTATATCTATTACTATTCAACAAAAATTAAACTATTTCATTAAAATCCAAAAAATTCATCAAAACCATTTATCGATATCTAAAATCAAAAAAGGAACTCTATTTTAAGAAAATAATTTTCTAAATATTATAAATTAAAATTTTAATTAAAATAACAATTTACTCGAAATTAAAAACACCAATAATGGTTGAAGCTTTATTTATCATAAAATTTAAGAAGAATATGATCATAATTTAACAGTCTAACTAAGAAATGTGTGAATGAAATTATCTTGAGTTTTTTACTAATTATTGGATTGTATGTCTTCTAATATTAACTGTAGTATAAAGGTTACAAAAGGTAAAAAAAATCGAAAAATCATTAACTTAAAAGTAATAAAATATTATCATGTAAAAATTAATTCATTGAAAGAAAAATATTATAAAATTTATATATGTGAATAATAAAATTTTAATTCTAATAATTACTTCAAAGATAAGTTAAATGAGATTTCATGTGAAATAATACTAAATTTTCTTTTGTTTCCACTAAAAAGGTAAAGAAGAACTCATTAATGACAAAAAAATTGAATTTTTTGTTTCATAATGAATAGATCACACATTGAAAGAATATAAAATTAATATATACATCCAAGGAAAATATAATAGTGAGAAGTATAAATTTGAGCCATGATACTTCAAAAAATACTTTAAATAAGGTTTCTACACCAGGAATGAAATCTCAAAAAAACAAGTTTAAAGAATTTATTATTGTTTGGATTTTTATGGATATTATATATTAATATTATATAAATATAATCCATGAATATAATTAAGGTTTGGGTTTTTTAATGAAAATATGGGTAACAACACTGGATAATAAAAAATCTAGTTCTTGTATTTCCGATTCTATTTTGGAATTTTTTCCAAAAAGGTATATATTAATCAATTAGATTAAATTATGTATACATTCAGAGAATATGTTATAGTAAAGAGAGAAGTTATATGAATGTTAAAATTGTAATCAAAATTAAGATTCAAAATTAGTTTAATATTTTATAATAAAGTGGTGATGATGAATATGAATAAAGAGTGTTCATTTTGATGATTACTACTTAAATCTAAAAAATTAAATTAAAGAAAAAAAGGAAAGGAAAATGGTATAATATTTAATTCCCACTCAAAATAAGTGAAAATGAATGTATTTAAATATTTTATAATGGGTTATTATCAAACATGAACTAAAATAAAAACAATTGTAGGAAATGTAAGGGTGTGATAGTATAATTAGTTTAGAAAATTATATTCCTCTTAAAATTAAGGGAAAATGGAAAAACAAGAATGGTGAAAAGGAAATTTAAAATGCAGTGAATTTTTTTTATTGAAGAACTGAGTCATAATATGATCATTGTGACTCAACTATATGAATCATGACATGAAATTAATTTCTATATGACGAGTTTTATGATTTTAGTGGAATATGGATTGATTAAACCAAAATAATTTTGAATTATTTGAATTCTTATAGACTTAATTGGAGAAAATAATCATTATTTTTTAAAAAGTAGTAACAAAATATTTTTTTATCACATTAGAATTTATTATATTAATTGTAGAAAACTTAATTCCTTGGTAAGGATAAATTGTTCTAGTGGTGTTTTACAACTGATGATATATGATAAATAATTTTTTTATCATTTATAATAAATGAAATCATCAGAAATATATATAATCACAAATAAATAAAATATATAAAATTTTAGGGTGACTTTCTATAATGATTTATGTAGACCTATGAGTCAGAATTATAATAATTTTTATGGTAATATGTATTTTTTGTTGAGAATTACATTATTTTAGGGTACAGGATGTCTCATTGTTATAAATACAAATTACTATATTATATTTCCTCATTGGTAAAATTTAAAATAGAGTGACCAAAACACTATCCTGATTCATTTGTAAGAAATTCATTTTGAAACTTTGAATTAAACTATGTTTTATTATGTGAAGATCTAAGGATAAAACCCCATTACCCCCAAGGATTTATTTATTTTTCCCCTCATTATAAAAGTGATGTTAGAGGGGTCATTCTCTATGATAGTCATGAAAGTAAAAATAAGAAATTATTTTGAAAATGTAATTAAAAACTTTTGATTCTTATGTTCAGCATAACTCATGTAAGATTATATTTGGAAACTTAATATCATAGCTTAGAGTTTTATTTTCCATGTGGATGGAATTCAATAAATGTTTTATCTATAGTATAGTATGTGTTCAATGATGAAGTATTTTGATCTACCTATACATGGGGTGATGTTTGTTTATATATGTATCTCTATAAAGGAGATGGTGCTTTTTGTTGAGAAGCTGTGTAATTACAAATATTTTTTTTGAATTTCAAAAAATATATAGGGGTTGATGAAATTATAGTTTGGATTATGTTATATAATTTTATCTTCAAATTTTTTGAATAATTGAATATTTGAAGTCAGAAATAGGAAGGAAAGTTGTTTAGTGATATTTTATTAGAATAAACCATCTCAATATTGGAGATGGTTATTTTTATTGACTAGGAAATAAGAATTAATATCATATATATTTTTTATGGAAATAACATTGTTCATTGAAGAGGTATTGGGAGAAAAATTACTATTATATCATTTTGATAGGAATTCGATCATTTACCCATATAAATAGGTGAAATTGTAAGTCTATCACAAGGAAAACACACTGAATGAAATTGAATAGAGTTATTGAAGAATTAAATGAAACAAGAAATAATATTTTAAAGTATTAATATAACAGATGTTTAGAGTAATGCTACATGCAAGAAAAATATATAATGTGAGCATGCCATAAAAACCCAATACATTAGGAAAATAAATATTTGATTAAGATTGTAGGAAAGAGATGTAAAATATATAAATGGTGCATGTAATATATTATATTAAAGTGTGAGAGAAAAATATGTTTTTATAAATTCAGCATGATAAATGTTTAAAATATATAAAATTCTTGTGATATATAAAATTCTATAAAAAATGCATGGAACAATACTATAGTTTAGGTGATGTCTGTGAGGAATAATAGAGGCTTTTAAAGTTAAATTAAAACATAACATAGTATATAGATATTTATAATTATGTGAAAATTGGAAAAGTAAAAAAATAATCTATATGTATCATTGATGATATGTTCTATAAGAGTAAATTAACCAAAACATTAGTCATAGTAACTTATACCCACTATGATATTTTTAGAATCGACAAAGGAAGTTATGATGAAATTACCATATGTTTTCATGAGTAACTTATTCTCTCTTTTTATACATATAATCACATGAATATTGTTTTCATGAATTTAATGTGGAAAACTACTTTAAACATAGTAACATATTCTTCTCATTTATGTTTGTCAATAATATATTCGATCAATCCTCCAACTCTTTATTCTCATTCAGTCCCAATCAATGATATGTTAATTTAATCTTCCAATAGACTCAGGATTATACATAGTCAAAAAATTCACAAAATCAACATGTATTCAATCCATATTACCATAAATGTTTTCATGATAGAATATCACTGTGGTTTGGTACATATATTTAAAGTATATAAATCCTCTTCACAACTCAGTCTTATACTACAATTCTCATATCTACTATTATTGGATAGAATCATGGATATTCAAATTATTATGATATTTTATCTTTGAATTCCAACACAAATTTCCTAATTGAATCTAAATAATGTCACATATTTTTCCAATGGATAACCTTTATGTAGGAAATTGTTACTCTTACGTATCACAATGATGATCTTAGACATTACCAATTTTCATGTAAGAAACCATTATATAATAAATTATTATTATTACATATTTTCATGAATGCCTTTATGTATCAAGAAACCAAATATTACATATGAACTAGAAATTTGAATGTACTCTTACATATTATAGTGTAACTTAAGAATTTTCCAAATTTTTATGCTTGAACTCTAAGGTACTCTTATGTATACTATGTTGACTATTATGTACCATTGAAAATTTTCCTTTTCTATATTTCAGCACTCCTATTCTAGGTGACTCTTACATATCTAGATTAGTTGAATTTTATGAATCAAAATATTTCTCTAATATATTACTAATTTTTCCAATCAGTAAGTCTAAACTACTCTTATATATCTAGAGTAATTTCATAATTACTCTTATTTATTACATTAATTCTTGAATATTTTTTTATGAATTGTCTGGGAAAACCTTATAAATTATCTCAAGTATCAAGGTTTATTTTATGTATCAAAGGGAGGTTATTGACTTATCCATTTTCTATGAAATATTATGCTTCTGTAACTTATTACTAAGTTTTAAAGATAACTTAAAATATCCTTAAGGACAATCTGGACACTCTAAAATATCCCAAAACAACTTAAATGACTTCATAAATTATCATAGGTTTCCCAAATCTCTTTAAAATCATTTCAAAATCATTCAATATAATATAATAATACTTCTTGAATTCTCTAATGTGTCTTCACTTGCTCATTAGTTCTTGTTTTAAACTAGACCTTCTTCAACCCATTATCCAAGAGATATTAATCATTTATTATAGTGTCCAATATTATCAATAATCCATGTATGTATTCTCAATCTTTCATCTAGAATATATGCTTCTTTAATCAAAACTCGTTATGATTTTTGATAACCCTCTTCTGAAATTCTAGAAGAATATATTGTATATAGTTCTTTAAAATTCCATCATCACTTGTCTATGATTAATATTAACATCATCTATATAATAATCATATGTATTGGATAATTCCAACCAATAATCATCTCAACTTTCCTTCCAATTTATTTGAGGGAAACATTATAATATTCTAATCTAACAACCTTTTACAATGAATTAATTATCAATAGCCTTTGTAAAATAGCAGGTAGCTTCTTCCAAGATATATATCATACTACTATATCTTATTTTATTAGTATCATCCTCCATCAACCTTCAATTGTGATTATCATCTTATTCACTAATAATATATATGATCATCACAGTCCATTGGTCTTTTTAATACCCCCCTTTAGATTTTTTTTCAATGCCATTAATTTCCTCACATAAATCACACCAATTGATTTTGGTGGGTATTTGTTTCTTAAATAAATATTGTATTTAATTGATTGATTCACATGAAATAGTAAACTAAAAAAATTGTGATATATTTTATTTATATAAAATATTACAATAAAGGAAAATAATAATACATTTTGATAATGTAGTATGAAACATCGTTAAGAAAATTATCAGTGAAAAAATCTGTTAGAAAATAAAAATACTAAACATATAAAATCTTTACCCCAATGGTTTTTCATGAAGATAATTATACTAATTTCAACTTTGTAAATAATTTTAATTATTTTAGAAATATTGGAGAAAATTAAATAAATAGGATAGATAATTTTTAAAAAAAGTATATAAGCATATATAAATTAATGAAATATTATATATATAAATGGTTGTTAAACTTATGAAAATTGGATACATGACCATTATAATATTGTCATTAGATATATGTTATTTGGGTATATACAATTGGTATGTTGTGTAATTGAAAAAATTACAATTCTTAATAATAAATAATAAAACAAAATGACAACACTTAATTGAAATATTTTTTTATTGAAATATATTTTTGTGCATTAAAAATTATTATAATAATTATTATTAATGGTTGATTTCATAAAATTAAATTTTCAGAAGATGAATAATTAAATTTATCAAAATGTGGTTAAAATTATTTAATGATAAAAAAAATTTAGAAATATTTTTTAAAGTATTATGTAATTTCTTCCTAATAATTTAAATTGACCAACTTTAAATAATAAATCACGTTTAATGTTTCAATATATAAAAAATATTTTAATAATATTTTCAATTATTAATTTATATAAAACATTATTAAGAACAAATGATGATTAAAAAATTAATTTCTCTATCAATATCAAATATATATATATATATATATATTATTTTTTCATTTAAAAGTTAAAAGTAAAGTGTATTGAAATTTAATTATATTAAATGGAGTTTAAATATTTATTCATAACATTAAAATTGGGTAATAGGTATCAGATTGTATTTTCAGTAAAAAATAATAATTATTATGGTGAATAATTAAATAGGTGAAGAGTAGTAGCTGGTAAATTAAAATTTCTTTAGTTTTTTATAATTAAAATGGTAATAATACATTATATAATTCCTTTTTTATGCGTGTGAAAAAAAATAAAATTTTCTTATGAAAATTTCCTAACCTAACTTACCTTACGCTCATGTGATTCTATATTTTCCATTTACATAACTTAATATTCAAAATAAATAACCCTCATTTTCCCCTATAAAAGGATATCTAATATACCCATTAAAAAATATTTTTTTTCAAAGATATCTTGAATCCATAAATATTTCACATCTAGTAAATCCATACATTATTTTTGGTAGATTTATATTCAAATAAGGAATCCAAAAACTATCATTTTAACGGAACATTTTTTGAGAAGGAGAAAAATCATCAAGTAAGTGTCTATGTTTATATCTTACTTTTTCAATTACCTTATCATCTCTGATGTTTCTAAATATAATCCAGTACAATAATTTTATTATATTAATGTAATTATTCTCCAAAAGAAATGATTTTACTATTTTATATCTTTAAACTCTTACACATTCACCAGTAAAACATGTTCTTCATTAGGTCAGTTCAAACACCTACATGAAAGATGTTGTACCGACTTCACCATTTTCTCCATGAATATTTATAAAGACCTCAATAATAGTAATATATGATATTAAGAATTAATTTATTTCATTAATATTGATTTATAATGATAAATTTTAAAATTAATCATAATTATCAAGTAACATGTTGTTATATGTTAGTTACCCAAAACATGCTCATCATGTATTCCATTCTTGTGAACCATACTCATAATTCCCATTAATTTCTAATGAAATTTAATTTTTTTTAACATAATGACTCTATAACAATGTATAATCCTATAATTATTAACTTGGTATCAAATAACAAGGATTGATATCGCTATCACGGAACTTGTATGAAATAAAAAATATTATTAGAATCTAATGATGAAAATACACAATAAATAATTAAAATATTAGTATAGAGAGATCATATATAAAGATTATAAAATTAAATAAATATTAATAACCTTCAGAAATAAATTATTAATATGAATTTTTATTATAATTTTGGTTAAAGCTTCTTCTTGGATATCCAAAGTAAAGGTAATTATTTATTTACTAATCATTTTTTTAAATATAGATTGTTTATGATTGATAATCTATTTTGGGAAATTAAATTTTATTATATTTAAAAGTATATATTTTATTACTCCTTGGTTATTCAAGAGTATTTATGACTTATTGTAATTTTTTCTCCTTTTGGTTCACAATTCTATTAAAAGGACATTTGTACGTATAGTCGACCCCACCTCTTGTTTTTTATCAGAAATATTTCTCATCCAAATATATATAATTTACTATTTTAGATGAAATTAACTCTAATTATATTATTTATTATGTTTTTTAATTTACATGACGTTTTTAAAAAAAATGGATTCTTCATTATGTATTTCGGGTATAGTTGTATTCCACTAACATTGACTCTATTAACAAATGTGTGAAAAGAATACTTTTTACACTTTTTGAAAGAATTCATTTTCTTATATTTATATCTATATTTCATGATGAATATTCCATTTAATGTTTTCATGGTTTTATAAATTAATTTTCATGGTTCGTTGGTTTTTTCCTTTAAAAAAACATTTTCAAAAAAAAATGATATTTCTTTTTATTTTTCATGAAATTTTATAATTCCCTAATAAAGGGGGTTTTCATCTATATATAAATCCTTTAATGATTCTTTATGATTCACTGATAATATTCTTTAAGGATATCATCCATAGTATTTCTTTATATGTCCTACGATTCTGTTATGTTATGATTTTTTGGATTCTAAATTATTTCTCGAGGGTTAATTAATCTATGATGAAATTATTAATCTTTTCATGATCATATGGAACACATACATATGGTTTATAATTATGTGATGAGTGGGTCTATTATATCCCTCCAATGCATTGAGTAATTTTTCATACCTGATGATATCAAAAGGTTACATGAGTACTCAACCCAAGTATAATGGTGCATGGATGGCAAGCCCAAGACCAAGGGTATGTGAGTATTTTTCCCAAGTCTCAGGGTATATGGGTGGTAAACCAAAATTCAATAACATACATGGATGGTTATATTAATCCCTATATTTTATGAATAGGTGGATTCCACATTCCATTATGTAATTAATGACCTTATGGTTTTCCCTAACTCATGTCATTATTTTTGTTCTCATATCTCTACCATATTCTTATGATATTCATTATTCCTTTTTCATGATAAAATATTATTAACTCAAGTTCACACACTTCCATGACTTGTGCTTTATGTTATGACCTAATAATTATGTCATGATTTATGATTTATGATCTATGTTTAATTTTATTTTATTTTTTTATGATATATTCATGTACATTGATTATGTTCTCATACCCACATTCTTATATTATGATCACTCGCATTCTTTGATTGATTAAACTCAAGGATTCCATTATTGAGAATATGTGATCAACCTTTCTTATTTTACATTCCCTATTCTATGGAGGAAAATATTAAGTACGATATTCCTATAAGAGTACCATATGTGATGAATATTTGGGGGATATTTGGAATAATATTTTTTTAAATAATTTGGTTGTGTATCTGGTATCTGGAGACATTATTACTCGAGGTTTTGGGGTGTCACATACTATGATATGTAATGAATTTTCATATAAAATAATTTTATATTTATGTATTATATGCTCAAGTCTCTTTAGTTGGTATCAAAGAGTTTGTAATGTTTTTATTTCAAGAAGAAAATCTTGGAGTGTGGGTCTAGGGAGCTTTATTTTCTCTCCACCTTATTGACAATAAATATAATTCTTTAAGTGTAAATGGTTGTATTTTCTTTATGTCATGTGTTTTTGAAATATCATCTTCTCCTCATCAGTAAAATTTGATCCACTTGAGATAAGGGTGGCATCACATTTCTATAGAAAATGATCCATGAATTAATAAACTCTAAGTATCTTTGACCTATCTCATTATAGAAAATAAGAGTAATTAACCAAGGAATAAACGTTATCCATAGGAATATCTGGTTTATGATAACAACTCATTTTTCTCCATATATAGATTGTTTAATAATATTTAATAATATTTTTTATCATATTCCCATCACTTTGAAAAACAAAAAAAAACATTTAAGAATTATACAGATTTATCTTCTCATTAGTGAGGTGTAATTTAGGCCAAATTTTCATCCAATATTAAAAATAGAAAAAAAATAATTATATAGACTTGTATTTGTATAAGAAATCTCACACATTTTTTGGAGTGATCCTCAAACCACATGGGGATAGTATGAAACCATATTTTCTATTTTTAGTTCTCATACTCATGTTATTTATTTATTTTTTACTACTATATTATAGTTCTCTAGACCATTAGGTGGTGGGGGACTTCCATTTTAAATTCATAAGTGTTATCCATCAACTATAGGGAACCAATATTATTAAATTTATTTTTATTATTTAGTTTTATTTAAATTTAAATTTAAATCACAAGATGATGGGATTATATAAAATGGATGTTAAGGAGTTGTAAAATATTTATCAAATGTGTCATCATATTCAATATCAATCCATAAGTCTATTAAATTTATCTTGTTTATGAATGATTTAAATTAATACAAACAATATAATTATGGATATATAAAAAATGGGCTTTCTCATTATCTTTCCTATATTGTAATAAAAATGTTTTATCTTGTATTTTTTTCCTATAAAAAAGAAGGAAAAATTTTAAAATCTAAAAAGATACCAGGACTATACAATCTTGGACCATTAATGCTCATCCCACTAGTTTCACATAATTTATTTCAAATGGGATCATGTTTATTTTTTAGGATCAATCCAAAGAGACAAATTCAACAGTGGAAGAGATAAAATATTAATTTATTGAGAAGAATATTAAAATAACATAATTGACCACTCTTGAAAGAGAAGAACGTAGTGATATTTGACCTCTATGTGGATAATATCCCAAAAAATTAAGATTTCTAATAAAAAACGATAATGCATTTATTTTGGGAGATAAATTCTAGTATATGAAATATCAACCGGTGGAACCTATAAAAGAGATTAATAATTAATATTATGAATAATTAAAAGGATTAAAGAGTGTTATATAATCCAAAGGACGTAATTCATGGGAAATTATTCCCTTAGTTATGATGGTGTTTCATAATAGTTAGAAGCTAAAGGATATAAGCCAATTAATGTTATCTTGATAAAATGACATTTTAGGGTCTCAAGAAGAATCATATTCTTATTAAATTAGATAAATGGTTTTATAGAAAAATATATTGTAGTTTAATATAAAAATATAGAAATTATTAGAAAAAAATTCGACATTAAAATTTCATTTAAGAACATAAGATGTTGTGATATTGGAAATACTTTTTAAAATTCTAATCGTTACAAACCACAATAAAAAATATATGAATAACATGATTATATTATTTTATACCAACCTTGGATAAAATTTCCCAATTAATGTTGAATGAAATTTCAAGAAACATATATGTTACATACATAAAAAACAGATCAAAACAAGAGAAAAGAAATAGTTTTCCTCTTTAGAAATATATTCCCAATAATAATTAAACATAGATTTAACACTAGAGTGAAAAGATAATATGTTTGAATCTTCCATGGAATAATAAATCTCGGAGAATGAGAATAAAAAAAATTATAAGGTAAAAATAAGTGAACTTATATTTATGTATTATAGGAATCATGGAGAATATGTGACATGAATGAGATTCCATATCAAAGTGAGGACATCAACTAAGTATGAAAATCAATAATAAGAAGATTGTGTTTTTAAGGAAGAAACCAAACTTGTTGGTGATGAATTGAATGATTAAAAAAAAGAATAAATTTATTGAAACAACCTAAATAAATCCCAAAAATTAAGGATTAAGAATTTTGACTGACATAATATAATAAAATAGGTAGCTTAGTAAATTTACTCAAAATTAAAAAATAAATTCAAAGGTGTAAATAAAAGAACGGTCAAGCCATGGAAATCAAACACATCCCACATATTGAGATGGATTGTAAAACATATACTTATAATGAATTCATTTAATATTTGAGTTTATTTAGGATATTACATATTCAAGAGATATTGAATTATATATTCAAGGGGGATTTTGGAAACATAAAAAAAACAATTGAAAATAGAGATATATAATATATTTATCCCTAATAATTGTTATTATTATTCTTATATATTTTTTATAGGATTCATAAAGGTTGATATTATGATATGAAGGGATAGTTATATCATATATCAATTAAATAATATTAAGAGGCTCAAATAAAAAAATTGAGTTGAATAATGTTGTTAAGTACTATAACTTGGGGTGACATTTTGTTATTTAGAGAAAACTTGTATAATTTTTATAAAAACAAGAACATGGGAAATAGTGTTAATAAAAAAAATTATTAAATGTTATCACACTTGTTTCTCACTCTTAGAAAATATCACATGGCCTTATAATAGATGATAAAAAGTTTTTGTATTGTATTTTGAGTGATTTTTTGTTCAAATTGATAACTATATATGCTTCATATTTAGAATTAATAGGGATGAGAGTCTGCCATTGGTTAACAAAAAAATAAAATTAAAGGGTTTTCAGTCCTTTAATTATAGTTTTTTGTATATTTTGTTAACCATTTATGTTTCTAGGTTCTTGAATATTTGATAAAGTACATTAAAGTGCTTGTATTCAATTTAATGTGTTTGGAGGTCAAAAAAGAAAGTTATATACTCTTACAATACATTTTATAATATGAGATATAAATAAAATAATTTATATTACGAATATGTATGTAAAATTAAGGAGATATCATGTCACACCTTGATTTCAATTTGGTATGCTTTCATGTTTGATAAATGAGATAGTGGAAAATTATTGGGTTCTAGTTTACTTTTTAATAAAAAAGTAATAATTTCCTTCAGCATATTTTGGAATAATTATTTGGGAAACCATGAATCATTTACACACAATTATCCCCAAGTAAACCAGTACCATTAAAAAGTGTAGAATAGGGTGGGAAAAATTGTACATATACCTGAAGTATCCATGTGACGTACCTCAGTTTGTGGGTCACTTGTTCATGGTCAGTGACAGGTTAAAACAAATCATACATACAAACATTGTTGTGTCCCCTAGGCTCACCCAGTACTATTTTCATAATTTGGTAAACTAGGAAACCTATAATAGTCTTTTAAAATGTCAAATCTTTACACTACCCTACCTGGTTTATAACCCCCTTTAGCCTCACTTTTCCCCCAATCACATGAGGTAGCCATGGAGGACCACTATGATTAAATCATTTATCATCCTCTATGGATACTCGGTCTCTTATCTTGATTCCATATGGATCCTTCATGGTTAGACTATTTTTTATATACTTATTCCTCCACTTTTATCTTTTTTACTATTCTCGCCATAGTGGTACACATTGGTCATTACCTAGGTATTGGGTTGATATATACCTTGTTATATTTTTTTGTACAACATGTGAAATTTATTTTGAGACCTATTATAGAATTACTCATGGAAGGTCATGTATTTCCCTATGGTTTGAGGTAAGTGTTTCTATGAGATTGGATTTCTTTGTTATCCCTTAAGTGATTGTTTTTTCTAAATACTCACCTTTGTTAAAGTATATTAAATCTTCATAGTTTATAAGATTGACTAAAATATTTTCCTTGATTGGGTGATTTTTAAATCTTCCTTAATGGGTCTCTAGTGGTATATAGTAAAGTATTTATATAATGAACTATAAGGGATTGAATAAGTTATTTACATTATTTTTCATTCAAATAATGGTTTAAAATAAATGCTTAAGATTTCTAATGACGTTATACTATTTTTTGAAATTTGTAATTCAAGGGTTTTAACATTCTTTTAAATTAAATGAATTACATTCAAAGGTTTTTTATTTTTTATCTTTGGTGATATTTTTTGAATTTTATGATTTTATTTTGTGTTTTCATTATTATAAATCTTAATCATATTTTAAATGATGTTCATGGCTCAAATTATTTTTGATGGATATGTTTGATGTGGAGTTAGACTTTAATATTTATTTTAAAGTGTTTTTTCCCAAATTATCGTCCCATTTTTTGGTTATGGTAGGTTCTTATATTTTTTTATATATTCCTGGAAACATTAAAAAAGATATTTAATTATTTAAATTTTCAAAGAGGTGTCAATGATAGGTTATCATTTTATGAAATTAGTTTCTGAATTATCCTCTTCATTTATATTTCTTTTGATTCTTTTAATTTTATGGTAATGGGGAACATGTTTTTCAATTGTATTTTGATATTTCGGAGAAGGGGATTTTTTTTTTAAGAAATGGGTACTTAAAAAGCAATAATTGAATTTTTTATATTTCATTAATGTTTTATCTTATTTATTAATGGATTATGTACTCAACTCCATTTAATGAATCATTAGAGCCCAGGAGGTTGTGTAACACCCGATACTTTTATGAGAAATATTTTGTTTTTATGTTATATAAATCATCAAAGGAATCTTTCACTACACACAACACTATCTTGGATTGCTTTACACGCAACCGCGGCCTTCCTCGATAGCTTGCGTCGTACGCAATACCGAGTTTCACTAAACAACGATATGCTATTAAAATATTATTAAAACTAGCAGTTATGAATATTAATAACTGAATTTTTAATTTTATAACATTTTAATTAAACTTATACATTTTCTAGAATGAGGTATAAAAGAGAAATCAGTTTTTTTTGGATAAAAGAAACATTTTTCAAAAAATACAGTTTTGTCGCCTTTTGATGGTGCACCCACATGAAATCTAGTTTTTGACATGTTTATAAGTTCAATTTGACAAAATAAAATTCTTATTTTGAATCAGGGTATAAAAATCTACTTTGGATAAATTTTTTATATTTTTCTGATAACTTTCATATTTTGATGAATAGTAAAAATACGCTAATTTTTAATTAAAAACAACTTTTTTCATTGAGATAATTTATATGGATAAATTATAATATTGAATGGTTTTAAATTATAAATAGAATATATTTTTACCATTTAATATAATTTATGTCATTAGCATTAATTTCACATTGAATTCATAGGTAAAAACATTTCAATCTTTGGCAATGTTTTAACTTCTAAAACCTATTTTCTTAACAATGGGATTTATTTTAAATTAATTACTGCAACTTATATATTTTGAATTTTGAAAAATGGATTCCATATTCAGAATCAGTGGGTCCAAATTATGTTAATAGGCTACTTTTTATTTTTGGGCATTATGAATAGTAACTACAGTAAATTTTATTTACCATAGTTAAAGGTAAATCGGGTAATTAAGGGTAAATATAAGATTATAAAATTACCCTAACACCTGACAAAATCCTATTGGATGACTAAAAGTCGACCCATATCACCTAATGGTCGGATTAGATTCATTTAATGGACTTTTTTCCATGAAAATAATTTAATTATTATTAAAACCAAAGAATGTGACAACATGTCACTTTCCTAAATCTTATAAGTATAATAATTTTAATAGAGTGATAAACTTCATGAAACTTCTAAAATGAATAGTATCCTGAAATATAATATAAGTATCTACATCATAGGAATTTATTTATAATTTTTAGGGATTAAATAATTATCATTTATTATGACACAATAGTGATGTTGAAATTATTTTATTAATTAAAATATCAAATAAATGGGTTTAAAAATAATAAAATAAATATTATATGAACTATTTAATGTGCTCCACCAATTTTATAGATACATATAAAATTTTATGGATCTATTAAAACTTTCAGTTCGAATATATCGTCTGTATATAGTTTATTTAAATTCAAATAAATGAATAGTGTCGAAATTGACAATATTGTTATTTTATAAAAATAACATATTATAAATTTTTTAAAAAATCACAAAAATATTTAAAAATTATAAATTAAAATTTATATGGTCTAAAATTTCATAAAGTGTCAAATTATGGAAAATTCCCAACACATATGTAATTATTTATAATAATTTAAAATTTAGAATATTATTACCACAAATAAAATTAAATTGACAAATAAGTATAAATCAAGTTGATAATGTTTAAAATAAATTTCTAACATGTATAAATTTTATTGGTTGATGATATTACAACCTTATATCATCTAATCTTTGGATATGAGTCATTTTGGATGTTTTTAAGTGGGGTTGGGATTTAATATAAACTAATATTTCTTATATTTCCAAAGGTGCCCCTCTCCTCCCTTATAAAAGGGAACCTCCTCCCTCTCTTCCTCACACCAATTTGAGCCTTCAAGATCGGCCAAACCCTGCCCATTTCACTTCCCCACTTCCTTAGAAACATACTAGAGGTACTGGTCTTATCAAAAGACCAACTCTAGTGCCTTAAGAGAATGTTTAAAGGAGGCACTTCGAGAAAGAGGTAATACCTTCTACCGTTTTCTTCAAGTTCCATTCTTCTTCTACTCCCTCTTATTTAGTTGTCTAATTATGAGGTAATAACATAAGTATCAATCATATACTTATATGTTATTATAAATATGAAACAACCCTATTTCACCTCTTATCCATCCTACGGAAAACGAAATCACCACGCGTGCGTACGTACGGAATACTGTCTCCACGCGGTGGTGTAATCTATTTTCCACCACCACCTTACTTGGATGGGTATAAGGGTGAAAGTAATGAATATATATGATTATTGTAAAGTGGTATTGATTCTTAAATAGTATACATACACTCCAATACAATTCCACGATCATGGGAACGATATCATCGCTCGTGTGTACGTACGGAATACCGTCTCCACGATGTGATGCGATTCGTTCTACATGATCTTCATTGCATAATGATTATATAAATGATTTGAATGAATTAATATGATATATATTACACTAATACCATTCTGGAAATGAGTTTTCTATAACCTAATGAGAATAATAAGAATTTATTCGACAAACACGCATAAGAACAAAAAGTAATAAACACCCGAATAACAAGTAGTAATGAAATATTATTAATAAGAAGCTAAGAATATGAAAATATATGATATCATAACAATAAGTATGATTCTGTAATAAGTCAATAACATTATTTAAATCATTATACAGGAGGTTCGGACACTTACGAAGCAAATCAGACCTAAGGTAAGGGAAATACCACAATCTCATTTTTATCCGAGATTGTTTATACTTTGGAATTTACTGGGGTGTATTTTATCATCCACATACATGTTTACTCAATATGTAATATTTAGATCATTTTACAATATTTTATATCCAATTTTACCCTCCGGTGAGTTTTTAGTAAAATATATGAAAGGAATCTTTTTTCGTTTTTCGTACGAGGTACTTTTTGACTTTTCCGAAAAAAGTACGAGAAAAATGTTTTCTTTTAACTTATACGGTATGAATGGATTTTTAAAACCTTATTTCCAAGAATCTTCACTTACAAGTTTTCAAGTTTATTTTTAATCAACTTCTTTTGGTTTAGAATTGTATGACATGTTAAGAAAGGAAAAGTGTTTTTGAAGTAGAAAGGATATTTTCCTCAAGAATGGAGTTCAAGTGTTTTTTTTCAAAATTATTTTCCATCTAAGATAATATAGGGTTCTGTTTCTATCCCTATTATTATATTGATTTGATTATGTTGTGATGGAATTATTTTTTATGAATTCCTTTATCTTATATGAATTGTTTTATGATGTCATGTTGTTTAAGATTCCCATTTTTATTACATGGGTTATGCTATGATGTACGGTTTATGATTTTGTGGAACACATAAGAATGGTATCATTATGAGATGGGTGGGACCTATATCTCCCTCCAATGCATTGGGTAAAGATTTTATATCTCATGAGATAGACATGGCTGGAACGGCAGGTTAAACCGGTTCAGTGAAACAGGACTGAAACGAGGAGTGAACTCTGTTCAGAAATGGACTTTGTCCACTAAGATAGTCTTGGAAATGAGTCTTGACTAATAAGAAATGATTCTCTATGATTATGTGTGTATGACACAAAGTTTCATGTTTTAAGTTATGATTATTGGGATTTCATTTCACTACTATGATTTATCCCATGTTATGAAATTATTCTCTCTTTTGCAGGTTAAGATTTCCAAAATGTTATGTTCTTATGAATATGATGTGATTGATATTTCTTTTGTTTACCCTTACTGAGCATTTGAGCTCACCCTTTTGTATGTTTTCTTTCCCCAGGTCAGGAAGAATCTTATTAAGTAATATATTCCAAAAGGGGATATAGATATGATGAAATAAATGGGAGACAGTGTAGACGCTTTATGAACCAGTTGTTTATGTTTCCCAGTTTCTAAAGACACTATACCTATACGGTCCTTTCATGGTTTTGTTATATGTTGTAATAAGTATGCTTCAATTTTGAAGTAATAACAATGTATGTAAAGTATGGGTCGTTATAGTTGGTATCAGAGGAAAGGTATAGTCAACCTTTGGAAACTAGGATGTGAAAGACTTAGTAAGAACCCTAAGGAAAAGTCTAAGCATGGAACACAATCTTAGTGTTTTAGAAATGACCATGAATAACCTAGGATAAGACCTTAAGTGTGAAATTTTATTCTTGATTATGTGGTTTTCCTATTATAATTATTGTTGCTCACACTATTCTTCTTGGTTTTAGTCAATGGCTGGAACCTGAAGGAACCGTGTTAATGCGGAATGTGATGGGAAATGCAATGATTGTCCCCCTAAGCAACCAAACGTTATGGGAGCTGGAATGCAAAATATTGTAGCCATGCTCACACAACTTTCTCAAGCTATGAATCATGCAGGACTTCCAAACGAGCAAAGGAAGGAGCAACATTCTATTGAATCCAATGGTGGAATGTTATTAAGAATACAAGGCAAAGGGATGAAATTTAGTCCATGGAATGGGACGAGTTCAAGAACTTATTTTTCAATAAGTACTTCCCTCTTATTCTCCAAACAAATATGGAGAAAGAGTTTCTTTAACTGAAGAAAAAGGATGATAAATCTGTTGGTACCTATGAAGAAAATTTTACAAGACTTGCAAGGTACGCTTCTGGTATAATTATCCAACCTGAGAGTAAGATCGATCGATTATTTAGTGGATTAAAACCAAGTCTTCGAAGGGCGTTAGCCATAAGGGACTTCAATAGCTACGAAGAAATCATTCGATGTGCTCTCAAAGTCGAGATGGAGATTGGAGTAACCCATCAGTCATATGGGTTTGATAAGAAGAGGAAAATGGAATTCAAAGGAAAATCTAAAGAGCACACTGAAAAGAATATGAGATTTCCCATATGCTCAAAGTGTGGAAAGAAACAAGGAGGGAGTTTTCTTAAAGGGACAAGTAAATGTTTCAAATGTGGAAAGGAAGTTCATCGGGCATTTGAATGCCGCAATGATGGGAAGAAGATGTCTAATGATACAAACAAAGGAAGGGAGACACAGAATGAACCTAATACACTTCAATGTTTCAAGTGCAAGGAGATGGGGAATTATGCCAATAAATGCCCTAATCCAAGGGTTGTTGATGATGATCGACATCAACAAAATCTTAAGGCTAAAGACAAAGGAAAGTCACATGCAATTCCTATCAGCGATGTGGAGTACGATAATGATGTGGTGAAAGGTACACTTACCATCCTCTCTAAAGTATCAAATGTTTTATTTGATTCTGGATCCACCCACTCTTTTATTTCTAAAGATTTTTCTAAGTGTATCATCGTATTACCTCAACAATTAGATGTTGAGTTAGCTGTGACAACACCTAATGGCACAACAGTCGCATCAAAAGTTTATAATTCTTCCCCGATTAAAGTTTGTGGGAAAGTGATTCCTGCAAATCTTTTGATCCTTCCTATAGTGGAATTTGATGTGATTCATGGCATGTATTGGCTTTCTTTATATGGATCTCATATCAATTTCCAAAGAAGGGAAGTCACATTTCATATTCCAGATCAATCTATGATCGTCTATCGATGCAAGGATGAACATAAACTTCCAGTGGAAATTTATTCCATCTTATGGGTCTTGATTCCACTTAATGAAGGTTATTTATCTCAAATGGTTGGTGAGAAACTCACAATTAAGAATATTCCCATTGTACGGGAGTTTGATGATGTCTTTCTGAAGGAATTGCCGGGTCTTCCACCAAATCGTGAAGTTGAGTTTTCAATAGAACTCGTACCTGGTGCTTTGCCTATTTCAAAGACACCTTATAGAATGACCCCAATTGAGTTGCAGGAATTGAAGAAGAAACTCCAAGAGAATCTTGATAAAGGATTCATACGCCCTAGTGTGTCACCTTAGGGAGCATCTGTTCTGTTTGTTAAGAAGAAAGATGGATCAATGAGACTCTGCATTGATTATCGAGAACTTAACAAGCTCACTATCAAGAGCAAATATCCTCTCCCATGCATTGATGACTTATTTGACCAACTACGCAGAGCTCAATACTTTTCCAAGATTAATCTTCGTTCAGGGTATCATCAATTAAGGGTCAAGAGGGAGGATATACCAAAGACGGCTTTCCGTACAAGGTATGAACACTATGAATTTATAGTGATTCCATTTGGTCTTACTAATGCCCCTGCTATCTTCATGGATCTGATGCATAGAGTCTTTAGAGACTACCTTGATCAATTTGTGGTAGTCTTTATAGAAGATATTCTTGTCTATTCAAAGATCAAGGAAGAACATGAAGATCACTTGAGAATTATATTGAAGACCCTGAAAAAGGAGAAACTTTATTCCAAATTTACCAAGTGTGAATTTTGGCTTCAAAAAGTTGCATTTTTGGGTCACATAATCTCAAAAGAGGGGATATCTATGGATCCAGCAAAAACAGAGGTTATCGAAAGATGGTCGAGACTAATAAAAGTAACTGAGATCCGAAGTTTTCTTGGTTTGGCTGTATATTATCGACGTTTCGTGAAAGATTTTTCACGATTATCTAATCCACTCACTAGGTTGACTCAGAAAGGAGTTAAGTTTGTTTGGACGGAGGAATGTGAAGAGAATTTCAAGGAGTTGAAAAGAAGGTTATCTGGTTCACCTGTACTCACACTTCCTTGTAGTGGAGAAAGGTTTGTGATCTACAGTGATGCATCCAAGAAGGGACTGGGATGTGTTCTCATGCAAAATGATATGGTGATAGCTTATGCCTCACGACAGTTGAAAATCCATGAGAAAAATTACCCAACTCATGATTTGGAGCTAGCTGCGGTAATATTTGCATTAAATATTTGGAGACATTACCTTTATGGTGAAAGGTGTGATATTTATACTAATCATAAAGGTTTATAAGTATATTTTCACACAAAAGGAGATGAATATGCGTCGAAGAAGATGGTTGGAGCTGATTAAGGATTACGACTGCTCAATTCATTACCACCCTGGGAAAGCAAACAAGGTGGAAGATTCATTAAGTCAACAAGACCATGCCAGTTTATCCATGATGAGGATCACAAAAGATCCAATATTTATGGATTTACAAAGGATGGATCTTGGAATTATAATGGAAGGGGGAAAATCATATCTTTCTCAAATGAATGTTCAACCATCTATACATGTGAAGATTATAGAGGCACAGAAAGAAGATGTAGAGTTACAAAAGAAGGTGAGAAATATTCCTGAATTCAACCTTGATTGTGATGGGATAATAATGTTCAGGAATCAGGTTTGTGTTCCTCCCATCCCAAAATTAAAGAAAGACCTGATGGATGAGGCTCATAGTTCTTCATTCTCTATTCATCCTGGAAGTACGAAGATGTATAGGGACCTAAAAGAGTACTTCTGGTGGGATGGCATGAAAAGAGATGTTGCTGAATATGTCTCTCGATGCTTGGTTTGTCAGAAAGTTAAAGCTAAGAGAGAGAAGTATAAGGGGATGTTACAACCATTACCCATACCTGAATGGAAATGGGAAAATATCACTATGGACTTTGTCATAGGACTTCCTAAAACATCCAAAGGCAATAATGCTATCTGGGTCAAAGTTGATCATCTTACAAAGTCTGCACACTTCATTGCTATTAGAGAGGATTTCTCTCTAGATCAGCTTTCCATGATATATGTAAAGGAAGTGGTAAGATTGCATGGAGTAACACTTTCTATTATATCTGATCGGGATCCGAGATTTACCTCGAAGTTCTGGCGAAGTCTTCAGCATACTCTGGATACAGAGTTGAGTTTCAGCACTGCTTATCATCCTCAGACAGATGGTCAGTCTGAGAGAACAATTCAAACTCTAGAAGATATGTTGAGAGCTTGCTCTATGGATTTCAAAGGTGGTTGGGATAAACACCTACCTTTGGTGGAATTTTCTTATAATAATAGCTTTCACTCTAGTATTCAAATGGCTCCTTATGAATCTCTCTATGGAAAGAAATAAAGGACTCCAACTTGCTAGGATGAAGTTGGAAAAAGAAAGCTATTAGGACCTGATCTCGTTGATGAAATGGCAGAAAAGGTCAGATCTATTCAACAACACATAAGAGCAGCTCAGAGTCAACAGAAAAGTTATGCCGACAACCGAAGAAAAGACCTAGAGTTTGAAGTGGGTGATAAAGTGTTCTTACGAATATCTCCCTAGAAGAGGGTCATGAGATTTGGAAAGAAGGGGAAGTTGAGCCCTAGATATATCGGTCCTTTCGAAATACTGGATCGTGTTGGGAAGGTAGCTTACCGATTCGCGCTTCCAACGAATCTCTCTCAAGTACACGATGTGTTCCATGTATCTCTCCTGAGAAAGTACATACCTGATCCTTCACATGTACTCAGCTCAGAAGTTATACCGCTGGAACAAGATCTTTCTTATGAAGAAGAGCCGATAGAGATTCTGGATCATAGCCAAAAAGTCCTACGAAACAAGACCACTCACTTGGTGAAAGTTTTATGGAGGAACCACCAATTAGAAGAAGCTACATGGGAGCTTGAGGATATGATGAGGGAGAGGTATCCTCATCTTTTTGTTACAAAGTGACGAATTTCGAGGGCGAAATTCATTTTAAGGGGGCTAGAATGTAACACCCGAGACTTTTATGAGAAATATTTTGTTTTTATGATATATAAATCATCAAAGTAATCTTTCACTACAAACAACACTATCTTGTCTTTCTTTACACACAACCACGACCTTCCTCGATAGCTTGCGTCGTACGCAATACCGAGTTTCACTAAACAACGATATGCTATTAAAATATTATTAAAACTAGCAGTTATGAATAGTAATAACTGAATTTTGAATTTCATAACATTTTAATTAAACTTATACATTTTCTAGAATGAGGTATAAAAGCAAAATCAGTTTTTTTGGATAAAAGAAATATTTTTCAAAAAATACAGTTTTGCCGCCTTTTGATGGCGCACCCAAATTAAATCTAGTTTTTGACATGTTTATAAGTTCAATTTGAAAAAATAAAATTCTTCTTTTGAATCAGGGTATAAAAATTTACTTTGGATAAATTTTTGATATTTTTCTGATAACTTTAATATTTTGATGAATAGTAAAAATACGCTAATTTTTAATTAAAAACAACTTTTTTCATTGAGATAATTTATATGGATAAATTATAATATTGAATGGTTTTAAATTATAAATAGAATATATTTTTACCATTTAATATAATGTATTTCATTAGCATTAATTTCACATTGAATTCATAGGTAAAAACATTTCAATCTTTGGCAATGTTTTAACTTCTAAAACCCATTTTCTTAACAACGGGATTTATTTTAAATTAATTACTGCAAATTATATGTTTTGAATTTTGAAAAATGGATTCCATATTCAGAATCAGTGGGTACAAATTATGTTAATATGCTACTTTTTATTTTTGGGCATTATGAATAGTAAATACGGTAAATTTTATTTACCATAGTTAAATGTAAATCGGGTAATTAAGGGTAAATATAAGATTATAAAATTACCCTAACACCTGCCAAAATCCTATTGTATGACTAAAAGTCGACCCATATCACCTAATGGTCGGATTAGATTCGTTTAATGAACTTTTTTCCATGAAAATAATTTAATTATTATTAAAACCAAAGAATGTGACAACATGTCACTTTCCTAAATCTTATAAGTATAATAATTTTAATTTAGTGATAACCTTCATGAAACTTCAAACATGAATATTCTCCAGAAATCTAATATAATTATATACATCATAGGAATTTATTTAGAATTTTTAAGGATTAAATAATTATCATTTATTATGACACAATAGTGATGTTGAAATTATTTTATTAATTAAAATATAAAATAAATGGTTTTAAAAATAATAAAATAAATATTATATGAACTATTTAATGTGCTCCACTAATTTTATAGATAAATATGACATTTTATGGATCTATTAAAGCTTTTAGTTCGAACATATCTTCTGTATATATTTTATTTAAATTCAAATAAATGAATAGTGTCAAAATTGACAATATTGTTATTTTATAAAAATAACATATTATAAAATTGTTTAAAAATCACAAAAATATTTAAAAATTATAAATTAAAATTTATATGGTCGACAATGTTATAAAGTGTCAAATTATGGAAAATTCCCAACACATATGTAATTATTTATAATAATTTAAAATTTAAAAAATTATTACCACAAATAAAATAAAATTGATAAATAAGTATAAATCAAGTTGATAATGTTTAAAATAAATTCATAACATGTCTAAATTTTATTGGTTTATGAGATTACAACCCTATCTCATCTAAGAATCAGATATGAGTCATTTTGGAAGTTTTTAAGTGCGGTTGGGATTTAATATAAACTAATATTTCTTATATTTCCAAAGGTGCCCCTCTCTTCCCTTATAAAAGGGCACCTCCTCCCTCTCTTCCTCACACCAATTTGAGCCTTCAAGCTCGTCAAACCACTGCCCATTTCACTTCCCCACTTCCTTAGAAACCTACTAGAGGTACTGGTCTTATCAAAAGACCAACTCTAGTGCCTTAAGAGAAAGTTTAAAGGAGGCACTTCGAGAAAGAGGTAATACCTTCTACCGTTTTCTTCAAGTTCCATTCTTCTTCTACCCCCTCTTCTTTAGTTGTTTCATTGTGAGGTAATAACATCAGTATCACTCATATAATTATATGTTATTATAAATATGAAACAACCCTATTTCACCTCTTATCCATCCTACAGAAAACGAAATCACCGCGCGTGCGTACGTCCGGAATACCGTCTCCACGCCGTGGTGTAATCTATTTTCCACCACCACCTTACTTGGATGGGTATAAGGGTGAAAGTAATGAATATATATGATTATTTTAAAGTGGTATTGATTCTGAAATAGTATACATACACTCCAATACAATTCCACGATCATGGGAACGATATCATCGCTCGTGCGTACGTACGGAATACCGTCTCCACGATGTGATGCGATTTGTTCTACATGATCTTCATTGCATAATGATTATATAAATGAATTGAATGAATGAATATGATATATATTACTCTAATAAAATTCTTGAAATGAGGTATCTATAACCTAATGAGAAGAATAAGAATTTATTCGACAAACACGCATAAGAACAAAAAGTAATAAACACTCGAATAACAAGTAGTAATGAAATATTATTAATAAGAAGCTAATAATATGACCATATATGATATCATAACAATAAGTATGATTCTGGAATAAGTCAATAACATTATTTAAATCATTATACAGGAGGTTCAGACACTTACGAAGCAAATCAGACCTAAGGTAAGGGAAATATCACGATCTCATTTTTATCCGAGATTGTTTATACTTTGGAATTTACTGGGGTGTATTTTAACATCCCCATCCATGTTTCCTCAATATTTAATATTTACATCATTCTACAATAGTTTATATCCAATTTTACCCTTCGGTGAGTTTTTAGTAAAAGATATGAAATGAATCTTTTGTCGTTTTTCGTACGAGGTACTTTTTGACTTTTCCGACAAAAGTACGAGAAGAATGTTTTCTTTTAACTTATACGGAATGAATGGATTTTTAAAACCTTATTTCAAAGAAGCTTTCCTTACAAGTTTTCAAGTTTATTTTTAATCAACTTCTTTTAGTTTAGAATTGTATGACATGTTAAGAAAGAAAATGTGTTTTTGAAGTAGAAAGGATATTTTCCTCAAGAATAGAGTTCAAGTGTTTTTTTTTCAAAATTACTTTCCATATAAGATAATATAGGGTTCTGTTTCTACCCCTATTATTACATTGATTTGATTATGTTGTGATGGAATTATTTTTTATGAATTCCTTTATCTTATATGAATTGTTTTATGATGTCATGTTGTTTAAGATTACCATTTTTATTACATGGGTTATGCTATGATGTACGGTTTATGATTTTGTGGCACGCATAATAATGGTATCATTATGAGATGGGTGGGACCTATATATCCCTCCAATTCATTGGGTAAAGATTTTATATCTCATGATATAGATATGGCTGGAACGGTAGGTTAAACTGGTTCAGTGAAACAGGACTGAAACGAGGAGTGAACTCAGTTCAGAAATGGACTTTCTCTACTAAGATAGTCTTGGAAATGAGTCTTGACTAATAAGAAATGATTCTCTATGATTATGTGTGTATGCCAAAAAGTTTCATGTTTTATGTTATGATTATTGGGATTTCATTTCACTACTATGATTTATCCCATGTTATGAAATTATGCTCTCTTTTGTAGGTTAAGATTTCCAAAATGTTTTGTTCTTATGAATATGATATGATTGATATTTCTTTTGTTTACCCTTACTGAGCATTTGAGCTCACCCTTTTGTATGTTTTCTTTCCCCTGGTCAGGAAGAAGCTTATTAACTAAGATATTCCAAAAGGGACTATAGATATGATGAAATAAATGGGAGACAGTGTAGACGCTTTATGAACCAGTTGTTTATGTTTCCCAGTTTCTAAAGACACTATACCTATACGGTCCTTTCATGGTTTTGTTATATGTTGTAATAAGTATGATTCAATTTTGAAGTAATAACAATGTATGTAAAGTATGGGTCGTTATAGGTTGGGTAGGTAATGCTAGGACAAGTACACCAGTCATTAATACAATCTTTATATCATATTGAGTATATTATAACACTTACTAAAAATTACTATGATATGGATAGGGTGAGACTCTCAAGTGTAACACCTTTCCACTAGGAATTAATGATGCTCTTCCTAGGGTCTTCCATGAATCTTGATGTTTGTTTTGATCACTGAGGTTTTATAAGAATCCTATGTTTCTATGACCTCATTTCTCTGAGGTCCACTCCCATGAGGTTGGTCATTTATTATCCCTTCATTGAGTTAATGATTTTTTATCTGAATTCTATAATTTAATTTCCTCATATGTGCTACTATTATTTCTAGTAAATATCTTTTCATGTGGAAATTATTTTCTTGCGGAAAGTACGTGTATTTATATTCTACATAATTCTTTATATGTGTGCATTTTATGTCCTTAGTTTTATTCTTTTTACCTAAATTTAAATCAAAATTATACATGTTTTTTAATAGGAAAAATTAAATAAAGGGTGTGGATTAATTTTTTTAACCAGTATGTTTTTCAAGGTAAATAATACACTCTCCCAAAAAAATGGGATTTTAATTATATTTCTTGAAACTGACATATTTCTATAAAAGATAGGTTTGGTTTCAAGATGATGAATTTTGGATTCACTTATGTGTTTTGGTTAACTAGAATGTTTAAAAGGTACTACTTTCATGAATCTTATTTCAAACTATATTTTATGATGAGAATTGTGAATGGAATCGCAAAGAGGATTTTATTAGTGTCATCCTACTAGGATTTAACAGATATCCTACGTAAACCGCTTGATTTCTGTAGATCGAATAGATTGTACAAGACCATATTTGTACACCCATGGAGATTATTATTTAGGATTCTATGTATTGGATCACAATTCTACAAGGTTTGGTGGAAATTGGTTAATGTGGCCATGTTTCATGAGGATATGGTTGGATTCATATATAATGTGTTCCTTTTTTATTTTAGAATGTATGAATCAGATAATTCAAACTCATTTTTACATTAGAGTGTTTATATGGTCCATTATTTCTCTATTATGTCAGGGAATATAAGTTGGTTGTTAAATTTTGAGGTTTTTCTTATTTGATTTGTTTCAATTTAAAAAATAATTAATCCACTTTTCATAGAAGTCTAATATATAGTATTACCATGTAAAATTTCAATTAGAATTATATTTGGTGTTTCTTATTTCAATTTCACTGAAAATAGTCCTAGGTGAAATTTCCTAGGGCCTAGGATCTAGTTTATGTCCCTTGAAGATTGGGAATTTCATGTAGTCCTTGCAACTTACTGGTTTAGGTATCGAGTCAGGATATACTACATTAGTTCATGAAAAATGGAATCATAGAACCCTTTGTTATTTGTGAAGTTATTTATGATTGGTGATAGTAATTTTGAAACTTTGGATATCAGTATTGGGAGAGTAAAACTAGCTCTTTCCCATTTTGATCATCAAGGTACCATAGATTTTTGAATTGTGAGTCAGGATTCTGAGATTGTTTCTAATTCATTTCTAATTCATTTTATTTTATATTGATAGTGTTTTTAATCATATTGAATTTATATAGGTTTTATAGAGATGTTATACTTTTTTGGGAGATAATGGGATTCAAACTTGGGTCACACAATGTTCTCACATATTCTGCCACTACTAAAAAAAAGACCTATCCCCACAGTTCAAAACTTTGGGTATAGCCCCCAAAACTCTGGGTATAGCCTATACCCACAGTTTTGGGAACCGTGGGGGTGACATGCGTCGCAATAGGTTTCTTAGCCTATACCCACAGTTTGGAAAAATCGTGGGTATAGGAGTGTTACAACATGGCACACAACTGTACATCTTGGCAAACACTACCCCCACAGTTTTCAAACCGTAGGGATTTATATTCAAAAATTGATGGTGGTGTGATTCGACCATGGGATGCCCCACAAGAAAGCCGCCTGCTCTGACCAACCGAGCCAACAAGATGTTCAATATATATATATATATATATATATATATATATATTAATATAGTCACTTATCTAAAAATGAGTACTCCGAAAATCGAACATGTGACCGGTTGAAGGAGGATACGTCGCCTGACCAACTAAACTGTGGACATTTTGTTAATGTTTCCATAGATCTCCTTACTTATATTAATTAAACTTATTAACAAGAAAAACAATTCACTGAGATTCAAATAGTGGACCGCCTTCAACAACACAAACTGCCTGACCATCCAGTCTAAGGATTTTACTTGTATTTATATTCATATCTTTGTAATTATATTAATCCATACCATGTTGCCACCAAATATTTGTGTTTTCCCGCACAATTTTTTTTCCACCATAACACAGGAAATATATTCCCATGGATCTCTAAAACTGTGGGTATAAATCTTCTAAAAAAACCCCAATACCCATGGTTTTTAAAAACTGTGAGTATAGGTCCTCTGAAAAAACCATATACCCACGGTTTTGACCAAACTTTGGGTATATTTCTTGAAAAAAAACACTTGTACCCACGGTTTCCCAAGACCATGGGTATAAGTCCCCATTTTATCCCTATACCCACGGTTTTCTACAATTGTGGGTATATCCCCATTTTCCAATAGTGTGGTAAACTATTTTTAGACTATGAAATTGATTATGAGAATCTCTAAATGATTATTTCATGATTTGTGGACAATCCTCCAAACTAGGACAACCACTAAACCCTCAATAAACTTTTTTTATTACAATTTTATTCTAAGTCAATTTTAGTTAATATTGGTTACCATTTGGGATTAATTTAGAATATTTTTATGATGATTTAATGTTATTTGTTTAAATTTTATTTATAATTTGTGTTTGTAATGATTGGATTACATCGTAAAGGTTTCGTTTTTAAAATAGTAATGAGATTACTAAAACAATTTAATATGTGTTAGATTTTTTAGAAATGTAAAATGGTCTCAATAAAATAATTGTGAAATTAAAAAGTTATTTCATGTGGTTTTGTGTGATTTTGAAACTAATTAATGTTTTAAAGAACCTAATTTTGAAGGAATTTTAAATAAATTCTTATCTTATTTGTGGTTTGAGTGGAATCCTTGGTTTTAAATGGTGGAATACTATTCTTATAATTTTTTAGTGGAATATAATAAAATACATTTTAATATTCTTGTTATTATGTAATATGATAAATATTTCAAAATGATAAAATTTTGAATTTAAATCATTCTTTTAAATAAAATTCCATGGTTTTGAAATAGTTTGAAATATATAATAAAATCTTTATTATTGTTTAATTATTTGAGTGGTGGTTATAATGAGCTCATTTAGTTAATGTCTTTTGACTTGTGGTCGATTTAGTTTGGGATGATTTTATGTTTTAGTTACTTTTGATTTGTTCTCATTGTCATTTCTATTTAAATTATACCTTCTATAAGGTTTTACTGAATTTTGGAATGTTCATATCATAGGGTCTTCCCCAAATTTATGCCACTATTGGTAAGAGTTTTTTTCTTTCTAGTTACTTACCTTACCCAGTCTCCCATCAGAGTCATAGAGTGTAAACCTTTCTGGGTTTTTATTCTTACTTGAGTGTTTTGGCTTAGGTTTCACTTTTTTTCATAGCCTTCATTCCACTCTTGTTTTATAAATTCGTTCATATATCATTGAATTGTTTTAAGTATCAAGAAACAGAGCCATGATGGTGGATTTGACCTCTATAATGTAGCTCGAGATGGGTGGTTCCTTGGGTTATTTTCTTTAGTAAGAACTATTAATCAAGTGTGATGTGGAGGAAAGAGGAATTGAGATTAAGGGTCAAGGTGATACAATAGAGTCTTCTCATCCTATGGTCATCCACCTATACAAGATTAATCTTTTGTATGTTTATAGTTTATTGAGCTTGGCAATTGTAATCCCTGATATTTGAAAATTATAATAACTTTTCATAATTGTAATAAATTAATTCCTTCAAAATTTATGGTGGGTTATGGTTTCATAGTTGGTATCTAGATGGTAATTTAAAGGGGCCTGTTTGGGGTGTTTCTATTCTTCTTATTCTTTACATCCATGTTTTTTAATATATATTGCCTCTAAAATTTTATTTTTGGGATTATTAATACCATTATCTCTTTCAGATATTGTTAGTATTGTTTCTGTTTGGCTATTCAGGTATCTTTTGATTAACTAAATTATTTTATCCTCTTAAATTTATGGTGTCTTAACACATTTTTGTGTTTCCTTAAATTCCACCATGTTACTATAAACCTTAAATTATATAAATACATATTATAAGTCTCATCATTCATAATATTTTTTCTTTTTGAGTGTAATATTTGATGAACCTAGGGTTTTTGGTGTATTATTATAGATTTAAAGAGGTGTTTTGATAGATTTTTCCATCAGTACCAGTTGGATTCTGAATGGTTTATCCACAATTTCTTCTATATTTTAGTAATTTGAGCTTACCTATCGTAAATTATTTAGTGAATTTATTGGGGAGGAAAGTGATATGATAGTGAGAATTTTCACACCCTTACTTCACTTTGGTTTAGTTTTATGTTTGATTATTGAGTCAGAGGGAATTAACGGACTTAGGGGTAAATTTTTCAAAAACATTAATAATTTTCAAAGGTACAAACTTGAATTATCGTATAGTAAACTATGTGGCCAAGATTTTCATATCTCTCATTGTAAACCAATGCCTTTCACTATATCAGCACATGGTTGAACAAAACATGCAGATTTAATAAGTAATTGTGTGATGTACTATAAAGACCCGGATTTTCCATGTATTTTTTTAATTATATGGAATAATTTTGAGACCACAAATTCTGACGGCGCGCGATTCAAAGACCCGGAGTGCCCAGAATGTTCTGTCGAATTTTTTTTAAGCTTTAATTAGCGTACGTAAGCAGTTTTCCAAAAAAAGTAGTATAACTCTTAAATGGTTGCTCAAATATGAAGTCTGAGGGAACAATTGCATTCAAGAGGGGTGGTTTTCCTGAGGCGCGACTTAAGTTTATTCAGCATAGGCTTCTGGTGAGAAAACCCGAAAATGGCACAACCATAAATAAAATAATTAAGTAATGTTTTTTTTATTTTTTAAATACTTATAACTCATAAATGGTGACTCATATTAAAAATATGATACCACCGCTGAACTCGTGAGGGTATTATTTCTTTAGGTAGATACTAACATTGGCCAGCGCGGGCCACCAAGGAAGTATAGTTTTTTCCCATAAATAAAATAATTAAATGACAATTATTTTATTGTAAAATCCATAAAATCTAAACGGTAACTCATAATTAAAATCAGATAGTACTGTTGAGTTCGTTGGGGCATGTTCTCATTAGGCAAGGCCTAACCCCGACAAGCGCAGCTTGAGGGTGAACGTTATTAATTTATTAAACATTTTTATGGTATGTTCAGTAAACGCACGATCGACATTTTCTTACATTTTAACCGGTGGTTGGATTAAAAATCCAAGGGAACTGTTGAATCCGCAGCGTCGAGATTCTCTTAAGGGAGACTTTACTTTGACCGTAGTAGGTCTGGAGAAAAAGTTTAAGTTTTGTGACCTTTTAAAAAAGTTAAATAAATTTATTTTATTATTTTCTTTTCTTTTTTCTCCACCAATGGACAGGCGGAGTGTGGGACCCGCAATGTCTCAATCCAAAAAATGTATTGACCTATCAATAATAAGTAACGACGTCATTGGGGAATTAGGAAGGTTCCTAATTAATGATCCCCCATTAATTCCACACTTCATTACATACCCTCCCCCTCTTCAATTTATATATAGCCTAGGGAGAGGTGTCAGCACAGATTTTCCAAGAAACAAAGTGCCGAAGAAGTTTCATGACACCGAACCCTTAAATAATAGAGCTGATCCCAGTAGGAGGTGATGGGTGACACCGTATCATGAACCGAAGGAAGACGTATGAGCAGCGTTATTGGGAACCTGTAGCGGGAACGAAGAACACGACCCACCTTCAAGAAAATATGTTCTACAACGGACTTACGAGGTAGGGGTTTTGATTATCCTTTATTTCAAGTGAATTTATTAAACCCTTTATCCTACCTCTTGTTAAGAGCTAATGCGGAGGGCGTAGGCCTAATGAACCAGGCCCAGACCCTCCGCTACTTTGCTACACCCTTGCGTTCTCTGTGGAATACCTCCAGTATGGCGACACCGACCGGCTATGTAGAAGGAATTTGTCGACGTACGCCACAGAGGAGGCTATGAAACAAAGCCACGACGGTCTTCAGAACGGCTAGCACTGGCCGACCATGGAAGAGGTGTGGCATGCCATCGCGCGCCGCTGGTGAGCAGAGGGACGCAGCTCGTCAGCCGCGATAGATGGAGGAGGCGGCCTGCACATTGGTAAGCCATGGAAGGGGAGGCGGTGCGACCAGAGCATCTCTAGTGAGTGGGAGAGGTAGTGCGACCAGTCCGCCACCAGCAATCAGGAGTCGTGGCCAAATCCGCGGTGGAGGAGGAACCCGCTGCACGGGTTCCGCGACGACTGGGCGGCGCCGCTGTTTCACGAATCCGAAGGGCCTTCAGGATTTTTGTGATACCTGGGGGGACATGCTTCTCTCCACATTAGCTTAGGCAGACAATTACCATGTATCCCTCTTCCGGGTCACACCCTACACGGGTCGGGCCGCCCTTTTACGGGCCACCCCTTGGCGGGTCGGCCTGCCCTTGTGGGCTGCCCTTTGCGGGCCACCCTTTATGGTCCAGGCCGCGCATGTGGGCCACCTTTACGAGTCTCCCCCATATGGGCCGGGATGGACCTCGGCCCAGCCGGCCAAGACCACCATGACCCAGCCCAGATTGGATCGGGGTGAGTCAGTCCGACTGGGTCGGACTAGACCGAGGCTCAACCAGGCCTAGAAACACTTAAAGGGCCATATCTTGAGAACCATACGTCTGTTTGAAGAACCATCTACAGCATTGGTATCCTTGGATTGAGATGGTCCTTTTGGTATTAATAATTTTGAGTTTTGGATATAGTTAGAGTATGGTCATGTAAGATCAAATATGAATCCAACCGGGCCCTCGGATCTAAAAAACTTATAACTCCCAGATCAGGCATCCGATTGGCACCCTGTCTGTCACATTCAAACCATTACGACGTAGAAATCCTTTGGGTTAATCCTTTGTGGAGCTTAGTGGTAGTAAAAGTATGACTGGTATATCGAGGGAAGATTCTACGAAACTCGAGAGCACCTGGTGTGAGGAATCCAGTGGCTGGCAGTGAGGCAGAGGTTGGAGACAGATCATACGAAGGTCAGCGCTCAGCGATCCTCTGTGGGTCAGCGCATACTGATCTTGTGTGGGTCAGATCCTATTTGGTTCAGTGCTCAGTGGTCCTATGTGGGTCAGCGCAGACCGATCTGGTGTGGGTCAGATCCTGTGTGGGCCAGCTCTTAGTGATCCTGTGTGAGTCACTGCATACCGATCTTGTCTGGGTCAGATCCCAAGGGGGTCATTGTGGGGGTTAGTACCTATCAACTCTAGGTGGTTCAGATCCTGTGTGGATCATTGCGGGGGTTAGTACCAATTGATACTATGTGGGTCAAACTCCGTATGGTCAGAAGCAGTGCCTCTTGACAGAATAAGATGATCTAGCTTCGTGACTAATCATCTGCACTTGTATACTTCACTAAAAACCTAGTTTGAGCTAAGACTCAGTTTGAACAAATTCGTTTACCTATGTTGTGCTTTTATCTTTATGGTGATATCTTTGTCATAATACTTGTGTGGTACTTTTACCTTCATGGTGATATCTTCATAGTGATACCTCTGTGGTATTTTTACCTTTGTGGTGATATCTTCATGGGGTTACATGTGTGATACTTTTACCTTCGTGGTGTTATCTTCGCAGTGTTACATGTGTCATACTTTTACCTTGATGGTGTTACCTTTATGGTGTTACCTTTGTGATATTATTCCCTCAAGTATGAGACGAGTATATCTTTATAACTTAGGTATATGTATGGGCATATACCTAAGTCGAGTTTTTGACTGCTTCGTGCTTTGTGATTGATCTTTTCATTGTGGTTTTTCCTTCGTGGAACTTTAGGAGACTTTAAGAGTCTCGGGGTCCCTACTAAGTATCGTTATACTCGCCCCTGCATGGGATTCGACCACAACTTGTTGTGTCTTGTGCAGATGGCATACATCATTGATTGAGATTTGAGGGAGCCGGGACCAGGCGGTACACGGAGGTGATGAGCGGACATGGAGTGTTGTGCAGGAGATATGTCCCTACCTTTCAGGTAGGATCAATAGAGGATGACTTAGGAGTTGTTTTCCCTTTTTATGTTGTATTGTTCCTTAAATTTGTACTTTTACATTTACAGTTGGGATTGTATTCTGGCCCCTTTACTTTCAACACTCTTTTTACTATATCAGTTTACTTCGTTGTTGCATCTTGTTGCATTCTACTATGTGTGTTTGTACAGGTTTAAAGGTAATTCCTTCCCATTTTAGGGATATGACTTTTTGGTGCTTGTCTCCAGCCCCTGGCCTATGGAAGATGAGCTTGGTGTAGTCACGGCACGGGCCCCAGGGGACGGGTCGTGACAAAGTGGTATCAGAGGATTCGGTTCTACCGAAGAACAAGGACTCTGATATTTTCAATGAAGCAATAATGTTAAGTGTTTTGAGTGTGGTTTTCAGTTCAGGCAGTCCAGTGTTGGTGTGGTGGACGATGTATCCATACACCAGGACCCTAAATTCTGATTTCTGAATCGGTGAACAAAAACAATGATTTCATGTGTTTTGGAAATATTTTTCCTTGGTTTCTCTGGAGTCAGCTCACCAGGTATAACTTAATTATCATGGCACACCTGTTTCTTATTAGGATGCATCCAAGTAGAAATCCAACTAGGATTCCCAAGAGAGTACATGATGACGTCCCACTGAGTGATGAGGCTCCAGGGAAGGGCCCTTTTACTATGTTGGCACGTTCGGGTGGTGCATAGTATCACCACCACCCGTTGGGTGGAAGTTACCACCAGCTGCACTGGTGTATGATGCACGCTGACTGAGTACACTGCACGAGTTCTAGGGGTAGAGGCCTATGAGATTTTGAGGTGAGACAGATTCCTCAAAAGCTGAGGACTGGCTGGAGGCTGTGGCAAGAGTTTTCCCCCTATTTGAGACGACAGTAGATCAGATGGTGATCTTAGATGCTAGTCTTTTCTAGTGCTTGACAATAAGGATAGTCCACAGGGTGAAGAAGCTACGATACATGGACCATTTCCCGAGGTGGAACCTTCGGGTAGTGTGCCAGCTATATCACTACCCATTGGTCAGTAGTTATAACCGGCAGTATCAGTAGAGGACACATTTAGGCTCGGTTCCTTACATATGTTTTAGTATTAGATATCCCTTAGGATCTGAGGCGAGGCTGACTCAAAGGGGTCCAAGGAATGGCTTGAGGAGGTGGATGAGATTCCATCTAGCTAGGGCACCATTCGATCAGACGGCGGTCCTGGCAGAGATCCTTCTATGTGGCTCAGTAGAATGATTACTAGGTTCATATTACCTTAATCTTATGAAGAGGCGACTTTTCTTTGGACAAGATTGAGAACCATCCTCAAAGTAGGTGGTCCTTTTCCACAAAGATCTAAGGGATTAGATTTCCCTAGATCTTCTACAATTTTGGCAGGATGACATGTTAGTAGCTGAGTATTCATCGAGGCATACCAACTATCACAGGTGATCGATGAATAGAGTAGGTTCAGTGCTTCAGGGCTCGGACCTCCGTGCGAGGTGTGATTAGGGACATCCAAGACATCACTATTTTTCTCTGTATTCCTACTTTTGTTAGGGTGCTAAAGAGAACCTTTATGGTTGAGCATTCTTTGGCTGAGCGGATACAACCAGTGAATGTTAGTAGTGGGAAAGAAGGAAACTGACACCAGCCTCAGAGACTTAGGCATGTAAAATGTACTGGGAAGAGGATATGATAGGGAGAGATGGATCTATAGGGATGCATACATGGAAGTGAAGTTAGGAGGGAAGAATGAGGTGGTATACATTTCTAAATGTTATAACCACCACCCCAATGTGGTCCCCACCAGGCTCAGGGTGCTAGAGGATAGGGGAAGGGAGTAGATGAATGTGGTCAAGGAGAGTGACCCAAGGGCTCCAAGAATGATTCGAGGTATAGTCTTTGTCTACTACTAGCTTGTGTATTAATAGACATAGGTACCAATAATTCCTTCTCACCAGGAATCTTGTTCAAGACCTCGAGTTTCCAGTTAAACCGAAGGATTAACCCTTATCTTTGTAGATACCTTTGGGATGATACTTGATAATCAAACTCATGAAGACGGAGTGATCTAACCCTTGAGGTGGGAGTTTCGTTTTTAACCTCTTGGTGGTAGAGTCGAGGCCTTACGAAATTACTTTGGGTATGGACTAGACTTCCACAATTCATACTCAGATTGACTGTATTAGGAAAAAAGGTTGATTTTTATCTTCAACATTGGAATGGGGTTTTCCTTGGTTGGTGAAAAAGGAAACCCATGCGCGCCAAGATAAACTCATGCCAAGGAGGGTGCAACCGATCACTCTTGAGTTTTCCAGCCTTACAAACATGGAAGCAGGAGTTTTGAGTTTTCATTTCCATACAGGAGTGGTAGAGCGTGGGGACATATTTTTAAAATATGGTTCCAGGATTACCTCCCCAAAGGGAGAGGGACTTATGATTTGGCTTGTTACAACTAAAGATTTGTACCATACTTCTCCAGGGTAGCGTCACCCTAGCCAGATTTGATGAAAAGGGGGGAGCCTTTCCTGGGGAAGGAGAAGTGTCAGCAGAGCTTTTAGAAGCTGAGACAGAGACTGAGAAATAGAATTATGCTACCCATGACCTGGAGTTAGCAATAGTGGTCTTTGCGCTGAAGATGTGGTGGAACTACATGATGGGTGAATGGTTTACTATATAATCTGATCACAACAGTCTCAGGTGTATCTTTTCAAAGAAGGACGTAACCCTGAGACAATAATGATGGATAGATTTCCTCCAAGACTTTGATTTTGAGATAGTCTATACTCCTGGGATGGGGAACATGGTAGCAGACGCACTCAATAGGAGGTATGATCTACAACAGCTGAGTGGGGTGTTAGAGCAGTTAGTTGCGATGTGGATATCATTCATGGAAAAAGATGGAGCATCTTACCTCCAGTCTATGACTCTCACTCCCCCAATTATTCAGTGAGTTTAGGGGGCACATCTTGAGTGGTTAACTGCGAGGCCCGACGTTCTCATATATCCTTAGGATGGTCTCAGGAAGGATTTTATGAAGGTTGGGAGCATGTTATCCTCTTCAAAGAATGCACCATGGTACCAATGATGCATCAGGAGCAGGTGTTGAGGGAGTTTCATACATCCCCTTAGTAGTACATCTTAGAGTGGTGAAGGTTTACCTTGACTTTCGGCATTATTACTGGTGTCCAGGGATGAAGGAAGTAGTCGTAGAGTTTGTATCATGATGTCTCACTTGTCAGCAAGTGAAGACTAAACAGAACCGGCAAAAGTCTTATATCAGCAGGAGGAGGGAGACCATGTCTTCCAACAAGTCTCACCTCGACGAGGTTTGCAGAGGTTTGGTTGGGGCGGAAAGCTATCTTCGAGATTCATCAGACCTTTCTAGATACTCAGTAGAGTGTACTAGGTGGTGTACCATCTATCTTTTCTCCCACAGAAGCACTGGGTGCATAATGTTTTCCATGTGTCACAACTGAGTAAATTCATGCACTATCCATCACACGTTATCGACTAGGGTGTGTTGAACTTTGACAATGGGATGACTTTTACAGAGTTCTTGGAAGAGATAGAGGATCGATATGAGCGAGTCCTTCATGGACGGTCGATCCCTCTGGTGCAAGTTTGGTGGTAGCATGGGGACCTCTAGGAGACCACATGGGAGCGGGAGGCTCAGATTTGGGCTCAGTACCCTCTTTAGATTGATATTATTTTCTTTTGGCTTTCAGGGATGTAAATCTCTAAGGTGGGGAGAATTTAAAGACCCAGATTTTTCATGTAATGTTTTTATTCATATAGAATTATTTTGAGACCGAAAAACATGATGCTGCACGATTCTGAGGCCCGAAGTGCCCGGAATGTTCCGTCGATGTTTTTTTAAGATTTAATTAGTGTGCCTAAGTAGTTTTACTAAAAGAGTAGAATAAATCTTAAAAGATTGCTAGATCAAAAATCTGAGGGAACCATTGTGTTCAGGATGGCGGGTTTACCCTAGGTGCAACATAAGTTTAGTCAGCGTAGGCTTCCGGTGAGAAAACCCGAAAATGGAATAACCATAAATTAAATAATTAAAAAAATTTATTTTAATTTTCAAATGCTTATAACTCACGAACAGTGACTCGGATTAAAATCTGAGACCACTGCTGAACTTGTGAGGGTGTTATTTTTTTAGGCATATACTAATAATGGCCAGCGCGGGAAACCAGTGAATGTAAGCTTTTGGCCATAAATAAAATAATTAATTGAAAATTGTTTCACTATAAAATCCATAACATCTAAATGGTAACTTAGATATAAAACCCGAGAGTACAGTTGAGTTTTTTGGGGTGTTCTATCCTTAGATGGAGCCTAACCCTAACCTGCGCGGGTTGAGCGTGAACGTTATTAATTTATTAAACTTTTTTTATGGTACATTCAGTAAACACGTGAGCGGAGTTTTCTATATTTTAAATTTATGCTCGAATTAAAAATATGAGGGAACCATTGAATATGAAACAATGGGATTCACATAATGGAGACTATACTTTGACCATAGTAGGTCTGGAGAAAAAGTTGTGTTTTATGACCTTTTAAAAGAAATGAAATAAAATAATTTTATTATATTATTTTCTTTCTTCTCCTCCAAAGGACAAGCAGAGTGTGGGACCTATGATGTGTCAAGACAATAAATGGATTGACATATAAATCTTAAGTAATGACATCGATGGGGAATTAGGAAGGATCTTAATTAATGAGCCCCTATTAATTCCCCACGTTGTTACTTACCCTCCCACTCTCTTATTTATATGGAGTCTGGGGAGAGGTGTCGGCACAGCTTCACCAAGGAACAAAGTGCTCAAGGAGTGTCGTGACGCCAAACACATAGAGGAGAGATCTGGTACTAGCAGGAGGTGATAGGTGACACCAAATCATGAACCAAAGGAAGACGTACAAGCGGCGTCATTCAGAACCTGTTGTGGGAATGAAGAACACGACCCACCTTCTAGAGTGGACTATCTCCAACGGATTTAGGAGGTTGGAGTTTTGATTCTTATTTATTTCAAGTGAATTTATTGAACCCTTTATCCTTCCACTTGTTACGAGCTAACGTGGAGGGTGTGGGCTGAAAAAACCCGGCCCAGACCCTCCGCTAATTTGCTACACCCTTGTGTTCTCTGTGGAATACTGCTAGCACGACGATGCCGACCGGCTATAAAGAAGGTGTGCGCCGACGCATGCCGTAAGAGGAGGCCATGAAAAAAATCCACGGTGGTCATCGGAATGGATGGAATCGGCCAGCTGCAGAGGAGGTGTGGTGCATCGTCACGTGCCGCCGAGGAGCAGAGGGCCACGGCTCATCAGCCACGACGGACGGAGGAGGCGGCCGACACATCGGTCGACCACGGAAGGGGAGGTGGCGTAACCAGCGTGCTGTTGGCGAGAAGGAGAGGTGGTGAAACTAGTGCTCCACCGGTGAGTAGTATCTGTGTCCAAATCCGTTGCGCGGGTTCTGCGACGACTGAGCGTCCCCCACATGGCGCCGAAATTTCACAAAACCGAACGGCCTCCGAACCATTTGGGATACCCAGGGGGACACGCTTCCTCCCACGCCAACTCGGGCAGACTATGGTTGGGACACCCCATGAGGGAAACGTCCTATGTGGGATGGGCCTCCCCCTTTTGGACCTCCCTTTTGTGGGCCTCCCCATTGTGGGTCGGGCTACCCTTGTGGTCCGCCCTTTGCAGTCACACTTTGCAGGTCGGGCTGCGCTTGCGGGCCGCATTTGTGGGACACCCCCTTGAGGACCAGGCCAGAACTCAGACTAGCACGATGAGCCCATCACGGTCCAGCCCAGATTAGGTTGGGCCAGGTCAGTCCGGCTGGGTCGGACCGGACTCAGGCCCCACCAGGCCCAGAAACACTTAAAGGCCCATATCTTAAGAACAGGATGTCCGTTGGACAAATTGTCTATAGCGTTGGGATCCTTGGATCAAGATGGAACTTTTGGTATTACTCCTCTTTAGTTTTGGAAAGAGTTGGAGTATGGTAGAGTTGGATCAAATCTGAATCCAACCAGGCCCTCAGAACTAAAACGCTTCTAACTCACAGACTGGGTGTGCGATTCACGCCCTGTCTGTCACGTTCGAACCCTTACGACATGGTGGTTCATTGGGTTACAACATTGTAGAGCTTAGTGGTAGTAGAGGTATGAACGATATATCGAGGGGAGATTCTATGGAACATGAGCACACCGAGTGCGAGGAATCCAGTGGATGGCAGTGGGGCGGAGATTAGAGACATATCATACAAATGTTAGCGCTCACCGATCCTGTGTGGGTCAGTGCATACCTATCTTGTGTGGGTCAAATCCTGTTTGGGTTAGCGCTTAGAAATCCTATGTGGTTCAGAGCATACCAAACCTGTGAGGGTCAAATGTTGTGTGGGTCATCACACAATGATCATGTGTGGATCAGCGCATACTGATCCTGTGTAAGTTAGATCCTAGGTGGGTCATTGCGGGGATTAGTACCTATCAACTCTGGTTTTCTTGGATCATATGTGGATCATTATGGGGGTTAGTACCTATTGATCCTATGTGGATCAAATTTAGTATGGTCAGAAGCAGTGCCACTTAACAAAATAAGATGATCTATGTCACGAACCGGATCTGGTCGCCACCAATAACGGCACCAAACCTAGCCCGTGGCAAGGCCCGAAGGGCATTCCCTATCCCCACGGGCTGGCACAAGTGCCCGGGTATAAAACAATATGATTTGGGAACGATTTACCCGAGTATGAAAGCATAAAACAAATAAAACAATCAATAATAAGAATCTGAAATTTCCATGCTAAACCATTCTTAACAAAACCAGATCTGAATACATATGTTTAAAGACACTACAAGTGGTCCAAATACAAATAATGACAACATAAAGACATCCCCATGGACTCCACACGACAAGGGGATCATCACCTGCAAGCCGTCCCCGCAACTCCGCCCCAACGATGGGGACTAACATCCCGAACCGCCATCACCCTTAGCCTTCCCTTTACCTGAGTCATGCATGAGCAGGTCTACTTACACCCAAGGGGTGTAAGTAGGGTGTGAGCCTAAGCCCAATAGGATACCACCAGAAGATTCCAAAGAGGATGCAATACAATGGGAACAAAACTAGCAATTTTAACACACAAGGTGAAACAATGTTAAAAATTTCAAGAAAAGCAACTTTCAAATGAAAACAGTTTTCAATACAAGAATTTCAGAATGATAACACATTAAATAAACATGTGAGCTACTGTAAACTACTGCCAAAAGATCCCACAACAAGGTTAAATACTACAATTCTAATGAGCACAAAAATTGGGAACACCCCTAGGCAACTAGATAGTCTCGGGCCCTATGTACCTCGTACCTCGGTGTAAAGTATCCAAGTCACAATCCTTTCCCGTGCACGAGCCACTAGTAGGGAACAAACCCATAACCTAGTGGTCCCCAAATAACATCCACATAGTTCAGTTAGTATTGTCGTTATCCATTTGCTCAGTGAAACAGGGACACAACCCATCCGGTCCACTAGCCGTACTAGTACATATCCGCCCACCTAAGTACCCGGGATTCCCCCTTTTGTGCTCAAACAATTTCAGCAAACAACACACATACTTTTTCATGTAAAGTATCTCTACTGGTCACAAACAAATAGTACAGTAGCTACACACATTTTATATCATTTGAAACAGTCAATAAAATATTTTGATCTTCAATAAAACAACCTCTCCAAACATCACATTGTTTTGCACCCAAAACTCTTTAAAATATCCACTTTTCACAGTATGTGAAAACTTGTAAGTCATCAAAACAAAATTTCAGTTCAACACAATTTAATAAAACCAAAAATTCAGTTATGGGGCAGCCCAATGTGAACCAAGAAATTATATATTTTAAAAACCACCATTTTCACACCAACATGGCACTTAATGCCCATTTGCTTCTCAAACACAATTTAAACAAACTTTTGCAGCCACAACCAAAAAGAATAAATATTTAAAACATTATTTTAATTCCTAATACAGTTCAATAAAATCAACTATGTAATTAGAGTTCATCCCAAAATGAACCAATAAAAGACTTGCATGAAAAACCCTCAATTTCAACAAAAATTGTAACATAAAATTCATTTGCATTGTAAATGAAACTAAAACAAATTTTTACAGAATCATTAAAATCCAATAAGCATTAATTCACCCTCAACACAGCAAGCAAATTCCCAAAGAATTGCACACACAATGGAATCACCTACCAAAAGATTCAAGAACCGCAAATCCTAGTGCGGAACTTCAACCGCACGACCACCGTGCCACAAGGAAGTGATATCAAACCTAAAACCAGAGGATTGAACCATGAAACCCAAAATGAAACCCTAGGTACGAAGCCCTAGCTTCTGGACATTTGGGGATTCAAGAAAAAAAAAGATAAATCTCAAGGAAAAGGAGAGAACTAGAAGGATAGTCACTTACTTGAGAAAACTGGACGTTTTTAGAAATCAGAGAAGTTAGGCCCTAATTCACGACAGATGCGATCTCCAAAGAGGGGGAAACGAAGCTGGGGGTGCGGCCAGGTACAGTGGGAGAAGGTGAGAGGTGGAATCACCGAAAAAGAATAAAAATTGAATATTTTATGAAATAATTACAAAACAAATTTAAAACTGGAAATGGGCTTTCGGGTTGGCCCAATACCCAAATTGATCACCCAAATCCAAGATGCAAATGAATTTTTAAGGGGGGCAAAATTCATTGGTGGTTTTAATAGTTAAATTAAGGTCATTTTGGAAGTTGAATGAGTTAAAAATGTTGAAAAACGTGGGAGTTATTAAACAAACAAAATTTATTGTCAAAACTGGAAATGGGCTCTCGAGTTGACCCAAATTATGGAAACCCACCATTTCCTTCAAAAATGCATTGAAAACCCCCAAAAAAAAGCAATAATGTAAATTAAATAAAAATACCTTTAAAATATGTCATGTATGTGACAATTCTCCCCACCATGAAGGACTTTCCGCCCCGGAAAGTCAACATGATTCTTGGTTGGTAAACAAGAATGGGTACTCTTCCTCGACCCATGACTTTCGCTCCCAAGTCTCATGTGTATCATTCCCATGCTGCCATAAAACCCGGACTAAAGGAATAGACTTTCCTCTAAGTATCTTCTCCTGGGAGTCCACTATTTTCACCGGCCTCTCAACGATAGACAAGTCAGGCTCTATCTCTAGTTCTTCCCAACTCAACACATGGGATGGATCTGGATTGTATTTCTTCAACTGGGAGACGTGGAAGACATCATGGATAGATGTCAACTGAGAAGGTAAGGCCAACCTATATGCCACCTTACCAATACGCTCGGTGATCTCAAAGGGTCCGACATACCGTGGCATCAACTTACCTTGCTTCCCCAATCGACGATGGCCCAGACGAGGGGCCACTTTTAAGAATACCCTGTCACCCACAGAAAACTCTAGGTCTCGACGCCTCCGGTCAGCATAAGATTTATGACGACTCTGAGCTGTCAATAAGCGCTGCCTGATCAACTTGACCTTCTCAGAAGTCTCCTGCACAAGGCTCGGCCCCAATAGTGAAGTCTCTCCTACCTCAGCCCAACATAGGGGGGACGGACAAGGCCGACCATAGAGCGCCTCAAAAGGGGCCATTCGAATCATGTATTGGTAACTATTATTATAAGAAAACTCTACCAATCCCAAATGGCTATCCCAATAACCTCCAAAGTCCAGGAAACATGCACGAAGCATGTCCTCCAATATCTGATTCGCCCGCTCTGTCTGACCATCCGTCTGTGGGTGGTATGCCGTGCTCATCTTAATTTGAGACCCCAAGGACTTCTGAAGGCCTTCCCAAAATCGATAAGTGAAGCGGGGGTCTCTATCCGAGACAACAGCTGATGGTACACCATGGAGTCTCACCACCTCTTGAAGATACAAATGGCCCAACTCATCCACTTTAGATGTATCTCTGATCGGAATGAAGTGGGCTGATTTGGTCAGACGATCAATCACCACCCAAATGGAATTCTTACCCCGAGGTGTACGAGGTAAGCCAACAATGAAGTCCATGGCAACCTCGTCCCACTTCCAGGTAGGAATGGGTAATGGCTGGAGCAAACCGGAGGGCCTTTGGTGCTCTGCTTTCACCTGCTGGCATGTGTAGCATCTCGAAACAAAGTCTGCTATGTCTCGTCTCATACCAGGCCACCAAAAATGCCGACGGACATCATAATACATCTTAGTGGCACCTGGATGGACAGCCCACTGAGACTGGTGGCTATCATGCATCACTGACTTCCGTAGAGATAACGGTACTACTGAACGGCCCTTGAAGCACAAGATGCCCTCGGGAGACGACGACCAATCAGAGGATGTCTCCCCACCATGAAGAAACTGCCTAGATCGCTGACAAAGCTCATCACTAGGTTGTTCCCGCTGAATCAACTCCAACAGAGAAGGAGTCAACTGGACACTCTCCAAGAATGCCCCTCCACTGTGTTCCCTAGCCTCCACATGCATTTGAGAAAAGAGCCCCATCAATGTCCACTCATCACTAGACTTCCTCAAAGCCTGCACTGGAACTCTTCTGCTCAAAGCGTCGGCCACCACATTACCCTTGCCTGGGGTATAGACAATGTCAAAGTCGAACCCCTGCAAGTACTCGATCCAGCGACGTTGCCTCAAGTTGAGGTCCTTCTGCGTGAAGATATAAGCCAAGCTTTTGTGATCAGAGTAGACCACAAACTTCTCGCCAAAGAGGTAGTGACGCCATGTCTTCAAAGCATGCATCACCGCTGCCAACTCCAAGTCATGGGTAGGGTAGTTCTTTTCATGTGGTCGGAGTTGGCGAGAGCCATAAGCCACCACGTGATCATCCTGCATAAGCACGCACCCAAGACCCATACCTGAAGCATCACAATAAACCACATAACCCTTCCCGGCCTCAGGGAAAATCAGCACAGGGGCGGTAGTCAACCGTCTCTTCAGCTCCTCGAATGATGCTTGACATTCTGGACCCCATACAAACTTCACCCCTTTCCGGGTGAGCGCAGTCATTGGTGATGCAAGCCGAGAGAAATCCCGAACGAATCGCCTGTAGTAACCAGCCAGGCCAAGGAAACTCCTGATCTCGAACACATTCTTTGGCTGCTCCCATGACATAACCGTACTAATTTTCTCAGGGTCCACTGAAACTCCGTGCTCTGAGATCACATGCCCTAGAAATCTCACCTCTCTGATCCAGAAGGTGCACTTTGACAACTTTGCATAGAGGCGGTGATCCCGTAATGTACCTAAAACGATCCTCAAGTGATGTTCGTGTTCCTCCTCAGAGCTAGAGTATACCAGAATATCATCCATGAACACCACAACAAAGGAATCGAGATACTGATGGAACACCCTATTCATTAGTGCCATAAATACCGCTGGAGCATTGGTCAATCCGAAGGGCATGACCAAATACTCAAAATGGCCATACCTGCTTCGGAAGGCTGTCTTGGGGATATCTGACTCCTTCACCCTGAGTTGATGATACCCTGAACGCAGGTCTATCTTTGAGAACCACTTTGCCCCCTTCAACTGATCAAACAAATCATCTATTCTGGGCAAAGGGTATTTGTTTTTAATTGTTACCTTATTCAGCTTCCGGTAGTCAACGCACAACCGGAGGGATCCATCAGCCTTTTTGGCAAACAACACAGGAGCGGCCCAAGGAGAGACGCTCGGGCGAATGAATCCTTTGGATTCTAAGTCGTCCAGCTGTATCTTTAATTCCCTCAACTCGGTGGGGGCCATGCGATAGGAGGGAAGAGATATCGGCTGTGTTCCCGGCGCCAGATCAATCGAAAACTCCACATCCCGCTCTGGGGGAAAACCAGAAAAATCATCAGGGAATACCTCGGGAAACTCATTCACTACATGAGGTAGTGAACCTTCAGGGGAAAGACCATCCTCTAGCACAATCGAAGATAACTGGAAGATAACACTTCCCAACTCTGGGAGTGGAGGCCCTGCGCGACTTGATCGTGGATCCCATTCTCCATGAAAAACCTGACGACTCCCATCAGGTGATGTGAAACTCACCCGCCGTATGTAGCAATCGATGTGTGCCTGGAAGTTTACTAGCCAATCCATCCCAAGTATGACATCAAAAAGGTCCATATCTAAGACCAAGAGGTCCCACTCCATCTCGACCCCTGACACAGAAAGTGCACATGAGGGGCACCTCAGGCCCTGCTCCTTCTTCTTTCCCAATGGTGTCACCAACTCCATCGCAAAAGACATCAACTCAGTTGGAAAATTCAGCATCTCCACAAAATGTCCAGAAATGAATGAAACAGAGGCACCAGTATCAAAAAGAGCAGTAGCTATAGAAGATGCGATCAGAACGGTACCTCGAACTGTCGACGGTCCCGCCTCTGATCCTACTGGTGACTGATCCACTGCATGGAGATGTCCAGTATCTGCCTGAGGACGACCACTAGTATGTGGTTGTGCCCTGAACTGGCTCTGCCCAGAAGATGATCCAGCCCTACCACCACGACCACCAAATCGAGATCCCCCAGTCCTCGACGGCTCGGACTGTGCTGGCACTCCTTTTGAAGCCACTGACCCTGCCCCACTTGGGAGTGGACGTGCCACACCGCAGAAGCGCTGCAAATGCCCTATACCTCCACACTGGTAACAAGGCTTCGGAGGAAGAGGACATGCTGGTCGGATATGACCAGGCCTCCCACATTGGTGGCACACGACCGATCTCGCATCAGAAGCCGCAGAAGAAAACTGCCTGGAAGAGTGGCCTGAACTGCCCCCTCCTCTCTTCACATGATCCTCCCGCTTCCTTTTCTTCTCTGAGGAGCTGCCACTACCCACTGCTGATACTGAACCATAGAAACCAGCCCTGCCTTTCCTATCAATCTCCACCATGCACGCCCGATCAACAACTTCAGCATAGGTCCTCAGCTTAAACAAGAACACCTGTGAGTATATCTCTGGTCGCAAGCCTTTCTCAAACCTCTGGGCCTTCGCTTGTTCATTAGAGACAATTTTTGGAGCATATCGAACCAATTCAGCGAAACGGTTGGCATACTCCATCACAGATAGATTCCCCTGAACAAGTTCCATGAACTCTCTAGACCTGGCATAAGCCAACACCTCAGGGCAATACTGTTCATTGAAGACAACCTTGAAATCTCTCCAGTGCATCTGATCATTCTTCCCAGCCTGAAGCACTGACTCCCACCATTTAAGACTGGGACCCTCCAATAGGAAGGAGGCACACTTCACCCTGAGCTCCTCGGGTGTTTCCAGGAACTCAAACATACGCTCGATCTTCTCGAGCCATTCTTCTGCTTCCTGGGGTTCTGAGCTGCCTCGGAAGGTTGGAGGCTTATTTTTCAGGAACTCCTGGGCCTTGTCCTTTCTAGGACCAGTATAATCCTCTCTAACAGGAGCTGGAGCTGGAGCTGGTCCATATCCTAGAGCCTGGACAGCCCGGACCACGGCCTCGACTAGCCTCTGATCAATCGGCGTGGGAGAACTCTCTCCAGCTTCCTCCTGTGGGTGCGTGGGAGCTTTCCGGGGAGGCATGTTGCTACAAAATGCAACAGTCACAAAACAAATAGTCAATACCACAATTCTGAAAATTGTAATCAAATACATCAAATATAAACAAACTAAACACATTCTTGTAATAAAAGAAACAACTACTCCACATCTGCCTGATGTCCACATGTGGTCTGCAGCCCACACGTCTCACCTGGAAGTGAAGTAAATCAGTAAATTCCAACATCCTCTGGTGACTCAAGGTCTGCCATGAGAGGTACGGGCCAGGCACCCTACTCACAACCAATACCCCGAGCCCCGACAGTCCTAGCTCCAGTCTATCCCGACTCATCTCAAAATAACAATATAACCCAAAAACATTAACCTGCCTCTGATACCATTTTGTCACGAACCGGATCTGGTCGCCACCAATAACAGCACCAAACCTGGCCCATGGCAAGGCCCGAAGGGCATTCCCTATCCCCACGGGCTGGCACAAGTGCCCGGGTATAAAACAATATGATTTGGGAACGATTTACCCGAGTATGAAAGCATAAAACAAATAAAACAATCAATAATAAGAATCTGAAATTTCCATGCTAAACCATTCTTAACAAAACCAGATCTGAATACATATGTTTAAAGACACTACAAGTGGTCCAAATACAAATAATGACAACATAAAGACATCCCCATGGACTCCACATGACAAGGGGATCATCACCCGCAAGCCGTCCCCGCAACTCCGCCCCAACGATGGGGACTAACATCCCGAACCGCCATCACCCTTAGCCTTCCCTTTACCTGAGTCATGCATGAGCAGGTCTACTTACACCCAAGGGGTGTAAGTAGGGTGTGAGCCTAAGCCCAATAGGATACCACCAGAAGATTCCAAAGAGGATGCAATACAATGGGAACAAAACTAGCAATTTTAACACACAAGGTGAAACAATGTTAAAAATTTCAAGAAAAGCAACTTTCAAATGAAAACAGTTTTCAATACAAGAATTTCAGAATGATAACACATTAAATAAACATGTGAGCTACTGTAAACTACTGCCAAAAGATCCCACAACAAGGGTAAATACTACAATTCTAATGAGCACAAAAATTGGGAACACCCCTAGGCAACTAGATAGTCTCGGGCCCTATGTACCTCGTACCTCGGTGTAAAGTATCCAAGTCACAATCGTTTCCCGTGCACGAGCCACTAGTAGGGAACAAACCCATAACCTAGTGGTCCCCAAATAACATCCACATAGTTCAGTTAGTGTTGTCGTTATCCATTTGCTCAGTGAAACAGGGACACAACCCATCCGGTCCACTAGCCGTACTAGTACATATCCGCCCACCTAAGTACCCGGGATTCCCCCTTTTGTGCTCAAACAATTTCAGCAAACAACACACATACTTTTTCATGTAAAGTATCTCTACTGGTCACAAACAAATAGTACAGTAGCTACACACATTTTATATCATTTGAAACAGTCAATAAAATATTTTGATCTTCAATAAAACAACCTCTCCAAACATCACATTGTTTTGCACCCAAAACTCTTTAAAATATCCACTTTTCACAGTATGTGAAAACTTGTAAGTCATCAAAACAAAATTTCAGTTCAACACAATTTAATAAAACCAAAAATTCAGTTATGGGGCAGCCCAATGTGAACCAAGAAATTATATATTTTAAAAACCACCATTTTCACACCAACATGGCACTTAATGCCCATTTGCTTCTCAAACACAATTTAAACAAACTTTTGCAGCCACAACCAAAAAGAATAAATATTTAAAACATTATTTTAATTCCTAATACAGTTCAATAAAATCAACTATGTAATTAGAGTTCATCCCAAAATGAACCAATAAAAGACTTGCATGAAAAACCCTCAATTTCAACAAAAATTGTAACATAAAATTCATTTGCATTGTAAATGAAACTAAAACAAATTTTTACAGAATCATTAAAATCCAATAAGAATTAATTCACCCTCAACACAGCAAGCAAATTCCCAAAGAATTGCACACACAATGGAATCACCTACCAAAAGATTCAAGAACCGCAAATCCTAGTGCGGAACTTCAACCGCACGACCACCGTGCCACAAGGAAGTGATATCAAACCTAAAACCAGAGTATTGAACCATGAAACCCAAAATGAAACCCTAGGTACGAAGCCCTAGCTTCTGGACATTTGGGGATTCAAGAAAAAAAAAGATAAATCTCAAGGAAAAGGAGAGAACTAGAAGGATAGTCACTTACTTGAGAAAACTGGACGTTTTTAGAAACCAGAGAAGTTAGGCCCTAATTCACGACAGATGCGATCTCCAAAGAGGGGGAAACGAAGCTGGGGGTGCGTCCAGGTACAGTGGGAGAAGGTGAGAGGTGGAATCACCGAAAAAGAATAAAAATTGAATATTTTATGAAATAATTACAAAACAAATTTAAAACTGGAAATGGGATTTCGGGTTGGCCCAATACCCAACTTGATCACCCAAATCCAAGATGCAAATGAATTTTTAAGGGGGCCAAAATTCATTGGTGGTTTTAATAGTTAAATTAAGGTCATTTTGGATGTTGAATGAGTTAAAAATGTTGAAAAACGTGGGAGTTATTAAACAAACCAAATTTATTGTCAAAACTGGAAATGGGCTCTCGAGTTGACCCAAATTATGGAAACCCACCATTTCCTTCAAAAATGCATTGAAAACCCCCAAAAAAAGCAATAATGTAAATTAAATAAAAATACCTTTAAAATATGTCATGTATGTGACAATCTAGCTTCTCAACTAATCATCTGTACTTCTATACTTCACCAAAGACCTAGTTTGAGCCGAGACTCTATTTGAACCATGTCTTTTACCCATGTGGTACTTTTATCTTTATGGAGATATCTTCATTGTGATACTTGTGTGGTACTTTTACCATCATGGTGATATCTTCACAGTAATACCTATGTGGTACTGTTACCTTCATGGTGATATCTTTGTGGTGTCACCTGTTTGATACTTTTACCTTCGTGGTGTTATCTTCGCAGTGTTACCTGTGTGGTACTGTTACCTTTGTGGTGTTACCTTTGTGGTGTTACCTTTGTGATATTCTTCCCACATGTATATGATCAGTATATCTTGAAAAATTAGGCATATGTACGGGTATATACCTAAGAAGAGTTATTCGTTGCTTCGTGCTTTGTGATTGATCAATGCTTTGTGGTTTTTCCTTCGTGAAACTTTCGGAGACCTACGAGGTCTTAGGGTCCCTACTGAGTATTGTTATACTCACCCATGCATGGGATTCACTCGCACCTTGTTCTGTCTTGTGCAGACGACATACAACCTTGATCTAGATTTAAGAGAGTCAGGACCAGGCGGTACGTGAATTAGATGAGTGGATGTGGAGTGTTGTGGAGGCGATCTGTACCTACCCTCCAAGTAGGATCTTCGAAGGATGAACCCAAATATTTTTTCCCTTTTTCAATTGTATTTTATCTTTCATTTGTACTTGTACTTTAATGTTGGGATTTTATTATGTCCCCTTTACTGTCAGCACTCTTTTTTACTACAACAGTTTACTTCGTGGTTACATCGTATTGCATTCTACTTTGTGTGTTTGTACAGGTTTAAAGGAAATGTCTTCCCATTTTAGGGAAACAAATTTCCGGTGCTAGTCACCAGCCCATGGACTATGGAATGAAATCTTGGATTAGACATGGCACGGGCCCCGAGGGATGGGTCATGACATGTACCTTGGTGTGTGGGTCTCTTATTCACAGTTGGTGCACTATTAAGAGAAATGTTCAGGCCAAAGCATGTGATTTCCCAAATTATTTTCTAGTTGTAGTTTTTAGATTAGCACATGATTTGGTAAATCATGTGGCCAAACCATTTAACCTTCCTATGTTTGTAAAAATATGATATTTTTATTCCTCCCTCTTCTAATTTATAAGTGCCTTTTTCACTCACTCTTTCCCTATTCTCATGATGTCACTATGTATGACCCTTAGGCTTGAATACCAACTCTTCTTCCGTGGATCCTTATCATCTTTTCTTAATTAAAAATATATCATTGAAATTTATTACAGAGAACCAAACTTAACATATATGGATATTACATCTTATTAGATGAATATTCAATACATTACACAAATACACTCATGAGGGGCATAATAGTTTAATTCATTTGTAAACTAGGAACATAATATTCTTAATTCATTAAATATCTTCAATGTCTTGTAAATATATATTCCCCTTTAATAATCCTACTTAAAAACATTTCTTTATTACCTAGGGAAGAGAAATATAATAATGGGTGAGATCAGATTCTCAGTAATGGTAATGATGGGGAGATATTTAAGCATATCATGAACATAGGCATATGAGAACATTAGAAAACATTTGAAAACCATACCCTTCAATTCAAATATCATAATATAGAGTCATGTAATTAATATTGGATGTTCATATGACATAAATAATAAAAAAATCAATTAACTTCTGACAAGAGAGCACAATATTGGAATATTACATAGAATTATTGCATCTACTTCATCTTTTAAAATTGTGAACATGTATAAATATAGATAGGTTCACTCATTATGTTAAGGAGATGAAATCAGGCCCTCGCATAAACTATTGGAAATACAACGAGGTCTATGAATATAATTTTGATCATGTAATAAGGATCTTGCATAACATTGTAAAACTATAATCAGGTTCACACATAATATTTTGAACATGTAATAAGGTTTACGCATAACACTGTAAAAATTTAATATGGATCACACATAACATATTTACCCATGATTTATCCATATTTACCCAATGTGTTTGATGGAGAAATTACTCCCACATATCTCATAATGAAAAGTATATTTATGTGTTATATAATATCTTAAAAATTCAACATATCATAACCCATTAGAAGAAATTAGTTCCATTAACATTTTATCATATCATAACCTATAGAAAAGTGAGAGGTTTTATAATAATTTCATCATTTAAACAGAGAATAAACCATAAAATGAAGTGGATTTCATAAAAATTTTAACATGGTATAACCTATGGAAGAGAAATGGGTTTCATAAGAATATCTTCATTATAAAAATAAATAATTTAGAGAAATAAAAATAATGGTATAGTAAGATCATATCCCGGGTAAATCATAAGTAACATCAAATGTGACATCTTATATGGAGAAATATTTTGAAAGATTACATGGAAAATTTCTTGAGGAAGATATATTTTATTTAAAAACATATTTTTAAAATATAAAACATTTTGTAAATACTTTTCTTGGAAAATAAACTTTAAAACCTATAAAGAAAGCTTTAAAAAACATTTAAAAGCTTTATTGTGGCAAATATCCTTTTCACTTTGAAATTAACATTTTTAAACACAAAAAATTTTAAAATCCTTTTATTTGAAAGATTATTTTAAAAATTATAAGTGAATATTCAAAAAATATAACTATCATGAGGACGAGAAGTATCATTCATTCCATACAAGTTAAAATAAATATTCCTTTATGATTTTTGGTAAAAGTCAAATGGGATTTGTTTTGAAAAAAAACATAAAAATCCATTTTAATTTATATTGAAAAAACGAAAACATGGGTAAAAATGTCTTTAATACACCATTTTAAGTTTTTAGAAACATTTTTGAAAACATTTTAGGAAACAAATTTCATGGAAGAAAATGGATTTTTATCCAAAGAGATAAATAAATATGTTTTTTCTCAAAAATATTATTTTGAACTCTAGAGTACATAAAGAGAGGAAAATGAAGGGAAAGATTTATTCTATAACAATAACCATAGAAGAGGAAAATTCATGTGTTTATTAAGGTATTAATCATAATATTATATCATAAAAAACATTATTATTAACATTCTTGATAAACAATGAGACTGCAACATAAAATCATTACCACTTTGTTAAGATTGAAAACTAAGACCCATGAAGGAATAAAATTAAATGAATCTTATATTGTAATTATTATAAATAAATTCATGATATTACATATCAAAGGTTATGTATATACACCTCTAAAAATAAGATAGGTGTATATCATAATCATATGTTTCAAAGATGGAAATTTTTTAAAAAATATTCCATTCCAATTTTGGTAGATTTTGAACCATAAAAAAATGGAAGATAGTTCCTGAAAATAAAATATAAATACCAACAATTTTAATTTTTTTCATCATGAAATAAATTCATGGCTATTATAAATACCCCATAAAATAAACATTTATTTAATATTGAATTTGTCTCACATAAGTAAAAAGTGAAACAGAAATCCATTACAATAAGTCTTGACTATCATCATACACATTCAAAACTCCAGTTTAATAAATATAATTTTATTATAACTATACTAAGGAACATTATTTATATATTTAAAACTATATATTATTTTATTATTAGATTTTATTACCACTTTGTTAACAATTCAATGTTAAAGTTACATTTCAGGTAATAACCGCTTTGTTTTCATATAACTTTTGATTTGTTATATTTTTTATCCTCTTAATTTTATCATGGTTAAGTAATATATATAATGAAAAACATAATATATATATCATATATATCCATAATATATATGGTAGTATTTATCCACAAAATTTATAGATAGAAAAATAAATACACCGTGCATGGAGACGGTAGGTCGTACTAATGCATGAACGGTGTTTCCATTTCCTTCTTGGATTGAAATAAAGAAAGGAAAATGATATATTATCATTTAAAAATTATTTTTATTTCATATATATCATATATTTTAATTAAACTCATCATGAATACCATCAATGTAAAATGTTAATGAATCACATCGCTTCGTGAGGCAATAGTCTGCCGTACAAATGACCGACGTTACCATATTCCCACAAAAAGGAAAGCATGAAAGTATGTGGGAAATAATAATTGAAGAATAAAAATAAAAGAATAAATATCATATATATATATATATAATAAATTCTTCATTAATTTCAATCATGATATGTGTTAATGGAAAAATGAATGCATCTGTTCATGAGCTAGTAGTCTGCCATACACACAAACAAAGATTTCGTAACTGATTTTTTGGAAGTGGAGATAATTGTAGGTAATTACCCTAACATAAAAACATATAAGTATATTTAATAAACTAATTATATTATATAATCAGGTTATAATATTAATTTAACATTTTGGATAAAGAAATAAAACAAAAATGATCCTTGATGAATGTTACCTCTTCTTCGGGTATCCTCCTTAGGTTTACACCCAAATATTTCTTTAGATGGATTTATGTCCAAAATAAGGATTATTTGGTGAGAGGATGATTTTTGGAAGTGATTTTTTAAGGTATTTTATGAACCAAATGGTTTTAATTTGTGATGGGGAGAGGATAATGGGTGTCCCTTTATAAGTGATGAGAGTGGAACACTAGTAATTTGTTTGAAAGAGACAATTTCACCCACATTTTCATCATGTTAGAAGGCACCAATGATATAAATATCTTTATCCTAGATGTAATAAGTAAAATATATTCCAATAAAATCTGTTTTTGAGAATATTTGGTTCAATATTTACCCTTATTGTTTATTTTAACACCTTAGTAAAACTGTTTTTACCTTAATTGAGGTAAATAATTTTTACTTCTCTTAATATTGATTTTTGGTCCAAAATTAAGTTAAAATTATTTAATAATATAAATTATTATTATTAAAATTATTTAATCCATTTTTTTCAAATTAAATTTATAAATTTGGAAATTTATAATTTAAAAATAATCTCACAGGCGTGACGGTAAAGCAGGTTTCTAAAATAAGATTTAAAGGTTTGATAATATTTCTTATCAAAAGTTTATATCAAATTTATTAAATTGAAATAAATTATATTAATTTATATATAATTGAACAAAATATATTTTAAAAACAATTTAAAATATAAATTAAAATTTTAAATAAATTAAATGAAAAGGAAATGTTTAATTAAAATTCGGTACTTTTCACTATTCATCAAAAAATGAACCTTTTCCTAAAAATACCAATAAATCACCATAATATAAATTTTAAATGATGATTTAAAAAATTAAGTTTATTTTATAAAATTAATTTCATGAAATTTTCAAGAATTAATTTTATTGATGTTCACTAAAAGAAGTAAAAACAATTTTTGGAGAAGATAGTATTTTTAAAACATATAAAGATTTTAACAAAAATTATGAACTTTTTTATCAATATGTTTTATTTTTATAAAAACATTATAGATAATATTTAAAAACCATTTGTTAATATTCATATTTCAATTTTTTACTTCTAGGTTATAATGACCATTTTTAAATAACTATATTAATAATATATCATGGTTTTGTGAAAATTCAGTGTTGTGTACAATGCATGATAAACCAATGTTGTGTGTAGAGAATAATTATCTTGGTGTTATGTGTAAGATAATAAAAACATTATGTTGTGTGTAACGAAATCCAAACTCATTGCTTCATGTGATGAAAAATCAACTCAAAATTTCATGTAATGAAAAATATAGAAAAGAGTAAATTTAATTGAAAATAAAATCACAAAATCTTATGGTGTTACCTTTTACCCTCCTTAAAATGAATTTTTTCCTAGAAATTTGTCACATTGGTAGAAAAAAACTAAGGATTCTTATGTCTCAATAAATATTCGAGTTCCCATGTAGTTCACTCAAGCTGGCAGTTTCATCATAAAACACTGACCAGGTGAGTGTTCTTGTTTCGTAGCACATTCCCAGTATGATCTAGAATCTCAACCAATTATTCCTTATTAGAAGGATCATGATTCAGCAGTACGAACTCTAAGTTTAGTATATGTAAATGGTTAGGTATGTACTTACACAATGGATATATATTGAACAAATTATATAATTGATATAGGTTTAGTGTAATCTCCAAACGATAAGGTGTTATCCCAATAGAATCCAGTATTTTAATGGGAACGATGTAACTACAAATTTGTTTTCCATTTTTCTTGGATGGAGAAATTTTTAGAAGGACCTTCTCAGTAACTTCAAACTCTATATCACATTGAAAATTATCATCAAAACATCTCTGTCAACATAGTGTAGTACTTAGAAGTTTCAAAATAGATCTTACATTCTTGATCATCTCATCAACTTGATCAGGTACCAATATCTTTCTTTCTACCAGTAAACTAAAATACATTGGATTTATACACATACATAAAGGTATCCATAAATATCCATAAAAACCTCATGTTAATGATATAATTTTAAGAAAAATTAACTAATGTGTTGAACCCAACTACCTTTTAAATCCATAGGATAATATCTAATTGTATCCTTTAATAATATGTCCATAGTTTGTAAATACATTCCTCCTCAAATAAATATTTCACTACCTAAAAACCTATTTTCACTGAAATATTCATGTCACAGGAGAGGTTGAGGGTAGCACAGTCGATTTGGAGAAAATACATGAAACAATGGCCCAAACATCCACTTAAGGGATGGGATTTTCCTTGTTACCCACCATCACGAATAGTTTTGTCTCACTAAATTCCTAGAAATAAATATGTTGATGGGAACCTTTGTGCAATTTCATACCATATCCATGAAGATCGTTTTTTCAAATATGTGGAGGATTAATGGTAACCTTCAGAAAACATCATTCAGGTTTATAGAGCCTCACATATTCCTGAAGATCATAAATACCCCCTCACATATTCCATTTAATGAAATTCAAACATTATGCTTCCTGGAAATTCTTTCAGTTCACAATACTACTGAGCTCTGTGAACGAAATAAGAGATGGATCTCCCATGGTACCAATCCTTCATGAAATCACCTTCCATTGGTGTGTGTGATCCTCAAACCAAAGAGGATATACATTTTCTGATGTTCTATTCCCTTCATGGAAGAAAAAATCCCCCTGAGGCACATGGGGTTTTTTAAGGAACTTATCCTTCATGAAACCCACCCCATGGTGAACAAGACCTTACTATAAAGCATGACCACTTCATTTCGTGAAGCATAATCCTACACGATACCCATTACCTCTGAAATTACCTTATTATTCATGATACCCACCTTTTTGATGCCCTAACCTTTTTGAAGCACCTCCTTCATTCCTCTCTTTGGTGCCTCCTTTTATCTGACACCCTTTCAAAAAATTCGAGTTCCAAGGGCCCCCATACCAATCTAGGGCTGGTTCAACTGCACCCCAAATTCCTACATGATAAGTACCACCCACTCATGTGTTTTTTAACTTCACTCCAAGCAAGGATTGTTCCTCCATCCTAACTAATGATCCTATGAATAGGTACTCTAATGCCTATTGATCCAAAGAATAGAATATTGCACCTCTAGATTTCCACCCATCCTCTATAGTGCCAATGACTTGTCCCACCTAGAGGCACGTGAGTGGTGGTCACATAATATCTAGAGGTGGAATCATTACATAAAATTTTTGACCGATATTTATAGAGAATCCCTATTTCATATTTCACTCTATCCTTGATGTTATCCCCTGCTAGGTATAATCCCCAACAACGCTCAAGCTTCATGACATAAATATAATTATCTCGACATCCTAGTTTTAGGGTATTAAAATACATGAATAATTCCTCATCAGGTTATATAAAACAATATCCTTACTCTATGAAATGAGAATATTATTCCCCGTGTGTGATTGACATGGGATTACCCCACACTTCCTACCCTTTGTGATAAACACAAGATGCCCCATTTACGAACCTCATGGGATGCCACCATCTCCCCTAACATGGGACAATCCTCCACCCCTAGGCATCTACCACATGTAATCCCCACACTATTCCACATATATTGAACCTCCTATATGGGGAATATTTTATGTGTAATCCCCACACCATCCCTTGTAGAAACACCTTTTGCAACATGAGAATCCTGGCCACATGACGTTAAACTGTATGGACCAGTCCTATCACACAACCTTAAAATATGTCATCTAAATATGTGGGTTCTGATCCCTATCTCTTAAATGTGGTACTTAGGAAACCTCTTTGAGTTTCAATCCAAAAAATGACACATCTAGTTGTGAAATATTCCCTCTCATGGACATGCCCATAAATTTTCCTCAACATGATGTTATGATCCATCTTCACAAGATGTTAAACCTGGGACCTAATCTGGGTCAATAAGAAATTCTGATCCATCTATAAAAGATGTTAAACCTATGAATTGGTCCATATCAATATGAATTTATAAACTATAACAACAAGATGTTAAACCAGTGACCTGATCCATCTCAACAGGACATTCTGATACATCTCAACAAGATGTTAAACCTGTGAATATATTCTTCTCAACAAGAAATTTCGATATGTATCCACAGGATGTTACACCTATAACTCAATCTCCCTAAATAGGGAATTTTGATCCATCTCCATAATATGTTAAACTCATCCCTCAATCCTCCCCAATAAGCCATTCTGATCTGTCTCTGCAAGATGTTAAACTCGTGACCTGATCCATCTTAATAGGACATTTTGACCCATCTCTACAAGATGTTAAACTCATGCCCTAATCGAGAATCACTACCCAATTCAATTAACATGGTATTCCTGGGGTACAAATATTTGAAATACCTACACCATTGGCATTAATTAACTTTTGATTTATGTGTTATTCCATTGGTGTTATGCCTAATATGCCTCACACATAAGATTCCCTCCAAAATAAGAGGATTTTATAGTTTCCCAATATACCTAATTACCCAACATACTTAGAAGTTACCAACATGATTACATTCCTGAACAAAGTTTGATGACCTATCCATACATAAGAAGCATAATTAACTAGTTTCCAACTCAATATTTCATTGGGAATGAGTTCCATGAATATGAATTAAATCTATGAGGGAGAGCCAGACTTGGAAATGACATCCAAGGAGGAACCATGGAAGGAGGAACCGACATGCCATCATCCCATTTTAGTAAATGATTATACATCACTGATGAATGTGATGAAACCCACCCGCCAATGCATTATAGGATTTCATGGTAATATGTTATCATCACATTATCCACTTGGAGTGTAACAACCCGTACTTTTTATTAATATTTGTTTCCTAATTTTGTGTGTTTCTTTTATTTTATACTCAACAAAACTATATTCTTTAATTAATTAAGTGACTATAATTAAATGATACTATTGGGTTTTGACTTCTGTATGATCATTAGACAATATGACTGTTAGAAGCTAAACTCTTAACGTTACAATTTTAGTTTATAAATACAAGTGACCTTGGTTAATTGACACAGAATAAATATTCGATGTCCTCATCCAGTAGACTCGGGACGTTCGAATCCCATATGACGAAACATGGTAAGGGGATAGCACCACTGTGCTTTGCTCTGTACCAAGCCCAAGCTAAACTTTTTCATGTGAATCTTGAATGGAATCTCCTACAGGGGAAGTTCAAGCTGATAGAGGTCACCACTCGGGAATTGTTGGCAGAGCCACCCCAAGATTCTATCACCTTAGCACACCTTACACTTAGGTCCTATGATGGTATTATAAGGGGCTATGTAACGGGACCTTATCTACTTTGTGTAACCCTTTAATATAAATAAAAATTTTATTTCTTTTTATTGTAATGTTTGTAAATTTCAAATGTCTGGATAAATATATGATGTATATTATTGACAATTTTTTTTGAAAAAAAGGGATATTTTAAAATATTTATGTAAAAATTAAATAATTAATAATGTATAATGATTTTCAAAAACTGTTCTTCTACAGTTATGTTCAGTAAGAAATTCAGAGTCTAATAAGATCAACTTAATTTTTTTTGAATAGTAAATTACGAATAGTAATTTTACACTTATGAATAGTAATGTGACCAGATGGAATAGTAATCTCACTTAAGAAAGTATTATTATATTTTAGTCACCTTGATTAGGTAATTTTATTCAATAAAATACGTAAATAACTATTTTAGAAATTATTAGTTAAGTATTAGTTTTTTCGGGTGAATAATGTACTTATTTAAAAATTAAATTAAAAATATTTAGAAAATTATTTTTATAAAATGGAGTTCATTTTTTTAATCAGAACATCGATATTAGGTTGAGGTAAATTTTTGGGATTTTTCTAAAATAGTTGAATTCTCTGTGAATAATGAAAATACAGTTTTGAGTTTCAGGTGTTTAATGACATCATTAAGAATGTAATAATTATGTAAACATTTTGGTAGACTTATGAATAGTAATATATGCTATGATGTGTCCCATGTGGCCAATACCATGGGAAAATCACATGGGAAAGCCCAAGGTTTTTCCAATACCACCGATGAGGTGTCCATTGGAAATTAATGATTTGTTCCCTCACTTCTCTTATATATACCAAGACATTACCTCATTCATTTAATTCCAAAAATCCTCCTCAATGAATATTTGGCCTCTTTACCTCCCAAAGAGTCCTCTCAATGTTCCCTCAAGCCTCCAAAGGTCCTGACCTTGAAGCTTTCGAATTTACTTTTCAAGGTAAATGAACCCTTCACCCTCCTCTTTTAAGTCATAACTTCCTTTATGTTATGTCTTATTGTTCCATTTTATGATGTGGGGTTTTTCATTCTATATCTGTACTACATTACATTTTATTTCCAAATTATGAGAGTCCCTTTCTTCTCTCATCAATTGATTTTCCGAATTTTTAAGTGACACCGTTAGGCTGCCGAATTTTCGTAAAAGAAATTGCACTTTCTCTTTCTTTTCATGTTTCCTTTTCATGTGGAGTGTCCTACAATATTCACACCATGATCTTATTTCTTTTTATTCAGTACCTATACTAAAAAATGGTCCATTTATTGATGGGAAACCCTTATTCCCGCTCTTTTATTATTTTTAAAACCAAGTTATATAGCTGTTATGCTGCATAAATTTCGTCTCAAAATTTCTCTCTCTTTCTCTCAAAAAATTAATTTATTTTATATTTGTCAATACCCATACCTATTTCGTTTCTATGGGTGATAATAGTTATAAAAAATGATATATTTGATTCTGTAACTGACATACACTACTGGAAATCCAGCATTTCCCAACGGTTTAGAACCGTTGGGAAAGGCTGCAGAACCGTTGGTATATGTTATACCAACGGTTCTGCAAACCGTGGGGAAGTAAGCCATTGGGAAAGGATTTTCCCAACGGTTTACACAGAACCATTGGGATAGGTCAGAAAAAATCAACCTATCCCAACGGTTTGGCCCGTTGGTAAATCAACGGATAATTTTCTTTCCCAACGGTTTACAAACCGTTGGGAAAGGTTTTTACCAACGGTTCATAGAACGGTGGGTAAAAACAACCATGCAATAGGGTATCCCAACGGTTTGAAACCGTTGGGATAGGGTGTTTTTACCAACGGTTCAAGTAACCGTTGGTAAAAACAGCTACATAGAGCCTATGCCAACGGTTTGAAAACCGTTGGCGTAGGCTTTGCTGTGCAAATTGCACAGCAGCCTGCAATTTGCACAGCAGGTCTGGTTTTTAGGCATTCACCCTCGGTTTCAATTCAATTTTCAATCCAATTATGCCCTTGTTTTCAATTCATTTTTAAATCCAATTATTGTACCTGTAACACATATAATTCATACATATAGAGAACAAACCAACATATACAAATAATGAAAACCAACCAACCAACACATATAATGCATCCTGAAAATATACACATCCATAATTAAAGTAGAATTCATAACATAATTATAAACATACATAATTCATTTAGAATTCATTTTAAAATTTAGATGACAATTATATGTGGAATCCGAAATTCAATTCATAATTTGATCGGTTTTTTCTATACCATATATTTTTACCTCAAATGATGTCCATTTTAAACAAAATACAAACACCTGAAGTGATACCGGCCACACCGCACCTCATATTGAGGCGGGGTTGACTCATACACATCACATTTGACCCATGGATCGTTGTGCTAAAGTATCGACACAATCCGAATACGTTTGGTCAGTTTTCCGTATGCCAGTTGATGTTTTTCACTTAAAATGACGTCCTTTTGAAACAAAAGACGGACACTATGAGTGGTGCTGACCACACCGCGTCTCCAATTGAGGCGGGGTTGATTCTTACACGTCACATATGACCCATGGATCGTTCTCCTAAAGTTTAAATGGAAACTGAATGCGTTTGGTCAGTTTTCCGTATGTACTTAAAATGTTGTCCATTTTAAACAAAAGAGTGACACTTAGACTAATCCTGACCACACCGCGGCTCAGATTCATCCCGGGTTGGCTCGTACATGTCACATATGACCCATGGATCGTTGTGATAAATTATCAAAAGATTACGAATGCGTTTGGTCAGTTTTGCGTATGCCAGTTGTTCTTTTCATTTATAATCATGTCCATTTTAAACAAAAGAGACAGAGCTAGAGTGGTGTCGGCCACACCGCGTCTCGGATTAAGACGGGGTTGACTTTTACACGTCACATATGACTCATGGATCATTGTGCTAAAGTATCGATAGAATCCGAATGCGTTTGGTCGTTCTTCCGTATGTCAGTTGATGCCTTTCACTTAAAATGACGTCCTTTTGAAACAAAAGACGGACACTTTGAGTGGTGTCAGCCGCACCACATGTCGGATTGAAGCGGGGATGATTCGTACACGTCACATAGGACCCATGTATCGTTCTCCTAAAGTTTCAACGGAAACCGAATCCGTTTGGTCGTTTTTCCGTATGTACTTAAAATGGTGTCCATTTTAAACAAAAGAGAGTCACTTAGACTTATCCTGGCCACACCGCGACTCAGATTCATCCCGGGTTGGCTCGTACACGTCACATATGACCCATGGATTGTTGGGATAAATTATCAACAGATTCGGAATGCGTTTGGTCAGTTTTCCGTATGTCAGTTGATGCTTTTCACTTAAAATGACGTCCTTTTGAAACAAAAGATGGACACTTTGAGTGGTGCCGGCCACACCACGTCTCCGGATTGAGCTGAAACCACCATGTAACATTCTAATTATTATTCGTGATGTGTACGCGCAGACGAGACGTCAATCGGACGTGCGTTTTGTGCGGTACGACTCAATATTTGTGTTTTAAGTGATGCACGCACTTCGTAAACACGCATGAGGGGGGTCCAAACGGGCCGAACGAAGTCGGAATGGCCTGAAATCAGACGAAAAATACGGGAGAGTGATTTATGAAGTGGTCGAGCAGACGGCACGTCAATCGGACGTGCCGTGTGCCCGCGGTGACCGACAACGCAGTTCTGGTGTCATAAACGGCCAAAACGGGCGTCCAACGGTCAAATTCATAGAGGATGACCTCAGATTGAGCTGAAACCACCGTTCAACATTCTAATTATTATTCGTGACGTGTACGCGCAGACGGTATGTCAATCGGACGTGCGGTTTGAACGGTACGGCTCAATATTCGTATTTTAAGTGATGCGCGCGCTTCGTAAACGCGCGTGAGGGGGTCCAAACGGGCCAAACGAAGTCGGAATGGCCTGAATTTAGACAAAAAATACGGGTGAGTGATTTCTGAAGTGGTCGAGCAGACGGCACGTCAATTGGACGTGCCATGTGCCCGCGGTGACCGACAACGCAGTTCCGGTGTCATAAACGGCCAAAACGGGCGTCAAACGGTCAAATTCGTAGCGGAAGACCTCAGATTGAGCTGAAACCACCGTGAAACATTCTCATTATTATTCGTGACGTGTACGCGCAGACGGAACGTCAATCGGACGTGCGGTTTGCGCGGTACGGCTCAATATTCGTGTTTTAAGTGATGCGCACGCTTCGTAAACGCGCGTGAAGGTGGTCCAAACGGGCCGAACGATTTCGGAATGGCCTGAAATCAGACGAAAAATACGGGTGAGTGATTTATGAAGTGGTCGAGCAGACGGCACGTCAATCGGACGTGCCGTGTGCCCGAGGTGACCAACAACGCAGTTCTGGTGTCATAAACGGCCAAAACGGGCGTCAAACGGTCAAATTCATAGCGGACGACCTCAGATTGACCTGAAAACACCGTGCAACATTCTAATTATTATTTGTGACGTGTACGCACAGACGGAACACCAATCAGACGTGCGTTTTGCGCGGTACGACTCAATATTCATGTTTTAAGTGATGTGTGTGCTTCGTAAACGCGCGTGAGGGGGGTCCAAAAGGGCCTAACGAAGTCGGAATGGCCTAAAATCAGACGAAAAATACGGGTGAGTGATTTCTGAATTGGTCGAGCAGAAGGCACGTCAATCGGACGTGCCGTGTGCCCGCGGTGACCGACAACGCAGTTCTGGTGTCAAAAACGGCCAAAACGGGCGTCCAACGGTCAAATTCATAGCGGATGACCTCGGATTGACCTGAAAACACCGTGCAATATTCTAATTATTATTCTTAATGTGTACGCGCAGACGGAACGCCAATCGGACGTGCGGTTTGCGCGGTACGGCTCAATATTCGTGTTTTAAGTGATGCGCGCGCTTCGTAAACGCGCGTGAGGGGGGTCCAAACGGGCCGAACGAAGTCGGAATGGCCTAAAATCAGACGAAAAATATGGGTGAGTGATTTATGAAGTGGTCGAGTAGACGGCACGTCAATCAAACTTGCCGTGTGCCCGCGGTGACCGACAACGCAGTTCTGGTGTCATAAACGGCCAAAACGGGCGTCCAACGGTCAAATTCATAGCGGACGAACTCAGATTGAGCTGAAACCACTGTGAAACATTCTAATTATTTTTCTTGACGTGTACGCACAGACGACACGTCAATCGGACGTGCGGTTTGCGCGGTACGGCTCAATATTCGTATTTTAAGTGATGCACGCGCTTCGAAAACGCGCGTGAGGGGGGTCCAAACGGGCTGACCGAAGTCCGAATGACCTGAAATCAGACGACAAATACGGGTGAGTGATTTCTGAAGTGGTCGAGCAGACGGCACGTCAATTGGACGTGCCATGTGCCCGTGGTGACCGACAACGCAGTTCTGGTGTCATAAACGGCCAAAACGGGCGTCAAACGGTCAAATTCATAGCGGACGACCTCTTATTGAGCTGAAAACACCGTGAAACATTCTAATTATTATTCGTTATGTGTACGCGTAGACGTCACGTCAATCGGACGTGCAGTTTGCGCGGTACGGCTCAATATTCGTGTTTTAAGTGATGCGCGCGCTTCGTAAACGCGCGTGAGGGTGGTCCAAACGGGCCGAACGATTTCGGAATGGCCTGAAATCAGACGAAAAATACGGGTGAGTGATTTATGAAGTGTTCAAGCAGACGGCACGTCAATCGGACGTGCCGTGGGCCCGCGGTGACCGACAACGCAGTTCTGGTGTCATAAACGGCCAAAACGGGCGTCCAACGGTCAAATTCATAGCGGACGACCTCAGAATGACCTGAAACCACCGTGAAACATTCTAATTATTATTCTTGACGTGTACGCGTAGACGGCACATCAATCGGACATGCGGTTTGCGCGGTACAACTCAATATTCGTGTTTTAAGTGATGCGCGCGCTTCGTAAACGCGCGTGAGGGGGGTCCAAACGGGCCGAACAAAGTCGGAATGGCCTGAAATTAGACGACAAATACGGGATAGTGATTTCTGAAGTGGTCGAGCAGACGGAACATCAATCGGACGTGTCGTGTGCCCGCGGTGACCGACAACGCAGTTCTGATGTCATAAACGGCCAAAACGGGCGTCCAACGGTCAAATTCATAGCAGACGACCTCATATTGAGCTGAAACCACCGTGTAACATTCTAATTATTATTTGTGACGTGTACGCGCAGACGGCACGTCAATCGGACGTGCAGTTTGCGCAGTACGGCTCAATATTCATTTTTTAAGTGATGCGCGCGCTTCGTAAACGCGCGTGAGGGTGGTCCAAACGGGCCGAACGATTTCGGAATGGAGTGAAATCAGACGACAAATACGGGTGAGTGATTTATGAAGTGGTCGAGTAGACGACACGTCAATTGGACGTGCCGTGTGCCCGCGGTGACCGACAACGCAGTTCTGGTGTCATAAACGGCCAAAACGGGCGTCAAACGGTCAAATTCATAGTGGACGACCTCAGATTGACCTGAAACCACTGTGCAACATTCTAATTATTATTCGTGACATGTACGCGCAGACGGCACGTCAATCAGACCTGCGGTTTGCGCGGTACGGCTCAATATTCGTGTTTTAAGTGATGCGCGCGCTTCGTAAACGCGCGTGAGGGGGGTCCAAACGGGCCGAACGAAGTCGGAATGGACTGAAATCAGACGACAAATACGGGACAGTGATTTATGAAGTGTTCGAGCAGACGGCACGTCAATCGGACGTGCCGTGTGCCCGCGGTGACCGACAACGCAGTTCTGGTGTCATAAACGGCCAAAATGGGCGTCAAACGGTGAAATTCATAGAGGAAGACCTCAAGTTGAGCTAAAACCACCGTGCAACATTCTAATTTTTATTCGTGACGTGTACGCGCAGACTGCACGTCAATCGGACGTGCGGTTTGCACGGTACGGCTCAATATTCGTCTTTTAAGTGATGCGCGCGCTTCGTAAACGCGTGTGAGGGTGGTCCAAACGGGCCGAATGATTTCGGAATGGCCTCAAATCAGACGAAAAATATGGGTGAGTGATTTATGAAGTGGTCTAGCAAACGGCACGTCAATTGGACTTGCCGTGTGCCCGCGGTGACCGACAACGCAGTTCTGGTGTCATAAACGGCCAAAACGGGCGTCAAACGGTCAAATTCATAGAGGACGACCTCGGATTGACCTGAAACCACCGTGAAACATTCTAATTATTATTCGTGACGTGTACGCGCAGACGGCACGTCAATCAGATGTGCGGTTTGCGCGGTACGGCTCAATATTCGTGTTTTAAGTGATGTGCATGCTTCGTAAACGCGCGTGAGGGGGGTCCAAACGGACCGAACGAAGTCTGAATGGACTGAAATCAGATGAAAAATATGGGAAAATGATTTCTGAAGTGTTCGAGCAGACGGCACGTCAATCGGACGTGCCGTGTGCCCGCGGTGACCGACAACGCAGTTCTGGTGTCATAAACGGCCAAAACGGGCGTCCAACGGTCAAATTCAAAGCGGACGACCTCAGATTGACCTGAAACCACCGTGCAACATTCTAATTCATATTCGTGACGTGTACGTGCAGACGGAACGTCAATCGGACGTGTGGTTTGCGCGGTACGACTCAATATTCGTGTTTTAAGTGATGCGCGCGCTTCGTAAACGCTCGTGAGGGGGGTCCAAACGGGCCGAACGAAGTCGGAATGGCCTGAAATCAGACGAAAAATACGGGGCAGTGATTTATGAAGTGGTTGAGCAGACGACACGTCAATTGGACGTGTCGTGTGCCCGCGGTGACCGACAACGTAGTTCTGGTGTCATAAACGGCCAAAACGGGCGTCCAACGGTCAAATTCATAGCAGACGACCTCAGATTGAGCTGAAACCACCGTGAAACATTCTAATTATTATTTGTGAGGTGTACGCGCAGACGGCACGTCAATCGGACGTGCGGTTTGCGCCGTACAGCTCAATATTCGTGTTTTAAGTGATGTGCGCGCTTCGTAAACGCGCGTGAGGGTGGTCTAAACGGGCCGAACGATTTCGGAATGGCCTGAAAGCAGACGAAAAATACGGGTGAGTGATTTCTGAAGTGGTCAAGCAGACGGCACGTCAATTGGACGTGCCGTGTGCCCGCGGTGACCGACAACGCTGTTCTGGTGTCATAAACGGCCAAAACGGGTATCAAACGGTCAAATTCATAGCGGACGACCTCGGATTGACCTGAAACCACCTTGCAACATTCTAATTATTATTCGTGACATGTACGCGCAGACGGCACGTCAATCAGACCTGCGGTTTGCGCGGTACGGCTCAATATTCGTGTGTTTAAGTGATGCGCGCGCTTCGTAAACGCGCGTGAGGGGGGTCCAAATGGGCCGAACGAAGTCGGAATGCACTGAAATCAGACGAAAAATACGGGGAAAGTGATTTCTGAAGTGGTCGAGCAGACGGCATGTCAATCGGACGTGCCGTGTGCCCGCGGTGACCGACAACGCTGTTCTGGTGTCATAAACGGCCAAAACGGGCGTCAAACGGTCAAATTCATAGCGGACAACCTCAGATTGAGCTGAAACCACCGTGAAACATTCTAATTATTATTCTTGAAGTGTACGCGCAGACTGCACGTCAATCGGACGTGCGGTTTGCGCGGTTACAGCTCAATATTCGTGTTTTAAGTGACGTGCGCGCTTCGTAAACGCGCGTGAGGGTGGTCCAAACGGGACGAACGATTTCGGAATGGCCTGAAATCAGAAGAAAAATATGGGTGAGTGATTTATGAAGTGGTCGAGCAGACGGCACGTCAATTGGACGTGCCGTGTGCCCGCGGTGACCGACAACGCAGTTCTGGTGTCATAAACGGCCAAAACGGGCGTCAAACGGTCAAATTCATAGCAGCTCGAACCTTGCGATGAAACCACCGTGAAACATTCTCATTATTATTCGTGACGTGTACGCGTAGACGGCACGTCAATCGGACATGCGGTTTACGCGGTACGGCTCAATATTCGTGTTTTAAGTGATGCGCGCGCTTCGTAAACGCGCGTGAGGGTGGTCCAAACGGGCCGAACGATTTCGGAATGGCCTGAAATCAGACGACAAATACGGGTGAGTGATTTATGAAGTGTTCGAGCAGAAGACACGTCAATCGGACATGCCGTGTGCCCGCGGTGACCGACAACGCAGTTCTGGTGTCATAAACGGCCAAAACGGGCGTCCAACACATTTCGAATGCGTTTGGTCAGTTTTTCGTATTTCACTTTTTGTTTTCACTTAAAATATTATGGAAATTCATATAGAATATTTTTATATCATATTTAGTTTGGATTAGATTTTAGTTGATCGTGCTATGAAACATTTCAGAGCTAATGAAATTAAGGAAGGTGGAGGGGCTGTCCGGGGGGGCTGTCCGGTGGGTGTCCGGGGGGCTGTCCGGGGACCAAGGAGGAGGGTGGGGGGGTTGTGCGGGGTCTGTCCGGGGGGTGTTTGAGGGTTGTTCAGGGGGTTGTCTGGGGTTGTTCAGGGGGCTGTCCGGGGGTTGTTCAGGGGGTTGTTCAGGGGTTGTTCAGGGGTTGTTCAGGGGTTGTTCAGGAGTTGTTCAAGGGGTTGTCCGGGGATGTTCAGGGGGTTGTCCGGGGGGTGTTTGGGGGGTTGTCCGGGGTCCAAGGGGGAGGGTGGGGGGGTTGTCTGGGGGGCTATCCGGGGGGCTGTCCGGGGGGCTATCCGCGGTCCAGGGTGGAGGGTTGGGGGCTGTACGGGGGGCTGTCCGCGGGGGCTGTCCGGGGGGGCTGTCCGGTGGGTGTCCGGGGGGCTGTCCGGGGACCAAGGAGGAGGGTGGGGGGGCTGTGCGGGGTCTTTCCGAGGGGTGTTTGGGGGTTCTTCAGGGGGTTGTCCGGGGTTGTTCAGGGGGCTGTCCGGGGGTTGTTCAGGGGGTTGTTCAGGGGTTGTTCAGGGGTTGTTCAGGGGTTGTTCAGGGGTTGTTCAGGGGGTTGTCCGGGGTTGTTCAGGGGGCTGTCCGGGGGGTGTTTGGGGGGTTGTCCGGGGTCCAAGGGGGAGGGTGGGGGGGTTGTCCGAGGGGCTGTCCGGGGGGCTGTCCGGGGTCCAGGGTGGAGGGTTGGGGGCTGTACGGGGGGCTGTCCGCGGGGCTGTCCGCGGGGCTATCTGGGGGGTGTTTGGGGGTGTTCGGGGTCCAAGGGGGAGGGGGGGGTTGTCCAGGGTCCAAGAATGAGGGGGTTTGTCCAGGGAGTTCACAAACACACAACCACTAAAAGACAACAACATCCATAAAAACAGACAATATATAAAAATAACTCAACTCCAATACTATATTACGAGTCTTGATAAAACCAACAACTAGAATAGATTAAACATCAAATCTCAGTAATATAAGTCAAAAATGTAACAGATCAATATGTCCCACATCAGCATCACCATCACCATCATCATCATCATCATCATCATCATCATCACCCTCGTCATCATCCTCCTCATCGTCCTCACCCTCCACAACGCCTTCCTCCTCGCCTTCGCCCTCCTCTTCGCCCTCCTCATCTCCCTCCTCTTCCACATCAGACTCCTCGCCATCATCATCTTCAAGATGGACATCGGCCTGACCACCACTGGAACTTCCACCTGGTGCACCATATATAGAATGTATCGACGACATGTATTCATCAATCGCTGGGCTGGCCTCTGCTGGAAGTTTTGGACGTAGAACTTCAATAAATTTCATAAATGCATTGTTTGCCCTAGCAGACTGTTCTGCCATCTCTGTGGCCCTTTTCTCAGCCTGTTCTGCCTGTTCCCTAACTTGCTACAGCTCGGTGGCACTACAACTCGTACCTGAGGCAGGCCAATACCTCGTCGGGGCTATCCTAGGTCGGTAGCGTACTCTGCCAGAATGATCCTCTCCCAACACCTGATGTAAGTGATCAGATGGCCCAAAATTGTCTGCTTCTTGGGCATCGAGGGCCTCTAAAGCATCCTGTTACAAATATAAATATATTATTAAGTTACGAAATAGATATTAAAATATAAAATCAACAGATTAAAACTTACAATCTGCTGCTGAGTCGCTTCGTTGACAACACTTCCATCCGTTTTTCGTCTACTCGAGCAAAACAGTTCTGCTCGAGGCACACGTCCTTCAATATTTTGTACTTTCCTCTACAATGACATTGAAAACAAAAGTTATATAAAAACTTTAGAAAATGATTAAATAATAGAGGAAACAAAAGAAAATATAAGTCGTAAAGAAAACTTATAAACAATTGTCATACCTGCTGCCTCTCATGATCCGGCATCGTCGTGTGTCCTAGTGTATGGAGGTATTTTTTTGCATCAATGTTTTTTTTATTTTTTCCAGATGATTCCTAAATAAAATTCGATAATGCAGAGGATAATATTAATGCAAAACTTGAAAGTTATTATTTAAATACCTCAAATGTAATTCATACTTTAAACTGGGTACTCGTCCAATGAGTAATCATCTGACGATACTTCTCTATAGGACAATCATCCACGACTGGTACCGCCTCTAACTCAGTGCCAACTCTAGCACGCCAGCCAATATACAGCTCATGCTTGTAGGCTCTCCAAAGCTCGCCTAAATCCTTTAGACTTTCCAGTCGTGCACCCTCACCATCAGGAAAATTAAATCGAAGATGAAATCAAAATATTAATTCATATAAATACAAAAATAATTCATGGAATTAAATACAACAGATTTTTTTACCCATATCTCTGCCCAAGATCTATCTTTGACCTCATGTGGCAAATGTCTCCACGACAGCGGGCTGACGGGAATGATGTCAGAGTATTTGGAAAGCGTCGCCAGAAAACTCCGACATTGCTGCCCTGTTTTCTCAACCATCTGATTGTCTTCATTATATTCCACCATAACCTGTGTGCGACGGTTCCACACCGAACGCATGCGTGTATGGCCCCGCCCCCGCCTCCTGTCAGTAGATGTATCTGTCATGAAAGAAAAAAAAATATTTTATCAAAACATGTTATAATGAAAATAAATATTTCTATAAAAATTTGTTAGGGTTTTATAAATATACCTGCGCTAGTCTGATCAATGAGTGGCGCCGGATCCACAGAACCTGATGGAACACCCTCTGGTGGAACAGGAGTCGAAGACGATGGAATATAAAAGCTCGGAGAGACAGAAGTAGAAGGAAAAGAAGATGGAACAGCTGTATGACCTGATGCTGACTGGGGAGTGGGAATCATCATGGGATGTGAAAATGATGGGGCAGAAGATGCAGAAGGTAGCGAAAACATGGGAGGCCTAAATACCCTGTGTGTCCCTAACGACACACCGGGATCAGAATGTGGGAAGGCTGAAATGTCAGTGGGAGGGGCAGGGTCTAGTCGGGCACGCGCAGCTCTACGTCCACCTCTGGTATGAACCCTCCTCGTACCACCGGCCTGAGTACTAGGACTAGTACTAGGCTCCTCGTCGAATAACTGTCGACGTAATGGTGGATCCTACAAAAAAGTTTACAAAAAAATTAATCACATGACATTATATATTCTGTAAATATATATATATATATATATATATATATATATATTTGAAATAAAGTACTCACTGTAGGAACTAATGGTGGAATGCCCATCTCCTCCATCCGACGATTGTTCTCCGCCATTTTTTTCTCCGTCTCTCTTCAATTGGATGCATTTCCTGCATTTGAAAACAAATATTTAATTAATTAGAAAAAGAAAATTAATGTGTAAACCAAAAATCTAAATATATGAGGGAATGAGGGGATTTATTGGTAATTTAGCTATCAATTGTTTTAGAAGAGTTTGAATGAATTTAATAAAACGTACAAGTTGTAATGTTCACCAAGTTAGAAATATTGTTTGATTTGGTTTGAATACAGTTCAATTCCAAATTAGAAAATGTAATTCAATTAAAACAGCAACCAATAAACATTGAAAATTCACATAACGGTCAAGTCAGCTAAAACATATTTTTGATCAATACTAAATAAATATGAATATTACCAACCTTAACAACCCAACTCGAGGTAAACCAAAAGAATTGAGAACATGGATGAATGATTCTATATATTTCCAACCACAACTTCAGGTTCACAATCAACTCTGACAATTGAGCTATTGGAGTCATCAAAAGAAATAAATGGATTGGTTCCAATGGCAATAGGGACAGTGTCAATTCCATCATCAGCATCATCAAAAATATGTCTTGGAATTACTTCAACTATGACACCAAATTCAGGTTGAAGTTGATCTTTGACATAAAAAACTTGTTTAGCCATTGATGCCAACACATATGGTTCTTCGGTTGCAAGAGTACGGGTCATATTAATTACTCGAAATCCACAATCATCAATAAATGTGCCATGTCTCGTCATCGAATCAAACCAATGGCATTTCATCATTGTGACTCGTCCATGAGAGTAATAATCCAATATTATTATTTTCTCAACGACTCCATAATAACCCACATTTTCAAGTCGCGGTCTACTATCTGATGCACTGGCATAACAATCTGTTGTGGCAGTAACCATAATACCATCATGTTGTGTTCTCATGTTTTTGGCTCATTCAGTGACAATAAATCTGTACCCATTGATAACAATTGATTTACAGTCACGAACCACGGTATTAGGACCAAAAGCCAAAGCTCTTATTTCCTCAGAGACAGAGTCAGCAGACAAACTCAATACCTGCAATATAAATGACAGTTAAACTTAAGTAAATATTTAAATAATTAATTTAAACAGTAATATTTTTACCTTCAATTTTAACCAAGCAGAAAACTCTTTGCTATGCAAAGTCTCTCTCCTTCTCAAAGATAAAGAACGATGCTTCCTATTTATCATTGTTTTATGTTCCCTGTAGATAAAAAAATATGAATAGTTTAACAGATATATATGTAAGATATACATATTCAATTTTGTTACCTGATATAGTCATCGAACAAATCATAGTTGAACAAAATTGTGCGATGTGCCATCTCCCGCTCTTCAAGGCTTAATGTATTCAATGTATATGATCCAGGAATTCCTCTTGTTTGAGGAAGTGATGGAAAACTGGGTTCAATTTGCTCATATTGTTCTTCTTCATTTCTCATTGGTCTGTTCATTCTTGTAGTAAGATCAGACAAATACATTGAACAGAAATCCATACATTCTTGAGCTAAGTAACCGTTCATGATAGAACCTTCGGGATGATTCTTGTTTCGAACATAAGACTTTAATGTGAACATATTCCTTTTAGTTGGATACATCCAACGAAAAGAAACAGGTCCTCCGAGAAGTATTTCAGTTGGAATATGGACAGTCAGATGCAGCATGCATGTGAAAAATGATGGGGGAAATATTTTCTCCAACTCACACAAAATTAATGGGGCATCTGTCAACATTTTTTGAAAGAAAGACTTGGACAACTTCTTAGCACAAAGATCTCTAAACAAATGGCACAACCGAATAACACCCACCCTTACATTATTGTACAAAATATGACGGATTTCTATTGGAAGCAACTTATGCAGTAAAACGTGATAATCATGAGTCTTCAAAGATTTTAGCTTCAACTCTCTTCTGTTGACCCGTTTAGATATGTTTCTTGAATAGCCATCAGGAACTCTAATAGTCTCTAATACTTCCAAAAATTGTTTTTTTTTCAGTAGGTGTCATCACATAAGAAGCACATGGAAGTTGCCATTTATTTTCACTGATACGCACAGGATGCAATTCTGGTCTGATTCCCCAATCCACCAAGTCACGTCGAGATCGTAAATCATCTTTTGTCTTCCCCTTGACATTTAGAAGAACTGAAAGAAACATTTCACATATATTCTTTTCAATATGCATTACGTCTAAGCAATGACGTAGCAAATTGGTTGACCAATAAGGCAAATCAAAAAAGATATTCATATTCCTCCAATTGTAACAGGTTTCTGTGGAAACATTCTTTCTCTTTCCAGATTTCATTTGACCCTTCCCGAACGAAAAAATGAAATCTTTCAATTCATTAAGAACATCAGTTCTAGAAATACGCTGAGGTGGATCATCGGTCTCTATAGTATTATCAAATCTTCGACGATTCATTCTGTATGGATGATCCTTTGGCAAAAATCGTCGATGTCCCATAAAACTGAAACTACAACGATGTTTCAGTCTTCTGGATTGTGTATTCTTCATACAAACTAGACATGACAGTTTTCCCTTCGTGCTCCATCCAGACATCATTGCATAAGACGGAAAATCATTGATAGTCCACATAAGCGCAGCACGCATCTGAAATATGTCTTTCGAACATGCATCGTATGTGCGCACACCCACATCCCAAAGAAGTTTCAACTCTTTTATTAAAGGTTTCATGTATACATCAATATCAATACCGGGATCAGAAGGACCAGATATGAGTATACTCATGAAAGTGAAAGATTTTTTCATACACAACCATGGGGGAAGATTATAAATGTGTATAAAAACTGGCCATATGCTGTGTGAAGTAAGCATCTGCCCAAACGGATTAAAACCGTCACATGAAAGACCCAGCCTCACATTACGCACGTCAGCTGCAAAATAAGGATGTCGAGCATCAAATCTCTGCCATGAAAATCCATCTGCAGGATGAACCAACTCATCATTAGTCTTCTTTCTCTCGGTATCATGCCATCTCATTTTTATTGATATGTCATCATACATAAAAATATTCTGGAGTCTGGGGATCAATGGAAAGTGCCACATTACTTTCTGTGGAACGCGGGATGGTGTTCCATCAGATTTTTACTTCCAGCGGGATGTGCCACATTTTATACATTCATTTCGTTCAGCGGTTTCTTCCCAGAATAAACTGCAATATTTCGGGCAAGCATGAATTTTGTTTCTGGAAAATCCAAGTTCTTCAACTAACTTACATGCCATATAGTGGTTTGAGGGAATATCTGCATCATCTGGAAGTAAATCCTTCAAGAGGGTAAGAATGTAATCGATTGCTCTATTAGAAATCCCATACATAGTTTTTCCATGAAACAATCGGATTAAAAATTCCAGCTTTTTCATTTTATCGCATTGTCGATATACTGGAGTCGTGGCAGCATCATTCAATTTTTTCACCCAATCAATATCATCATTTTCACTAGATGCATTAGTTGTCCTCATATCGACGTCTTCTTGAGTCGAAATCCTTTCTTTTTCATGATGACGAATAAACGGAAACCGATCATCTAATAAATTCTCCATTCCAGTCCTTTCATTTCGATCATCACCAATTTGAGATTTCATTTTCTCCCCATTGTGATACCACACAAAGTAGTTTGCTTGAAAACCATTTTTGGTTATGTGGTAGCTGACTTCTTCACGACTCAACCAAGGTCTACCAACACAATTGGAACATGGGCAGTGTATGCGACCACTATCTGAAGCATTGTGAAATGCAAAATCTATAAAGCTCTCCAAATTGTTTTGAAAATCGCTTGAGATACGATCAGTTTCATACATCCAACTTCTGTCCATTCTGTAAAAAAATTCATATAAGTCATTTTGTCATAAACAATTTAATAGGATTGAACTTTAACAGAAAATACATTTAAGTAAACGATAAAGGAAGAAAATAATCATGGTATCAACTACACATGTGAAAAAAACATACTAATGTGTTATTGAAAAAATGTAAAACCAAAAAGAACTTAATGTGTTATCACATCAGAGCATGCCTCATCCCATAACCATATTAGTAGGGTGCCCTCGTGGACAGCCCCGCCCACCCCCGTGGACAACCCACCCACCCCCGTGGACACCCCCTACCCCCTAGACAGCCCAACCACCCCCGTGGACAGCCCACCCACCCCCCTCGACACCCCTTCTCCCTATGGACAACCCCCACCCCCTTGGATAGCCCGCCCACCCCCCTGGACACCCCTACCCCTTGTGGCCAGCCCAACCACCCCCCCTGGACAGCCCGCCCACCCATCCTTGACAGCCCGACCACCCCCGTGGATAGCCCGTCCACCCTTGTGGACATCCCGCCCACCCCCGTACCCCCCTGGACACCCCGTACCCCCCCGCAGGATAGCCCCGCCCACCCTCCCAAACAGCCCACACCCCCTCCCCTGCAACCCCACCACCACCACCTAGACATACCAACCCCCCTAGACACCCCACACACCCCTCCCCCACCAGGACACCCCACCCAGACCCCCAGGACAGCCCACACCCCCTGGAAAGCCCCTCCCACCCCCGTGGACAGCCTTTCCCACCCCCGTGGACAGCCCCGCCCACCCCCGTGGACAACCCACCCACCCCCGTGGACGCCCCCTACCCCCTAGACAGCCCAACCACCCCCGTGGACAGCCCACCCACCCCCTCGACACCCCTTCTCCCTATGGACAACCCCCCACCCCCTTGGATAGCCCGCCCACCCCCTAGACACCCCTACCCCCTGTGGCCAGCCCACCCACCCCCCCTGGACAGCCCTCCCACCCCTCCTTGACAGCCCGACCACCCCCGTGGACAGCCCGTCCACCCTTGTGGACAGCCTGCCCACCCCCGTACCCCCCTGGACACCCCGTACCCCCCCTGGATAGCCCCGCCCACCCTCCCAAACAGCCCACACCCCCCTTCCCTGCAACCCCACCACCACCACCTAGACATACCACCCCACCTGGACACCCCACACACCCCTCCCCCACCAGGACACCCCACCCAGACCCCCAGGACAGCCCACACCCCCTGGACAGCCCCGCCCACCCCCGTGGACACCCCCTACCCCCTAGACAGCCCAACCACCCCCGTGGACAACCCACCCACCCCCCTCGACACCCCTTCTCCCTATGGACAGCCCCCCACCCCCTTGGATAGCCCGCCCCCCCCCCCCCCCCCCCCGAACACCCCTACCCCTCGTGGCCAGCCCACCCACCCCCCCTGGCCAGCCCGCCCACCCCTCCTTGACAGCCCGGCCACCCCCGTGGACAGCCCGTCCACCCTTGTGGACAGCCCGCCCACCCCCGTACCCCCCTGGACACCCCGTACCCCCCCTGGATAGCCCCGCCCACCCTCCCAAACAGCCCACACCCCCTCCCCTGCAACCCCACCACCACCACCTAGACATACCACCCCCCTGGAATGTGTAGAAATAACATAAAAATACATGATATATAGATAGCACAAAATACTCAACCTATGGGTTCACATTAACTACATAATAACACACTTCACTACTACCATAAAACACATAAACCACACCACCACCACACAAGACGCATAGCATTTCTCACATTCATTTATAAGCCACTTCATTCACACTTACATTGTCCATTCATTTAATGTTAAATTAATTAAATCCATTTACCACACATCCATTTCTATTCCATCTCATTTATTTAATATCTTGTTTTTTTTGTTTTAACAACATAATTTATTCCATAGATAACCAGGAAACTAATAAAACCACCACACAACAACTCACCATCTCACAATAACCATCGACACCATGTTACATCGACCAACCATCTCACCAAAACAACCACATATCACAATAAAAATATTTCACATCACAAACCACCGCACAACCAAAACCACCTCACCACATTATACTCCACAACTTCATCACACAACACCTACACACGACACACCACCACAACACATCATCACTATCATACAACTTCACATGACACATCCATTCCCACTAACCATCACATTACAACCCCACATATCACAAAGCCCAACTGGTCACCTCAATCCCCATAAAACAGCCTACAACATACAATGAAACACAAAAAAAACCTCTCATAGTGGCAACATACCCCAACTTCCACAATTTATTTATTCAAGGTCTTTTATTACATTACCCCTTTATTTAGCATGGACATTATAACACAACTGATATTCCAGGGGAAACTAATTAATTAACAAAATATTTATTCATTTCCCTATTTTACACGGTGAAATCAAATCAAAATCCAAACTTAAAACTAAAATATTAGATCAATAACAATAAAAACAAGGTACCATATGTGTATAAAGAAACAATTACTTGATTTGAGATGATTCAAATGGGTTTTCACCTATTCGGATGGGGGATTTGGAGAGCAGCAGAGAGCTGGAGGTGGATTGATAACTTAAAACTAAAATACTAAAGCAATAACAATAAAAATAAGGAAGTATATGTGTATAAATGAAAAGATACCTGATTTCAGATGGTTTTCACCTCTTCGGATAGGGGATTTCGCGAGAGGAGAGCGGTGGAGCGGATGAAATTAGGTTCTGTGTGAATGTGGGAGAGCAGCCTCGCGGCTGGATTTGGGGGAAATAATTCCCAACGGTTTTAAAGAACCGTTGGGAAAGAGATGCTAAGGACCCCTTTGCCAACGGTTTGAGGAAACTGTTGGCAAAGGGGTGACCCTTTCCCAATGGTTCTTTGAACCGTTGGAAAAAGGTGATTAACACACCCCTTTACCAACGGTTTCTTCAAACCGTTGGCAAAGGGGAGGCTTTTCCCAACAGTTTCAATGAACCGTTGGGAAAGTCTTTCTTAATCCTTCAAGCCCAACGGTTTTAGCAAACCGTTGGTAAACACCCGTTGGAAAAAACAGCATTTCTAGTAGTGATACATGTAACCCTCACCCCCTTTCCATGGGTTATAAATGACTTAACGATCTTATTTTTAAGAACTTCTAAAACGTCACGAATTTGAAATGAACCCATTTCTTTTATTATCTATGGGTTATTTATGAAATTTTTGATTATGATATATCTATATCACATGAAATTAATGACATATTAATGGTTCACCCTAATATCACTCCAACTCATTGGGTAAATAATTAATCTCTAGAGATGACATGTTTCACGATACCTTGGTGCATAACCTTGGTAATTTTTTATGACACCTTGGGGATGAACCTTTGTGATATGTTCATGAATTTCTAAATGATGTTGTAGCCACATATTCAAGTTATAATTCATCTTATTTTTATCATGATATTCTCATTCTTCCATTTCTCATGTCTTTATGATTTTTATCAAGTTCTTATTATTATTTCTCAATACCACATGTCAATTGTTTCCCTTATTTTCCTTACTGAGCCTTCTGCTCGCCCCTTTACTTTGATGTATGTATCTAGGTTATGAGATAAAGTAATTGTAATTATGATGAACTTATGATGAAGCCTTACAAGTGGATTAGAATAATTTTTATGTTGTTTTCAATTGTTTTTGTTCCTGATTTCCAAGACACTAGACTTTAAAGATCCTCTGTTTGTAAAATGTAATTAAAAGTTATGTATTAAAAATGTGGGATTCCATAGTTGATATCAAAGTATAGTTTAGTTATTTATGTAAATTATTCTATAAAAACATTAGGAAGAATCCTATTGAAAAGTTTAAATATAGGAAAACATCCTAGTATTTTGGTGAGTATTCAGTAAGTGGTTTATCAAGAAAATACATCTCTATCTGGATACGAGCAGGTAGAGGTGGCTCTGGCACAGAGGTACCTAGGAGTGAGAACTCCAACAAGGAGTTTTGGGCTTTACTCGAGGTATCCTGGTACACATCAACGAGCCTTGTTGTACTCTTGGTTATGACACTCCCGGGGTATATGTTTGATTAATCACAATCTTTTTATGAATCATTAAGAAGGAATTATAGAAAAGTGTAATTGTTTAACCATGAATTTTTAAGACATAAAATCATTTATAGTTAAAAGATTCGTATATAGAATAAGTTTCTCACTAATTTTTTACTCTTTTATAAAATGGAGATCTATATTAGGAACTGTGAAAATAGTGACCGCAATGCACCTTGCACTGACGGCCCCCTGATGGAAGCCGTAATAGAAACATTCATGCAAATGATGAACCAACCGACTTAAGTTATAGGAACTAACATGAATCAATTTGAGAGACCAATCTCACCATGAAGGTAACAACATTATGGTGAGTCCTTTATGCTTCAACGACCACCAACCTTAAGTGGATCGACTGACCCATTGATTACTAAGCAGTGGATCAGCTCTACTGCGAATATCTTTTATGTGATCTATTGTTCAAATCCAGAGAAGGTAACCCTGGTTGTCTATTTCTTAGAAGGAGAAGCTGATCAGTGGTGGTAACTGATTAAAAACATGAGGCAAAGAGTGGAGGTTGAAGCTATGGAGTGAGAAGAGTTCATAGGGATCTTCTTCAGTAAGTATTTCCCTCATTCCATGTGAAGAAGAATGGAGAAAGAGTTTCTCGAGGTGAAGTAGAAGGAGACGGAATCTGTGGGGAAGCTATGAGATAATCTTTACAAGGCTTTCATGTTACACCTCAAACGTTTTCATGGAACCAAGTGGTAAGGTTGATAGATTCTTTGGTGGACTATGAAATCATCTACGGAAGAATCTAGCTAACCGAGCCTATGATAGTTACGAAGAGATCGTGCAGAGTGCGATGGAAGCCAAGTTGGAGTTTGGTGAGATGCAGTGGTCTCATAAATCAAACAAAAATAAGTGATTGATGGAGCCCATATTAGGGAGTAACTTTGATCAGGGAATAGAAGACAGGAATGTACAACATTCTAGGTGTAATAAATGTGGGAAGAAGAATTCGGAGAACTGCTTGCTCGGGAGTGGGAAATGGTACTAGTGTGGAAGAGATGGCCATATTATGAGGAATTTTCGTACTGACGTGAAACCTCAACTTCCTAACACAAACGAGAAGGGGAAGATGGTGTAGGCCCCACCTGATGTCTAGTGTTTTAAGTGTGGACAACATGGGCACTTTTCCAATCACTACCCAAATACGAGGGCAGTGGAGGGGAACCCCCATGAGCCTCAACAAAGGCCAAGGGATTAAGGTTGTGATTTTTCTATCACGATAGCTGAAGTTGATGCTCCGAATGATGTGGTATAAAGTACTATTGTTTTACTCTCTATTATATCAAGTAATTTGTTTAATTCTGGTTCTATGCATTCCTTTATTTATTCAAAGTTTTCAATGAATTTAGAATCAACCCCCGATTTTATAAAAGTAGAGTTATCAGTCAATACTCCTGGTGGGATTATCCAAGCATCATAATTATTTAGAAATTTTAGTATTTAAATTAGTGAGAACAATATTATCGCAAATATAGTAGTATTACCATGCTGGAATTCGACATTATACTAGGGATGTACTGGCTCTCAAAGTATACTGCTAAGATCAAATGATGAAGCAAGGAAATCTTAGTATTCTTGAATGGAAAACCTACAGTTATCTTCCGAGGAGATATATCTGAACCTGATCTTCATCTAGATGAACCCCTTATATAATTCTTTATGGATTTGATCTGTGAATAAGAAGAAGGACATGAGAGTTTAAGGATAGAAATTGTCCCCATCTTCTAAGAATACGTTGACGTATTTCCTGAGGAGTAGCCTAGACCTCCCCCAGAAAGAGAGGTAGAGTTATCCATTGAAATCGTACCGAGATCTCATCCGATATCAAAGACCCCCTATAGGATGTAAAATGTGGATCTAGATGAATTAAAGAAACAACTCCAAGAACTTTTAGAGAAGGGGTTTGTCCAACCGAGTGTGTCTCCTTGGGGAGCACCAGTTCACTTTGTGAAGAATAAGGATGGATCAATGCGGCTATGAATTGATTATAAAGAACTGAATGAGATCACAGTGAAGAAAAAATACCCTCTTCCAAGAATTGAGGACTTATTTGACCAACTTTATGGGACTCAATTCCTCTCTTTGATTGATATTCGATTTGGTTATCATCAATTGAAGGTAAATAAAGATGATATTCTGAAAACTGCCTTCCGATCAAGATATGGGCATTATGAGTTTGTTGTTATGCCATTAGGATTGACTAATGCACCTACTATTTTTAAGGATTAGATGAATAGAATCTTTAAGGACTAACTTGATAACTCTTTGGTAGTTTTTATTGATGATATTTTAATATATTCCAAAAGTCACGAGGATGATGAGTATCATCTAATTTCTATTTTGAAAACTCTATGGAAGGAGAGGATTTTTGGAAAGTTCAGTAAATTTGAATTCTGGTTACAATACGTCACTTTCTTGGGGAGCATTTTTACCAATGAAGGAATCATATATGACCCTGCAAAGAAAAAAGTTATGGAGGAGTGGCCTCAGCCTACAACAATAACTGAGATTCGAAGTTTCCTCGGATTAGCAGGATATTATAGGAGGTTTTTGAAAAACTTTACACAAATTTCTAATCCATTAACCAAGTTAACTCGAAAAGGTGTCTAGTTCATCAGGATGATGGATTTTGAGGAAAGTTTCCAATAGTTTAAGAAGAGATTGGTTACATCACCCGTGTTAACTCTACCCTCATGTGGAGAAGCATTTGTTATTTTTAGTGATGCATCTCTCAAAGGGAATGGGCGCGTCCTTATGTAAAATGACAAAGTCATTGGTTATGAAAATTGACAATTAAATAACCATGAGAAGAATTGCCCTACACTTTATATGGAGCTAGCTGCAGTCATTTTTTCTCTGATGATATGGAGGCACTATCTTTATGGGGAGAAATGTGATATATACACAGACCACAAAAGTATGAAGTAAAGTTTCAATAAAAAGGAATTGAACATGAGACAAAGGAGATGGTTGGAACTTATTAAAGACTATGATTGTTCAATACATTATCATCATAGAAGACCAATCAAATTTTCTGATGCATTACGTAGGAAAGACCTAGTTGTTCTTTCTTCGATGTGGATTCAAAGAGGTCCATTGATAAATGACCTAGTAAATTTGGAAATGGGAATTATAAATGAAGGGACATTATCAACTCTAACCCAAATGATTTCTCAACTATCATTACTATATAAGATCAAGAAAGACCCGAAAGAAGATCCTTATTTACAGAAGAAGTTTGATGCTGTGAAGGATGGGAAGTTTCCTGAGTTCAATATTGATCAAGAAGGTGTACTGAAATTTCATAAAAGACTATGTGTTTCGTCTATTCCATAAATAAAGAAGGAGCTGATGGATGAAGATCATAGCTCTACTTTATCTATACATCCTGGAAGCAAAAAAAATGTATGGGGACCTTTGTGATCATTATTGGGGGGATAATATGAAATGGGATATTTCTGACTACAGTTCAAGGTGCCTAGTATGTTATCAAGTGAAGGCAGAGCGACAACTTTAAAGGGGTATTACAACCACTCCCCATACCAGCATGGAAGTGGGACAATATCACTATGGACTTCGTCACTAGTCTCCTGATAACTTCCAATGGAAATAATGCGATATGGGTTATTGTGGACCGTCTCATCATGACTGCCCGTTTTATATCTATTCGGGAAGATTTATCTCTTGATCGACCTTACAGGATTTATGTGAAGGAAGTGGTAAGGCTACATGGAGTTCCGCTTTCTAAAATATGTGATCGTGATCCAAGACTTCCCATTTTATATCCATTTGGGAAGATTTCTCTCTTGATCAACCTTCCGTGATTTATGTGAAGGAAGTGGTAAGGCTACATGGAGTTCCACTTTCTATCATATCTGATCGTGATCCAAGGTTCAAATCAAAATTATGGAGAAGTATTCAACATGCTCTGAGCAGAAAATTTAATTTCTGTAAGGCCTATCACCCCCAAACTGGTGGCCAATCTGAAAAGACTATTCAAACACTCAAGTACATGCTAAGAACATGCTCAATGGAATTTAAAGGTGGATGAGATCAACATCTTCCTTTAGTTGAGTTCTCTTACAATAATATCTTCCACTCGAGCATTAAAATGTCACCCTATAAAGCTCTATATAGGAAGCGATGTAGAACTCTTACTTGTTGGGATGATGTTGGTGAGAGAAATCTTCTTGGGCCCGATCTTGTGCAAAAGATGACAGAAAAAGTCCATGCCATCCGAAAACATATTAAGGCTGATTAGAGTCGGAAGAATAGATATGACTACAACCTTTCAAGGGAATTATAGTTTGATGTTGGTGACAAGGTATTTCTTAGAATTTCACCTTGTAAAAGAGTCATGAGGTTTGGGAAGAAAGTGAAGCTCACCCCTGGGTACATTGGCCCCTATGAAATCCTTGATCGTGTAGGAGCAGTGGCCTATTGGCTTACACTTACTCCAAATATAGCACATGTTCATGATTTCTTACATGTATCCCTCTTGAGGAATTACATACCAAACACTTCACATGTACTAAATCCAGAGGTGGTACAAGTGGAAGATGACCTCTCTTATAAGGAGCAACCACTGGAGATCTTGGATCGTAGAGATAAGGTTATACGCAACAAGACTACCCACATTTTTAATGTAACACCCGAGAATTTTATGAGAAATATTTTGTTTTTATGTTATATAAATCATCAAAGTAATCTTTCACTACACACAACACTATCTTGTCTTTCTTTACACGCAACCACGACCTTCCTCGATAGCTTGCGTTGTACGCAATACCGAGTTTCACTAAACAACGATATGCTATAAAAATATTATTAAAACTAGCCATTATGAATAGTAATAACTGAATTTTGAATTTTATAACATTTTAATTCAACTTATACATTTTCTAGAATGAGGTATAAAAGAAAAATCAGTTTTTTTGGATAAAAGAAATATTTTTCAAAAAATACAGTTTTGCCGCCTTTTGATGGCGCACCCACATTAAATCTAGTTTTTGACATGTTTTTAAGTTAAATTTGACAAAATAAAATTCTTCTTTTGAATCAGGGTATAAAAATTTACTTTGGATAAATATTTGATATTTTTCTGATAACTTTTATATTTTGATGAATAATAAAAATACGCCAATTTTTAATTAAAAACAACTTTTTTCATTGAGATAATTTATATGGATAAATTATAATATTGACTGATTTTAAAGTATAAATAGAATATATTTTTACCCTTTAATATAATGTATGTCATTAGCATTAATTTCACATTGAATTCATAGGTAAACACATTTCAATCTTTTGCAATGTTTTAACTTCTAAAACCTGTTTTCTTAACAACGGGATTTGTTTTAAATTAATTACTGCAACTTATATGTTTTGAATTTTGAAAAATGGATTCCATATTCAGAATCAGTGGGTCTAAATTATGTTAATAGGCTACTTTTTATTTTTGGGCATTATGAATAGTAACTACGGTAAATTTTATTTACCCTAGTAAAAGGTAAATCGGGTAATTAAGGGTAAATATAAGATTATAAAATTACCCTAACACCTGAAAAAATCCTATTGGATGACTAAAAGTCGACCCATATCACCTAATGGTCGGATTAGATTTATTTAATGGACTTTTGTCCACGAAAATAATTTAATTATTATTAAAACCAAAGAATGTGACAACATGTCACTTTCCTAAATCTTATAAGTATAATAATTTTAATTTAGTGATAAACTTCATGAAACTTCAAAAAGGTAATAGTCTCCAGAAATATAATATAATTATCTACATCATAGGAATTTATTTAGAATTTTTAGGGATTAAATAATTATCATTTATTATGACACAATAGTGATGTTGAAATTATTTTATTAATTAAAATATCAAATAAATGGTTTTAACAATAATAAAATAAATATTATATGAACTATTTAATGTGTTACACTAATTTTCTAGAAACATATGACATTTTATGGATCTATTAAAGATTTTAGTTTGAACATATCTTCTGTATATATTTTATTTAAATTCAAATAAATGAATAGTGTCAAAATTGACAATATTGTTACTTTATAAAAATAACATATTATAAAATTGTTTAAAAATCACAAAAATATTTAAAAATTATAAATTAAAATTTATATGGTCTAAAATGTCATAAAGTGTCAAATTATGGAAAATTCCCAACACATAGGTAATTATTTATAATAATTTAAAATTTAGAATATTATTACCACAAATAAAATTAAATTGATAAATCAAGTTGATAATGTTTAAAATAAATTCCTAACATGTCTAAATTTTATTGGTTGATGAGATTACAATATTATCTCATCTAAGCTTCGTATATGAGTCATTTTAAAAGTTTTTAAGTGGGGTTGGGATTTAATATAAACTAATATTTCTTATATTTCCAAAGGTGCCCCTCTCCTCCCTTATAAAAGGGAACCTCCTCCCTCTTTTCCACACAAAAATTTGAGCCTTCAAGCTCGGCCAAACCCTGCCCATTTCAATTCCCCACTTCCTTAGAAACCTACTAGAGGTACTGGTATTATAAAAAGACCAACTCTAGTGCCTTAAGAGAAAGTTTAAAGGAGGCACTTCGAGAAAGAGGTAATACCTTCTACCGTTTTCTTCAAGTTCCATTCTTCTTCTACTCCCTCTTCTTTAGTTGTTTCATTATGAGGTAATAACATCAGTATCACTCATATACTGATATTTTATTATAAATATGAAACAACCCTATTTCACCTCTTATCCATCCTACGAAAAACGAAATCAACGCGCCTGCGTACGTACGGAATACCGTCTCCACGCCGTGGTGTAATCTATTTTCCACCACCACCTTACTTGGATTGGTATAAGGGTGAAAGTAATGAATATATATGATTATTGTAAAGTGTTATTGATTCTGAAATAGTATACATACACTCCAATACAATTCCATGATCATGGGAACGATATCATCGCTTGTGCGTACGTACGGAATACCGTCTCCACGATGTGATGCGATTCGTTCTACATGATCTTCATTGCATAATTATTATATAAATGAATTGAATGAATTAATATGATATATATCACACTAATACCATTCTGTAAATGAGGTATCTATAAACTAATGAGAAGAATAAGAATTTATTCGACAAACATGCATAAGAATAAAAAGTAATAAACACCCGAATAACAAGTAGTAATGAAATATTATTAATAAGAAGCTAAGAATATGACAATATATGATATCATAACAATAAGTATGATTCTGGAATAATTCAATAACATTATTTAAATCATTATACAGGAGGTTCGGACACTTACGAAGCAAATCAGACCTAAGGTAAGGGAAATATCACAATCTCATTTTTATCCGAGATTGTTTATACTTTGGAATTTACTAGGGTGTATTTTATCATCCAAATACATGTTTCCTAAATATGTAATATTTATATCATTCTACAATAGTTTATATCCTATTTTACCCTTCGGTGAGTTTTTAGTAAAATATATGAAAGCAATCTTTTTTCGTTTTTCGTACGAGGTACTTTTTGACTTTTCTGACAAAAGTACGAGAAACATGTTTTCTTTTAACTTATACGGCATGAATGGATTTTTAAAACCTTATTTCCAAGAATCTTAACTTACAAGTTTTCAAGTTTATTTTTAATCAACTTCTTTTAATTTAGAATTGTATGACATGTTAAGAAAGGAAAAGTGTTTTTGAAGTAAAACGAATATTTTCCTCAAGAATGGAGTTCAAGCGTTTTTTTTCAAAATTATTTTCCATCTAAGATAATATAGGTTTCTGTTTCTATCCCTATTATTACATTGATTTTATTATGTTGTGATGGAATTATTTTTTATGAATTCCTTTATCTTATATGAATTGTTTTATGATGTCATGTTGTTTAAGATTCCCATTTTTATTACATGGGTTATGCTATGATGTACGGTTTATGATTTTATGGAACACATAAGAATGGTATCATTATGAGATGGGTGGGACCTATATCTCCCTCCAATGCATTGGGTAAAGATTTTATATCTCATGAGATAGACATGGCTGGAACGGCAGGTTAAACCGGTTCAGTGAAACAAGACTGAAACGAGGAGTGAACTCTGTTTAGAAATGGACTTTGTCCACTAAGATAGTCTTGGAAATGAGTCTTGACTAATAAGAAATGATTCTCTATGATTATGTGTGTATGTCACAAAGTTTCATGTTTTAAGTTATGATTATTGGGATTTCATTTCACTACTATGATTTATCCCATGTTATGAAATTATGCTCTCTTTTGCAGGTTAAGATTTCCAAAATGTTATGTTCTTATGAATATGATGTGATTGATATTTCTTTTGTTTACCCTTACTGAGCATTTGAGCTCACCCTTTTGTATGTTTTCTTTCCCCAGGTCAGGAAGAAGCTTATTAAGTAAGATATTCCAAAAGGGACTATAGATATGATGAAATAAATGAGAGACAATGTAGACGCTTTATGAACCAGTTGTTTATGTTTCCCAATTTCTAGAGACACTATACCTATACGGTCCTTTCATGGTTTTGTTATATGTTGTAATAAGTATGCTTCAATTTTGAAGTAATAACAGTGTATGTATAGTATGGGTCGTTATAGTTGGTATCAGAGGAAAGGTATAGTCAACCTTTGGAAACTAGGATGTGAAAGCCTGAGTAAGAACCCTAAGGAAAATTCTAAGCATAGAACACAATCTTAGTGTTTTATAAATGACCATGAATAACCTAGGATAAGACCTTAAGTGTGAAATTTTATTCTTGATTATGTGGTTTTCCTATTATAATTAGTGTTTCTCACACTATTCTTCTTGGTTTTAGTCAATGGCTGGAACCCGAAGGAACCGTGTTAATTCGGAATGTGACGGGAAATGCAATGATTGTCCCCCTGAGCAACCAAACGTTATGGGAGCTGGAATGCAAAATCTTGTAGCCATTCTCATACAACTTTCTCAAGCTATGAATCATGCAGGACTTCCAAACTAGCAAAGGAAGGAGTAACATTCTGTTGAATCCTTCACAAGGAAGCGTCCACCTTCTTTCAGCGGGTTTACTGATCCATTAGTAGTTGAACAATGGATTAGTACTACTGAAAAGATATTTTCAGTTCTTCAATGTTCTGAACATGATAAAGTCATCCTAGCAGTGTATCATTTGGAAGGAGATGCTGATCAATGGTGGAATCTTATTAAGAATACGAGTCAAAGGGATGAAATTGAGTCCATGGAATGTGATGAGTTCAAGAACTTATTTTTCAATAAGTACTTCCCTCGTATTCTCCGAACAAAGATGGAGAAAGAGTTTCTTGAACTGAATCAAAAGGATGATGAATTTGTTGGTACCTATAAAGCAAATTTTACAAGACTTGCAAGGTACACTTCTGATATTATTATCCAACCTGAGAGTAAGATCGATCAATTCTTTAGTGGCTTAAAACCAAGTCTTCGAAGGGCGTTAGCCATAAGGGACTTCAATAGCTACGAGGAAATCATTCGATGTGCTCTCAAAGTCGAGATGGAGATTGGAGTAACCCATCAGTCATATGGGTTTGATAAGAAGAGGAAAATTGAATTCAAAGGAAAATCTAAAGAGCACACTGAAAAGAAGATGAGCTTTCCCTTATGCTCAAAGTGTGGAAAGAAACATGGAGGGAGTTGTCTTAAAGGGACAAGTAAATGTTTCAAATGTGGAAAGGAAGGTCATCGGGCATTTGAATGCCGCAATGATGGGAAGAAGATGTCTAATGATGCAAACAAAGGAAGGGACACACAAAATGAACCTAATACACTTCAATGTTTCAAGTGCAAGGAGATGGGGAATTATGACAATAAATTCCCCAATCCAAGGGTCGTTGATGATGATCGACATCAACAAAATCTTAAGGCTAAAGACAAAGGAAAGTCACATGCAATTTCTATCAACGATGTGGAGTATGATAATGATGTGGTGAAAGGTACACTTACCATCCACTCTAAAGTAGCAAATGTTTTATTTGATTCTGGATCCACCCACTCTTTTATTTCGGAATATGTTTCTAAGGGTATCACCGTTTTACCTCAACAATTAGATGTTGAGTTAGCTGTGACAACACCTAATGGCACAACAGTCGCATCAAAAGTTTATAATTCTTCCCCAATTGAAGTTTGTGGGAAAGTGATTCCTGCAAATCTTGTGATCCTTCCTATAGTGGAATTTGATGTGATTCTTGGCATGGATTGGCTTTCTTTATATGGATCTCATATCAATTTCCAAAGAAGGGAAGTCACATTTCATATTCCAGATCAATCTATGATCGTCTATCGATGTAAGGATGAACATAAACTTCCAGTGGAAATTTCTTCCTATTAAGGGTTTTGATTCCACTTAATGAAGTTTATTTATCTCAAATGGTTGGTGAGAAACTCCCAATTAAGAATATGCCCATTGTACGGGATTTTGATGATGTCTTTCCAGAGTAATTTTCGGGTCTTCCACCAAATCGTGAAGTCGAGTTTTCAATAGAACTCGTACCGGGTGCTTTGCCTATTTCAAAGACACCTTATAGAATGGCCCCAATTGAGTTGTAGGAATTGAAGAAGCAACTCCAAGAGAATATTGATAAGGGATTCATATGCCCTAGTGCGTCACCTTGGGGAGCACCTGTTCTGTTTGTTAAGAAGAAATATGGATCAATGAGACTCTGCATTGATTATCGAGAACTTAACAAGATCACTATCAAGAACAAATATCCTCTCCCACGCATTGATGACCTATTTGACCAACTACGTGGAGCTCAATACTTTTACAAGATTGATCTTCGTTCAGGGTATCATCAATTAAGGTTCAAAAGGGAGGATATAACAAAGACGGCTTTCCGTACAAGGTATGGACACTATGAATTTATAGTGATGCCATTTGGTCTTACTAATACCCCTGCTATCTTCATGGATATGATGAATAGAGTCTTTAGATACTACCTTGATCAATTTGTGGTAGTCTTTATAGAAGATATTCTTATCTATTCAAAGAGCAAGGAAGAACATGAAGATCACTTGAGAATTATATTGAAGACCCTGAGAAAGGAGAAACTTTATGCCAAATTTACCAAGTGTGAATTTTGGCTTCAAAAAGTTTCATTTTTGGGTCACATAATCTCAAAAGAGGGGATATCTGTGGATCCAGCAAAAACAGAGGTTATTGAAAGATGGTCGAGACCAAAAATAGTAACTGAGATCCGAAGTTTTCTTGGTTTGGCTGGATATTATCGACGTTTCCTGAAAGATTTTTCACGATTATCTAATCCACTCACATGTTTGACTCGGAAAGGAGTTAAGTTTGTTTGGACGGAGGAATGTGAAGAGAATTTCAAGGAGTTGAAAAGAAGGTTATCTAGTGCACCTGTACTCACACTTCCTTGTAGTGGAGAAAGGTTTGTGATCTACAGTGATGCATCCAAGAAGGTACTGGGATGTGTTCTCATGCAAAATGATATGGTGATATCTTATGCCTCACGACAGTTGAAAATCCATGAGCAAAATTACCCAACTCATGATTTGGAGTTAGCTGCAGTGATCTTTGCATTAAATATTTGGAGGCATTACCTTTATGGTGAAAGGTGTGATATTTATACTGATCATAAAAGTTTAAAGTATATTTTCACACAAAAGGAGATGAATATGCGTCAAAGAAGATGGTTGGAGCTGATTAAGGATTACGACTGCTCAATTCATTACCACCCTGGGAAAGCAAACAAGGTGGAAGGTGCATTAAGTCGACAAGACCATGCCAGTTTATCCATGATGAGGATCACAAAAGATCCAATATTTATGGATTTACAAAGGATGGATCTTGGAATTATAATGGAAGGGGGAAAATCGTATCTTTCTCAAATGAATGTTCAACCATCTATACATGTGAATATTAAAGAGGCACAGAAAGAAGGTGTAGAGTTACAAAAGAAGGTGACAAATGTTCTTGAATTCAACCTTGATTTTGATGTAACAATAAAGTTCAGGAATCAGGTTTTTGTTCCTCTCATCCCCGAATTAAAGAAGGAGCTGCTGGATGAGGCTCATAGTTCTTCATTATCTATTCATCATGGAAGCACGAAGATGTATAGGGACCTGAAAGAGTACTTCTGGTGGGATGACATGAAAAGAGATGTTGCTGAATATGTCTGTCGATTCTTGGTTTGTCAGCAAGTTAAAGCTGAGAGATAGAAGTCTAAGGGGATTTTACAACCATTACCCATACCCGAATGGAAATGGGAAAACATCACTATGGACTTTGTCACTGGACTTCCTAAAACATCCAAAGGCAATAATGCTATCTGGGTCATAGTTGATCGTCTTACAAAGTCTTCACACTTTATTGCTATTAGAGAGGATTTCTCTCTGGATCAGCTTGCCAGGATATATGTAAAGGAAGTGGCAAGATTACATGGAGTACCACTTTCTATTATATCTGATCGGGGTCCGAGATTTTCTTCAAAGTTCTGGCGAAGTCTTCAGCATACTCTGGATACAGAGTTGAGTTTCAACACTGCTTATCATCCTCAGACAGACGGTCAGTCGGAGATAACAATTCAGACTCTAGAAGATATGTTGAGATCTTGCTCTATGGATTTCAAAGGTGGTTGGGATCAAAACCTACCTTTGGTGTAATTTTCTTATAATAATAGCTTTCACTCCAGTATTCATATGGCTCTTTATGAAGCTCTTTATGGAAAGAAATGCAGGACTCCAACTTGTTGGGATGAAGTTGGGGAAAGAAAGCTATTAGGACCTGATCTCATTGATGAAATGGCAGAAAAGGTCAGATCTATTCAACAACAAATAAGAGCAGCTCAGAGTCGACAGAAAAGTTATGCTGACAACCGAAGAAAAGACCTAGAGTTTGAAGTGGGTGATAAAGTGTTCTTACGAATATCTCCCTGGAAGAGGGTGATGAGATTTGGAAAGAAGGGGAAGTTGAGCCCTAGATATATCGGTCCTTTCGAAATACTGGATCGTGTTGGGAAGGTAGCTTACCGATTGGAACTTCCAACGAATCTCTCTCAAGTACACGATGTGTTCCATGTATCTCTCCTGAGAAAGTACATACCTGATCCTTCACATGTACTCAGCTCAGAAGTTGTACCGCTGGAGCAAGATCTTTCTTATGAAGAAGAGCCGATAGAGATTCTGGATCATAGCAAAAAAGTCCTATGAAACAAGACCACTCACTTGGTGAAAGTTTTATGGAGGAACCACCACTTAGAAGAAGCTACATGGGAGCTTGAGGATATGATGAGGGAGAGGTATCCTCATCTGTTTGTTACAAAGTGACGAATTTCGTGGGCGAAATTCATTTTAAGGGGGGTAGAATGTAACACCTGAGACTTTTATGAGAAATATTTTGTTTTTATGTTATATAAATCATCAAATGAATCTTTCACTACACACAACACTATCTTGCCTTGCTTTACACGCAACCGCGACCTTCCTTGATAGCTTGCGTCGTACGCAATACCGACTTTCACTAAACACTGGTATGCTATAAAAATATTATTAAAACTAGCCGTTATGAATAGTAATAACTGAATTTTGAATTTTATAACATTTTAATTCAACTTATACATTTTCTAGAATGGGGTATAAAAGCAAAATCAGTTTTTTTGGATAAAATAAATATTTTTCAAAAAATACAGTTTTGCCGCCTTTTGATGGCGTACCCACATTAAATCTAGTTTTTGACATGTTTATAAGTTCAATTTGACAAAATAAAATTCTTCTTTTGAATCAAGGTATAAAAATTTACTTTGGATAAATTTTTGATATTTTTCTGATAACTTTCATATTTTGATGAATAGTAAAAATACGCTAATTTTTAATTAAAAATAACTTTTTTCATTGAGATAATTTATATGGATAAATTATAATATTGAATGGTTTTAAAGTATAAATAGAATATATTTTTACCATTTAATATAATGTATGTCATTATCATTAATTTCACATTGAATTCATAGGTAAAAACATTTCAATCTTTGGCAATGTTTTAACTTCTAAAACCCGTTTTCTTAACAATGAGATTTATTTTAAATTAATTACTGCAACTTATATGTTTTGAATTTTGAAAAATGGATTCCATATTCAGAATCAGTGGGTCCAAATTATGTTAATAGGCTACTTTTTATTTTTGGGCATTATGAATAGCAACTACGGTAAATTTTATTTACCACAGTTAAAGGTAAATCGGGTAATTAAGGGTAAATATAAGATTACAAAATTACCCTAACACCTACCAAAATCCTATTATATGACTAAAATTAGACACATATCACATAATGGTCGGATTAGATTCATTTAATGGACTTTTTTCCATGAAAATAATTTAATTATTATTAAAACCAAAGAATGTGACAACATGTCACTTTCCTAAATATTATAAGTATAATAATTTTAATTTAGTGATAAACTTCATGAAACTTAGAACATGAATAGTCTCCATAAATATATTATAATTATCTACATCATAGTAATTTATTTAGAATTTTTAGGGATTAAATAATTATCATTTATTAGGACACAATAGTGATGTTGAAATTATTTTATTAATTAAAATATCATATAAATGGTTTTAAAAATACTAAAATATATATTATATGAACTATTTAATGTGATCCAATAATTTTCTAGATACATATGACATTTTAGGGATCTATTAAAGCTTTTATTTCGAACATATCTTCTGTATATATTTTATTTAAATTCAAATAAATGAATAGTATCGAAATTGACAATATTGTTATTTTATAAAAATAACATATTATAAAATTGTTTAAAAATCACAAAAATATTTAAAAATTATAAATTAACATTTATATGGTCGACAATGTCATAAAGTGTCAAATTATGGAAAATTACCAACACATATGTAATTATTTATAATAATTTAAAATTTAGAATATTATTACCAAAAATAAAATTAAATTGATAAATCAAGTTGATAATGTTTAAAATAAATTCCTAACATGTATAAATTTTATTGGTTGATGAGATTACAACCCTATCTCATCTAAGCTTAGGATATGAGTCATTTTGTAAGTTTTTAAGTGGGGTTGGGATTTAATATAAACTAATATTTCTTATATTTCCAAAGGTGCCCCTCTCCTCTCTTATAAAAGGGCACCTCCTCCCTCTCTTCCTCACACCAATTTGAGCCTTCAAGATCGGCCAAACCCTGACCATTTCACTTCCCCACTTCCTTATAAACCTACTAGAGGTACTGGTCTTATCAAAAGACCAACTCTAGTGCCTTAAGAGAAAGTTTAAAGGAGGCACTTCGAGAAAGAGGTAATACCTTCTACCGTTTTCTTCAAGTTCCATTATTCTTCTACGCCCTCTTCTTTAGTTGTTTAATTATGAGGTAATAACATCATTATCACTCATATACTTATATGTTATTATAAATATGTAACAAACCTATTTCACCTCTTGTCCATCCTACGGAAAACAAAATCACCGCGCGTGCGTACGTACGGAATACCGTCTCCACGCCGTGGTGTAATCTATTTTCCACCACCACCTTACTTGGATGGGTATAAGGGTGAAAGTAATGAATATATATGATTATTTTAAAGTGGTATTGATTCTAAAATAGTATACATACACTCCAATGAAATTCCACGATCATGGGAACGATATCATCGCTCGTGCGTACGTACGGAATACCGTCTCCACGACGTGATGCGATTCGTTCTACATGATCTTCATTGCATAATGATTATATAAATGAATTGAATGAATGAATATGATATATATTACACTAATACCATTATGGAAATTATGTATCTATAACCTAATGAGAAGAATAATAATTTATTCGACAAACACGCATAAGAACAAAAAGTAATAAACACCTGAATAACAAGTAGTAATGAAATATTATTAATAAGAAGCTAAGAATATGACCATATATGATATCATAACAATAAGTATGATTCTGGAATAAGTCAATAACATTATTTAAATCATTATACAGGAGGTTAGGACACTTACGAAGCAAATCGGACCTAAGGTAAGGGAAATATCACAATCTCATTTTTATCCGAGATTGTTTATATTTTGTAATTTACTGGGGTGCATTTTATCATCCACATCCATGTTTCCTCAATATGTAATATTTACATCATTATACAATAGTTTATATCAAATTTTACCCTTCAGTGAGTTTTTAGTAAAAGATATGAAAGGAATCTTTTGTCGTTTTTCGTACGAGGTACTTTTTGACTTTTTCGACAAAAGTACGAGAAGAATGTTTTCTTTTAACTTATACGGCATGAATGGATTTTTAAAACATTATTTACAAGAAGATTACCTTACAAGTTTTCAAGTTTATTTTTAATAAACTTCTTTTAGTTTAGAATTGTATGACATGTTAAGAAAGGAAAAGTGTTTTTGAAGTAGAAATGATATTTTCTTCAAGAATGGAGTTCAAGCGTTTTATCAAAATTATTTTCCATCTAAAATAATAAAGGGTTCTGTTTCTATCCCTATTATTACATTGATTTGATTATGTTGTGATGGAATTATTTTTATTAATTCCTTTATCTTATATGAATTGTTTTATGATGTCATGTTGTTTAAGATTCCCATTTTTATTACATGGGTTATGCTATGATGTACGGTTTATGATTTTGTGGCACACATAAGAATGGTATAATTATAATATGGGTGGGACCTATATCTCCCTCCAATTAATTGGGTAAAGATTTTATATCTCATGAGATAGACATGGCTGGAACGGCAGGTTAAACCGGTTCAGTGAAACAGAACTGAAACGAGGAGTGAACTCGGTTCAGAAATGGACTTTGTCCACTAAGATAGTCTTGGCAATGAGTCTTGACTAATAAGAAATGATTCTCTATGATTATGTGTGTATTCCACAAAGTTTCATGTTTTAAGTTATGATTATTGGTATTTCATTTCACTACTATGATTTATCCCATGTTATGAAATTATGCTCTCTTTTTCAGGTTAAGATTTCCAAAATGTTATGTTCTTATGAATATGATGTGATTGATATTTCTTTTGTTTACCCTTACTGAGCATTTGAGCTCACTCTTTTGAATGTATTCTTTACCCAGGTCAGGAAGAAGCTTATTAATTAAGATATTCCAAAAGGGACTATAGATATGATGAAATAAATAGGAGACAGTGTAGACGCTTTATGACCCAGTTGTATATGTTTCCCAGTTTCTAAAGACACTATACCTATACGGTCCTTTCATGGTTTTTTTATATGTTGTAATAAGTATGCTTCAATTTTGAAGTAATAACAATGTATGTAAAGTATGGGTCATTATATTTAAGGTGTTGTGGAGGAACCATAAATTCGAAGAAGCTACGTGGGAACTAGAGGTGTATATGAGGCATAAGTACCCATACCTATTCTCTTTAGGGTGTACAAGTTAAAATTTTTAGGGCGGAATTTTTTAAAGGGGGAAGAATGTAACGACCCGAACTTTTTATTAATATTTGTTTCCTTATTTTGTGTGTTTTTTTATTTTATACTCAACAAAACTATATTATTTAATTAATTAAGTGAGTATAATTAAATGATACCATTGGGTTTCGACAATTATATAATTGTTGGTCAATATGACCGTTGGAAGATAACCTCTTAATGTTACAATTTTAGTTTATAAATACCAGTGATCTTGGTTAATTAACACAGAAAGAAGATTTGATGGCCTCATCCAGTAGACACGGGCCATTCGAAGCCCATCAGACAGAACTTGGGAAGGAGGTAGCACCACTGGTATTTTCTCTGGACTAAGCCCAAGACAAACTTCTTCATGTGAAGCTTGAACGGAATCGCCTATGAGATAAGTTCAAGCTGATAGAGGTCACCACTCAGGCAATGTTGGCCGAACCGCCCCAAGATTCTATCACCCTAGCACACCTTACACTTAGGTCCTATGCTGTTATTATAAAGAGCTATGTAATGAGACCTTAGCTACTTTGTGTAATCCTTTGATATAAATAAAATTGTTAATTCTTTTTATGGTATTTTTTGTAAATTTCAAATGTATGGATAAATATAGGATTATATTATTGATGATTTTTTTCGAAAAAAAAGGATATTTTAAAATATTTATGAAACCCCTAAATAATTAATAATGTATAATGATTTTCATAAAATGGTCTTCTATAGTTGTGTTTAGTAGGAAATTTAGTGTCTAATAAGATCAACTTAATTTTTGGTGAGTAATAAATTATGAATAGTAATTTTATGCTTATGAATAGTAATATGACCAAATTGAATAGTAATCTCACTTAAGAAAGTATTATTATATTTTAGTCACCTTGATTAGGTAACGTGATTCAATAAAATAAGCAAATACCTATTTCCGAAATTATTAGTTAAGTATTAATTTTTTTGGGTGAATAGTGTTCTTATTTAATAATTAAATTAAAAATATTTAGAAAATTATTATCATAAAATGGATTTCATTTTTGAATTCAGAGCATCGATATTATGTTAAGGTTAAGTTTTTGGATTTTTGTGAAACAGTTGAATTTTCGGTGAATAGTGAAAATATAGTTTTGAGTTTCGAGTGTTTAATGACATCATTAAGGATGTAATAATTATGTAATCATATTGGTCGACTTATGAATAGTAACATATTCTATGAGGTGTCCCATGTGGCTAATACCATGGGGAAATACTATGGGAAAGCCCATGGTTTTTCCAATACCCCCGATGAGGTGTCCCTTGGAAATTAATGATTTGTTCCCTCACCTATCCTATAAATATCAAGCCATTCACTCATCCATTTCATTACAAAAATCTACCTCAACGAAGCTCTGGTATATTTACCTCCCAAGTATTCCTCCCAAGGTTTCCTCAAGCCTCCCAAGGTCCCAACCTTCAAGCTTTCGAAGTTACTTTTCAAGGTAAGGGAATCATTCACCCTCCTCTTTTAAGTCATGAATTCCTTTATGTAATGCCTTATAGTTCCATTTTATGATATGGGGGTTTGTTATTATATATATTTAATACTATTAAATTAATTTATAAATGATTAGAGACCCTTTCTGCTCTCATAAATTGTTTTTCTGAATTTGTAAGTGACGCCATTAGTCCGCCAATTTTTAGTAAAAGAAATCACTCTTTCTCTTTCTTTTCAAGTTTCATTTTCATGTGGTGTGTCATTAAAATATTAACACCAAGATCTTTTTTATTTTTATTAAGTCCCTCTACTGAAAAATTATTCATTTATGGCTAGTATACCCTTGTTCCCACTCTTTTATTATTTTCTAAAACCATGTTATATAGTCGTTATGCTGCAGAACATTCGTCTCAAAATTTCTCCCTCTTTCTCTCAAGAAATTCTATTATTTTATATATGTGAATACCCATACCTATTTCGTTTCTATGGGTGTTCATATTTATAAAAAATGATATATTTTATTCTATAATTGACATACATTTAACCCTCATTCCCTTTCCATGGTTTATAAAGGACTTAACGATCTTATTTTTAAGAACTTTTAAAACGTCACGATTTTGAAATGAACCTATTTATTTTATTGTCTCTGGGTTATTTATGAAATGTTTTATTATGATCTATGTGGATAACATGAGATTAAATACATATTAAGGGTTCAAATTTATAGCGCTCCAATGCATTGGGTAAAGAATTAATCTCTAGAGATGACAAGTTTCACGATACCATGGTGAATAACCATGGTAATTTTTTATGACACCTTATGGATGAACCTTGATGATATGTTCATGAATGTCTAAATGAAATGTGGTAGACACATATTCATGTTATGATTCATGATATTTTTATCATTATATTCCTATTCTTCCATTGCTCATGTATTTATAATTTTTATCATGTTCTTATTATTATTGCTCAAGACCACATGTCAACGGTTTCACTTGTTTTACTTACTTAGCCTTCGGTTCACCCCTTTCCTTTGATGTATGTATCCATGTTATGAGATGTAGTAATTCTACTTAGGATTAACTTATGATGAAGCCTTAAAAGTTTATTAGATTAATTTTTTACGTTGTTTTCAAGTGTTTTTGTTCCTAATTTCCAGGACACTATACTTTAAAGATCCTATGTTTGTAAAATGTTGTGAAAGGTTATGTATTAAAAAGGCGGGATGCCATATGGTGGATAGGAAAAAATGTGCCCCATTGAAATCATCTGAAACAAAAATGGTGAAGAAGACATGAAACTCTTCTCCTCAACCATGGGGACTAGAATATTCTAGGGAACCATAGGATTTTCATTTCACCGAATAAAGATATTTAGTACCATGTCACCCTAATAAAATTTTTGTCCCAATATGTAACTCACATAAAGAATGCAACAATTAACATTGGGAATTCTCAATATATGACATTGTCAGTGTAGATATTTCTTCATCTCTATAGTATCATGACCCGTCCTCAGGGCCCGTGATGTGACTACCCCAAGCCCGCCTTCCAAAGGCCAGGGGTTGGAGACTAGCACCAAAGGCGTAAATCCCGATAAAAGGGAAGGAATTGCCTTTATATAAGAAAAAACACCATATAGTACGTAAGATGAAGTAAACACTAAGTAAACTGAGTAAAAAAGAAAGTGCTGAAAAGTAAATGGGCCAGAATACAAACCAAACTGAAAGTACAGTAGCAGTAAAGTAAATCAGCAACCACCGAGTCATCCTCTGGCTATCCCACCTGAAGGGTGGGTACAAATGGTATCCTCAGCTACTCGAGTCCAGCCATCCACCTCGTGTATGCCCCACCTGATAGTCCACCTCCATGTACCGTCATGATCCACAAGCCTCAACCACGATCAGCATTTTCCGTCGTCTGCAACCAACACAACGTAGTGCGGGCACAACCCGTGCAGGGGTGGGTATACGATACACAGTAGGGACCCCGAGACCCCTGAAGGTCTCCCAGAATCCACAAGGGATAAACCACAAAGTAAGGATACAAATATTATGTATCAACCAAAACTACTTAGGTATATGCCCATACATATACCTTAGTCATCAATTCCAGTTCGGCTCCAACTTCCGAGCCCAAGTTCGACCCTGTCCACACATGAAAGTACAACCCAAACCACACAGGAATGCACAACCCAACGCACACAGGAAAGAAAGTCAATCATATCGATGATAATGATTGAATTTCAAGACTCATCTCACATGGGTATACTAATCACGAAGAGGGGTAGAGATGATAGATGTAGCCTCTAAATCATCACCCCTGTCGAACCCACGTAGGATCCAAGTATAGAAGTTGTCACTGCCGAACCCACGTAGGATCCTAGTATAGTAACCATCGCTGACGAACCTATGTAGGATCCAAGTACAGTCGTCCTCTCTTCCGAACCCATGTAGGATCCAAGTACAGTCGTCCTCGCTGCCGAACCCACGTAGGATCCAAGTACAATCGTCATCGTCATCGCAGTCGCAGCCAACTCTATGGTTCCCACACATAGCATGCTCGATTCCGGGAGGGTCTGCTCCACGAGCCAAGAGGGTCGATACATCAACTGCCACGAAGTATCAATTTGATGTATTCCAATGGTCCACCATGTCATAAGGCCTAATCCAAAAAATACGTATCCATGGTACTGTATACAAAATGACCACGCCTTTTACCAAAAAGTACCCGGCGTGTAGGTATACGGTACACGCTGTGTAGTCAGTTCTCGGGTACTTCCCATGTCCAAAGGACTGATTTGAAAGGTTATTATGTAGGAAGTAAGTACACGGCATGTGGTATTGTTACACACCGAGTCTACGCAACTGGGTTGGCTCCATGTATGTTGGCCATGTGCTCGTACACAGCCTTAACCCGTGTTCGCCAAACCGTGTAATTGGTACATGGGGTAGCCCGTGCCACTGGCCATGCCTGGCTGTGTGGTGGAGTAAATGCTCGTGTACTCCACCCCATGTTCACCTATCCCTAGGATACACGCCGAGTCCTGAGAAGCCGCTTCTTCCCTTCTGTGAAGAGAATACACGTCGTGCCTCTTGGCCATGTATTGCTGCCCATGTCCGTGTATTTCCCAGAATACACGCCATGTCTCGTGAAGCTGCTTCTTCCATTCTGCGTAGAGATTTCACGCCGTGTGACCAGGGTCACACGTCGTGTGTTACTTGTATAAACCTGAAACTCAAGCCACAATACGCCCACACTACACAACATGTTCTTTAGAGGTACACACCATGTATTCTGGAATTTTCAAGAAATGATGCCTCTGGACAGCGCACCTCCCGTGATGTCCATTCTTCGTTCTGACATTCCGTTCATCATGAAACTTCATACACTAAGTCGCCCCGATGTCCCATAATCATCTCCGGTTTTTTCGGGCCTCCGATCGGCTCCGAAAGCACGATTTGATTCACCTGCTCAAAGAACGGTAAAGGGACGGTCTTTCCTATTCTGGTTTGGTCCATCGCCTGTTATCATCGTCACGCCTCCTCTAGGACGTTGTGATGTTGGGTCATCAATTTGGGATCGTTGGGTCACACAATGAACTCACAACGATCCGATTTTTGTCACCCATGAAGAACACGAAGAACACACCAAACATTCAAAAAAATGGCGGAGGGATCGGGACGTGTTTGTTTGGACCGGTCCTTCCACGTTAGTTTGGTAGAAAGAGGGTCAAGAGAAACAAACATGGAAGGAAGAATCAGCATTGCTCAAATAAAAACACACCCTTGCCTCAATAAACGATGACTTTTTCCAGCGACGCTGAAGATGGCGTCGCTGGGTGAGGTTTCGAAGATGGCGTTGGCGTATGTCCAACGAAGGAACGACGCCTCACACTAGCTGCAAAGAGAAGATGAAAAGTCATGTCTTCTCTCCTTGTTATGACAGCGTTCTTCGTCGAAGGGAGTGTTTCTTTGCGGGAGGATGAAATTCTTCAAGGTATTAGATCTCTCTCCCAAAATCCTCACACAACCAGCCAACAAAATAAAATAAGTCCTCCCCTTATTTAATTATTTTTCCAAGAATTTCAAAAACTCAAAATTCAAATTCTTCATTCAATTAATTTAAGAGTTTGAATTAATTGAATTAATGTGTGTTGATATTAATTGAGTGGAAGAGGAGAAGTCACTTAATTAATTACAAAGGGTTCCAACATTAAACACAAGAAGATTAATGGGGGAGTTAGAGGAGTTTAATGGAATGTGAAGGGGTGGGGCTCATGTGGGACCCACCCCACCAATATCCTCACATGGGTAGTTAGTAACTAGTGGGTCCCACCCTAACTCCCATACCTAGGATATAACCACTTAGAATAAAGAATAAAATTTGTACCACAAATTTTATTCAGCCCTTTAATTTAATCCGCATTCTTTTTAACAAATCCCTCAAAGAAAACACATCTTCAGTAAAGGTCCTCTTAAGCAATTACCAGCGCTGCGATTCCATCAGTTCCCTCATATTTCAATTCTGAGCACCGGTTCAAAAGATAGAAAAACCCGCTCATGCGTTCACTGAACGTACCCGAGCTAAACTTCAGAAAATGATTCCGGGCACACCGGGCCTCGAAATCTGGTGACGTCAGAAACTGCATACTTGTAAAATCCCAAAGAATTTAAGAAAAAAAAATTTCCTTGAAATTTATGGGTCTTTACATTACTCCCACCTCAGGGCTTTACGTCCCCATAAATCTACTTCATAAACTAGGGAAACAAATGAGGGTACTGTGCACGCATCTGAGACTCCCGCTCCCATGTGCTCGCTTAGAGGTTCCCGTGCTGCCACCTGATGCGCACTAGAGGAATCGACAGTCCACATAGGACCCTCTCCTGTCGATCCTCGATCTCCACCGGGACCTCCACAAATGTCTCCATGTCATCGATGTCCATCTCCTCGTGATCAATGATATGCGTCGAGTCGTGCATGTATCTCCTCAGCTGGGATACGTGGAAGACTTCATGCACTCGGTGCAACTGAGGTGGAAGATCCAGAAGATAAGCCACCTTTCCTATTCTGCTGAGGACTTGGAATGGTTCGATGAAGCGCAGAGATAACTTGCTTTCCCGGCCAAATCTCCGTAATCCACGCCGAGGTGAGGCCCGTTAGAAAATGTGGTCGCCATCGTCGAACTCTAGTGGTCTCTGCCTCCTATCAGCAAAGGACTTATGTCGGATCTGAGAAGTCCTCATCCACTCCTGGATGATTTGTGCCTTCTCTGTCGTGGCCTGGACCATCTCTGGTCCTACAAGTGCTGACTCCCCAGGTTCTGTCCAACACAGAGGTGATCTGCAAGGTTGGCCGTACAATGCCTCGTATGGGGCCATCCTGATGGTGGAGTGGTAGCTGTTGTTGTACGCAAACTCCACCAAGGGTAGGTGATCTTCCCAACTGTGACCAAAGTCAAGGACACATGCACAGAGCATGTCCTCGAGAGTCTGAATGGTCCTCTCCGTCTGGCCATCCGTCTGAGGGTGAAAGGCGGCACTCAGGCATAGCTGCGTCCCAAATGCCTTTGTAACCCCTTCCAGATCCAGGAAGTAAAGCGAGAATCTCTATCGGAGATGATAGAAGATGGAACACCATGAAGCCGTACGATCTCTTGAATGTAGAGGCGTCCTAAACTCTCCACTGAGCCCTGCTCTCTAATAGGTAAGAAGTGGGCCGACTTGGTGAGTCGGTCTACGATCACACAGATGGAGTCATGTCCTCTAAAAGTACATGGAAGTCCCATCACAAAATCCATAGATATCACATCCCACTTCCACTCCGAGACCTCTAAGGGATGTACCAAGCCTGCTGGTACTTGGTGCTCTGCCTTCACCTACTGGCAGGTGAGGCATCGTGAAACGAACTCTGCCATATCCTTCTTCATACCTAGACACCAGTGTTGTCGTCTGAGATCCTAGTACATCTTCTCTACTCCTAGATGTACCACCAATGGGGAAGTGTGAAACTCTCTCAGCACCTCCTCCTATAATGAAACTGGTACCATGGTACATCCTCTGAAAAGGATGACGTGCTCTCCTCCTATAGAAAATCTATCAGGTGCCTATCCTGTGGATATTTTTGCACGTCGCGTCTCCAAGTTAACGTCCCCATGTTGTGCCTCCCTGACTGACTGAAGTAGTGGAGGAGTGACTGTGAGCAACTGTAGAAAGGTTTCCCCATCTCTATCCATGAAGAATATCTACAAAGCGGCTAACTGCTCTATCGCCTCTCCAAGTAGCTGAATGCCAGACCTCCTGCTAAGAGCATCAGCTACTATGTTCCCCTTCCCAGGAGTATAGACTATATCAAAGTCATAGTCCTAGAGGAACTCGAGCCATCGCCGTTGTCTCAGGTTCAAGTCTTTCTATGAGAAGATGTACCTGAGACTCTGGTGGTCAGAGTAGATTGTAAATCGCTCGCCCATCAGATAGTGCCACCACATCTTCAAGGCGAAGACCACTACTGCTAACTCCACGTCATTGGTATCATAGTTCTTCTCATACAGCCTCAACTGTCATGAACCATTGGAGATCACTTCCCTCTCCTGCATCAGGACACACCCGAGTCCGGTCCCTAATACATCGCAGTAAACTACGTACCCTACGCCCTCCTCTGGTAGCCTCAAGATGGATGCACTGGTCAATCTCTGTATTAGCTTCTGAAATATCTACTGACATCTATCTGACCACACAGAGGGTTTCCTCTTCTTCATCAAAGCTAAAAGTGGTGCTGCAACTCTCGAGAAGTCTGGCACAAATCTCCGATAGTACCCAGCCAGACCTAGGAAACTCCGCACCTCCGTCACATTCTTGGGTGGCTCCCAAGCTAGTACTGCCTCAATCTTCACAGGATCCACCGCAACTCCCACCTCATAGATTCCATGCCCCCAGAAGTGGACCTCTCGAATCCAGAACTAACACTTAGATTTCTTACCATAAATCTGGTGCTCTCGGAGTGTGTCCAGTACAACCTGCAAGTGGTTGGCGTGCTCCTCCTCAGTAGTCAAGTAAATCAATATGTCGTTGATCAAGACTACGACAAATCAATCGAGGTAAGGCTGGAAGATCCTGTTCATGAGACTCATGAAAACTGTTGGAGCGTTGGTTATGCCGAAAGGCATAACCAAGAACTCATAGTGGCCATACTGACACCTGAAGGTCGTCTTCTGCACATCCTTGTCTTGAACTCTGAGCTGATGATAGCCTGACCTGAAGTCTATCTTCGAGAACCAGCGTTCTCCCTTGAGATGATCGAAGAGATCATCTATCCTCGTAAGTGGATACTTGTTCTTCACGGTCACCTGGTTCAGGCGACGGTAGTCGACACATAGTCACAAGCTCCCATATACCTTCTTTGTGAACAAAATCGGGGAAGCTCAGGGAAAAACACTGGGTCGAATGAATCCCTTGACCTGAAAGTCCTCCAGCTGTACCCACAGATCACGAAGCTCAGTGGGAGCCATCCGATATGCTGGTGTAGATATCAGGGTTATCCTGGAGTACATGTCAATATATAAGTCTACCTCTCTGCGAGGAGGTAGTCCTAGAACATCGTCAGGAAAAACGTCCACATACTGATACACCATAACAGAAAAACTCGGACTCCGCACATCAACTGCTCCTAGGATGAGACTAGCTAATTGATGGGTGATCGGATGTTCTCTCCTCCGTGTGAGTCCGTACTTCACTTCAAAGGCTTCCTTCTCACTGGTAAAGGTGAAACTGCTCCCATTGGTGAGGACATATCGCACCTTGCGCCTAATACAGTCGATCTGATCATGGACCGTAGATAACCAATCCATGCACAATATGACACCGTAAGGCCTCAACGCTGCTACAAGAAGATCCCAGCCGAAGCTCTCTCCTCCAAGAGTAATATCACACTGCCGGCACCAGTGTGTAATCATCGAGTCTGCTCCCGTAGGAGTCTCTAGCTGTAAGGATCGAGCCAACGACTCTGTTGGAATCTCCGAGCTCTGAAAAAGGGCAGCGACAATAAAATAATGACTTGATCCTGTGTTTATAAGAACTATAGCAAGGGTAGAGTAGACACAGATAGTACCTAGAATCATCTCAGGTGCGCCGTGGTCGTAAGCCTCCACTACCTGAAGCTGAGCCTACCTCTGTCCGCCAGCTCTCTGTGGTCAGGGTGGACCTCTTGGTGGTGGTGGTGGTAGAGCCTCGTAGCGTCTCCCACCACCTGTTGCTCAGCCAACACCTCTGCCTCATCCGCCTGCTCCCTGCAGACCGCCACGGTCAAACCTTTGCATGTGCCTGGGTGGTCCCTCAACCGTCTGCTGCTCCCCTGCATTGCGGGTCGGGCAGTCATGTGCTATGTGGCCCTGCCCGCCGCATGCATAGCACTCTCTTCCTCTCATATGACTGGATCTACTACGTGTTCCCCGCACCTCTGTACCAGTATCCTGAGGTCACCCACCTGATGTTCTGGTCCTCTTGGACCTCTGTGACACCTGTATACTACCGTCTACAGAAGACTCCACTATTTTTCTCCCTACAGTAGGCCTCGCTGCTGGTGTAGGCTCATCAAGAAATCTCTCCAAAAGAAGGGCTCTCTCTAGTACTCCTGCCTACGTCGGAATGCTGAGGGAGATCATTGAATCCCCGATCTCATGCCTCAGTCCCTGCTCGAAGGTATGGGCCCGGAAGAATGGGTCTCATACCATGTCCATGGAGTAGCGCAAGAGGTCGGTAAATCTCGTTGAGTACTGGTCTACTGTTATGTTGCCCTGCCGCTGTTGTAGTAACTCCTGGATGCGCACCGCACGAAGGGTGGCTAGAAAGAACTCTGAGCGGAAGAGGCTCTCGAAGTCCATACAAAGTAGAGATGCCTCTTCATGCACCTGCAGCATCAGGCTCCACCATCTACCTACTACTGCGTGCAGGAGACTCACCGCAAGGATCACCATCAGGTCAACTGGTGTCCCTACTAATCTGAAGAATCGAACAACAGCCTCCAGCCAATCCTCGGCTGCCTGAGGGTCCGTCTCTCCGTGTAGCCTGGGAGGCCTCTGACGCTGAAACTTGTGCAGTACACTCAGGCGATGTGCACTCTCAGTTGCTGGGTCTGGTGGCATCGGTGGCTCGGCGGGTAGAGGTAACGTCGGTGCCTCCGCTGTAATGAGGCCCTGCATCGAGACCTCGTTGCTCGGAGGGATTCCATCTCACTCAAAGATCAGAACCCTAGCTGTCTTCTATCGTGGGGCCATCCTGAAAAGAAACTGTTGTGCCATGATTAATACAGAATACTTGGTGAGATGACAAAAAGTAATCACAAGGAAAACTTTTAAAACACACATGCAATCAATGTTTTCATGCACTGTGTTGGAAATCAGATTTCAGGGTCCTGGTGTATGGATACGTTGACCGCCGCACCAACACTGGACTCCCTGTACTGATAACCACACTTAATACCCTAAACACTATTTCTTTACACAAAAGAAATTATCAGAGTCCTAATTTCATCGGTAGAACCAACTCCTCTGATACCAATTTTTCACGACCCGTCCTCAGGGCCCGTGCCATGACTACCCCAAGCCCGCCTTCCATAGGCCAGGGGCTGGAGACTAGAACCAAAGGAATAAATCCAGATAAAAGGAAAGGAATTTCCTTTATATATGAAAAAAACACCACGGAGTATTCAAGCTGAAGTAAGCACTATTTAAACTAAGTACAAATGTAAGTGCTGAAAAGTAAATGGGCCAGAATACAAACCCAACTGAAAGTACAGTAGTAGTAAATTAAATCAGAAACCACTGAGTTTTCCTCCTGATATCCCACCTAAATGGTGGGTACAAATGGTCTCCTCATCTCCTCAGGTCCGGTCGTCCACTCCGTGTACGTCCTGCCTGATAGTCCACCTCTGGGTACCATCACACTTCAAAAGCCTCAACCACGATCAGGGTTGTCCTTCATCTTCAACCAACACAATGTAGTGCAGGCATATCCCATGCAGGGGTGAGTATACGATACTTAGTAGGGACCCCGAGACCCCCGAAGATCTCCCTGAATCCAAAAAGGATAAACCAAAAATTTAGAATACAAATACGATGTATCAACCAACACTACTTAGGTATATGCCCATACATAAACCTAAGTCATCAATTCTAGTTCGGATCCAACTTCCGAGCCCATGTTCAACCCAGTCCACACAGGAAAGTACAACCCAAACCACACAGGAATGCTCAACACAACCCACATAGGGAAAAAAGTCAATCATATCGAAGATAATTATTGAAAGTCAAGAATCAGCTCACATAGGTATACTACTCATGAAGAGGGGTGGAGATGATAGATGTAGCCTCTAAATCATCTCCCCTACCGAACCCACGTAGGATCCAAGTACGGAAGTCATCGCTGCCGAACCCACATAGGATCCTAGTACAGTAACCACCACTGCTGAACCCCCGTAGGATCCAAGTATAGTTGTCCTCACTGCCGAACCCACGTAGGATTCAATTACAGTCATCCTCGCTGCCGAACCCACGTAGGATCCAAATATAGTCGTCACAGTCATCACAGTTGCAGCCAGCTCTAGGGTTCCCACACACAGCATGCTCGATTCCAGGAGGGTCTCCTCCATGAGCCAAGAGGGTCGATACATCAACTGCCACGAAGTCTCAAGTTGATGTATTCCAAATATCCTCCATTTCATTGGGGGCTAATCCAAACAATACGTATCCATGGTATTGTGTACAAAATGACCATGCCTTTTACCAAAAAGTACACGACGTGTAGGTATACGGTACACGTCGTGTAGTCAATTCTCGGGTATTGCCCATGTCCAATGGCCCATTACGAATGGCTATTATGTAGGAAGTATGTACACAACGTGTGGTATGGTTACACGCCATGTCCATGCAACTGGGTCGGATCCATGTATGATGGCCATGTTCCCATACACAGCCTCAACCCGTGTTCGCAAAACCGTGTAACTAGTACACGGGGTAGCTCATGCCACTGGCCATGCTTGGCCGTGTGGTGGAGTACATGCCCATGTACTCCACCCCATGTCCATGTATCCCCAGGATACACGCCGAGTCCTGTGAAGCCGCTTCTTCCCTTATGTGAAGAGAATACATGCTGTGCCTCTTGGCCGTGTATTCTTGCCCGTGTCCGTGTATTTCCCAGAATACATGCCATGTCTCATGAAGCTACTTCTACACGCTGTGTGTTACTTTTATAAACCTGAATCTCAAGCTACAATACACCCACACTACAAGGCGTGTTCATCAGAGGTACACGCTGTTTATTCTGGAATTTTCCAAAAACGACGCCTCCGGCCAGTGCGCCTCCCGTGATGTCCATTATTAATTCTGACGGTCCGTTCATCATGAAAATTTAGACACTAAGTCGCCCGATGTCCCGTAATCATCTCTGGTGTTTTCGGGCCTCCGATCGGCTCTGAAAGCACGATTTGATTCACCCGCTCGAAGAATGGTCAAGGGACGGTCATTCCCATTCCAGTTTGATCCATCAACTGCTATCGTCATCTCACCTCCGCTGGGACGTCATGATGTTGGGTATTCAATTTGGGATCGTTGTGTCACACAATGAACTCGCAACAATACGGTGTTTGTCACCCATGAAGAAAATGAAGAACACACCAAACATTCACAAAAATGGCGGAGGGATCGAGCCATGTTCGTTTGGCCCGGTCCTTCCATGTTAGTTTGGTAGCAAGCGGGTCAAGAGAAACAAACATGGAAGAAAGAATCAGATTTGATCAAATAAAAACACACCACTACCTCGATAAATGATGAATTTTGCTGGCGACGTGGAAGATGGCTTCGCGGGGTGAGGTTTCGAAGACGGCTTTGGCGTACGTCCAAGGAAGGAACGACACCTCACACTAGCTGCGAAGAGAATATGAAAAGGTACATAGTCTCTCCTTGTGATGATATCATTCTTCATCGAAGGGAGTCATTCTTCGCGGGAGGGTGAAGTTCTTCATGGGATTAGAGATCTCTCCCAAAATCCTCACACAACCATCCAACAAAATAAAATATGGCCTCCCCTTATTTTATTATTTTTCCAGGCATTTCAAAAACTCAAAATTCAAACTCTTCATTCAATTAATTGAAGAGTATAAATTAATTGAATTAATTTGTGTTGATATTAATTGAGTGGAAGAGGAGAAGTCACCTAATTAATTACAAAGGGTTACCAACATTAAACACAAGAAGATTAATGGGAGAGTTAGAGGAGTTTAATGGAATGTGAAGGGGTGGGGCTCATGTGGGCCCCACCCCACCAATATCCTCACATGGGTAGTTAGTCACTAGTTGGTCCCACACCGACTCCCATACCTAGGATATAACCACTTATAATAAAGAATAAAATTTTTGCCACAAATTTTATTCACCCTTTTTATTTAATCTACATTTTTTTAACAACTCCCCCAAAGAAAACGAATCTTTGGTAAAAGTCCTCTTAAGAAATTACCGGCGCTGTGGTTCCATCGGTGCCCTCAGATTTCAATTCTGAGCACTAGTTCAAAAGAAAGAAAAACCCGCTCGTTCGTTCACTGAACATACCCAAGATAAACTTCAGAAAATGATTCTGGGTACACCGGGCCTCGGAATCAGGTGCGGTTAGAAACTGCATATTCGTAAAATCGCAAAGAATTTAAGAAAAAAAAATTCCTTGAAATTTACGGGTCTTTACATATAGGATTGGACGACATTGGGGAATTAGGAATATCTTTCCTTGTACCATTATTGATGGATGAATCCACATTCCATAGAAGAATCAAACTACATAAATATAGTGACCTCGGACGAATGGACACCAGGGCAGGGGAACTTGATACAGCAATCCCACATGATTACCCCTACTATGAAATTCACCTCATATTTATTTGTTGGGTCCAATGCCTTATATCACCCTATAAAATCATTAAATGGTGGGTTATCGACACCCTCATGCACCAATATGAGAAATAATGGGTCATTAACACCAAGGATATGGACAACCTAGACCTCAAGGAATTAGTGCCTCACCAACACCGGCACCCTAGAGGGTCACACAAGGGGGAAACTAAATCACATTCTAACGAAGAACTACTACGGGAGTCTCTCTGTAGAGTGATCTGATGAATAAGTACCCTACTCCAATAAAGTATGGGGTTTTCAGGCCATCACCACCATAGTTAATTCTTGGGGGTGATCGAGGAGGGCCCCCAACATGTCTCATCAATTCCAGCATCAATGGGGCTCACAGGTCAAAGAGAGGGTTGACTTTATCCCTGCACCTCCCACCTCGATCTAGAGTACATGATACCAACATCAGGGAAAGACCCAAGACACCGCCCACTGAGGGTTATCTTCTGCAGATCTGGTATCCCCTAAAAATTCATGTGTATCCCACTAGATCCCTTCAATAGTAGAATAGTGATCCATCATTTACTGCTTCAGATTGAGACCCTAGCTGACTAACGGGAACGCTGGATGGACTCTCTAAGTCGCTGAAACCACCAAGATATTTTATGGACCAACCTATGATAAATAGAATCATTATAGAGTTCCTCCCTACACCACCGCTAGTCAGCATAGAGGATCTCCTCGATCCATCAAAACCCAAAGTGGACATCCTCCTTGCACAATCAACAACCAAAGTAGATGTCCTCCCCATTATACCAAAAACCAAAGTAGAGGTCCTCCCACACCACCGTCATCCAAATTAGAGTTTCTCCTCTATAAACTACTGAATAATGTGTAGATCCTCCCCACTCTATAACTAAACCATTTAGAGGTCCTCCGTATATTCTCATCAGTTATCATGGAGGTCCTCCCCATGATACTACCAACCAAAGTGGAGGTCCTCCCTCCTCCATCAGTAACTAGTGCAGAGGCCCTCCTCACACCACTATTAACTAACACGGAGGTCCTCTGTTCTATCTCACCAATCAAAGAGTTACTCCTATCCTCACATACACCACCTCACATAGAGATACTCCCCATTCCAAAAACATACCCTGCCCTGAATAACCATCCCGAGGAAGGTGGGAAAACACTCTCCATCGAAGATGAAACAATAGAAAGCACCACATCATCCTTTACCTCTAAAATTCCAATATGATGGATGAATTGACAAGGTAACCTTCATGTAAAATTCTAGATCCTTTGGAAAGAGTTCAGTGATTGTGGTTTACCATCCCGAAAACTGAGATCCATAGGATCCCATATCTATCCATAGATAAGAGCAAGTAGAAAATGTTCTAGTCCCCTTACAGAGATGCACAATGAAACCATCTCCATCAATACTAGTTTTAATCCTCTCTACCTTAGCATAAAAAATTTATTGAGATATTTGGGTCTTGGTTAATTTCATCAAATGTTGAGTACTCTATTGATCCACAGATAGACATTTTCACCCTCTCACGTGATGAAATGGTGAGAATCCTACCCTATATGGAAATGATCTTGAATTTGGATTCAACAACAAGAGATTTCTGAGCATGCAGTGACCATTTTACTCACACATCACTTCCTACTCTATTAGATAAGCAACAAAACAGGTCAACATCAATGCTTCCACCCATATCTTGGCCTGCACCAATTAGTTCCTAGTCCGACAAAGAGTAGGGACATTATTCTGAGTAAGAAGGCATGTGGTATGTTATGTGTGCCGACTAGATATTAGTGGAATTTTATCCAACCACAAACTCTATAATTTTTCATTCCAATGTCACTTAATGATTCATAAGTAGTGTTTTTCTGCTTGATTATCTTGAAAATGTTCCACCGAATTCATTATCATTAGATGAGCTATCCATAAAGCTATAGGAATTTTGATGCCTCCAACCAGCAGTGTAGAAAGGTTGATATGACAACACTCCTGGTAGATCAGCACCTTAATTCATACAGATACATCCATACCCTTTAGTAAATTTTCATCAAGAGACTCATTGTGATTTATTAGGTTATGGAAGAGGTATCTCTGCAAGTACAAATCAGATGTTGGGGGTAGTATGATACTCTCCATTTCAGCCCAATCCTACAACAACAAAAGGACCAACAATCAGGACTCTTTTCTAATGCAAATGATTCTCCTCAAACTACCTCCATGGTAAAATATGTTGTTATAGACCTACCATAGGATCATTAAAACAAGATAACAGATATAGGGTATGATAGAGAACACTTATCACAAGGGGTGGAACATTACCAGGGAGACCCCTCGGTAGGTGTTCTTACTTATCAAAATAAAAATTCACTCGATCTTAGATACCCCCTTAATAAAGTATATATTCCCACCCAATGGAACACAGACAAAGGGAAGGGACATGTTGAACCCTATGACCCATTCAATGTTGCTAAAAAATAGAGACAGAACCCACAATAGTTGCCTTCCTCCAACAGCTTGAGGAATACCAAATGGTCACCACTGATATCATTATTGAGAAAAAACTATACCATAACAATCACATAGGGGACCCCATATCTCCTACTGTGGGGAACCTAGTCCTCCTTGTCTTGATTCCCTAGTTTGAACCCAATGGATCCAAGAATCCAATCTGTGTAGAATATGAGGGATATAGAAATTGACTAAGACATAAGCCACACTACTCACCTAAGTAGTGTGAGAAGAATCACTATCATCCTTGAGATACATTCTAAGTTTATCCCCAAGTTAATGAGACTATAAACAAATTTTTGGCCAGTGAACCTTTCCTAGATTACTTGATAACTACTCTCACTACTTTCCTTGAGGACTTGAAATCATGGAAGGCTGCAATCATGCCTAATAGAATTTTGTACCCATCTTGGTTGGATAATGTACCATCATCCTTGGAGTTTGGTAATCCAAGATTCACCCCATTCAATGATATGGGTGATCCACTACAACATCTAGCCCTTTTCACCACAATGGGTGGTCCAATGTTGGTTACTCTAAAATATAATGAGGCTACCAATCTTTGATGTTTTTTTAGACACTAGAAGGACTTGTGTTCGCCTTGTAAAAATAGATCCCCATAAAATCCATTGACGTTTGGGTGGATATCTGATGATAGTTACTCTACTAGTTCAGCACCACCATGTGCAAGACACGAATCATTGACCTCTTCGAGTGCAAAAAAAATCATGATAAGAAAGTTTCCAACTCTTTCACTATGTGTAAATTTTTCACTTACTCTCAATATTTTCCTATCTAAGTAAAATCTACTAACAATGTTCATATAGAATATCAAGAATGATATGTTCCCTACACTCATCTCCTAAAACTACCACGGTGGATTTTGGGAGTTCTTTGGAAATCCATTGCATCTGGAAGGAGCCTTGCAACAGACTGGACAACAATTGTGCCCATTTATCATTCCAAATCATGTGAGAATACATGAAATAATAAATAATTCTGATGTTTTGAATTAAGATATTCTTATACTGGTTTATCTATTTTCCCCTTTTCTAGAAGATCCTCTCAAACTAAATCCCTACAATGAAAATCATCACCTCGAATAGATCTTCATGGAACCTTCTTACCAAAACTAGCTACCTCGATAAGAGAATATGGCTCCATTAACTCATTAAGGATAGACTCTCAAAGATAATTTCCCATACATAAGAAACCTAACATATTCCTTCATGGATTTAGAGGTCCTGATCTACAAAATTTATTCCTTTGATAATGGAATTATGAAATATCCAGAGTGCAAGACAACTTGGAGGCCAGACTCATAGGCCTCCCCAACCATTTCCTATACCATTTGATCCTCAAACACACCAACATGGAATTTTTCATGTTTAATGATTGGATCCATGGACAAGTGGATTGTGTAATGGTCATGTTGGGTGACGTTCTAACATAAGTGATACATGTTTCTTCTCACCCAAACAACATTGGTGAAGACTCTGGTGAATGGAATCAAGTTCGTATCCATATGAAACATAATAATGATAGTTGGATGTATCACAAGGTAGTCTCTCATGCCCATGGAATCATATATTCCTATTTAAGAAATCCTAGACCTCCTATAATCACCACATATCCCTTGAATGCTACCTTCAAATCTACCTCTTAGCCTTCTAAGTTTGGGATGAATAAGAATTGACAATGAATGGGAAATAATAATCCCATACCTATACCAAATCCATTTCACACCCTTGGAAATTATATTACCCCTGAGTTGGTAGTTCTTCCCAAAGTCTTCCCATCTCTTGATTACTCCACATATGTTGAGAAGCAGTTTGGATCTGTGAATTCCATCGAGTTGGTAGACTACTTCACAATTCTTTACAGTGAGTCTGGTGCCTCTGGACAACGTAATTAAAGGAGAGGTATAAGATATGTGAGCTGAAAAAATTCTCAATCCAGTATTTCACTCCATGACATTCATCATAAGGAGATTAGTTAGTATGTTTTAAATAGATCTTAATAAGAACAATACTTTCAGTCTACCCTAACAGGTACGCTTTCATAGCTAACTATTTTAGTTGACTGAGTAGCTCATCCATGATCATGTTGGGATCATCCATTTCCATCAAGGTCCTGACCTCAACCAACCGATAGTGAAACAATAGTTTCTCAGAGAAGGACTTTTATTTAGTAATATAATATTTTCTCCACTAAATAGACTCTATTGGTTCATCTGGTAGAACTCGCTACACCCCTACCAAATAGAGATCCTTTAAAGGAAAAACATGCCCACTTCCTGAAAGTATGATGTGTTAAAGCACCATGATGGAATAGCAAAAGGATTCAGATCATAGAATCTCTACATATATTAAATTAAATGCATGATCCCCATGCTAATTCTTTGAAAAACCCTTTGGTTTGTCATATAGGGGAACAGACTACTAATTTACATAAAATAACAGTTCAATGTACAAGAGATATGATGATACCTAGTGTATACTAGCTATAGAATCAACCTCATCCAAGACTCTCCATAAGCTAGGGATGAAAGTGGTGGATATTAATCCATCCAACGTTACAATTCAAGGATATAATAAGAGTGAAAAGAAACCACATGGAAATATTTAGCTAAATATCCATTTTTGGGGATTCATATCAAGCACTAAATTAATGGTTCTCCCACATGATACCACTTACAACACGCTTATTGTAAGACCCTGAATTCATTTGATGTAGTGGTCCCCTCCTCATATCATAAATTCCTTAAATACTCTCACATAAATCATATATGTGTACTCTAGGGTGTTGTTCCCCATATGACTCTTATTAGGCCTATTATCTTGAAGTTGGATATTACAAGAAGAAAGGAAAGTAGGTCTATATTGAATGGTCTTAGCACATCACTGCTCCTAATGATTTGAAAGCCACTGTATTGAATCCATTGGTAGTCATGAATGATATCTTCTCTCTCTCAATTAATTGTTTAGAACCCAAAACACTAGACCTATGGGTGTTTTTTTGTCTCTAATAAAAAGGTTTTTTGTTTCCCTTGGAAAATGGAGGGCTCACATATTAACTGATACTCCTACAATAGACAGACCCAAATGATACAACAAGGTGAAGTCCCAAGTGTTTTTTCCTATTCCCACCAATCCATGGCATTCCCTCTTGTTCCTCAAAGGAGTGATGTCTTGATAAAGAGTGACTCATCAATATTTCATTGACATCTATCATGGACCTTGTGGTCATTTTCCAAATGGAAATGGATTTATGGCTTCTTGAACCATAGTCTTAGTACAATGGGAACCCCTCATTGAGATTTACATGTTGATCAGATCAGACACTAGCACATCCCTGGATTTACTAGCTTAAATGAGCCACCTCCTCCCATTGGTTACGCTATCTTAGAATATGAAGAGGAATTGGAAGATGACATACCTACATTTGAATAGGGTGTATTCACCACTGCTGATGAGTTTACTCAAGTGAACCTTCTTACCATGGGTGATCATACACTACAATAAACTACATTTATACCAATGATTTTTTTTCCAAAATGTTGATACAGAAAACAAATAGTGGCCCCATATTAATGTTTTGGAAAAACCATTGGTATTGGCACCCTATACCAATGGTTTTGGGAAAACGTTTGGTATAACTTCAATAAAATGACCCTATATGAACGGTTTAGCTAAAAATGTTGGTATAGGTTCTATTTAATGACCCTATAACAATGGTTTTTTGAAACAAAACGTTAGTATAGGTCCCAAAATTTAAAATACCTATACCAACAGTTTCAAAAACCATTATTATAGGTATTTTTATATTTAACAAATTATTTTATCAAATAATGTTTTATACATCTAAAATTAATTTACTTAAAAATATAAAATTAAATATTTTTCTAGTTATGTTTCAAAAAAAACATTGTATCATAATGGTTAGGTCATTGAGATATAAATCGGAGGTCCAAGGATGAAAACCAGATGAGATTTATTTTGACTTACCATTACCAATGATTTTCAAAACTATTGGTATAGGTATTTCATATTACCTATAAAAATGGTTTTGAAACCATTAGAATATCCCACCTATAATAATAGTCCCCCATAACCATTGGTATAGGTCTATACTGATGCCAGACAAGCAAACAACCACCCAAACCATTGGTATAGCCTATACCAATGGTTTTGGGACCTATACCAACTATTCCAAACCATTGGTATGGAATTATTTTATAATAGTGATAGGATAATGCTGATCAGTGCATCGATGTTTCTAGAGGAATAAAAGTAGTATGTGACCTTCCTAAAATAGCACTATAATGTATTCGACTGGAGATATAAAGGGATTCTAGGGATAGATCATCAGGTAATTATTTATCATCTTGGCCTCCTAGTGAGTTGTCACAATTTTGAGAATATTTCTTAAAAGATACACTCTTCTAATGATACTATGGTCAAGTATGAAGTATACAATATTTTCAAAGATTACTTTTTTAGGGAGGTCCAATTCCTCAAATGGATTACCAATGTTGTCCAAGCCAGGAAGTAAAGTAGGAAAATTAGGGTTTGTATCGACATCTGAGACCTCAACCGACACAATATAAAGGATAACTATCCCCTTCTAGTGAGAAGTTTTTTGATTAATGATACAATATGTTTTTATGCCCTCTTCTTCCTCATTGAATATTCCATGAATAATTATATCTATATGTCCCCTCGGGATGATGATTACACTATCAAGGTGACCCAAGGGGATTTCTATTATTTGGTGATTCCCTTCAGCTTAAATTTTTTTGGAGAAACTTATAGTTGGCCACACACCACAACTTTAATAAAATTATTAGGACATTTGTTGAGATAACATGGAAGGCTTGGTTGTAAAATTCCACCAACATCAGTACCATCTCAAGGATCTTGAGAAACTATTCAGATTTCTCTACTCCCAGTGCTTGAAGATGAACCCCTTGAAGGGAACATTTGGGGTTAACCCTAGGATACTACACATCTTCATCATAAGATATAGATACATCAATATTGACCCAAATAAGATCAAGGTCATCAACCATATGCTTCTCCTGAGCAACCACCAAGAGTTATGAGGGCCTAAGGCCACTTAGCCTATATACGTTGATTTATTGAAAATATGGTTAGAATGTTTGATCACATATTAAGGCTCATGAGGAATGGAATCTTTTACCAATGGATTAGGTAGTGACAGACTATTTTTAGGACATCAAGTAGTACCTGGTACAACAAATAGTTCTGATATCACCCATCTCAGGGAATCCTCTCGTAATTTTCTTGAATGCCCTAGAATGGTCCTTCAATACACTTCTAACTCATAAATAAATAATCCAGGGGAAAATGTACCATACTATATCATTCTTATGATCCTCAACATGGAGACCAGATACTCCACTTTAGAGAAAACTTTCAACAAAATAGTTTTTAAAGTGAAAAATTTGTAACATTATATGCATCATCATGAGGTACATATAGTGTTATGGTGATTTTGTCCCATAATCATACTAATTTTGGTAAAATATTTCTTTAACAAGACTAATAATATAATATGAATCATGGGGGTGATAGTAGCTATAGATGAGAACATTTCTGAAGTATCAATAGTCAAAGAAGAATTTTATAGTGGGAAAAATATTTGAATAAATAAAATAAGTTTGTGTGAGGTGTGATTAAGAATAATATATATATAATTAATAGCATGCATTCATAGTTTCTAAAATTCAATTTTATCTGAAATAATGAAATTTTCAAAAAGGTATTTATTTAAAATGATAAGCTAATTTTTCTAAAGATGAAATTAAATCATGTAAATTTAAGAATCCTAGGATCATGGACAGTGGTTGTTCTTCTTATATGATTACCGATTTAAAAAATCTATATAGTTATAAATATATGAAGTATGAGATATATATTTTGGTATTGATATCAAATTATGTCTCAAAAGAGTTTGAATGGCCAAAATTAGGAAAATTCAGATTTGTCGTATTAATGATTTATTTATTTATTGAATAAAATATAAAGTTGTAAGTGTATCAAAAATATATGATTATTTAAATTAGTTAATACGCTTATATAATATTTTTTCTTTGAAGTGGTTATGATTTTATTATTTATAAAAAAGGGTTTTAAAACTCAGGTAACCTATTTTAAGTTTTAGAATCTATCTTGAATTGTTAATTGAACATGAAATATAAAAATAATTTATGGAATAGAAGTAATATTCATCATGAACAAAAAAATATAAGGTAGTTTATTAGAGAATATGATTTTAAACCTATCCCAGATCTAATAGATGAATATATTAATATTTCTAAAATATGTAAAAAGGTAAAATATCGAAAGAAAAAATATCCCAAGGGAGTTTACATTATGATTAAAAAACATTGGATCTTGTCCACCTTGATGTTTGTGGACTTGTAAAATTAATTAGAAAAATGGGGGGAAATAATTCATCACCCTTAATTATTACTTAAGTTGAATTAAATTTATCATGTTCATGAATTACATATATTGATCCTTGGAAATATTCAAATTCATTTTAGGACTTGCGGAAAAAACAAAAAAATCGCTTGATGAGTTTATGATTTGAAAAAAATAGAATATTAATACAAACTATTCATATAATATATTTATAATAAAAAAATTAGGCATGACTTAAATTATCCATATACTTCCTAACAAGACAGAGGGTCCAATAGAAGAATATAATACTTTTTTATGTCCATAAATATGATTTTGAGAATGACATAAAAACATATTTCAAGATATAAGAAATTAAAACTATTGAAATTATAAAAAGAATATGTCTTTTGAAAAAAAAATCATTTATTACTACTTAAAATATTTTATTAAAGAAGAATTGAAATGTAAAACAATTCATAGATTTAGGGAATGAGCGATTGATCAAAATTATAGGTGGTTGTGGTGGTATGTTTGATGAAAAGAAATAAGATGGAATATTTCCAGGTTATATAGGAAATAGAATTTCTTAGAGATGCTTAAATAACAAGCATGAGTGGAATGCGGTAATTTATTAGTGTCTACGAAATATAAAAAATAAATATTTATATCATGGAACATGATGAGGATGATGTTCTTAGTATTAAACATGTCAAAGATACTGAAGAAGATATAAATATTCAAGGACAAGGTGTATACTATTCTTTTTTCCACTGATGACGACAATGTACTAAAATAAATATGAATAAATGGAATATTATAGAATCATATTGATTTTGAAAATATTATTGGATATATGAATCAAGGATTTCAGAGTAAAATAAAAAACAAAGAAATAATTCACACTATTTTTTTGTGAAATTCTAAACCTAAAACTATTAAAGGGTATTTTGAGCATAAATAATGGATTCAATCTATGAATGTGGATCTAGATCATATATAAAATAATGAATCATGAGAGCTTATTATATTCAAAATGGGAGAAATTTTATTTTTTTCTAAAAGGGTTTTTATTAATATTATATATGATAAAGATGAAGTTTCTAGAAACAAATCAAGGCCGATATGTAGTGGGTAGTCACAGATTTATGGAAGTAACTGTATTAAACCTTTTTTCTAGTTTTATACATCATGATACCGTATGTGTATTTATAGATGGTTTTTTCATGTTATATTTCATTGAATAAATTAAAATAATCTCATTCACATTCTCTTTGACTTTATTAACAAAAATAAGGTAAAAGAGATTAATATTTTTGGTTTATTTCCTTGATTGAGGGGATAAAATCAATTTGTGATATTGAATTAAAAACTGTAATTTATTTTATTGGTATTGATAAAAAATACAAATGGGGGTTTTTTGAACCCACTTGAGGGTGATATTTTATTTATTATAAATACATGTTGTTGTGGTGATTGAATTTGTTTGAGAGGTTATTGGATTAATTGAATGTTTCCTAAGAAATCTTGTAGTGGTTCTGATATGGTATTCAAAATGGCTAATAATTTTCTATGAAGGATAAAATTTGGCTAAGTAAACAACTCATTAGAGTCACCTAAAGTAAAATTGAAGTATTACCAAAGGAATTTTATAAGTGTAATAATCATCTAGAAAGTTTATAATAGACATTTTAAATTTGAAAAGGGTCATTTGGTATTTAGAAATATTCATTTGAAATTTTATATGGTTTCCTTGATGTTTCATATGGTTCACTTAGATTTCTTAACAAAATTAGAAAAGTTGATATTTTTTTAAGAGACATCTACAGGATCATAAGAGTAAATGCAATTTTTTAAGGGCCGACTACTAGTTTGTAAGAGTAAATATAAGGTAGATAAAATTTCATAAGATTCATCTACAAGGTTTTTAAGAGTAACTTACTCATTTTCAAGGATAAAAAATATATTTTTTAAAAGTATATCTGTTAGCGAAAATTTGTGGAGGTCAAAATCTTGATGATAATGTTATGTGATTTAATTTAGATGATGTCATGTTATTTTTTAGAGTTAAATTTCATGATTCATAATATAAATCCATGATTCAAGATAAATAAAATGGAGATAAATAATGTGGAAGAATGAGTTTCGAGGACATGAAGAGTTAACCACCCAATAAATAAATATACAAAGAACTACCAACTAAAGATAGTCATAATACTCATGTAGAAATCACTCCCAAAGGAAAGATTCATGCTACAGTTAACGATAAATAATTTGATTTAGGGATATATTTACATATAAATAGATGATTCCATGATGTTATAAAAAAACCTCATGTTTTCATGTATTTATGATTTTTAATGTTCATGTGGTTTTTATGGAGACATTAATGAGATAGTATACCATCATAATTATAATTATCATGAAAAGTTGAAGATTATTACTTCATGATGTTTTTTTTATAAGATATTACTATTTAGTAGTTATTTTTTAAGAATATAAATAAAGGAAAATTAATATGATGAATATCATATAAATTAAATATGTGAATAGTTTTTTGAATATATGAGAAATTAAAGGAAGAATGTTTTGTTGTTTGAAAGACATAAGTTACAACAATTTGTGGATAATTATGATATTTTTGAATAGCTGATCTGATTTTTGTATGAATATAAGAGGAGGATGATAAAAAAATATTTATACCATTTTTTAGGCTTCAATATAAAATTTTGATCATTCACCAATAGAAAGGATTTTTGATAGGTACTGATTTAATAGTACGATTAGAGTAGACATTTTTAATGGGTCAAAGGAATATACTTTCTTATTGCCACTTCTTGATAACAATAATAATAGTTTTTTTGTCCATGGGATACAAAACACAACAGACTAGAGACATATTCATCCCTTTAGAAGGGAAAAATCATTAATAAAATTGTTTTGTTCCTTTCATTAGCAACAATGTAGTGAGTTTAAAATAATTTTTTGATTAACCATGATTGTGTTTTAATTAGAAAATAATAATATAAACATTGATACCCCCAAAATGTTTATCATCATTCAAGTGATTCTTTCATAAGATATATTCAGGTAGATCCTAGAGGATGATATGAAATCATGGGGTGTTGTATGTTACTTGGTTCCAGTGATCAGAGTTTGATATGGGTTTAAGGGACCAAGTGGTTTACCTAATGGCTGAATGGGACAAGAGTGTTCTGTTTAGCATGATATTCATATTTCAAAAAAATATACATGTGGAGTTAGGAATTTTAATCTAGATATATGTTCATACAAGTTATAGGACACATAGAAAGGCTTTATTTTGATAGTTCCATGGGAAGAGCTTGTGAACCTATGGGATGGGTAGCATGCCCTTATTATTATTATTAAATATGTGTGTTTAGTTGTGTGATTTTGGGTGATGGGACTAGATGAGTGGACTCTTCCCTAGGTATGTTTATAGTGATTGAGATATAGTTAGAGATGTATGTGGTTTCCTATAGATATATTATTCTATTAAATAGGTTTTTTTTCAAGACTTTATTGTGTTCCTTTCTGTGAAATGGAATGTGCTGGGTACTTTTAGTGTGATCTTCCATACAGGGGAGTGGGTTTGGTAATTTTAGTGTTTCCTTCCCTTTGGTTGAATGGGTTGATATCTATTCAGTATTCCATTCGCTATGGGCAATGGTTTGGGTAGTTTTAGTGTTACATTTCCTATTAGGAAGTGGATTGGAATATATTTAGTTGACCCTTCCCTATGGGACATGAGGTTGGTACTTTCAATACACACTTCCCTACAATGGAATGGGTTGAGTGTTATTTAGTGTGCCATTTATTATCGATAATGGGATGACTGATTCTAGTGTTCCAATCCCTAATGAGTGAGTGGGTTGGGATCTATTTAGTGTGCTCTTTATAGTGAGGGAATGGATTGGGATCTATTAAATCTCTCTTTACCTCGTAGGAAATGGGTTGGGTATTATTTATTATAGCCTTCACAATGGGGAGTGGATTTGGTACTATTAATGAGACCTTCTCTATAAGGAAATGGGTTATGATCTATAAATGAGAACTTCCCTATGAGGTATTGACATGGGTACCAATATGTGTGACTTAACCTAAGTGTTCATTTTTTGTTCAAGACTAGTGGTAAAAGAGGATGACCTTTTTATATAGTCTGAAATAGGTTTGGTCGTTTGTCATTGTGGCCTAGTAAGCACATGATGGCCCCAAAGGCATGTTATGGTCAAATTTTTATATTTTTTCAGGTATATACATGTTTTTTATCATACATATCAGAGGAAATCAGTGAGACCTTACTATTTTTTCCCAAACCCTTTATGAGAACTATATTTTTTATGAAAACTGTATTTTTTCTTTATATGTTTATTATAGATGTGGAGTGAATCGGGCTAGAAAATCTTGAGGAGATTTGACACTGGGATAGAGATGATACTTGTGTATGGAATTAGAGTCCCATATTCATTTTATAATATTAATATTTATTGATTTTACTAATGAGAAATAAGTTGAGGTGTGTCTGTATGTTTCCAAATTCCATTTGATATAGTTTATATGTGTTCTATTTATTCTATGTACTATGAATGATTATTGTGGATGTTATTTAATTATTTTTATTACTATTTATAGTTATTATATTGGGTTAATAGTCTCCCAAATGTATGATTTATTCCCAAGGAGCTAGTTATCTAACTCACCCTCACGAGGAAATGCACCTTAGTTCATGTAATGCTCCATCCAGGACATTGATTAGTGGTCTCATGTCTGGGAATGACCTGGTGCATCCCATTTTCAAGGGTGTGGTTCTTGGGAATATCTCAATGCAGAACCTATGTAATGTAGTGATATTTATAACTCTTATTTTTATGTGAAAGTATGAATTATTTCATGGTATGATGGTTTTTGGATAATTATAAAATCTTTCATAACTTACCATTACATATCACCTAGTTGTATACTGATTGTTATGTATGTTTTTATAATTTTCCATTTTTTTATTTTTATATTACTGAATACAGAGATAATCATTTCATGGTGGTTATTTGAAGGTAAAAATGGTTGTTTTATATGAATCAAAATAGAATATACCAGACAATGGTCTTGTAGTGGTGACTATTAATGGATCAACGCACCATGTTCCATGACATAGTCAAGAAATATGGTCATTTTCTGAAGTCCATGAAACATAAGAGAGGATGTTACCCAATGATTGAAATGAAAATATGTATTTTTAGTCATTATATAATATCTAAACATTGATTCATATAACATGGAACATAACATATAATATGGATAAAATCAATGCTCAAAATAGCAAGGGTATACCACATCATTGTGTTGGTGGTTTTGACATTTAAGGTGGTTAAATTGACCACTATATTCTTGGGGGTGTGGTGATTTTAAAAGGATGAGATTTTTAATCATGTTGTATTCAACGTTTCGAAGGCCATTTTAGATATCGTTATGCAGTTGTGAAAGGACATCAAGATTATTCTATAAATAAGTGTCAGATTCCATTATAATGATTTTTATTACATTAATCTAAAACCTATATAACCACATTCCTTCCATGGTGCCACCCAACCACCTCATTATCTGGTATTGAAAAAGAATGATGTTTTTGGAATATTTTATTGATAATAAATGATTTAATTATCTTAAATTAAGTTTTAATTGATTATTTGATCATAATTCTTAATTACAGTAAGAAATTAAATAATTCATGGAAATTCATGTTCTTACATTTCAATTTCAATCTCATATTTTTGTATAAAAATTTTCCTTATATAAAATTTTAATTTTAACTTTTTTTACAAAATTAAAAAAATGTGTGATATTTTATATTTGTTGACCTAAATCATAATCGAATGTTTTTATGGAATAATAGGCCGTGATATGATAGATTGTTATATTTGGATATCACCTTAATGTTTAGAAAATAACTTTTTCATAATTTCACATATCAAGGTGAAATTCTTACACATGTTATCGAATGTAAGAATAAATATTTTTTTCAGGGTATCCACATATATTGTTGAATTTTTAACGGTAAAATATGTGAAAAAGAATTAATATTATTTTTCAGTTGATTTCAAACATTTTATTTCATGTGATTGGTAAATTTAGAAACCCCCAACCCCACACACACATTACAAAAAATATTTATATTCACATTTTGAGGAGTTTATTCATCCATTATGAGGTTGAGTAAAAAGGATATGTGGTTTAACTCCATTTATCTAAGAATTGGAATAAGGATAGATCTTGATTAGAGGATCTATTTATTAATATATTATTATTATTCTTCACAATGTATCTTTCATTTATTATAATATAATTCTCTTCAAATATCAATTTTCTTTTAATTTATTATGTTGTATACTTCATAAATTCAATTATTTAGTCCGAAATCTAATAGAATAAACAAAATTGGGAAATCCATTTTAGCAAAATTTATTTTTTCTAATTTTTCTATGATGACCCATCCGCCCATAGAGCTATAGTTATTTTATGATATATCTAAATTAAACATTTTTAGATCGATTATTTTTTATCTAATGATCATAAAAATTTATAATTAATTTTATTTGGATAATTTATTTTAGTATTTAAAAAATCCTCAATTAAAAACAATTATCAAATAAATCAAGACATAAGGTAATGTGAGAATTGTAGGAGTACAATTTTTATTGGTAAAAAAATAACAATAAAAATTTATAGAGTTACAATATAATCCCTAAACTCAAATCCTTCACATTTATAGAGTTTAGATGTTCCTTTATTCACTATATGATAAATGTTTTCATTGGAACAATATTCAATGTAGGTTTCCATGACTAATCATCACAAGGTAGGACATGGACTTAAATGATTCATTTTATTATAGGAAATTTTACTTTCATAGGATTTGGAAGATAACAAATAAGGTTATCCTAATTTCTTGAATCATAAATCCAATGATAATAATGAAAAATAAATTATAGAGGTTTTTTAGATTGGTTTCAATTTAGATAATAAATTTTCTAAATAAAAAACATATCATATTCTAATCTTAATTTACTTCTATATTATTAATTCTTCAATAAACTCCACCTAATCATTGGGATTTTTTAATTTCAATTTCGGTAACAAATAATCAAAACCCCATATTTATTTTTTTATACGATTAATATTTTTCCACTAGATTCATTCAATCGTAAAAGAAAATTAATTCACTTCCTCTTAAATATAACAACCTAGTTTAGCAACTTTGATACACTTATTAAAACTAAAATATATATTTTTTGAGAGTTCCCATGAAAATTCTCATTTATCTATAATTTTACCATGTCTTTTTTATGAAAATATTCATTTATATTTTCACACTAATTTATATTTTTTCTTCCTGATGATTTAATAAATGAACCAATCATAACCTACCTCACATAAAAATAAATTTTACTATTAACTCAATAATAATTTTAACCTTAAGTTAAAATCATCTATGAAAAATGTATCCATCTCTATAGGCTTTTAAAAATAAATAATTCAACATAAAATGAGAAATAAAATTATTTTTAGTAAAAAGGAAATTTTAAATTTTATTTTGGTGGAAAAGGGTTGGTCGATGATGTCATTTAATAATTTAATGCCAAAGCAAGTATTTTTTTACTCTTATATACAATTTCATGAATATTGAAGTGAAAAAACATGAAATATACCTAAATAAATTAAATAATAAATAATTTTCATCAAATTATCATATATTGATATATACCATATTAAAAAAATAAATTTAATGAATGAATTTATACTTATCCTCCCCTTTTAATTTTTTATCTTTTTTTAAGGAATATGAGAAGAATATGGTGTGTTGTGAACAATTTTTAATTAATGAAATTTTATCATTGAAAGGTTCATGATTCCTAAATTTTATCATAATGAATAATGATTTTTGGTCCACCACTAGGAGTTGAGCTTGACCCTATACACATTTTGAGGATATGGGAAGGAGAATCTATGATCCTTGGTGATCATTTTGGTGAACATCATATGAGGAGTGTGAATATCCATTAATATGATCTATTAATTCATTCAATACGTAAATACATTAATTTTTTTGAGAATAAACTCAAGATCGAATGACTTGATCATCCTGGTACATTTATTCAAGCCAATAGAGATTATATCAACTAAATATTCTTCACATATCTTCAAGATTCAGATTCTAGAAGAGTTCCCCAAAAAACTATTTTTCTCTAGGTATATGCAGGGCCTAGAAGTGACTTCCAATAGACTGTATCCATGTAAATTTTCTATTTCTTGAAGTATTATTATTTTTATAGGTGAAAATACTTGAAATTTTGATGATATTGATCAATTTTTACCCTTAATATAGGGGTTTTCTAACTTAAAATTCCCACATGTTGGTTGTGGATTCATCTAAATTTTTTCTACTGAGGAACTCCATAAAATTGAAAGGGGTAATTTTTTACTTTATCTTAAACCAGTTATCTTATTTATTCAAGAATTTATTTCTAATTTCCACCCATTTTAAATCAAAACATTTGGGTAAAAATCGATGGATTAAATTGGATCTTGTGGAACCCTAAAATATTAAAAAAATCCTTAATTAATTGGTGTCCCAATAAAAATGTATAAGGAGAATAAAAAATGTTAACATGGGTATTTTTCATGGGTATTAGTTGAGTTTTATTTTAATTATATGCTGACTAAAATAGTATTTTTGGATACACATGATGATGAATTAATTCTTAGTCTTATTTACGAGAAGCTACCAAAACTTTATTCAATATCTAAGAACATTTTTCATTAGAAAAGTTACTATAGAAGGGAAATAACATGATATTTATGTTATTTATCTAGGCATGATTTGTCTCACTCTAGGTTAAAAATTTCTCAAACCCCTAGAGTATTAGAGTAGGCGAACAAAATAGGATCTAATGTTGGTTATTAGGTTGGTGAATGTGGTTATCTTATATCAAATATGGAAAAAGATTATTTACATTTGATTCAAGTCCTTGTAGAAAATTATCATGTTGAGGATCCAAGAGAAATATCTAAGGCCTCATATTTACAACAATCTCATAATGTGGTATTTTTCATTTGGTGGATGATAAAATAGTTTTTTAGAGATATGTGATGATTTTTTGCAATGATCATGTCTGGGTCAGGAATCCAGCTAGGTCTCCAATAGATTGCATAGCTCCTACCTATTGAAAAAGGTATTAGATAATATTAATAATGTTGGTCCTATTTTATTATGTTCATGTTTTCTAAAATGAAGTGCACAAAGATAAGGAATGGATTTCAAAAAAAAATATTTTTCTAGAGAACTAGAAAATTAAGCTGGAGTGATCATTGAAAGGAAATCATCTATGGTTTATTGAATACCTTATAAATGTGGATATGTTTTATTAGTTATTGTCATAGATAAGGTTATTAAAGGGGAAATTAGAGTTCCCAGCTTACCTATTAATCATCAAAGTTGATATAGGTGTGGGATTCTATTTTATCCAAATATTTTGGGAATTATTTATGGCCACTTAGAAAATATGAATTTAATGTATATCCTAGTATGTGAACATTAACGAATCTTCTATTTTAGTCTCTCATTGCATTGATGAGATGAAAAGGAAATGTAAAAAATAAAATATTGTGGGATAATGGTAAGATGTGTAGGATGATGATCTAGAAATGAAGCGGTCCTATAGAGTTCTTATTATAAAAGGTATGAAGAATGAGGCTGGTGGTTTTTCATCTCTTCTAATGTAGAATTCAAGACTAAGGAATAATAACTCACATATAAAACCCACCATAACTACTAGATTTATATCTTCTATATATGGGTGTAAACCTCAATATAGCTACTTCAGTTCATCAGAAGATGATTTAGACTAGGGTGAGGAATATGAAGATTGTGATCATTTGGAATATGAGATTTAATATTTTTAATTTTTTTTTGTTTGAATGAGAGTAAGTATTTAGGTTTGGACCATAAATTCTAATGAATAACTACTCTGGGAGTCTCTCCCTAGAGTTCTCTGATGAATAATTCCCCTACACCAATAAATTATGGGATTTTCAGGCCATCACCGCCATGGTTAATTCTTGGGAGTGATCGAGGAGGGCTCCCAAAATGTCTCGTCAATTCCAGCATTGGTTGGTCTCACAAGTCAAATATAGGGTTGACTTCATCGTTGTTCCTCCCACCCTAGTCTAGAGTACTTGATGCCAACATTGGGGATATACCTAAGTCACCGCCAATAGTTGAATAGTGATCCATCTTTTACTACTTGGGATTGAGACCCTAGCTGACTAACTGGCATGCTGGGTGGACTCTCTCAATCTCTAAAACCACCAAGATCTGTTATGGGAAAACCTATGGTAAAGAGAATCACTATAGAGCTCCTCCCTACACCACCACTAGTTGGCATAGAAGATCTCCTCGATCCATCAAAAACCAAAGTGGAGGGACTCCTTGCACAATCAACAACCAAAGTAGATGTCCTACCCACTCTACCAAAAACCAAAGTAGAGGTACTCCCCACCCCACCATCATCCAATGTAGAGTTTCTCCTCTATAAACTATTGAATAAAGTGGAGATCCTCTCCACCCTATCACTAACCCATATAGAGGTCCTCCGTATGTTCTAATCAGTTATCATGGTGGTCCTCCCCATGCTGCTACCAACCAAAGTGGGGTTCCTCCCTGCTCTACCAAATAACAAGTGCATAGTCCCTCCTCACACCACCATTAACCAACACAGAGGTCCTCCCCTCTATCTCACCAATCAAAGAGTTTTTCCTCTCCTCACATACGCTACCTAGAATAGAGATACTCCCCGTTCCAAAAAACATACCCCGCCCTGAATAACCATCCCGAGGAAGGTGGGAAAACACTCTCCATCAAAGACTAAACCATGGAAAGCACCACATCATCCTTTACCTCTCAAATTCCAATATGATGGATGAATCGAAAATGGAACCTTCGACTCAAATTCTAGATTCTTTTGAAAAAGTTCAATTATTGAGGTTTACCATCCCGGAAGTTGATATCCATAGGATCCCATGTCCTCCCTAGATACATGAAAGTGGAAAACATTCTAGTCCCCTTATAAGGACTCACAATGAAACCACCTCCATCAATACTAGCTTCAATCCTCTCTACCTTATCATAAAAAAGATAGAGAGATATATGTGTCTTTGTTAATTTCTTTAAATGTTGAGCACTCTGGTGAGCCACGGATATAAACTTTCACCCTCTCACGTAACGCAATGGTGAGCATCAGATCTTATATGGACATGATCTTGAAGTTGGATTCACCACCAAGATATTTATAATCATGCAGTGACCGTTTTACTCACACATCACTCCCTCTTCTATTAGATAAGAAAAAAAACTAGTCAATAAGAATTCTACCAGCTATCTCTTGGCCTACACCAATTGGGGCCTGGTCCGACCAAGAGTCGGTCCATTCCACTAAGCAAGAAGGCATGTGGGATGTTATAGGAGATGCCCAGATATTAGTGGCATTCTATCCCACCGCAAACTCTAGAATTTTTCATTCTGATTTCACTTAATGAGGCCTAGGTAGTGTGTTTCTTCTTGATTATATTGAAAATGTTCCACCACATTCATTATCAATAGATGAGATACCTAGAAAGCTACGCGCTTTTTGATGCATCCAACTAGTAGTGTAGAAAGGTTGATATCACAACACTCATGTTGGATCAGCACCCTAATTCATGTAGATACATCCATGCCCTTTAGTAAATTATCATCAAGAGACTTATTTTTCTTCATTAGGTTATAGTAGAGGCATCTCTTCAAGTAAAAATCAGATGCTGGGGCAGTATGATACTCTCTATTTCAGCCCAATACTACAACAACAAAAGGAACAATAGTCTAGCCTCTTTTCTGATACTAATGATTCACCTCGAACTACCTCCAAGGTAAATTATGTTTTGATAGACCTAACAGAGGATCATTGAAACAAGACAACAAATACAATGTATGATAGAGAAAACCTATCTCAAGGGGTGGCACATTACTAGGGAGACCCCCCCCAGTAGGGGTTCCTACTTGTCAAAAGAGAAATTCACTCGACCTTAGAATACCCCATTAATAAGGTATATATTCCCATGTAATGGTACATAGACAAAGGGAAGGGACATGTTGAACCCTCTAATCCATTCAGTGTTGATAAAAAATAGAGACAGAACCCACAGTAGTTTCCTTCCTCCAGTAGTTTGAGGAATACAAAAGGGTCATCACTGATCTCATTATTGAGACAAACCTAGACACAACAATCCCCTAGGGGACCCCATATATCCTCCAGTGGGGAACCCAGTCGTCCTTATCTAGATTACCTAGTTTGAACCCAATGGATCCATGAATCCAATCTATGTAGAATCTGAGGGATATCGAAAGTGACTAAGACATGAGACACCCTCCTCACCAGAGTAGTGTGAGCAGCATCGCTATCCTCCTTGAGATATAGGCTGAGTTTCTCCCCAAGTTAATGAGACTATAAACACATTGTTGTTTAGTGACCCTCGCCTAGATTACTTGATAGCTACTCTCACTGTTCTCCTTGAGGACTTGGAATCATGGAAGGTTTCAATCGCGCCTAACATAATGTTGTACCCATCATGGTTGCACAACGTACCATCACCCATGGAGTTTGGTAATCCTAGATTCACCCCCATTCAATGAGATGGGTGATCCACTGCAACATCTATCCCTTTTCACCTCAAGGGGTGGTCCAATGTTGGTTACTCTAGAATAGAATGAGGCTACCAAGATTTGATGTTTTTTTTCAGACACTAGAAGGACCCATGTTCTTCTTGTACAAATAGATCTCCATAGTGTCCATTAATGTCTGGGTGGATATCAGATGATAGTCACTCTACTATTTCAACACCACCATGTGCAAGACAAGATTCATTGACCTCTTTGAGTGCAAAAAAAAATGCATGATAAGCAATTTCCCAACATTTTCACTATGTAGAAATTTTTCATATACACTCTCAATATGTTGCTATCTAAGTAAAATCTAATAAAAATGTTCATATAGAACACCAAGAATGATATGTTCCCTACACTAATCTCCTAAAACTACCACGGTGGATTTTGGGAGTTCTTTGAAAATGTCTAGAATCTGGAAAGAGTCTTGCAACGGACTAGACAACAATTGTGCCCATTTATCATTCCATGTCTTGTGAGAATACATGAAAAAGTAAAGAAATTTGATGTTGTGAATTAAGAGATTATTATGGTGGTACACCTATTGGCCCCTTTTCTTGAAGATCCTCTACAAGTGAAGCCCTACCAAGAAAAGCCTCACCTCGGATAGTTCTTTAAGGAACCTCCTTGCCAAAAATTACTACCTCGATGGAAGAATATGGCTCCATTACCTCATCAAGGATAGACTCCCAAAGATAATTTTATAGACATAAGAAACCTGAACTATTCCTTCATGGATTCAGATGTCTTGATCTACTTCATTTATTCCTTTGAGAATGGAATTCTGAAATATTAAGACTGTAAGACACCTTGGAGGCCAGACTCACAGATATCCCCAACCATTTACTATACCATTTGATCCTCAGACACACCATCATGGTATGTTTCATGTTTAATTATTGGATTCATGGACAAGTAGATCGTGGATTGATCAAGTTGGATGACGTTACATCATAGGTGATACATGTTTCTACTCACCCAAACAACATTAGTGAAGACTCTTGTGAATGGCAGCAAGTTCCTAGCCATATCACACATAATAATGATAATTGGATGTATCACACGGTAGTCTATCATGACCATGGAATCATCTATTCCTGTTTAAGAAATCATGAACCTCCTACAATAACCACATATCCTTCGAATGATACCTCCAAATCTACATTATAGCCTTTTATGTCTTGGATGAATATGAATAGACAATGAATGGGAAAACATAATCCTATGCCAATGCCAAATCCATTTCACACCCTTGGAAATTATATTCCCCCTGGGTTGGGAGTTCCTCCAAAAGTCTTCCAATATCTCGATTACTCCACATATGGTGAGAAATAGTATGGATCTATGAATTCCATCAAGTTGGTAGACTACTTCACAATTCCTTATAGTGAGTCTGGTGCCTCTGGCCTATGTCATTGAAGGATAGCTATAAGACAAGTGAGATAACAAAATTCTCAATCCAGTGTTTCATTCTAGGAAATTCAACATATATAGATTAATTAGTAGGTTTTGAATAGAACATAATAAGCATAATACTTTCAGTGTTCTCTATTAGGTACGCTTTCCTAGATAACAATGTCAGTTGACCGAGTAGCTCATTTAGGATCATGTTTTGATCATTAATTTTCATCCATGGCCCGACCTCATCCAACTGAAAGTGAAACAACTGTTTCTCAGAGAAGGACTTCTATTTAGTAGTATAATATTTCCTCCACTAACCAGACTCTAGTGGTTCATCTGGTAGAACTTGCATGACCCTACCAAAGAGAGACCATTTAAAGGAAAAAATGCCCAATGTGTGAAAGTATGATGTGTTAAGGCACTGTGATAGAATACCTAAAGGATTTATATCCTAGAATATCTACACATCAAATTAAATTCATGATCCCATTGGAAATTCTTCAAAAAACCCTATGATTTTTCATATAAGGAAATATACAAATAATTTACATCATATACCAGTTCAATGTCTTCGAGATCTGATGCTACCTAGTGTATACTAGCATCAGAGTCAACCTCATTCAAGACTCTCTATAAGCTAGGGATGAAAGAGGTGGATCTTAATCCATCCAACCTAATAATTAATTGATTTAATAAGAGTGAGAAGAAACTACATGGAAATATTAAGAAAAAGATCCATTTTTTGGGGCATCATATCAAGGAATAAGTTAATGGTACTCTCACATGATACCACATACAACTCGCTTTTTGTAAGACCCTAGATTCATTTGATGTAGTGGTCCCCTCCTCATATCATCAATTTCTCAAATACTCCTGCATAAATAATGTTTCTATTCTCTAGGGTGTTGTGTCCCCCTCTGAATCCTTTTCGGCCTATTATCTTAATGTTGGATATTACAAGAAGGAAGGAAAGTAGGTCTATATTGAATGGTCTAAGCACATAAATTCTCCTAATGATTTGAAAGCCAATATATTCAATCCATTGGTAGGCATTAATGATATCTTCTCTCCCTTGATTCATTGGTTAGAACCCAAAACACCGGACCTATGGGTGTTTTTTTGTCTCTAATAAAAAGTGTTTTTGTGTCCTTAGGAAAATGAAGGGCTCAAATATTAACTGAAACTCCTACACTAGATAGAACCAACTGATATAAAAAGGTGATGTCCCAAATGGTTTTTCTTATTCCCACCAATCCCTGGAATTCCCCTATGTTCTCAAAAGGAGGGATGAATTGATATAGAGTGACTCATCTCTATTCCTTTGACATCAAGCATGGACCTTCTGGTCATAAGAAAAATGGAATTGTATTGATAGCTTCTTCAACCACAGTCATAGTACAAAGGTAACCCCTCATTGAGAATTACATGTTGATCAGATCAGAAACCAGAACATCTTCTAGATTAACTAGCTTGAATGAGACACCTCCTCCCATTGGTTACCCAGTCTCTGAAGATGAAGAGGATTTGGAAAACGACATACCTACATTTGAAGAGGGTTTCTTCACCACCGCTGATGAGTTAACTCAAGTGAACCTTCATACCATGGATGATCATAAAATACTATAAACTACACCTATACCAATGGTTTTTTCCAAAACGATGATATAGAAACCATAAAATGACCCCATATAAATGTTTTTGGAAAAAAACATTGGTATTGGAACCCTATACCAATGGTTTTGGGAAAACTATTGGTATGGATTCCATAAAATGACCCTATACCAACGGTTTGGATAAAAATATTGGTATAGGTTCTCTTTAATGACTGAAAATTATATTTTTATTATATCATAATCCCCTTTTAAGGATGAAGGGGAACCTAACATGTCTTCATGGACATAAGACATTAAACTATGCCCCAGAGGTCCAAAATCTATAAAAACAAATCAAAACAACATGGGAAGACCCTCCCCAACATAAAAAAATCAGTCCAGTATCCACCATATCATCGCTACTCGGCTAGGTGTCCCGTGTAGTGATGCATGGGCCTGGTACCGATGGAAAAGGCCATACCCACTCAAACGTATGATTCCAAATAGCCATGATCTGATGAAAACTCAGCTCTAAACCTCATCTGGAATAACCCATGAAGCAGAAAGGGAATCATAGACCCTTGTACCTCTGATCGCACAGTAGAACACACAACCCTAGAAGAATCAATCAGAATCACCCAGATTCACAAAGAAGATTCACCCTAAGAACAATGCACAAAAACCCATCACCAACCATCATAAGAATACCAATATCAACACCATCTAGGAAGAAACTATCATTCAACAGCATTCATAAAATCACAAACATCACCAAACAATAAACCAGTAATAAAATCAAGGAAGATAGCCAGGACCTCCTCCCACCGAGCTATGCCAGATTTGTCGCTAACCACACTAGAAGCACACCAGAGACATCATCACGTCATGCCGCTTCAAGACAACGACCACCCAAACCATTGGTATAGCCTATGACAATTGTTTTTGGATCTATAACAACTGTTCCAACCCATTGGTATGGGGTTATTTTAAAATAGTGATAGGATAATACTAATCAGTGCATCCATTTTTCTAGAAGAATATAAGTAGTATGTGGCCTTCCTAAAATAGCACCATAATTTATTCGGATGGAGATATAAAGAGATGTTAGGGATACATAATCAGTTCATTATTTATCATCTTGTCCTCCTAGTGAGTTATCACGGGTTTGAGAAGCATCCTTGAAAGATACACCCTTCTCCTAATACTATGGTCAAGGATGAAGTTTAAAATCTTATCAAAGATTAATTTTTTAGGGAGGTCCAATACCTCAGATGGATGACCAATATTGTCGAAGTCAGTAATTAAAATAGGAAAATTAGGGTCTGTATCGACATCTAAGACATCAACCAAAACAATATGAAGGATGGCTTTCCCCTTATAGTGAAAACTGTGTTGATTAATGATACAATAGGTTTTTATGCCCTCTCCTTCCTGGATGAATATTCAAAGTATAATTAGATCTATATGGACCCTGAGGATGAGGATTACACCATCAAGGTTCCCCAACGGGATTTCTACTATTAAGTGATTCCCTTCGGCTTGAAAAATGTTGGAGGAACTTATAGTGGGCCATGATCCACATCTTAAATCCAATTATTATTTCATTGGTTGAATGAACATGGAAGAGTTGGTTGTAAAAATCCCACCAACATCATTAACATCTCAAGGATCTTGAGAAATTATTCGGATTTTTCCACTCTAGTGATTGAAGATGAACCCGTTGAATTGAACATTTGGGGTTACCCCTAAGAAATTACTCATCCACATCATAAGATATAGATACATCAAGATTGACCCAAATAAGATCAAGGTCATATACCATATTCCTCTCCTGAGCAACCACCGAGAGTTGTGAGGGACTAAGGCCACATTGCATATATAAACTACTTTATTGAAAATATTGTTAGAATGTTTGATCCCTTATTGAGGAACAAGAAAAATGTATTTGTTTACCAATAGATTAGGTAGTGACAGACTATTTTTAGGATTTCAAGTAGTACCTGGTACAACAAATAGTTTTGATGCCACCCATCTCAGGGAAGCCTCCCATCCCTTTCATGAATGCCCTATAATGGTCCTTTATTACCCATCTAACCCATAAAAAAATAAGGGAGGGTAAAATATCCCATACTATCTCATTCTTATGCTCCTCAACATAGAGACCAGACACTCCGATTTAGAGAATGTTTTCAACAAAATGATCTTTAAAGTGAAAAATATGAAACATTATATGCAGCATCATGAAGTACATATAGTGTATCAAGGGAACCAGTTGAAGTATATCCTCAATATCTACATCATGATGGGATGATTTTCATGTTAGGTAGTGATCCTATAGTAGTTTGATATCATATTTTTCTAGTGGAAGGCTGTCAAAGGATAGGCATTAGAAAACATCCTGGTTGCACATCTGACCCCTGAAGAACATCACCTAGATGTTGATTTCCCAAAATATGCAATAATTTTAATCGATTAGATTGTTCTATGTTGGTATATGAATTTAGATGGTGCCTCCCATATTATAATTGGATGAAGGATCAATAATCCCAAGATCAATAGTGTTGGCATGGGGATCGTCTTCGTCACACTAGTGAAGGTCGTCTTGTTATACTCATTCCTACTGTCAGAAGATTTCACCAACAATGATGTAGAGTATCAAGCTATCATTACATGACATGGGATATCCTTAAATATTTATGTACTTAATTTACATGTAAAGGGAGATTCTGAGTTAGGAATCAAATAGATCAAGAGTGACTATATCATCGAAAAGAAAGATCGTATTCCCATGCTGGAGTATACCTTTTAGATGATGACCCAATTCCCTTCCCATTCAGAGGGGACTTGTGTCCCATGGTCACAAAATGTATGATATAATGCCTTAGAATGTTTTTTGTGACCCTTATCAAATCCAACTTAGATGATTTGGTCAATCATGTTCCACACTAGAGGGCCATCGCTTATGCCGCTTCTGATGACAACAAACAATAGGAAAAACAACTTGCTTCCATAGCTTATAAAACAAGAACCTCAAATACTCCCATAATCAAATAGATGCCTGATTGGATAGATCTTTTAGTGGAGTACATCTAGAAAGTAATTATACCATCGGATAGATTCGAGCATGAGAAAATTGATAGGTGTGTATTCCAGTTTACCCTTCCGAGTGAGCCTAACCTGGAGAAAACCCTTTATAGACATGGGTTTCATGAAATTATCCTTTGTTTCAACCAAATAGATGAGTTAACTGAGGTTATATTTGTAGAGACCCGAAGCCTGACGTACATGGACATTACATTACATTTGCGGAATACTTAGTACATAACAAAAACACACACACAAGGATCGTAATAGTTTAGTGTCTTTGGAAACTCAGAACGTAATCTTCTAATCGTGGTGAAAGATCTTCAACATCTCCTATAAAGATCTTCCTTTTTTTTACCTAAAACCTTTATTTATATCCTGGGGAAAAGAAAACATAAAAGGGTGAGCTCAAATGCTCAGTAAGGGTAAACAAAATAAATATCAATCACATCATATACATAAGCACATAACTTTTGGAAATCTTAACCTGCAAAAGAGATCATAATTTCATGGGGTAAATCATGGCAGTGAAATGTAATCACAATAATCATAACCTAAAACATGAATCTTTGTGGCATTCACACATAATCATAGAGAATCATTTCTTGTTAGTCAAGACTCATTGCCAAGACTATCTTAGTGGACAAAGTCCCTTTCTGAATCGAGTAACCCTCGTATCAGTCCTGTTTCACTGAACCGGTATAACCTACCGTTCCAGCCCTGTCTATCTCATGAGATATAAAATCTTTACCCAATGAATTGGAGGGAGATATAGGTCCCACCCATATCATAATGATACCATTCTTATGCGTGCCACAAAATCATAAATCATACATCATTTCATAACCCATGTAATAAAAATGGGAATCTTAAACATCATGGCATCATAAAACCATTCATATAAGATAAAGGAATTCATAAACATAATTCCATCACAACATAGTCAAATCAATGTAAAAATATGGATAGAAACAGAACCCTTTATTATCTTAGATGGAAAATAATTTTGATAAAACACTTGAATTGAATTCTTGAGGAAAATATCCTTTCTTCTTCAAAATCAATTTCTTTTCACAAAACATCATGAAATTTTAAAAGAAATAGATTTTATTGAAAATAGTCATGAAATCTTTTGGAGGAAGCTTCATGAAAATAAGGCTTTATAAAACCATAAAAATCCATTGGTGCTGTATAAGTTAAAAAAACATTCTTCGTACTTTTGTCAGAAAAGTCAAAAAGTACCTCGTACGAAAAACGACAAAAGATTCCTTTCATATCTTTTACTAAAAACTCACCAAAGGGTAAAATTGGATTTAAACAATTGTAGGTGGATAAAAATAATATTTCATATTGAGGAAACATGGATGTGGATGATAAAATACACCCCAGTAAATTACAAAGTATAAACAATCTCGGATAGAAATGAGATTGTGATATTTCCCTTACCTTAGGTCCGACTTGCTTTGTAAGTGTCCGAACCTCCTCTTCTTTGAAGTGCCTCTTTGAGACCTCCTCTTAGGGCACTAAAATTTGTCTTTGAGGAATACCGGAACCTCTAGGATGTTTCTAGGGAAGTGGAGAAGAGATTTTGGCAGGGGTTGGCCGAGCTTGAGTGCTCAAATTGGTGTGAGGAGGAGGGAGAGGAGGTGTCCTTTTATAGGGGAGGAGAGGGGCACCTTAGGAATATCTCAAAATATTATTTTATATTAAAGTCAAAATCGGTTTATAACGGTTCCAAAGGGTCTTATTTCGAAGCTAAAGTGGGGAAGGGTCGAAATCCTATCAACTAATAAGATTTAGACAAGTTTAGGGTATTATTTTAACCTTATCAATTCGATTTAACTCTAAGTTAAATAATTTAACTTTTACCGTGTCTTTTTGTTTTCTTTCACTATATGGTTAATACACTTACTATAACATGCCAAACGAACCCTAAATTGTTTATTATTAATATATATATCCTTATCTAAGTCATTTGGCCGAACCTTAGATTTTTAGGAATAAAATAACAATTAATAATATAATATTTGATTTAAAAACTACTTTGTGTCAATTTTGACACTATTTGATATATGATTTTTGTGAAAGTCATAACAGAATTATATGTTCGAACCAAGTTGATTAAATCAACACTAATATATCATAGTAACCTATGAAATTAGTGGAATTCATAAAAAGGCTTAAATTACATTTATTTTGGTATTTATATTATCAATTATGTCAATATTTCATTAATAAGATAATTACTGCATCATCTTTGTGTCATATATAAATTAACTTATTTTATGTCTAAAAATTACAAATAAAATACCATCATGTAGGAAATCTTTTTAGATTTCTAATTAATATTTACAATCGAATTTATCTTATGTATAACCCCATATTAAAAATGATTTACTTATTAAACATTGATTTTAACTATTTTAACCCTTCTTTAAATAAATTAATAATAAATGTCCTAATCTAATCCAAGTGGGCCTAAATGGTCATATTTTATTCCTAAGTTTGTTTTTGGTCGAATTACACTTGTCCAATAGAATTAGGACATGTGTTAGGGTAATATTAATATCATATTTACCCTTAGTTACCCTATTTACTATTAACCGCGGTAAAAATAGTAAAAAGTTACTATTCACCAAAAAATTATTTTTATCTCATTGAACCACATTTTACTTACTGATATCAACCGTGTCTATCGGATTTTTGAAATTCCATTCACAGAAGCGGTAAAATTAAGTTTTATGCAAAATTCAGTTTTTTTACCTACCACTTAGTGGTTTCACTATTCATCAAAAATTGAAAGTTTTCAGAAAAATACCAAAATTTCATCCTAAGCTATATTTCATATTCCGAATTCAAAAATGAAGTCTATTTTACCAAATTCATAACATAGAAGTTGCATTAATTAATTTTATAATTAAATCCCGCTGTTAAAACAAATAGCGTGTTTTTAAGAAACAATATCTATCAAAAGATTGACACTTGTTTATGTCTGGTTTAAATGTGCAATTACATCCAATGACCAACATTGTATTAAATTGTAAAAATATATTCTAAATATACTTTAAAACTACTCCAATTAATAATTTATCACTATTAATTATTTCGATTAAAAAAGTTGTTTTTTAATTATAATTTAGTAATTTTCACTATTCATCAGAATATGAAAGTTATCCGAAATGTACCAAAATTTCACCTTAGGCTAAATTTGATACTCCGAATCCAAAAATGAAGTTCATTTTGAAAAATAAGATTTACAGAATTTTAAAAAGTGGTTATTACTATTCATACCGGCTAGTTTTAATAATATTTTAATAGCATATCGTTGTTTAGTGAAACTCGGTATTGCGTATTACACACGCTATCGAGGAAGGTCGTGATTGCGTGTAATGCAAGGAAAGTCAAGGATGCGTGTTGTGCAAGCTCCTTTTGGTGTAGCGTACAACACAAGACATTAATTAAAAAGAATATTTTTTATAAAATCTTGGGCTGTTACATTCTACCCCCCTTAAAATGAATTTCGCCCTCGAAATTCTTCGGGGTTATAAATGGTTTACTATTTGAAAGTTTTTTTAATAGAAACCCACATCGTAAAAAGGAATATCAAAACTAATCTTTAAAAACAAAAGTATGAAACGTAATGGTTACCCAAATAAACTAATCATTGGGTTTCCACATGGGTGAAAATATGGATATGGAAGAGAAATCTAACCATCATGTTCTGATGGAGAGTGGTAGAGAACATGGCTATGGAAAAGCCAATAATCACAAATCCATAAATTTGTGACGATCTAAGGTACCATCCGATTCATCAGGTATAAGATCACTAGGACAACATTTTTGGTTTTCAAGATCATTTCCCTAAAGTTGAAAATTTGAATTAGAATAAATACTTTCTTTATTTTGGTACAATCTCACTGTTGTTCATGCCTTGAACAATTTCCACTTCATCTCTTAAATAAATGAAGTTGAATTTGTTATTCGTGAAGTGTTAGCAGATCATGTGATAGAATGATGGGTCATTCCATCTGTCTCAAACAAAAGGTTAGCAAAAATTATATACATAAGTCGATCTATAGTGAGATAAAGCATATATGGTTCCTAAAATGGACTTATACTTCATATATCATACTGCTTAATATAATAAAACTAGTTTCTACTAAACAGGGACTTCTTGTAGGCCAGTGGTAGGCGATAAAGGCCAGTCGCATTTCGGTTGTGGGTTCGATTCCTACGACCTTGTCCGACGCGATGGGCTGTCGCCCGTCCTGCAGGTTGTTCCTTTTTCTAAAACTATATTACTATAACATCCCATCAATAATATCGAAAAAACTTCTATCCTTAAACAATACTAACTTATGTCCAACATAATCCATTCTAATCTTTAGGCTTATCCATAATACTGCAGTCCACTCTCATAATATAGTGAAAACGATTACCAGAGATTTAATACTATCGTTAATCCCTATATATATGTCTTGTTGGTCACATTCCAAACATTCAAAGGCCTTAATCATGTATTCTCTTGAATACCTTAGTGAAAACATGAATGCAGTTTAAAGTTAACACTTTCCACATACCAAAATCCTCAAAATTCTATATACTCAAACCATGATATCACTTAGTCCTTATATCAATCATGAGCTCATGAATACTATCAAACATATTAGATTCTCTTTATCCCTTCATTATGCGCATATCATCCACTTTCCAAAAAAATATCTGAATAACCTTTCATTGTTACTCATACCATTCATCATAAACTTTCAAAACTTAAGGAAAGACAACAGTGTAACAATCCTTAGATGTCTTTTTATTCTATAGTACAACATTACACTTGATAAACATGTAATCATTCCACTACCTTCTTAAACCATTGACCGAGCTTCAATAATTCTTTCATCTCACATATCATTTGTAGTCTCTTCATCATCATCAACATAAATACTTCCCATACGACCATACTGATTATCTTCATGAGACTTTCCCTTAGGGCATCGGTTTGCATAATGCCCGTACATTCCACATTTAAAACATTTAACCAGTGTTGATGTCGTAGCAATACCATTATCCTCATCCCTGGTGTTAACTGAACCTTTTCCTTTGCACTTACTGGATTTGTGTCCTTCTTTTCCACACCCAAAGCATCTTCCAGTTCCTTTCAAACATTCTCCTTCATGCCTCTTCCCACATGAATTACATAGGGGAAATTGAACTTTCTTTCCTCTATGATCATCATGAAACTCCATCTTTCTCTTATTAGACGAGTCAGGAAACTTACCAAATTTTACTTTATTGATCATATTATGAGATTGCTGATTCGGAATAATAATTATGTTTGGACTTCCAAATCCCATTTCATTATGAAGAATATCATTCCATTGTCCATCATATCCTCCATTATCGTGAATCATCTTGTTTCCAGCCATTCTCTAAAACCCAAAAAGAATAGTGTGAGAGGCAAAAATCATGCTAGGGAAAACAACATAATAAAGGGGTAGTACCCTCAATATCTAACATCTTAGGTTAAATTCTAATATCGTTAGAGCAATTCTAGGACTATAACCTATACGTATACTTAGCCTTAGAGACATCCCTAGACATACCTTAGAAATATCTCTAGGGATCTCACTAACGTTTCCGCATCCTAGTTTCCAAAGGTTGACTAAACCTTTCCTCTGATACCAACTGTAGAGACCCGAAGCCTGACGTACATGGACATTACATTACATTTGCTGTATACTTAGTACATAACAAAAACACACACACAAGGATCGTAATAGTTTAGTGTCTTTGGAAACTCAGAACGTAATCTTCTAATCGTGGTGAAAGATCTTCAACATCTCCTATAAAGATCTTCCTTTTTTTTACCTAAAACCTTTCTTTATATCCTGGGGAAAAGAAAACATAAAAGGGTGAGCTCAAATGCTCAGTAAGGGTAAACAAAATAAATATCAATCACATCATATACATAAGCACATAACTTTTGGAAATCTTAACCTGCAAAAGAGATCATAATTTCATGGGGTAAATCATGGCAGTGAAATGTAATCACAATAATCATAACCTAAAACATGAATCTTTGTGGCATTCACACATAATCATATAGAATCATTTCTTGTTAGTCAAGACTCATTGCCAAGACTATCTTAGTGGACAAAGTCTCTTTCTGAATCGAGTAACCCTCGTTTCAGTCCTGTTTCACTGAACCGGTATAACCTACCGTTCCAGCCCTGTCTATCTCATGAGATATAAAATCTTTACCCAATTAATTGGAGGGAGATATAGGTCCCACCCATCTCATAATGATACCATTATTATGTGTGCCACAAAATCATAAATCATACATCATTTCATAACCCATGTAATAAAAATGGGAATCTTAAACATCATGGCATCATAAAACCATTCATATAAGATAAAGGAATTCATAAACATAATTCCATCACAACATAGTCAAATCAATGTAAAAATATGGATAGAAACAGAACCCTTTATTATCTTAGATGGAAAATAATTTTGATAAAACACTTGAATTGAATTCTTGAGGAAAATATCCTTTCTTCTTCAAAATCAATTTCTTTTCACAAAACATCATGAAATTTTAAAAGAAAGAGATTTTATTGAAAATAGTCATGAAATCTTTTGGAGGAAGCTTCATGAAAATAAGGCTTTATAAAACTGTAAAAATACATTGGTGCTGTATAAGTTAAAAAAAACGTTCTTCGTACTTTTGTCAGAAAAGTCAAAAAGTACCTCGTACGAAAAACGACAAAAGTTTCCTTTCATATCTTTTACTAAAAACTCACCAAAGGGTAAAATTGGATTTAAACAATTGTAGGTGGATAAAAATAATATTACATATTGAGGAAACATGGATATGGATGATAAAATACACCCCAGTAAATTACAAAGTATAAACAATCTCGGATAGAAATGAGATTGTGATATTTCCCTTACCTTAGGTCCGACTTGCTTTGTAAGTGTCCGAACCTCCTCTTCTTTGAAGTGCCTCTTTGAGACCTCCTCTTAGGGCACTAAAATTGGTCTTTGAGGAAGACCAGAACCTCTAGGATGTTTCTAGGGAAGTGGAGAAGAGATTTTGGCAGGGGTTGGCCGAGCTTGAGTGCTCAAATTGGTGTGAGGAGGAGGGAGAGGAGGTGTCCTTTTATAGGGGAGGAGAGGGGCACCTTAGGAATATCTCAAAATATTATTTTATATTAAAGTCAAAATCGGTTTATAAAGGTTCCAAAGGGTCTTATTTCGAAGCTAAAGTGGGGAAGGGTCGAAATCCTATCAACCAATAAGATTTAGACAAGTTTAGGGTATTATTTTAACCTTATCAATTCGATTTAACTCTAAGTTAAATAATTTAACTTTTATCGTGTCTTTTTGTTTTCTTTCACTATATGGTTAATACACTTACTATAACATGCAAAACGAACCATAAATTGTTTATTAATAATATATATATCCTTATCTAAGTCATTTGGCCGAACCTTAGATTTTTAGGAATAAAATAACAATTAATAATATAATATTTGATTTAAAAACTACTTTGTGTCAATTTTGACACTATTTGATATATGATTTTTGTGAAAGTCATAACAGAATTATATGTTCGAAACAAGTTGATTAAATCAACACTAATATATCATAGTAACCTATGAAATTTGTGGAATTCATAAAAAGGCTTAAATTACATTTATTTTGGTATTTATATTATCAATTATGTCAATATTTCATTAATAAGATAATTACTGCATCATCTTTGTGTCATATATAAATTAACTTATTTGATGTCTAAAAATTACAAATAAAAAATCATCATGTAGGAAATCTTTTTATCTTTCTAATGCATATTTACAATCGAATTTATCTTATGTATAACCCCATATTAAAAATGATTTACTTATTAAACTTTGATTTTAACTATTTTAACCCTTCTTTAAATAAATTAATATTAAATGTCCTAATCTAATCCAAGTGGGCCTAAATGGTCATATTTTATTCCTAAGTTTGTTTTTGGTCGAATTACACTTGTACAATAGAATTAGGACATGTGTTAGGGTAATATTAATATCATATTTACCCTTAGTTACCCTATTTACTATTAACCGCGGTAAAAATAGTAAAAAGTTACTATTCACCAAAAAATTATTTTTATCTCATTGAACCACATTTTACTTACTGATATCAACCGTGTCTGTCAGATTTTTGAAATTCCATTCACAGAAGCGGTAAAATTATGTTTTATGCAAAATTCAGTTTTTTTACCTACCACTTAGTGGTTTCACTATTCATCAAAAATTGAAAGTTTTCAGAAAAATACCAAAATTTCATCCTAAGCTATATTTCATATTCCGAATTCAAAAATGAAGTCTATTTTACCAAATTTATAACATAGAAGTTGCATTAATTAATTTTATAATTAAATCCCGCTGTTAAAACAAATAGCGTGTTTTTAAGAAACAATATCTATCAAAAGATTGACACTTGTTTATGTCTGGTTTAAATGTGCAATTACATCCAATGACCAACATTGTATTAAATTGTAAAAATATATTCTAAATATACTTTAAAACTACTCCAATTAATAATTTATCACTATTAATTATTTCGATTAAAAAAGTTGTTTTTTAATTATAATTTAGTAATTTTCACTATTCATCAGAATATGAAAGTTATCCGAAATGTACCAAAATTTCACCTTAGGCTAAATTCGATAATCCGAATCCAAAAATAAAGTTCATTTTGAAAAATAAGATTTACAGAATTTTAAAAAGTGGTTATTACTATTCATACCGGCTAGTTTTAATAATATTTTAATAGCATATCGTTGTTTAGTGAAACTCAGTATTGCGTATTACACACGCTATCGAGGAAGGTCGTGATTGCGTGTAATGCAAGGAAAGTCAAGGATGCGTGTTGTGCAAGCTCCGTTTGGTGTAGCGTACAACACAAGACATTAATTAAAAAGAACATTGTTTATAAAATCTTGGGCTGTTACAATATTAGTTGTACATTTCAGATCATGTGCTTCCCATCCGGTGGGATTGAATCTTTCCCACCATATTAAGCGATTTTGAGACTTCTTGCACCCCATGTTTCACGACTACATTAAGTTCACCAAAAGGTGTCATACATGTTAGATCTATGCTAGTTTGGTGCATTAAAAACCAGATATTATCCCTAAAACCAAGTATTCTTGGCCCTTTGTAGTATATGACATGATGTTTTGGGTCCATACCCACTAGTGATAGATTGATAGTGTAGGTTCATCTAAACTACAACCAACCTATTATCCAAATGGGATGAAGAAGTTCCCCTCAGGGAAGTCAAAACCTAGTCTTTGATCTAGGTTTTGAGCCCCCTGTCATTTATCAATTTGGTGTTCCTCAAACTATTATCACAAACAAAAGCACCAACATCTGACCTATCAAGATGGTGAAATTGTACACCAATTACAACATTCAGTCCAATCATACTTCTTGCTATCATGTGTAGAAAAATAGAAAGATCTATGTGTTCAAAAGGACCCTCTATAACATCTTGCCGAAGATGGTGGGCCAAAAAAATAGGATTTATCCTAAAATTCTCCCCAACACCCAATGGGTCTACTAGATGATGACTCGTAACTCCACCCAGATGACCCCATAATCCTTCGTGTATTAAAAAGACATAGTCTTTTCTATTGAGGCTCATTTTTCATCCCATAAAATGGATGTTTATCACTACAAGACACCAAATGAAATGGTATAAGTATTTATTTCTGATTTTAAATGCCTTAAAGAAAATAGGCTTCAAGCCTTATATAACATGGAGAGGAGATAGAATAGGGTACTTACAGTTTTCAACAAAAAGGTTTTCCTCCCCTCCTTCCTATAGGATGACAAGGTACTAGCTCTTAGAACACCAAAGATACCTAGAAAAAAGCCGTTGATGTTGGAACCCAAATGGGAAAGACCTTACATAAATCACTAAGTATATTCCAATGAAGTATATTCTTTAATCACCATGGGAACAGAGCATATCACACCTCCCACATATGCAACATTTATGAATCAGTACATTGCATGAGGAGACTTCAGGTATAGGAAGTATGACCTTAAACTATTTTCAATTAGTCTAGTCAGTACGAACATAAACAGTTTCTTAGTTGTCCAATATCTAAAACCTTAAACTAAAAACATCCCCATGGTCTATGCATTATGACCATAAACATTGTGAAAACCCTATATTCCAAGTTCTATGAATTTAAACTAATTTTAATCATATTCTAAGTTGCATGACCTTAAACTATGAATCTAAACTTCTTCAATGCATGATGATAAACTATGATCTTTCTCTGTATACAACTGAAATTACTTATATTATACGAGATTATCAATTCATAGTCCCCAATGCATGATGTTAAATTGAAACCAAACCCCATATAATAAGTGGATTCCTTATATGATGATTATGGGATGATCACAAAACAACATCCTCAGAGCAAGATGTTAAAATACACCCTTACCCTATGAAATAGATGTAGGATTTCTCACTTTTGAAATGTCCTATGAAAAAAGGTAAAATCACTCATTTCATAATGTTAAATTTTGGCCTTACCCCATGTTCTAATTATGAGATTCACCATGACAATCGTGGGATGATTTAATTCTATCATCAGAGAAGATTTATTCTATTATTTATGTCAGTCCACTATCGCACCTCCCTCCAGAATTATGTGTGCCTTGATTATAAATGTAATGGGATATGTAGTTGTTCCTAGATATCTCTTCATTAAGACTATCTAAAAATTCACCAACAATATATCCCAATGTCCCTATTTTTGGTCCAAGAATTATGACCTTAAACTATGTGCAGTTGATCTCAGGGTATTTATGTGGTGTGTAGGCCTACTTGTCATTATTTCATTTCATGTTTAACCTCTTATGTGCCACATAGATAACCGAGAGACTAACATATTCCTATTCAAATCATAATGATGTAAAAAATACCACATTCACCTCGGTCCAATTATTACAACCTTAAACTATGTGTCATTTGATTCATGTTTTTTATGTGGTATGTGTGCCTATACACCCCCTATTATAATGTTTTTTTACCGCTTTCATTCTAGGAAAATACCCCTAAAACAAAAACTCCCCCTATTTTAAGCATCGTGAAATTAAACTATTTTTCAATAGTCCAAGTAAAATGACTTTATATTGTTTTCCATGGTCTAGTCCTTATGGTCTTAAATTTGGGGAAGATGTCTTCAGAATTTTTTTTAGGGTGCAGATTCTCCTTTGATCCTATAATGTCCAGTTTTTAACACTTTTTCACTACAAAACATCCTTAAATCACCAACCACAATGTTCTAATAACTATGAACCTAAACTATGTGAATTATCCACAAATTCTCATGGACTTCTCTATATTTGGTGTAGCCTTTTCATCTACCTATTTCCAGAACTACATGTTGTTTGATTCCCACTTTCATGGGATATGTTGTGACATTGAGACATTCTATCTCTAGGCCCAACCACAAATTCATAACAAAACCATCTATTACCTATGGGAATATCACCCCAAAATTCTCCCAACAGGAAACCTTTTTAGGTGTAATCCCCATTCATGTTCCATAACCCTTTAAAGGGATAAGATTCTATTATGAACTGGCATGAGGAATAAAATAATGTGTGGCATAAATTATAACCCCACAGATATACTCAGCACACAATGTTAAAATTTACCCCCACCACATATAAAAATGGGATGCCTATTACGAAAAGTATGTGATGAAAAAAAATATTACCCCATATGAAATTGGGATGCCTCATGTGATAAGCATGGGATAACCATGAAACATTACTCTATATAACTTTAGGGTTCCTTATATCTTAATATGAGATGATTTAATATCATCATCCATGAGGATATCCCCCTAATAGCATCAGTCCCCCACCAAACTATGTTCTGGAACTATGTGAACCTTGATTCCCATTCTCATGGGATACATAGTGATGCCCAGATATCTCATCCTGGCCCCATCACCCTTTGTTGACTCACTATGAGGCATATCCTCCCCTAATGTCATGATGTATAACTAGGCTAAGTATTTTTTATGTTTTGTGTGGAAGAAGGTCTAATTTTTACTCGTTTCACATCATTTTATAACCCTTCAGTTCCATTCAAGCCTCCATTAAGATACCCATACCCCCTTGGGTCTAACCTTTGTGACCTTAAACTAGCATCTACCCCTATGGTCCAATCTCTATGACCATAAATTGGTATCATCCACTGCCTGAGTTATATAACATTAATCTAAAAATCCCTACATCCTCAGTACATGAAATTAAAAAATATCCTTACCTCATACAAAACCAAGATGTCTCATATGACAAATACAAGACGAACCAAAAACAAAAATCCTCAGCACATGATTTTAAATTATAGAATTACCCTAAATAAAACCAGGATGCCTCATAAAAAAATTATGGGATGAATAAAAAAAATTACCCCATATAAAATTGGGATGCCTCATATGATAAATATGAGATGAACCAAAATCAAACATCCTCAACACACAATGGTTAAAATTAAAAATACCCTATATAAAACTGGTACTCCTCATATGACAAGTATGGTATGACTAGAAAACACATCTTATCCCATAAGAAATTGGGATGCCTTATTATACAATATGTCCTAATATCCTCACCGGAGAATATTTCAAACCTATATAGTTAGTCTCCTACCACACCGTGTCCTAGAACTGCATAAGGATTGAACCCCATTCTCAAGTGATACTTACTGATTCCTGGATAATTCATCGTGCACCCATCCCTACCAACAACTAATTTTAGGGTCTTCTCCCTCTTATATAGGCCTGATTCTTGCCTATACACATGTTCATCTAGTGTGTTCGAGAACCTATAAAAATAGATACCAGGGATCCTAATAGTCCCTTTGGGACATTCCTACTTCCACTTCAATGATTCATGCTTTCTCTGATTTGGATAATCACCATCCTTAAATTATGAACATGATCTCTTATAGAAATGTTTTATTCCACACTAGCTCACCTATCATCTTATCCCCATGGCTTGAAAGAATTTTTTCAATAAACAACAACTCTCGTGTTTCTAACTCAGTTAACGTTTGACCTTTATTTGTTCAACCAATCCTCAATTGATGTGGGTATTAAACCTGAATTTCAAACATGGCCAACTATTCTTCTATACACATCCGTCATCCCATTTTTACAATCCAAATTTTGAAATTCAGAGTCTTCCTCATGGATTTTTATATCACCTTCACCTCTCACTGTGATCTCCCATGAAAAAAATGGGAACTCCAAACCACTCATCGTTTTTCACACCCTGTGTGGATCATGTGGGAGTAGCTGTTGGGAGATGTTCTCTATAAGTAAGGTTGAGGTTCACAACTTCACATTTGGTCCAAAATCTATGACATTAAACTAAGATATATTTTCCAAGAATCATTAATTTAAACTATGTGAAATTAATCCTATGAATGTGTTTCATGATGATGGGAATCATTATCCCTCCTTTAATGTAAGGACATCACTCCTATTCATGACATATTTCCTTTTGGGTGGATCACCTGAGGGTCTAAACCTCATGAAACTAAACTATTTGTAACCTTCCCCTTATGTTTTTCAGGACGTAGGGACTTTCTTGTCTGTCATTTCATGTTGGTTTATTACTCTTTAATGTAACACCAAATATGTTAAGGAACCCCATGGTCCAAACCCTAGGTCCTTAAACTATGATCAAATGTATAAGAATCATGACTCTAATCTATGTTGAATTCTTCTCAGGAGTGTGTTTCATCACACATATCCTTCTTTAAACCTTTTACATCGGTGTTTATACTCTTTCATGTTATACACATCACTTTGGTATTCTCACCCAATGTTTTTATCATAATGACCTTAAATTGTTTTTCATATTTTATCAAAGTTGTTTTATGTAGAATCATCAGGCCTCCTTTCCCCTCACTTCATGTCAGTTAACCTTCCTTCAATATTGCACATATTTCTTCAAGGCATACTTCCTTTGTTCAATAATTATTACTAATTACAATTGGTATGAACTCTACAACTTTAAACAAAGATCCCAGGTCTAATATTCACAACCCTAAATAGTTTTTATGATGTCCCCCAAATATTTTATTTGGTGGTCCCCCTAATATCATCTTTTCACATTAATTTTCCTCTCCCTTGTTCCAAAAATATCCCCTTTGGGACACATAAATCCATGGTTCATCCACTGCAACCTTAAACTAAGATCCCAATATCCCGGTCACAAGACGTTAAACTATATGGCATGGAATCCCAATAACATGATGCTCAATTTTGTGATACATTTTCCTCACTATATGATGTTAATCTATGTGTTAATCATCCTCATATATGATGTTAAATTATGTGTACATCAACCTCATTACATGAAATTATTCTGTAGAGTCCCTTAGTCCCTCTTCTTAGAGGCCTTGTCCAATGGTGTTAGTCACCTACCAAATCATTCATATTCTATGATTGTCACCTTACACCCAAAATGATGCTTAACATGGAAGAAGAGTCATACCCACATATAGACTAATATACCTACCAAAATTTCTAAAATCCATATATTTATAATCCTAAGAGTATTGAACTCCATTTAAATAGTCCATCACATTATCAACACACTTCTCATGTACCCTAATTTTGATCCTCATCCCCCTCTACATCTGAATGGGAACCCCTTGATGGAGTGGTCCCATACCATAATGGAACACCTATTATCCAGGGCATGCCTAGAATGATTTATGATGGAATTTTAAGATAGTTCCCAGGTTTTGAATATGGTTAGTGGTCGACCCTCATTTTTTTTCTCCTACCTTGGAAAAATGATAATGGTTTTTTTTTTGAAAATGATCATTATTTTTCCTCCATTTTCATTCCATCACCTTCACGTTCCAAATCATTGTTATCTCAATTCACACTTTTCACTCCACATTTTCTTGTTATAATTAAAAACCCTTGGTATTTCCCCACTCGTGCACTAGTTATACTTGAGAAGGAAATTTGGTTGTTCATAGTTCCCCACTCTCTATTCATATCCCTTCCAGTGTTGGACACTCCCTACGGTCAATCAAAAAAATCAGACCATGAGTGTTCAACCTTTTCTTGAAACTCTCATATAAATGATCAATCACATGGCCATCCCTTGTTTCTCTCAATGATCATAACTCACATGGTATTAGGGATTGTTTGATGGTTGTCTTGTCAATATTGTTGATGTATGGTGGTACAATGTGAAAAAAATAAAACATGTCCTTGAATATGAAAAGTTTATGGAAAATGAACATTGGTCTTTGAGGGGAATTCACATGAAAGAGCCTGTCTATCATCCTAGAATAAATTCCCCCTAGGGATCAACCCCAATGATCAAGTGGTTGATCTCATATGGCCTCTAATAAGTATATTCCATAGTCAACTACCACTATGGTAGGTCATTCGCCTCCTCCTTGGATTTGGTATAGATATATTTAGGCCTGATCTACATTTGGTCCTACTCATCTCAATTCTTGGCCACTAGGGATGATGCTTCAATCTCCATAGACTTTAATGAAACCAACAGGGCATTCAAATGATTGATGATCTAAATTTGAGTGGGAACAATGGCTGAATGATCCTATTCAATCTGGTCTAAATGGGAAAGATCCTATTCATATTCATGAATAATCATAGAGCCCTCATCCTTGTGATTTATCTTGGTAATATCCAACACCTTCTACTCAGCATGCACCCACTCGATAAAATATTTATCAACAAGTGTGTGGAGGCTGTTAGAATCCACCCCACTAGTCCCCCGGCTGACTAGACAATGGATGCGATATTTCACCTAGTTTTTTAATTCCACCATTAGAGAGTGGGTGAGGAAGTTCCACAGGTTCCTTTATGCCTTACGATGAATGAATCAATTCTACTTGATGTCTTCTGATCAATATTACTTGAAGTCCTTGGGTGGCATAGGTTCGTATGGAGGAAATCCTGCCAAAATCTTAGGGTATATAACATCCATAGGCATGTACTCAGGTGAGATAAAATCAATTTTCAGATTAGACGGTTCCTCAACATCCCCATCACCCATAGTGGAAGTCACAACTGCCTCCTCTAGGACCTCCAAGGAATGCTTAGAAATTACACCTTCCTCAATCCCCTCCTTTGATGGAACACTTTCATCAATATACATTGAGGCCATAGCTCTGGTAGCAACTACTGATGGAACCTTCTATATAATAAGTTTATGTTCATCCCCTTTAATCATTTTGGATGCCAATATGATATCTGACTCCTCCATTAAGGATTCATCTCCAGTAGTTACTTCCTGTTATGCTCCTAAAGTAGGCTCTATTATAGCCTCTTCAACTAGCCCCACTGTTAGAACCATTTCAAACCCATTCTTTGATGTAATGGTCTAGGTAGTCCCTTATGATGGAACCTTCATTGTTGGACCGACCATCACGGCCTCCCCGGACATTTCCATAAGAGGTGAAACACCCACTTTGTCGCCCCGACTTTAGTCACTATTGATTTAGACAATAATGTTAGAAACTGAACCCTGAATAAAGTTTAAACATCCATTTAAGAATGATTAATTCAAAAATATAAATTAAAAGCAGGAGAAGAAAAGGGTGAAAGTGGTAAATAATAATAGGAATAGTATATCCACGTGAGGAAATTAAACAGGTTCATGGGAAATCCCATTGGTGAGGTAATTCCACCAGATATCGTCACATCACTCCCATGCAGTACTTTGGATGATGTTTGTCTACCATTGGTGAAAACATCAAGGATGGTCCCCATGATAACCACTTTAAGGTTTGAGTCTCCCTCTCCTAATTCCTAAGGTTCATGATGAACCTCCCCTCCCCCATGATTACTAATTCTTACATGAGTGAAAAATAAGTTACGTATAAATCTTAAAGGATGTGTATTTATCCAAAGAATGTGGGATTAAGATATTTACATGGTCTAAAGTAGGACCCCCTTCTACAGGAGAGTATGGATTAGCATCACTCCCCCAGGATGAGTTTGACTCTTCCTACAGAGGTTCTTGAGAAGTTAATGTACTGGCCATGAGATCTGAAGTGGAGGTCATCCCCAACAAAACCTTCACATGACTGTTTAGTGAACACACATTGCCACAAGGGTGGACCAAATCCTCCATATCTATTATTTAGCACATCTCCTCATCATTGGTAATGTGGAAGTCAGCCCTGGAATGACCCAACCTTGTGAGGAATATCCTCTCTTTGTTTAGATTCTTCCACATCTCATGGATATTATTGATTGGTCTGATGATCCCCATATCTCCTAATAATTGAGAAAAATATTGTTTCTTGGGATATCCAGACGACATAGATAGTTCCCTATGACCTGAACAAATTCCATCAGAACAACCCAATAGGGTTCTCATTCATCCCATGAAAGATTTTCCAAGGGTGTTGATCTGGATGCTCCCCCTATCCCTATAGCCTTCGCCTATGTCAGGCTATGGATCGTCTATTATACTACTACATCCATACCCACTGGGATAACCCTACCTCTACGACATGCCCCATCCACCACTTATCCCTATACATGTAGTTTTGAATCCCCTCATTTATTGGCCCAAGAAGTTTGGTGACTCAATATCTCTCTAGAATATGTGATCAACCAAATTAGCACATAATCATAGATGAGACCATAGGTGGTAGTTGGAAGTGGAATCTCATTCTTCCCTTCACCATTTTCTCATAGAAACACGTGATAGATTTTTTAAGGACCTAATATTGGTGCTTGTAATGCACATATGTGTACACCTTTGGGATCAACTGATATATGAATTAGAACTACCACATGAATTTAATGTGGGAGTAAGGATTCCAGATTGCCTTGCAGCTAACCCTCTCCACTAGTACCCCACATTTAAAGGATAGGAGATAATAATGCTACTAGATGGTCCCTATTACATCATCAGTCACATTCTTAGTGGGGATAGGGAACAATTGAAATATGAATCAAATTGTAGACCCAATCCTCGCTAGGGTTTCCATGAATCTCAGGTTGAGTGGGTGACTCTCATTTTCATTTAGGATTGAGGGCCTAAAATTATACCGGGAGAATAAATAGGGTTATGGTATTTGTATCCCCCCATTTTCATGACTATCCAACCATATAGAACATGGGAGGGATCACACACAGAGAGAATAGACTTCCTATGGATAATGTGTTGTATCACCTTGTATAGCTTCACTAACACTGGGATTTCCAGGTTGATACACTACCTCATTGTCAACTTGGATACCACAATGAATATTATCACCCGCACCCACATGTATGAACCCCTCACTTGGATAATCCAACCTCAGATCAACACGATGATAAATATGTCTAACCTAACTATAAGAGCATCTAGATGCTCAATGTAACCCCACAACTACCACTAGCTCAGCTCCCAAATCCTCCAATAGAAGTCCACATTGTGTCAGTAGAATCCCCTTCGGAATGTGTGTGGCCTCCTAGGTAGCCTTTCCACTTGATCATTCAAGAGGTACCCAAACAGCTACTTGAATAGGAGTTCCATCACCCCAAGCTAGTTCTATTTTTCCCCTTGTGCCAAATAAAATCGAGCCCTCACTACGAATATATTTTTCTCATAGTCCTCCCATAAATTCAATATGGGGATTAATTCATCATACATAGCTCCATGGATTGAGATCCCATTAATCTGGTAATGATCCCACATGTTTATGCCAACCTTTCTATAGTGAAGATGGAAAGTGTTGATCCCTAGTATCAAATTGATCAAAAAATACTACATGATTTATAGGGGGACATATACATGGAAATTCGAGACCCATGAATCCTTATTAATACCAAACCACTTCAGATCTGGTTCAAATTCATGTCATGATGTGCATGCCCAATACACCCAGGCCCATTCTTCTATGAAGTTGTCACCATGGTGCAAATCCCAACTATCTTTCTACCCCTTGAGCAGGTCCCCCAAACCTTCCTTGAGGATTTTCTCATTATAATTTGGGGACACCTCTACTTCTAGCTTCCCCCCATTTATTTTTTTCATGTGATTCGGGAGATTTTTTTCCCTAAGAGACTCATGATCCTTCAGGATGTGTCTTCCGATAGCCTTATTCCATAGGTACATTTTGGGTGAGCTCAAAAACCAATGGGAGGGCTCATCTCTATACACATTAGGGTTCAACAAGTCATCCCTCAACCTAAATCCATGAAGTGGCAGCCTATTTCATAGCCGGTATTCCTACTGAGACAAAATTAGTAGTGTATTGAGAATTTCTAAATACAATGAACTATCAATAGTCTTCTTATTCATCATATCCTCAAACTTCTTCTCTCAATTGGTATTAGTAGCATTTTCACCTTTAGAAAACACTTTTTATAAGACAAATAATTTTTCTAGGACTATTTTTTAATGGTCAGGTCCACGAATGTCCGGTTTATGGAAAATAATTCATAAAATTATGTTCATAGAGGTTTTGAGGTTTGGGAATATCAAAGATAGAAAACAAAAACTAACATTCACATGTAACATTATAGGGCATGGAATGCATAATCAATTTGGAGAGAATTAGGGATAAAGTTTTCCAAAAAATTACTTATGGGACTGGATTCATCATGGTCGCCATCTAAAAAATGGGCTTGGATTATGAAATTATTGGTCTATTAGTGGTTTTATGGTAACCAATGCATAGTATAAAGACACATCCACAAAGATCCTTCTCACAACCGCACAAATGATTAGTGATAACCTTCTCATAGTGTAATTAAGGTTTGTGGAGCCCCATACAATCACGAAGATCATAAAGCTTTGTGAAGGACTATCTTCTTTGAAAACCCACATCCATTAAACAATAGGTCCCATAAGTACCCCCTTACATCCACAATTATAGAAATAATATTTTTTCGCTTCTAAAAATAATTCTAGTTCGCGATAATCTTGAGATCCGTGAACAAAAAAGATATGGATCTCCCAAAGTACCCACCCTTAATGAAACCACCTCTAATGGGTATGTTAGATCCTCAACCCAAATTAGAGATGTATTTTATGAAGTTACATACCCTTAATAGAGGAATAAATAAAATTAATGCACATGGGTTTTTTAGGAACCTATACTTCATGAAACCCACCCCATGGGGGAAAAGAACTTACTATAAAGTAGGGACACAACTTTTTGTGAAAATTAATCCTTCTCTAAGCCCCTAAACACCATGTGGCCCATTAGATTAATGAGGCCCCCTTAATGAATCCAACCCATTTAAAAAGAACCTCTTATAGGCCTCTATATGGTTCCTCCTTTTAGGTGGCACCCTTTCATGAAAGTCGAGTTCCCTTGGCCCCCATACCTATCCCGAACTAGTTCAACCGCACCCCAAATACATACGTGACTAGTACCACCCACTCCAATGTCCACCCACATCACTCCATGTTTGGATTGGACCTCTATAATACATAGTTGTTCAAGAAATAGGTACCTAAATTCCAATTAATATTAAGTATAGGTACCTAAATTTGGACCTCTTGATTTCCACTATTCCATACCAGTTCTAATTTCATGTCCCTCCCAAAGGTGCATGAGCAGTGGTTATGTAATCCCTATAGGATTCACCATAGTAGTAAATTTTATACCAATATTGGTAGACTATACTTAAGATATATTTTACTCTCTTATTAACATGGTCCCCTATGAAGTATAATCCCCAACCAAGTTTGAGATACATGGTATAAAATTGCATAGTTCCCAATCCAAGTCATATGATTTTAAAATGCCTGAAAACATCCTCATCACATGACATAAAACTATAGCCTTACCCTACGAAATGAACACAGGATTACCCATGTGTGATTGACATGGGATGATGTCACACTTCCCATCCATTTTGATAAACACGAGATGCCCCATGTATGAACATCATGGGATGCCACATTTTACCCTACCACTGGATGATCCTCCACCACTGGGAAGCTACCTAGTGTTATCCCTACACTGTTCCTCAAAGATTGATCCTCTCTCACATGGAATAGTCTACACATAATCCCCACACCAACACGAGCATCCAAACAACACAATGTGAAATTGCATCGACCTACCCAACAACACGAATTTAAATAGTGACATCAAACTATGTAAAATTTGATCCCAACCAATTAAATGGGATTGGTGGGATGCCTCACTTATGTTTGATCTAGAAAACAATCACTTATAGGTGTGAAATATTCCCTTTTTGGGACACACCCATTAATCTGTCTCAATAAGATGTTCTGATCCCTCTCCATAAGATGTTAATCCTATGACCCAATCCATATCAGCAAGACATTATTCTCTATGTACACAAGATATTATACCTATTATCTGATCCATCTCAACAGTATTCTTTGATCCATCTTCACAATATGTTAGACTTGTAACCTGGTATGTCTCAAAAGGATGTTCTAATACATCTCCACAAGATGTTAAACATATTACTTGATCCATCTCAATAGGATGTTCGGATCTAGATACATAAGACATTAAACTTGGGACTCAATAGATCTCAATAGTCAATTATGATCCACCTCCACAATACATTAATGTTTTTCCTCAATTCTCCCCAATAAGGAGTTACGATCCATCTCTATAAGAATTTAAACATGTGACCCGATTCATCTCAATAGGTTATTCTCATCAATCATTGAAAGTTTCTAAAATCAAACCCTTATCGAGAAACCCAACCCCATGCAATAATCCTAGGATTATGAGGGTAAATATCATTGGAATACTTATTCCCTTGGTGTTAATTTCATAATTATTATCACGGAATGCCTTGGGTTCTATGCCTAAGATGTATCACACATGAGATTACCTCCAAAAAAGAAATACTTTAGAGGTGCCTAATATACCAAATGTCCATACATTCCCAAAAGTGGCCAATATGAACACTCCCTTGACTAAATTTTTCTTTCTTTTTGAGACACAAGCATCATAATTAACCAGTTTCTAGCTCAATATGGAACCATGAATGAGTTCTAGGAGTATAACTTAAAAAACAAGGGAGACATGGACCAGTAAATGAGCTTCAGGGAGGAATCCATGGAAGGAGGAACCGAATACCATTTTGATCAAGGAGAAGATATTTTCAATAATTGTGAATAAATTATCCCTCCTTTGGAATGTCGATAAATAAGAAAGATGTTTTTCATCCTCTAAGTGGATAGGCAGTGTTGTGCCCTAGAGAAAGAGTATAAAACAAAGACCAAAAGTGTACATTTCAATAAATGTATCTTAAAATATCTTTCATCTTGATAAAATACCATCATATAAATGTTAAAAGGGGTATCAGTGACTTTAATATTATGATCAACCTTAAACTCAAAAAAAAAACCATGATGGTATCTATAACTCTTTAGTTAATATTACCTAGGGACATATATGCTTCCAAAAGGTACATCAACCTTTATTCCTTAAATAAGCTCTTATCTTATACAAAAACAGTTTTATTAGAATGTTGGGTTCACCATTGTACCAATAAAAATATCAAATGTGACATCATTATTATAGAATTTATACAGAGAAAGATAATAATGATAAATTATACTATAGGATGATAAATAATATTTCCAAAGGGCTCATTCATACAAAATCAAATATAGAATTCCCAACTTAGGAGGGGAGGATAATTATAACCTAATTATCATGATTCACTTCTTCCATTTTGATTACATAAGCTTTCCATTGGTATTTATTTGTCATAGGTTTCTATGGATTATCATCCATATTATCCCTTGGATTGGGGAATTGATTCTCATAATGCCCAAACTTCTTTCACCTGAAACATTGAAGTTTGGGTAGTATATCCAGTTCATATATCTCTCCATCCATTTCATTGACTCACCTATTCATGTCTCTTATACATTCTTTTTGTAGATGGATAGGCTTTACACACTTGAAACACCTTCTTATTCCTTTCAAGTACTCACCTATGTTATCATTCCCATAGTTTTGCGAAGTAGGAGTTTAAACAAATTTCTTCCCTCCATGTGACATATCATTTTTCTGTGCAACCACATTTTCTTTTTCATTTCACTTGAACCAAGAGTGTTTCTAACTTCCATTTACACTTTTATTTCACATCAAACAATTTCTTCATAGCATCCAATGTCCCTTATGACTAACTCACTCTGGAGATTTGGTTTCAAGTCACGGAATAATTAGTCAACCTTATGTTCATGTTGAATTATAGTACTTGAAGAGTACCACACAAGTCTCATAAAATTTTCTTCACAGGTACTAAAATATTTATCATTATTCTTCTTAAGATTCATGAATTACTTCTCTATTTTTTAAAAAGAATACCAGGAAATTGATTATTATAAAATAGGATTTTACACTCATCCCATTTCATGTAATAAATTTTATCTCATTTACTCATATTCTTAGAAAGGGACCACAATTGATATTCCCCACAATCCAAAAATTAGATAACCAAAATGACATCATCATTCTCTATACACTGAATAATGGAAAATATCTTATCAATGGTATTGATCTATTGCTCAGAACCAAGTGGTTAATCAGAAACACTTAAGGAATGTGGTTGTTTACTCGTGAAGGACACAACAGAATGTCATTCCCTTATTTTATCATTTTTAAATACATCATGAGTCATATCTTTTGAAATTTGATTGAGAATGGAAATGAGTTTTTCATTTTAGATTCCATAACATTAGGTTTCTCAAGAGGAAAATAATTGCATTATCTATTGTGATCATAATTAACACGGTTCTTTCGAGTTACATTCATTAACTAAAAACAAAAATAATAGTGTAAGAAATAATAATCAAACGAGGGAACCACATTATCATGATAAATCACTTATAGTGTGTCTAAATCATGACACATTTTTAATCTATGGATCCTTTGTTTTACCATAAGTAATTCAAAACCATAATCTATTTAAATACATCATGATGCTTTGTAAATATTCATGAAGATTCCAAAGCATATCCCCTGGGAGTTTAAAATTCAGAGTGCATAAAATCTCAATGTAATGAACTAGGTGATGATTAATTCTAGTTTAATTCTCCCTTTTCATAGTTACTACACCTAGTTAACTCTGTTCCAAATCCAAATCTAGTTGTAGTATCTTGATAGGTATTTAATTACATAGAGACCACTTTTTTATCCATTACCAAAACTCCAAGAAATTTTCATATACATTGACCGATCCTTATACTTATCCCTAGATACATCCCAAGACATATCCTTAGAAATATCCCAAGTTATCTCACTAATGTTTTTCAATCCTAGTTTCCAAAGGTTAACTAAACATTTATTCTTATAGAAACTATAGCTACCCTGGCTTCTCATACATTGATATTACATATTTTTAGATGAATATTCAATATATTACACAAAAAAATGCCTAAGGATTGTAATAGTTTAGTGCATTTGTAAACATGGAACACAATATTCTTAATTAATGAAATATCTACAATGTATCCCATAAAGATTTTCCCCTTTAGTACTCCTCCTTAAATACATTTCTGTATATCTTGGGAAAATGAAACATAAGAAAGGGATATCTCAAATGCTCAATAAGGGAAAAAAGGTATATACATAGTCATATCATGAGAATAGGGGTATGAGAACATAAGCATTATATTTGAAAACCATACATTGCATATCAAAGATCATAATACTAAGTCATGGAATAAATATTAGTAGTTTATAAGACATGAATCATAAGGAAATCAAAGAAAATGATCCATGAGAGCATAATATTGGAATATTACATATATTTGTGGCATACACATCAGGATATCACACTGTGAACATGTATAAATAGGGAAATATTCACTCATTAAGTTTAAGGACATGAAATATGGCCCTCTAATAAACTTATGGATATAAAACATGGTCCATGAATAACATTTTGACCATGTAATCAAGATCACTCATAACATTGTGCACATGTAATTAGGTTCATACAAAACATTTTGAATATTTAATCAGGTTCGTGCATAACATTGTGAACATGTAATAAGTTTCACGCATAACATATTTACTCATAAGTAATCCATATTTAACCAATTAATTTTAGGGAGATATAGGTACCACCCATTAAATAATGAAAACCATATTTATGTTTTCTACAATATCATGAACATTCAACATATAATAACCCATTAAATGAAAGAGGTTCTGTAAACATTTCCTCACATCATAACTTGTGGAAAGGAGTCGTGTTTTGTAATCATTTAATCATTTCAACATAGAATAACACCTGAAAAGAATTTATTTTCATAATAATTTTATCATGGTATAACCCATAGAAGATAAACTTCTTTTATAAACATCATTACACCCTATGCATAAACCATTCAAATAAATAATAAGAATGGTCTCCTTGGATCATATACATAGTAAAGAATAAGTACGATCAAAGGGTGAAATCATACCTTTAGAATAATTTTTAAATATTAATTAGATTTTCTCAAGAGGAAGATAAAATTTCTTTGAAAATAACTATTTTAAAACATAATAATTTTTCAAAAAAAAATTGTAAAACTAAACTAGAAAATTTATACTGGAACCTTTAAATATCATTTAAAAACTTTATTGAGTAAAATATCCTTTCCAATTTGAAAAAGTATTTTTAAAATATAAAATATATTTAAAATAATTTTATTTGAAAATAAACTCAAAATTGTATAATGTAATCTTCATAGAAAATAATGTTCATTGTGACAGGAAGTTTCATTCATGTTGTAGATGTTAAAACTAAGATTCCTTTCACATTTTTGATAATTATTTTGGAAAACGACAATAAATTATATATAAAAACTTTTTAAAAAATCAAAACATGGGTAAAAAATTATTTGATAAATCATTTTAATAATGTTAAAAAAAATGAATTTTTTTAGAAAAAGCTGTTTTTGAATAAAAAAAATTTTTCACCGAAAAGAGATACAGAGATATTTTTTCTCAAAATATTTATTTTGAACCATTGAGTACATAAAGTGTAGATTATGAAATGGAAACATGTAATATCAATAAACAACCATATGATAAGAAAATTCATGATTTTCTTGAGATATATATCATAAGATTCTATCATCGAAATACATTCTCATAAACAATCCATACAAACGAAGATGTTGTAACATAAAATATTTACCACTTTGGTAACTTTGAAACGTGAACCATATGAAAGAATAATATTAAATGAAACTTAATATATCATTATTATAAATAAATAAATGATATTACATATCAAATTGGTTTTATATACACCTCATAAAAGAATATATGTGTATATCACAATCATTTGACTCAAAGAAGGAAAATTGAGACAAAACTTCCTTATAGATTTGGTAAATTTTGTACTAGAAACCCTATAAAAGAGAGATACTTAAATGGATATGTAAATATGAAGAAAATTATGTATAATAATCATAAAATATATTAATTGGAATTATATACACCACATAAAAGAAACATTCGGTGAATATGGAATGTGTCTAACTAAAGTAAAATGTGAGATGAAAATCCCTAACCTTGTGTATTGAATTCCATCGTACACATTAAAACATCATATATAAGAAATATAATTTTATTATAAATTTATTATGGAAAATATTTATATATTTTATGCCGTATATTATTTCATTATGGCCTTTTATTTCAAATTTATTAACAATTCAATGTTAATGTTATGTTTCAGGTATTAACAACTTTGTTTTTATTATATGTTTTGATTTGGAATATCATTGGTCCTATAAATTTTATAGTGGATCCATTATCTATATAATTATATAAATAATATCAATATAATATATTTTCAATATATGTTTATTTATAGTAATCCATAAAATCTAGAAATAGAAAATGATATACATGTTTCATGGAAATGGTAGGTCGTGCATACACATGGATGATGTTTCCTTTTTCTTATTGGATTGAAAAAAGGAATATAAAGGGTATATTATCATTCAAAACTTATTTAAATTTCATATAAATTATATATTTCCATTAAACTCATCCTTAATACCTTCTATGTACAACATGAGTGAAACATAATTCTTTGTGAGACGGTAGTCTGTCGTACACAAGAGAAACGTTATCTTATTCCCAAAAAATGGACAGTATGAAGGAACGTGTCATATAATATTATTAATAATAATAATATAATAATATAATATATAAATAATAACTTAATAATTTTTTCAACCTTTGATATGTTGTAATGGAGAAATAAATGACATTAGTTCGTGATGTGGTAGTCCACCTTACACATGAATGACATTTAAATAACACATTTGATGGAAGTATAGATAGTTTTAGGTAATTAAATTAACATAAAAACATAATATTATAGGTAATATATATATATATTTATATAATAATGGTATAATCAGAATATAAGGAGTTGGAGGAATGAATTAAACAAAAATGCTCATTGGTGAACGTTACCTCTTCTTCAGGTGTCCCCCTTAGGTTTACACTAAAATCCATCTTTTTTTGGAATTATTACAAAATAAGGATTCTAGGATGATATTAGAGAATTTGTAATGTTATTTTAGAATTAATTGGATAAACTAATAGTGTTTTAATGTGTTAAGAGGATATGATAAGGGGTATGCTTTTATAAGTGAGGTGAATGTAATGCTTGTAATCGTTTTGGAAGAGAGAATTAAACCCACACTTTCATCATGTCCCAAGAAAACCATAATGTAAAAATATTGATATTTTAAGGTATATGTTCTAAATATATCCATAAAATGGGTTTTGAACAAGTCTTGGATCCTTTTACCCTTACCCTTTTAGTTTAACCATTCAGTAAACCATTTTTACCTTAACTGCGATAAATAATTTTTACAATTTTTACTATTTTTTTGGTAAATAAATTAGTTAAAATTACTATATAATATAAATTATTATTATTAAAAATATAGAATAAGTATTTCCATTTTCCATTCACATAAGTGGATAAATTTAATTTAAATTTAATCTTGTAGACATAATCAGAAAGCAGGTATTTAAAGAAAAAGTTTTCAAAAGTTTTAAAAGTTTTCATATCAAGACATAATATGAAATTGATTAAAATGACATAAATTGAATTAATGGATGATAAATTTAAATAATTTTACATTAAACCCCATTTAGGGTATAATTTAACTATACAAAAAAGATAAAAAAATGGTACTTTCCAAAGGTGTTTTTTAATTTTTGATTTTTGGGGTTTAGAGCTAGTGAAGATTGTTTTGAGACCTATTCTAGTATTTTTCATCAAAGGAAACATGTTTATATTTAATTTGAGATATTAGTTTCTTTGAAATTGGATTTAATTTTTATATATTTAGTGCATAAGTTTTATAAACCCTTCGAATTAATTATTTTATTTTTATTTATGCTTCTTTTAATGTTTTTTATAAATAAATTTCATTCTTGGTTGGTTTTTATGTTGAGATTAACATATTTCTAATGGTATTCAGTAAGAACTATTTTATAATTCATTTTTGGAATTTAAATAAACGTGGTGTAGAATTTTTTGTGTAATAATAGTTTTATAAGTCACACTCAATACATCTAACTACTCAGAAATGTTTTCTCAGAGAAAGAAAAATAATAATTTTACCTTGATTCTTAATTAAAAGTAGTATTTTCAAATGGTTTTTATTGTTATTGAGATTTGTGATTATTTATAATTATTTTATTATTATTCTTTATTATTTTAATTATTATGATATAGAATGATATTTTAAATGATTTTTTGGATTCATGTTATAAGTAATGAATATATTTGACTAGGAATAATATTTTATATTTTAAAGTGTTGTTTTCTGAAGTGTCGATCTATTTTTTTTGTTAATGGAGATTCATATAGTTATGGACCATTAAGAAAAACATTGAAAAATGGAATTCATAATTTAATTTATTAAAGAGGTATCAAGTCTATAATGACCTACTATTTTTTTGTAAAATTTATTTCCTCAAACATTATTTCATTACTAAATAACACTACATTAATCAAAAATTAAATAAATTAAAACATCCATCATTACAAATAGGAAAAAAAATATAAAATCTAAAATAGGAAAATTTGGATCGCCCCAATCCACTAGAATCATCGCCCCCACAACAAACTCTTTAGAAATGAGAAAAAATATTAGTAAACCAATCGAAATCTTAGAAAATTGAAATATAGAGAATTGAGAGGAACTTAGATGAATAATTATTGAAATAATTAAGTGGTATTTATTGGAGGTATTGTGACATTGTAATAGTAATTTGATTGTTGGAATAGAGACCAGTACATTGGGAATAGTAACCAAGCCTTTGGGAATAATAACCAGATCATTGGAATAATAATTTTACATTAAAATAATAAATTATGATATAAATAAACTTTATCATTATTAATTTAAGTAAATATAAATATTATAGTGCAAAAAACTAAATATTATGACTATAAAAACCAAAGAAAATTTAAGAACATTTTTATTAAACTCTATTTTAAATTATTTCATAGAAGTCATAATTTTTACATACAAAAAACTCCCTACTTTATAAATTTATTTTGATAAAATTAATGTCATATTTGAACCCAACATGTAAAAAAGTTTCCCATGGTGATTTTTTTGGTAATTTTATAAAATACATTAATTTTCATGTGAATAGTAAAAATACAGTTTTTCATATAATCGGTGTATTGAAAATTACATCATTATTGATGTAATAATGATGTAACGATTTATATAAATTGAGTTTTGGCCAGAAAATATTTTATTTCATAAATTATTCCTTAAAATCAAATTAACAGAATTTCTTAAACAAAAAATAACTCTACCAAACCAAACGTTAAAAGTCAATCTCTAAAATAAAAATTTCTCTTTTTTCCTCTATCATTTTTGATAAACTGATGAATTATAATTATAAATGGTATTTAATGTATTAAAACCGTTATATTATATTTATATATGATTTATATTGTTAAAAAATAACTATTATATGTTTTAAATTTGATATATTATTTTATTTATTATTTTATTCTAAAACTGTCCCTCTCCTCATGTATAAATAACCCCTCCTCCCCTTGGAAAACCATACTTCCCACCAATTTAAAAGCCCATGATCTTCCTAAATAATCCCTATTGATATTATTATAATACTTTGGTACATTCTTGAGTAATTAAACTCCAATTACCATGGGAGTTATAGTGTCGTACAAGAGAAGCTTCACCAAGGAGAGAGTAAGTTTCTATTAATTCTTCCCTACTCTATTCTTGTTTTTATTATTTTTCTCAATACCTTTCAAAACCATATATTATGGAATTAATTATGTAATAATTTATAATTATATTAATTATGTTTAATTACATTCATTATAATATTTATAACAAATAGAAATGTTATACCTCCCTTTCCTGCTCTTTCAGCAACATCCAGTAAAAGGTTGGTTAACCACATACGGACACCTTCCCATGTCAACACATATAACCCTAATCATGGATATGTATTATAAAATATACATAATATATACACTTTTAATTATATGTGTTATATGATTATGTAATTAATTATACTAATTTAAAATATACTCTAAATGAAAATATTGTAATCAAAGTGGAAGGGGAAAATTTTAAGCAAAACATGATATTAAAACGCTTCAAATTCATCAATAGAAATTAAGAAATAAATTAAATGATTATAATAGATAAATAGTTATATAAATGACTATAAATCACTTTGTTAAAAATATTTTAATAAATATAAGTTTATTAATCCGGAGGTGCAAAAGCGACAAAAGAAAGTGGTAATTAAGGTAAGGGGATTTTCAAAACCTAGCCATTTTCTTTTGTTTATCTCTCTTTTTCACAAATGATTATGTATTTATAATCCTATAATGTTACATAAATATCATTTCATTGTTATTCCATTTTATTTTATGGGATATACATGTTTTCTACTAGATTTTATGAGAGATACACTGATTTTCCAAAATAACTCTTCCTTCCAAAACACATCTTTGACTCCTCTTGAGTTTATTCTTATTCAATAAAGAATGATGATTCTTAAAAAAATATATTTTTACTTATTCCATTTGGGAACCCCAATTTTATCCATTTTATCATGATTGAATAAATATGTATGGAACCCATTCCTTTCCATATATTAATTCAGAACTATGATTATAATACGTTCTTTGTGACATTCATGATCATGTAAATATTATGATGTTATAGGTGGGCCTAGAATTAAATAGGACTATAATTAATTGGGTAATGTGATGTGTCTCATGATATAATTTGTTTTTTGTGTGAACATTATTCTACCATTTTTCAAAATTATTATTTTATGATTATGCACATTTTTTATGCATTAACATGATGCGAGATTTGTCCACAACTATGTGTGGTTTTTACCACTATGACAGTATGTTTCATTTTTATGAATTTATATATTCCATTCCTTTATCTATTATTTCCCTTGTGATTTTGATGATGATTCCAAGATTATGTTATGATGATGATGATTATTCTCACTCATGTTATATTGTTTCATGACCCTTATTTATCTTATTACTAGTCCTTTAGCTCACCTCTTTCTTTGAGGTATATCGTCATGTTTATACATGTACTAAGGATAATGTGATCTTTAAAAGGATAAAGAAGATTATTTTAAATGAATTTTTATGTTTTATTAGGCATAAGTGATGTATGGTCTTAAATATCCCAAGAAACTAGACCTTTGGATCATAGATTGTAACAATTCTATGTTGTTTATCTTAAAAATGATGTAATAGTCATGTATGGAAAAGTAGGGCCACTATAGTTAGTATTAGACCAAAATTTAGTTAATTTGAAAATTATGATTTGAGAATATTAGTGAGAAACATTATAATAATAGTAAATATATGTGAACAATCAATAATATTTGTTTTAGAAAAATGTTAAACATATGGATTGCACAAGTTATTTCTTTTAGAGTTAATCACACAAAATAATAAATTATTTATTCATGATTTGTTGACTTAATTTTTGTTCGAATTTTTTTTATTTTATAGAATAGTCAGACCTAGTAGAAACCTATCCAAGAACCCATGTGGAGGACAATTCAATGACTTCTCTAATGAAATCCCCAATTCCATGGTATTTGTAGTTCAAAACATCATGGAAATTTTTACTCAATTGTCTCATGATATGAATAATACACTGAATTTTGTTTAATGGACTCCTTCAACAAATAATGATTAACTATTCTTGGAGTCTGTTATGTGGAAATGACCACCAACATTTAGTTGGACTTCTGATCCACTTTTCACGGAGCGTTGGGATAACTCAATAAAGAAGATATTTTTTGTGATCCATTGTTCTGAGAAAAATAATGCGATTTTGGAAATTTATCATTCTCATAGTGAAGCTGATCATTAGTGGGTTTTGATTAAGAACACTCTGGAAAATAATGAAATATATGATATGGAGTGATAATAAATTAATAAAATATTTTTTACCAAGTATTTCCCTTTAACTATTCAAACTAAAATGGAAAGAGAATTCATATAGTTGATGAAAAAATAACTTGAATCAATCATGGATTATGAAGAAAACATCAAAAGGCTTGAAAGATACACCTTGGGTTTTTTGTCAACAATGATAAAAAAATAGATATATTCTTTATTTGTTTAAAACCATACCTTTAAATGGTTTATCTATCTAAGTTTTTAAGAGTTAAGAAGAAGTAGTTAGATGTGATCTCAAAGTAGAGATGGAGTTTGGATAATTGTCACATGGTTATGGAGATAATAATAGAAGAATGGAGTTTCAAGCTGGGGGATCAAATGAAAAAGGAAAAAAAGGGATCGTACTACCCACATATCAAAAATATTTGAAGAAGCATCATGGTAATTGTCTCAAAGGGATCAGTAAATGCCTCAACCACATGAGACAAGGCAACCAATCTCATAAATGTTGAAGAGACCTAAAGAATATGAAAAATGTTATGGAGAAAAATAGAGCACCACCCATAGTTAAATACTTAAAATGTAGGGATAAAGGGAAATGTGTATGCTAGGGAACTAAATTATGGTTCCTTTAGGGGAATCAGCATCAACAACCACCAAATACAAAGGAGAAAAGGAAATCTTATGACATAAATATTGATGATGTAGAGCATTAAAATGATTTTGTATACGGTATACTTCCTATTCACTCTACAATGGAAAATGTTTTATTTGATTATGGTTCTACACATTGAATTATATCCTTAAAGTTTTGTAGAAATATTCAGTCAAATAAATGATATCTTGATTAGAGATGTCTTTAAAACTATCTAGTAGTGCGATCATTGAAACCCAAGTTCTGGATTATTATCCTGTTAGCACATATAGGAATAATCTTCCAATGTATATTCAAATACTTACCTTGGTGGAATTCGATACAATAATTGGAATGGATTGGATCTCATTATATAAAGTATTAATCAAATCTTAGGAAAATGAAATATCATTTCATATTCAGAATCATCCCATGATCTTATACAATTAAAAATAATATCATGAATCTCTTAAAGAAAATACCTCAATGGTATGGGTGTTCACACCCTATGAAGAAGCATACGTTTCCAAAACCATTGATTTAATAGAAGGTATCAACCAAAAGTAAATTACCATTATAACTGGATAAAGTGATGTATTTTTTGAAGGGTTACCCAGACTTCCACCAGGTTATGAGATAAATTTTATAATTGAACTTATACCATGAGATACTCTTACATCATAGTTCCCCTACATTATGGCCCTAATAAAACTTGAAGAGTTAACGAATCAGCTATAAAATCATCTCAACAAAGGGTTCAGGCCCTAGTGCATAACCATAGGGTAAACTAATTATCTATTTCAAGAATAATGAAGGATGGATGTGATTGTGTATTGATTATCGAGATCTCAATTGGATCACCATAAAGAACAAGTATCACCTTCCAAGGACTGATGACTTGTTTAATCAACTACAAGGATATTAGTACTTCTCAAAGGTGTATATTAATTCTAAATATTATCAACTAAAGGTTAAGAAGGAATATATTTAGGAAGTCTAATTTCTTTAAAATTTATGGGCACAATGAGTTCATATTTATTCCCTTCGTACTTACTAATTCTTCTACAATATTCATGCATTTTATTAATAGAGTCTTTAGAGACCACATCAAAAAAAATTAGCCGTGTATATAAATGATATTTTCATTTAATATTTGAGAAACTAGAAACATGAAGATCATATAAGTATTGTGTTCGTAACATTAAGGATGGAGAAAATGTACACTAAATTCCAAAAGTGTGAATTTTGGTTACAACAAGTCATATTCTTGGGGTATGTGATTAGAACTGAGGGAATTTTTTTGGACCATTTAAAGACAAATGAAATTGAGGAATGGTGATGAAACACTAGTTTCATATAAATCTATAGTTTTCTGGTATTATGTGGGTACTACTAATTTTTTTGAGAATTTTATCATGATTTTCTATCCCTCTAACTCAATTAACTTGGAATGGGGTAAATTGTGTCTTGATTGAACAATGTGAGGAAATATTCAAGAAGAAAATAATAGGATAATAACAACACATGTAATCACACTACTAGAAGGGGATAAGGTTTTGTGATATATACTGATACTTAAAAGAAATTATTGAGTTGTGTCATAATGAAGAATAATAATGTGATATCCTACGCCTCATAATAATTGAATATCCATGATTAGAATTACCCAACACATGATATAGAGTTAGTAGTTGTGAGATTCTCTCTACAGATTTGGTGCCACAATATCTATGGTGACAATTGTGACATACATATTTATCATAAGAGTATGAAGTATATATTTGTTGAAAATTATCTAAACATGAATCAAATAATATGTCTAGATCTAGTAAAGGACTATGATTTCTATATTTAATACAATCTAAGAAAAGTGGATAATGTAATTGATGCTCTAAATAAAAAATAACCTCCTACTCAATCTATGATCTAGATTGGGTGAGGATAAAACCTCTTGGATATTAAAAGGATGGATATAAAAATAATAATATTAAGGAATACATCTTACCTATCCCAAATTATTGTCCAACCATCTATTCAGGAGAAGATCAAGGAGTCACGAAGGGATGATTTGGAGCTAGAAAAGAAGGTAAAAGCATTAATGGAAGGGAAGATACATGAGTTCTTAATCAATAATGATAGTTGGATTTATTTTGGAATGAGTATTTTTGTGCCTTCATCACATGAGATAAATAAAGAGGTATTGGATAGTTCAAAATTTCTCAACATTATCTATCTATCTTGGAAGTACCAAGATGTATTATGATATTTGAGAGCACGTTGGGTGGGAACACATGAAGAAGGATATTTTAGAGTTTATCTCATGTTTTTTGCTGTATCATAAAGTTAACTCAGAGTAACATAAGTCCAAAAATATGATGTAACCATTTCCAATACCCACATGGAAATTGGATAATTTCACCATGTAATTTTTCATGGGTCTCGTAAATACATCCATAGGAAAAAGTACGATATGTGTTGTTATAGAGACCCTCACTTTTCAAACATTAACACTAAATAACGTTTTTGGAATACACAAAACATTATAAAAGCATACATAAGAAGATAGTTCTAGTCTAGTGCCTTTGGAAACATGGAATACATAAACACTGATACATAAGTGAGATACATTATCTCCCACTAGGTTCTTCTTGACTGGAACCCTTCTCAGCCACCTCAAACATAATACATATCTTCACAGCTAGGGGATGGAAACATAAAAAGTGGTGAGCTCAAATTCTTAGTAAGGGTAAACACGGGGGACATGTAAGCATTAACCTGAAAAAAAGGTTACGAGAATGTGATCATGAAAATATAATATTATTCTCTATATATCAAAGATCATATACAAGAATAATGGAATAAATCTTTGTAGTTCATAAGACATGAATGAAAATGAAGTAAAGGAAATAATTCATGAAAGAATAAAATATGAGTAATATATGGAATTATGGAAAACACATAAGCATATAATATGATTTCCATAGTAGCCAGGGAATAATTTCCAAGATCATCTTAGTGGAGAAATTCCTTTTCTGAACCGGGTAACCCCCATTTCATTCGTGTTTTACTGAACTAAGTGGCCCTCATTCCATCCATTTATTAGTGAACCAAGTAACCCTCATTCTATCCCGGTTTTATCTCATGAAATATAAATCATTACCCAATGCATTGGAGGTAGATATAGGTGTCCCCCGTCACATAATGAAATCATACATACATATGCCATAAGAACATAAATAGACATATCATCACCCATCAAATGAAATGGGTATCATAAACAGGAAAACTTTTCATAACCTATGAAAAGAGACATGTTTCATAATCATCTAATCATAAACATAACCCATGAAAATTATCAGGTTTTAAAATCATATAACCCGTCAAATGAAAAGTGTTTCAAAATCATATAAACCATGAATGAGAAATGGGTTTCATAACATCAGGCCATCAAAACATAATCCATATAGAGAAAGAATGTGAATGGAAAAACTGAATAATTTCCTCATAAATTAATTAGTTACACCAATAGATGTTATCTTAGTTGGGAAACAATTTTGAAAAAAAAAATATGAAAACATTTCTTAAGGAAAATATCCTTTCTTTTTTAAAAAATTATTTTTATTACATAAAACCTTTTGAAACCTTTTTCTTTGAAAATATATTTTAAAACATATAAAGAAATATGTTAAAACAATAAAAAAATTAAATCCATTTTTTTATCATTATCTTTAAGGATATTTTGAAAATATTTTTAGAAAAGTTTTGAAAAAAGGGGTTTTTAATATAATATATTTCTAACTGAGGAAAGAGATGGTCAAATTTTACTAAAAACATTACCTTAAGTACCAAAGAGTGTAAAAATTGTACTAAAAAATGAGGATATTTTTAATAAACATATGAAAATGATAATAATAAATATTATTAAGAGATTTATCCTAATATTTCATCAAAGGAACCATAAACATAAACAATCTTGAAAAGCAATGAGATTGTCCCAATAAACTCTTATAACTTGGTGACTTGGGATCATACTCTCCATGTAAGAAATGTAAATTACTTGAAGATTAAGATATCATTAAAATAATTATTTTCATGAAATAACAGGAAAAATGGAAGTATATAAACCTTAATAAAGATATTAGGTGCATAAAAAAAATATGAGTCTCAAAGAAGGAAAATTGATACAAAAATGTTTTACCGCTTTTTCAACATTTGAATGATAAATCCCATGAAAAAGGGATCATAAAATAGACATGTGAATACCCATAAATTTTAGTATAAGATACAAAGCATACAATATTTATTAGTTAATGTGTCACACCCCGACTCTCGAATACCCGGAGCCGGTGCCATACAGAGGATCAAATTCGGTTTAGGCTCTGAGAAACCAGCTACTTCTGAAATGTTTCATCTGCTAAAAGATGTTACTTAAAAACTTTTAATCAAAAACATAGGGTGAGCATTGAATTCCTAGTAAGGGGTTTTAAAATAAACCAGTATAAATTTTGAAAACATTCATTAAAACATTTCATAAAACATTTTTTCTTAGAGATGTTGTAACACATGTAACACTTCATAATAATAAAAGTGCACAACTAAAAAATGACAACATAATTAAAAGGGCACACAATTCAATTACATGCATTCTCATTTATAGTAATAATTATAATTCATTCAAAATAAGAAAGATTTATTAATACAAAATTACAAATTTAACAACTAAGAGTAATGCATAATCAGAGTTGCGCATAACAGACTTCAATTTCATCATTTACTATTGTGAAACATACATTGCCCATTAAAGTATCTGAATATTTCATAAATAATATTCCATAACTTATAATTATTTTGATTCTCATAATCATAAGATCTTTAACCAAGGATATTCTACTAGCTGAATAATCCTCTGATTAATTAATTTACATAGTCATAATGAGGAAAGTGCATATGGTAGACTGTGTCAAGGCCTCAGCCAAGACTTATAATGATTAAGGCCTCATCTAAAATCCATTACTCATAATTGGGAAAGTCCTCAAAAAATTCTAATTCTAGTTGTCTCATGAGACCTACCAATGCATCGAGGGGCTGTAGCAGGCCCCACCCATCACATACTAAGACCAACGCATTCCTCATATCTCTAAATCAAAGTGCACATTCCACTTGATTTATTAAATCACTTTTTTACTTATCATACTAAGTGCCTGAATTACTTGGTTCCTTATTTCACATTATTCAAAGTAACCTATACAACCTTGAATAGTTTAATTTCACAATTAATTTTATTCAAGGTGTCTCATACCACCTTGAAAAATTAAATCCATAATTCCAGTAAAGGACATAAAAGTTTCAATTATAATCATTCGCATTTATACATATATAATGAATCTGACAGAAGACTATGAACTATCTGGTCAATTCATTAAATGGTACATAAGTTAAGAGTACTTGCGATGAAAACTAATAAACAAAAGAAATACAAATTGATCACATATAATGAAAAATCCTAAAACCATATTAATTAATTACTTAATGGAATTTTCTTCTAGGTGCATAGTAAATAAAGAGGTAAACTCATCGTTCCATGTCGGGTACTAAACTCACATTTTCTCAAACATTTATTATAAATAAGATTTTGTTTAACACATTAAATTTAAATACTTGAAAGTATGAAACTCAACTATAACCATTATCATTTAATATAAATAATGGAGAGTAACGCATATATGTGATTATGTAGTTTCATGCCTCCAATATGTATACTCATGAACTAAGAACATCAAAAGAAAAACATTTGGAATAACTAAACATAGGGTTTCATGTTGGGTAAAACATTTATTCAAAGGGGTGTTCATAAGAATTAGTATTTAATCAAAGTAAAATATATCTTAAAACACATGTTTTTTACTTTCTTTGCAAACCTTCAAAATTTGTAAATACAATTGGTGATCAAAGTTGGCATATATACAAATGTACCCACATACCCGATTATACACTATGAGTATACCTAAGGATCTCATACTTAGTTTATTTTACACTTTCAAGTTTATCAAAAGCATGGATTAATCAATGAAGTACAATGTTGAAATGCTTAAAACCACATTCATATAATATAAATATATATTTAGGAACACACATATTCAGGTATAAAATATTTCTTAAAAAATATGAATCCATGCATTTTATAGTTCTTCATGAACATTGAAGCTCCAAGTTTTAAGTAGAAATTAATTCCAGACATAAGGGTTTTATGAAAAACTGTAGGGTTCTGTATATGTATATATAAATATGTATATATATGTATCGTATGTGGATGTGGCATGTGAATAAGTCTGCAAGGGGTTTTTATGATTTAGGTCCAATAATATTCTATAAAATCCTGAAGCTCTAATTCAGGTAAAGAGAGGTTCAAAGTCAACTTCAATATGTATATATATATATATATATACAACTATACATGAATATATATCTTAAACTCAAAAAGAAAGACAAAACAACCCTTACCTTAGGATGAAGGGAAACAGGGGTCAGAAGAACTCATTGAAGCTCGCTGGAAGTTGTGTGCAAAGAGCAGATGGGATCATTGGTGGTGACTCAAATGTACTTTATAAACTAACCCTATAAAATATATTTTAATGAATGTTTCATGGGATCTGAGGCCAAAAGTGTTTATAAAAAGACTAGGGGGAGGTCTCTATGGAAACCATGTGAGAGGAGGGACCAGTGTCTGTAAAAGGTGAATAAAAATGGTGAAATATAGGGTGTAGAGTACTGGTGTAGTGCACGCCATAAGAAAAAAGAAGAAGACGATGAGGGAAGAAACCGAGAGAAAAACAGACTGTCAGGATCGAGTCTGACCTTGATCTAAGGGTTGGGGCACACCCGCGGTTTTAAAAAGAAATAGGTGGGTCAGATTAAATTTGAGTTTCATGAGATGGTCCTGGGTTGACGCGGCATTTTAAAACTCTCGAACGAATGAGATTAGATCTAGGGTTTATAGAATGGTCCACAAAAATGCGGTGGTGCTCCTCAATTGCTGAAGGTTGAACGAAAGATCGGGATCAATGGACCAGATCACGTGTGATGCGATCCAATGTCCCAGATTTGATCCTCGATGATTTTAGTCATCCCACATCGAAACGACTAGATGTTTCATCCCCTTTATAAGACTGAGCCTCCAGATGATAGCTCAAAAAAACACACAGCACACACCTTGGGAGCCTTATACACAGGCTCCCGCCCACGCAGGCCTCGGCCTACCCCTGCCTGGCTATGGACTCGCGCCCATGGTGGCACTCTCTTGCACTCTTGTGCTCTCATTCTGCTGTGCACTATTCATGGAACCTATGCCCGCGCTCGGGTAGGCCTTGGCTTAGGCTGAGGGCAGGCTCAGCCACTAAGCGTGATCTTCCTCCCTTGGCCCAGCCATAAAGGGATAGCCCTTTCAAGCCCAATTTTTTATAAAAACTAACCTAAAAAATATGATGACTTAATGGAAACTAATACATTTATTTAAATTAGATAAAAATTATCCATTTAATCATGACATTTATTTAAACATGAGAAGGCTAATTAATACAAATCATACTTTGTCTTAGCTCAAATTATTTACAAACACTAAACCTTCAACATTCAAAGTTATAAATTGAATGATAATTCTTATACTATTATTATAGAATTCAAAACTTAGTTTAAATAAAAAACATAGTTTTTGAAATTAAACATAGTCTACAACACTTTTTAAGAAATGAAAATATTTAAAATATAATTGAAATATTTGTAAAGTGTTTTGAATTTCTTATTACATTACAAAATCACTTAAGTGTAATTCAAAATATTTCACCATGTCCTTTTAAAGTTAATCATCAGCGTGGTTTTATAATTTTTCAATCCATAACCTAATTATTTGGAGAACTAAAATATACTCACATGTTTTAAATTAATTATCCAACATGGCCAATGACTATATTTATAGTCGATAGAGTTCCATGGTTACACAAGGAAATGATCAAATTAGTGTCTTATAAAACATAGCCTTAGGGTGTCTTAAAACTCAAGACAAAGAAAGAGATTGTTCACGTCATACCATTGGTGTTTATTGTTGTTGTAGTGGATTTGGCCATTCTCATGTTCATTATGGAGGATTTTAAGGACCCATATTATCTTCTTGGGTTTATTGTTGTTTTGAGTGGTCTCCCTATAATTATGATAGGGTTTTTAATAGTTATATTTGGGTAGAATTGTTTCTTGTGATATAGGTACATTGTAAAAACTATAGTATTTTTATTTAAATAAAAAGCCTTGTGTCCATTTTTCTGTTTTACTCAGTTGCATTCTAATATAAATTAAAACCATATTCTTACTTTTTCATGAGAAACAAGTTTTGTCCAGTTATTATGAAATTAAAACAAAATAAAAACATAAACCTATCAATAAATGAGGTTCAAGTTTTGGGGTGTTACATTATTCCCCCTTGGAACAATTGCGTCCTCACAATTCATTCTACATACGCATAATAGAAAGGCTCCCTCACCCAAAATTACCATAACCTCCATCATGGAGGGACCTCCGGTGATGCCAGGTGAATTCCGAATTTTATGTTCAACTCTGCTTCTTCCCAGGCCCGTATACATTTTGAGAAGAAAGGGTTGAACCTTTGTATAGTGAATTCGGGCTTCCAGAGAGAGGCTCAAATGGTGGAATGTTTAGAGATGTCCAAATGGATCAACTCTCAAAGGATTCACTAGAATGATTCTCGATTGACAGAGTATAAGTTGTATGCGTTTTCATATAAGCTGAAACTAATGATTTGTTACACATTGGCTGCCCAAAGGTTTCCCTCTAAAGTGGCCAATTGAAATCTTTCTCTAGATACGATGTTCTTTCCTAGAGTAAAGCATAGAAAAATCCCTTCGTGGTATTTCCCTCTTTGCTTGTACTCGGCCAATTGGACCATGGTTATTTTGTGCTATATATAAGCATTCTTCTGGCAAGAACTGAGAATGTCTAGATTGTTTGAACCTTCATAAACTACCTAGAACATTTTCACAAATTTTCTAAAGTTAGGTACTCTTATTCATAGGTTTTGACCAAGATGGTCTCTATTATCTAGGTAGGGAGCAATAAGATGTGATTCTGTCCTTCCATCTGAAAAATTTTATGAAATTCCAATCGTTGAAACCCATATGAAAGTATAAAAAAATTAAAGATAATAGAGAGAAAATATGACAAGTTGTATTCTCATATAAATATTGGTACATAAAAAGGAAAGGGATAATGGTTTCCCCAGTTCCCTAGTACACAAATCCCCTGATCAATTTCAAAACTCTTGATCTCCCTAAACCATATGAAACCCAAGAAATATGGTTCAATCTCTTGGGTGCACTAATGGTTTCTCTAGAGTCTAGTATGAGGGGTGTAATACTGGGATATGTTATAATGTACAGGTTGTCAGTACATAGAATGGGAGGTTTTGTATTCAAGAAAGTAAAAGTCTGTTACCTGACAAAATGGCCATAGTACAAGACTTGACACATATATGCCACATGGATTTCTCCCGCTGCTACAGCTTCTTGGAAGGTCGTGATGGATGGGATTCCTTCCGCATTGGTGAATCATCTAAAAAGTCCCTTGTAGTATTTTCCCTATTGTTCGTAGGATGGAAATTAGGCTTGCATCATAAAGATGTAATCCAAACCTTCTCTTCAGTGGAGTTGAAGTACCCAGGGAGTGTTACATACGTCGTAGAGGTGTCTACATGTCATTCATATATGAGCAATGTTTATAAAATTTTCATTACTATCAATGGAAATTATGGTTTCTAAGGCCTCATTGGGAAGAGATAAAATACTAGTACCATCGTTTTCCATCTGAAAATTTGGAAAACCACATATTTAGTAATCATTAAGTAAATTTTTCTTTTTTTATGTTCTTTTTTTCCAAAGTTTTCTAATCCAAATCCTCTGATACCAACTGTCACGCCCCAACTCCTGAATACCTAGAGTCGGTGCCATACAGAGGATCGAATTCAGTTCAGGCTCTCAGAAACTAGCTACTTCTGAAATGTTTCATCTGCTAAAATCTTTTACCAAAACAATTTTAATAAAAAATGTAGTGTGAGCATACGAATGCACAGTAAGGGGTTCTAAAATAAACCAATATAACTTTTGAATACATTATTTAAATCTATCCATAAAACATTTTTCCTAAGAGAAGTTGTAACACATGTAACACTTCATAATAATAAAAGTGCACAACTAAAGCATTCATACAAAATTACAAGGGAAAAAAATTCAATTACAGGAGTTCTCATTTATAGTAACAATTATAATACATTCAAAACAATCATGACATATAAATACACAAGTACAACTTTAACAACTAAGAGTAAAGCATTATCAGAGTTGCGTATAAAAAACTTCAATTTCATCATTTACTATTGTGAAACATACACTGGCCATTAAAATATACGAATATTGCATAAATAATATGCCATAACTTATACTTCTTTCTATTCTCATAAACATAAGCTCGTTAACCAAGGATATTCCACTAGCCTAATAATCCTCTAGTTAATTAATTTACATAATCATAATGTAGAATGTGCATAGGTGAGACTATGTCAGGGCCTCGTCCAAGACGTCTAATGATTAATGCCTTGGACAAAATCCATAACTCATAATTGGGAAAGGCCTCAACCAATTCCTCCTCTAGTTGTCTCATGTGACCTAACGATACATCGAGGGGCTGTAGTAGGCCCCACCCATCACATACTAAGTCCAATTCATTCCTTATATCTCTAAATCAAAGTACACATTCCACTTGATTTATTAAATCACTTATTACTTATCATACCAAGTGCATGAATTACTTGGTTCCTTATTTCACATTATTCAAAGTGTTCTATACCACCTTGAATAGTTCAATTTCACAATTCATTTTATTCAAGGTGTCCCATACCACCTAGAACAATTAAATCCATAATTCAAAGAATGGGCATAAATGTTTAAATTACAATCATTCGCATTTATATGTATATAGTGAATCTGGAACAAGACTATGAATTGTGTGGTCAAGTCATTAAATGGTATGCAAGTTAAGAGTACTTGTGATGAAAACTATTAAAAAAATAAATACAAACTTGATCACATAAAATGAAAAATCCTAAAACCGTATTAATCAATTACTTAATAGAATTTTCTTCTAGGTGCATAATAAATAATGAGGTAAACTCAGCATTCCATTTGGGGTACTAAACTCACATTTTCTCAAAAATTTATTATAAATAAGCTTTGGTTTAACACATTAAATCTTAAAACATGAAAGTATGAAACTCAACCATAACCATTATCATTTAATATAAATATTTCAAAGTAACTCATACATGTGATTATGTAGTTTCAAGCCTCCAATATTTATACTCATGAACTAAGAACATAAAAAGAAAAGCATTTGGAATAACTACACTTAGGTTTTCATGTTGTGTAAAACATTCATTCAACAGGGTGTCCATAAGAAGTAGTGTTTAGTCAAAGTAAAATATATTTGAAGACACGTGCTTTGTACTTTCTTCGCAAACCTTGGAAATTTTTAAGTGAAATTGGGGATCCAAGTTGGCATATATACACATGTACCGACATACCCAATTATACACTATGAGTATACGTAAGGATCTCATTCCTAGTTTATTTGAAACTTGACAGTTTATCAAAAGCATGGATTAATCACCAAAGTAAAATATTGAAATGCTTAAAACCAAATTCATAAAATATAAATATATATTTAAGAACTTACATAATCAGGTATAAAAGTTTTCTTACAAAGTAGGACTCTGTGCATTTTATATTTCTTCATGAACTTTGAAGCTCAAAGTTTTTAGTAGAACTTAATTTTGAACATAAGGGTTTTATGAAAAACCTAGGGTTGTGTATATGTATATATAAATATGTATATATATGTATGGTATGTGGATGTGGCATGTGAATAAGTCTGCAAGGGGTATTTATGCTTCAGGTCTGCTAATATTCTATAAAACCCCGAATCTCTAATTCAGGTGAAGAGAGGTTCAAACTCAACTAAAAGATGTGTATATATATATATATATATATATTCGACTATACATGAATATACAGCTTAAACTCAACAAGAACCACAAAACAACCCTTACCATAGCTTGAGGAGAGAAAGGTCTCTGAAGAACTCCTTGAAGCTCATTGGAAGTTGAGTGCAAAGAACCAAGGGGATTTGTGGGGGTGCCTCAGATGTATTTTATAAACTAAACCCATAAAATATATTTTAATGCAAGTTACATGGGATATGAGGCCCAAAATGGTTTATAAAAAGACTAGGGGGAGGTATCTATAGAAACTGTGTGAGAGGAGGGACCAACGGCTGTAAAAGGTGAAAAAAATGTTGCAATATACGGTGTAGGGTACTACTGCAATGAACGCCGCTGGGAAGAAGAAGACGATGCTCAGGGAAGAAACCGGGAGAAAAAACAAATGGTCATGATCGATTCTGACCTTGATCCAAGGGCTGGGGAACATCTGGGAGTCTAAAATAAAATGGGAAGCTCATATTAAATCTGAGCATCATAGGACGGTTGAGGGTTGACACAACGTTTTAAAACTCTCGGACAACTGAGATTAGATCTAGGGTTGATCGAACGGTCCACAAAAAGCAATCGTGCTCTGCAATTGCTGATGTTCGAAAGAGAGATCAGGATCTACGGTCCAGATTTCACACGATGTGATCTAATGGGCCAGATTTGTACCCTGGCGATTTTAGACTTCCTACATCGAAATGGTGAGATGTTTTCATCCCCTTTATAAGAATGACCCTCTAGAAGATATATTAGAAAAACACACAACATAGACCTAGGGAGCCTTATACCTAGGCTACTTCCCCCACAGGCCTCAGCCTACCCCTGCCTCATAGTGTCCTCGCGCCCACGGTGGCGCGTTCATGCACTCCTGTGCTCCCATTATCATGTGTGCTCTTCGGGGAACCTCTGCTCGTGCTCGGTCTGGTCTTGGCTTGGGTTGAGGGCTAGGCTCAGCCACCTAGCGTGAGCTGCCTCCCTTGGCCCAGCCATAAAGGGATAGCCCTTGCGGGCCAAATGTTTTATAAAAACTAACCTAAAAAATATAATGTCTTAAGGTAAAATAATACGTTTATTAAAATTATATAAAAATAATCTTTTTAAACATAAATTTTATTTAAACATTAGAAGGCTTATAAATACAAATAAAACTTTTTCTTAGCTCAAATTATTTACAAACAGTAAACCTTCAACATAAAAAGTTATAAATTGAATGATAATTATTATACTAGTATTATTGAGGTCAAAACATAGTTTTAATCAAAAACATAGTTTAATTATAACAAATTAAACAAAGTCTACAACACTGTTTAGGAAATGAAAATCTTTACAACATAATTGAAATATTTGTAATGTGTTTTTAATTTATTATTACGTTACAAAATCACTTAAGTGTGATTCAAACTATTTCACCACATCCTTTTAAAGTTTATGATTTGGGTGGTTTTATAATTTTTAAATCTATAACCTAATTATTCATAGAACTAAAATATAATCACATGTTTTTAATTAATTATCCAACAAGGGAAAGAACTATATTTATAGCCGTTAGAGTTCCGTGGACACCCAATGCAACGGTCAAATTAGTGTCTTATTAAAACAAGACTTAGGGTGTCTTAAATTCAAGACAAAGAAAGAGATGGTTCACATCATACCGTTGGTTCTTAGTGTGGTCGTAGTTTCTTTGGACATTCTCATGTTCGTTATGGGGGATTCTAAGAACACATATTATCTTCTTGGTGTTCTTGTTGTTTTGAGTGGACTCCCTGTAATTATAATAGGGTTTTCAATAGGTATATATAAGGCCCCGACCTTAAACCATACTTAATATTGAATTAAATGAATAATTCACATTGAGGATCTTTTCAGGTTTAGAGTTTTAGATAATTAGAACATAACTATTACATCTCAAAAGATTTACAAAGTAGACACTTCTACCAAGTTTCCATAGAATAAAAAAACTCTTAAAAAGAAACATGTCTAGTTCCATGTTTTATATAGCATGACTTTCCCTTGATCCCATCCTTGACCCTATTCCACATTAAGTCCTGTGAAAAACATTTCAAAAAACATGGGGTGAGCATAAAAATCTCAGTAAGGGATACACAAAGAATGAAAATTGTTAGTTTATCAAAACAACAAGTAAACCATGTATACTTTATCAAAGTAATAATTTTCACCTTTATGAAGTAGAAAAAACTCTTTAATGAATAAAAGATCATTAGTTACCCCTTTGTAACCAAAATATTTCCATAAAACCCATAAAATGATCACATAACATATAAAGGTAACTTGGGACATAAACATACTTAAGTGGAATAACCATACGGTCGACTTCCACACATATCACTTAATGGAATAGCCATTCGGCCAACTTCCATACATACTTAATGTAATAGCCATACGGCCGACTTCCATACCCAATGCATTGGAGGTTATAACGTAACCACCCGTCCTGGTATTCACGGCACCACCCGTCATATGGTTTATCACGTAACCACCCATCAAATTTCCAAGTACCATTATAAAAATCATAAGACATAAAACAAATATAATGGAAAGAAAACATTTCAACACTTTGATCACAATATATCACTTAAATATATTGACATAACAAATCCATTATAAAAACCATTTTCAATACCAAAATACATAAAAGATTATATGGTATTTATTTCATTTTAAAAAAAAACATTACGGCTTGTTCAGGAATCCAAATACCAAATAATACTCGCAGCGGCGGAAAAGGTCATTGTCACCGCGTACGTCAAAAGAAATATTCCTTTTTGTCATTTTGTAAAACGCTTCATAGAAAAATATTCCTTTTGTATAAAAGTAAAAGTCAAAGCGGTTTATATAATGTATAAAAGAAAGTTGTGTATAAAACGAAATATGCCTCAATGAAAGGAGATTGAGACGAAGTCCCTTACCTTGGGTCCGACTTGACTCGATCGTTCTTTAACGTCCTGAATAATAAACTTGAGTTAATTTATATTTTATTAAGAACCTTTTTCAAGTTAATTATTTCTTTTATATCACTTATTGCCATGTTATAAACATTAAGTAACCATTTAAGTTAATAATGTTTGTTTTGTCGATATTTGGTTCTTAAGTCGAAAGTGGACTTCTTATAATTACATGTTGTTCGTGTGGTCAAAGGTTCTTTATATCCAGAATGACATTCCTGATTTGGATATCATATATATCATATATATATAGCATATACATGTATTTATAATATCACATAATCATTTAGGGGTAAGAAATGAAATGCATCGTTCATGGAGACGGTAAGCCGTACGTACGCATGAACGCTACTTTCATTTCTATGTCATATTAATGGAATTAAAACTAAATGAGAGGTATGTATATTTTAATTCCAGAATTATATTAATAATTTAGATGTAACATACATCATATATATATTATATATATGTACTTATAATAGTACATTACATTTGGGGATAAGAAATGAAATGCACCGTTCATGGAGACGGTAAGCCGTACGTATGCATGAACGCTACTTTCATTTCTATCTCATAATTTAATGGGAATAAATAATAATGATATAGGGGTATATTATAATTCCAGTATAACATCATATATAATAACTTTAAATCCATCCTTTATACGTCCCACATATGGCATTAACGAATCACATCACTTTGAGGGGGCGGTAGTCCGCACTTCCTAAAATGAAATTATCGTGTTTACCCATAATGGAAGCCATAAAGGTATGCTAAAAATGAAAAATACAGAATATTAAGGAAAACATAAACATATTATATATCATATATAAATATAGTTTCATCTTAATTTCCACCTTTGAAGGTGTTAAAAGAATATTGAACAATCATCGTTTCGTGAGGCCGAAATTCGCCATCCACGGAAACATTATGTTCTTTAACCATTAGATGTAGTTGTGTGTAAGTGTAGCTCGAATACTTCTTATAACAACATCCTAGTATATTTATGATATTGGAGTTGTTACAAAAGAAATGAATAAAAAGAGTTTAGGGAGTTGGAGAAGAAAAAATAAAACAAAAGGACTCATGTGAAGACATTACCTTAAAATCGGGTAACTCCCTTTGGTTTGAGCTCAAAGGATTCCTTGGAAAGACTTATGCCTAAAATGAGGCTTCAAGGAGTAAGAGTGGGAAGTGGAGAGACAAAATGGGCAGGGTTTGGCCGAGTAAAAGGCTTTGGGAGTGTGGGTAAGGAGGTAGAGGTGGGGGCCTTTTATAAGAGGAGAGGAGGGGCACTCTTGGAAAGTAAAAAAAAAGTTACTTTATTTTAAAATTATATTCAAATTTAAGAGGTAAAACATTGATATAATTCGAGGATAAGGTGATAAGGGTTCGAAATCCACCCATCCAATAGGTTTTGGACATGTTTAGGTCTTAGAGTTTACATTATCTTTCCATTTTATTTAAATCGTTAAATAATGAGGTCATCGCTGCATCATCATGATGTCATAAATAATTTAATTTATTTAATGTCTAAAAATTATAAAAAAATAATATGATGTAGGAAATCGTTTTAGCTTTCCAATGAATATTTATAGTCCAAAATATAATTTATGAAGACAAAATAAAAAATATTTTACTTAGGTGATACATTCTTTGTTACATTCAACATTCTTTAAAAATAAAAAGATAAAAAATCACTTTCTCACAAAAGTGATTCCATGGGGTCCCCAAGTTTGGCACAAGGAATATCATGGTTGTCCATGAGACAATCAGTAGCCTTAGGACACATTTTGTGGTCATTTTTATTATTATTATCATATTATCTTATTATCTTTAACTACCCGATTACTCATTAATCAAGATAATTAAAGATAATTACCGTCGTTACTATTCATAATGTCCAAAGAAAAAAGAGTCTTAATTACATAATTTGGACCTTCTGATTCCAAATATGTAATTCATTTCACCAAATTCCAAACACATAAATTTCAATAATTAATTTAAAAAACTTCCCGTTGTCAAAACAAATAGCGGGTTTTTTAGAAACAATATATATGAAAAGTTCGGCACTTGTTTATGCCTAATTCCAAAGTGAAATTAATCCCAATGAACATCATTGAATTACATGGTAAAAATATATTCTAATTAAAATTTAAAACAAATTAAAAAGATAATATAACCATATAATTAAATTATATGAAAAAACAGTTTTGATGTAAAATGCAGTATTTTTCACTATTCGTTGAAAAATGAACATTGTCAGAAAAATACCAAAAATTAACCCAAGGTAAATTTCAATGTCCCAATCATAAATAATATGTTTATTTTAAAAAATAGAGATTATAAAATTGTCAAGAAGTGGATTTAAAAGGGGTTCGCCATCAAAAGGTGGTTACTCGACCTTTTAAAGAATATTAGAATGTTTACGCTTAAAAACTGGATTCATTTGCATTTTTAATCCTCTAACATTTATTGTAAAGAGTAAAAATATTTTAAAAACATATATAATCATTTTTTAGTTAGTTCTGTTCATTCCCGCCATTACAACGGCTAGGCGTTAACTACCATTTAAAATAATATTATTTTATTATTAGAGTGCAACGTAAGATTTCAAAGAAACTCTTTGTTGCGTATCGGGTACGCTATCGAACATAGCAACCCCTTTAAAGTAAAATTAATATTTAATTTGTAAATATTAATAAATATGAAAATTATTTATTCATTATTTACCTGGGATGTTACATCCTTCCCCCGTTTTGGGAATTGCGTCCTCGCAATTTTATTCACTTATCAAAATAAGTTGGGGTATTTATCCCTCATAGAATTTTCATATTCCCACGTTGCCTCTTCAACCATATGATTTTTCCACAAAACCTTTACCTGGTGGATTACCTTATTTCTCAACACTTTCTCTCTTTGATCAAGAATCTGGACTGGTTGTTCTTCATAAGATATGTTCTTCTCCAGCTGAACTACCTCTGGACTCAAAACATGAGATGGATCTGGCATATACTTTCTCAGCATCGAAACATGAAAAACATTGTGTACCTGAGATAAAATAGGAGGTAAAGCCACTCTGTATGTAACTGATTCAAATCTCTCTAGAATTTCATATGGTCCAATGAACCTTTGACTCAGCTTTCCTTTCTTACCAAATCACATCACACTTTTCCATGGAGAAACCTTGAGAAAAACATGATCACCTACCTCAAAAGATAGATCCTTCCTCCGATTATCCGCATAACTCTTCTGCCTGCTCTGAGCTGTTTTCATGTGTTTCTGAATCAACTGAACTTTTTCTGCCAACTCTTCTATCAATTATGGTCCCATCAACTTCCTTTCACCCACTTCATCCCAAAAAGCTGGAGTTCGACACCGCTTCCCATATAATGCCTCAAATGGTGCCATCTGTATACTGGAATGAAAGCTGTTATTATATGAAAACTCAGCCAATGAAAGATGTTGGTCCCAACTTCCCTGATAATCCATCGAACAAGAACGTAGCATATCCTCTAATGTCTAAATTGTTCATTCTGACTGCCCATCTGATTGAGGATGAAAAGTTGTACTAAAATTTAATTCAGTACCCAACGACTTCTGAAGGCCTTTCCAAAAGTTAGAAGTGAACCTGAGATCACGGTCAGATACAATGGAGAGGGGAACTCCATGTAAACTGACTATCTCTTTAAGATACAAACGGGAAAGTTGATCTAGGGAAAAAGTATCTCTTATAGAAAGGAAATGAGCAGATTTAGTCAAGCGATCAATAATAACCCAAATTGCATTATTACCTCTAGATGTCTTCGGTAATACCACAACAAAGTCCATGGATATATTTCCCAATTTCCACTATGGCACTGGTAAAGTCTGAAGCATCCCTTTCGGTAACTGACACTCTGCTTTAACCTGCTGACAAGTCAAACACTTCACAGTAAAATCAGCAATATCCTTTTTCATTCCATCCCACCAGTAATACTCCCACAGATCTCTATACATCTTAGTACTGCCAGGATGAACTGAAAACGGGGAACTATGAGCCTCACATAACAACTCATTCTTCAACTGTGAATCACAAGGCACACATAATCTCTTCCCAAAACCTCAAAACACAATCATTATCAATGTTGAATTCAGGCAACTTACCCTTCTGAACCAGCTCTACCTTTTTCTGCAACTCACTGTCTTACTTCTGTGCTTGCTTGATTCTGTCTGATAGGGAAGATGTCACTGATACCTGAAACAAAACAGAAGGACTTCTTACACAAACAACTTCCATGCCAAAGTTCATCAAATCAAAAACCAAAGGATCTCGTTCCTAACGCAACATTGTTAATGAAGAATTAATTTTTCAACTCAAAGCATCAACCACTTTATTTGCTTTTCCCGGATGGTAATGAATTGTACATTCATAATCCTTGATTAATTCCTGCCATCTCCTTTGTCTCATGTTCAATTCTTTCTGAGTGAATATATACTTTAAACTTTTTTGATCAGTATATATTTCACACTTTACTCCATACAAATGATACCTACAAATTTTTAGAGCAAAAACAACAGTAGCTAATTCCAAATCATGTGTAGGGTAATTTACCTCATGAGTTTTCAACTGACGTGAAGCATATGAAATTACCTGATCATTCTGCATAAGGACACAACCAAGTCCCTTCAACGAAGCATCACATTAGATAAAAAACTCACCATTCATGGATGGAAGTGCCAAAAATGGAGCATTCACCAATCTTCTTTTCAACTCCTTCGGTAGTAACCTGAGTTAACTGAGCCATCACTGCAAAAAACTGTTTAGTTCTGATTCTGACCATATCAGGATACTGGTTTGAAAGGTCATTTCCCTCTGTATGCCTTCCCAGAAAATCTGTTCTGTTTCCTCTATGAAAAACCATTCTTGACATAGAAATATCATAGGGAAAGCAACATGGTAATATTTAAATCCTATATCATTTCAGTCATACCATTAATTAATTTATAATTTAACAATTTTCTAACTCCTAAAGTTGTCTAAACCGACCTCTGATACCAACTATAAGGCCCCAGCCTTATACCATACTTAATATTGAATTAAATGAATAATTCACATGGAGGATCTTTTTAGGTTTAGATTTTTAGAGAATTAGAACATAACTATTACATCTCAAAATATTTACAAAGTAGACACTTCTACCAAGTTTCCATAGAATAAATAAAAACTCTTAAAAAGAAACATGTCTAGTTCCATGTTTTATATAGCATGACTTTCCCTTGATCCCATCCTTGACCCTATTCCACATTAAGTCCTCTGAAAAAAAATTCAAAAAACTTGGGGTGAGCATAAAAAGCTCAGTAAGGGATACACAAAGAATGAAAATTGTTAGTTTATCAAAACAACAAGTAAACCATGTATACTTTAACAAAGTAATAATTTTCACCTTTATAAAGTAGTAAAAACTCTTCACTGAATAAAAGATCATTACTTAACCTTTTGTAACCAAAATATTACCATAAAACCCATAAAATGATCACATAACATATAAAGGTAACTTGGGACATAAACATACTTAAGTGGAATAACCATACGGTCGACTTCCACACATATCACTTAATGGAATAGCCATTCGGCCAACTTCCATACATACTTAATTGAATAGCCATACGGCCGACTTCCATACCCAATGCATTGGAGGTTAAAACGTAACCACCTGTCCTGGTATTCACGGCACCACCCGTCATATGGTTTATCACGTAACCACCCGTCAAATGTCTAAGTACCATTATAAAAATCATAAGACATAAAACAAATATAATGGAAGGAAAACATTTCCACACTTTGATCACAATATATCACTTAAATATATTAACATAACAAATCCATTATAAAAACCATTTTCAATACCAAAATACATAAAAGAGTATATGGTATTTATTTTATTTAAAAAAAACATTACGGCTTGTTCAGGAAGCCAAAGACCTAATAATACTCGCGGTGGCAGAAAAGGTCATCGTCACCGCGTACGTTAAAAGAAACATTCCTTTTTGTCGTTTTGTAAAACGCTTCATAGAAAAAGATTCCTTTTGTATAAAAGTAAAAGTCAAAGGGGTTTATACACCGTATAAAATAAAGTTGTGTATAAAAAGAAATATGCCTCAATGAAAGGAGATTGAGACGAAGTCCCTTACCTCGGGTCGGACTTGACTCGATCGTTCTTTAACGTCCTGAATAATAAACTTGAGTTAATTTCTATTTTCTTAAGAAACCTTTTCAAGTTCATTATTCCTTTTATATCACTTATTTCCATGTTAGAAACATTATGTAACCATTTAAGTTAATAATGTTTGTTTTGTCGATATTTGGTTCTTAAGTCGAAAGTGGACTTCTTAAAATTACATGTTGTTCGTGTGGTCAAAGGTTCTTTATATCCAGAATGAAATTTTTGATTTGGATATCATATATATCATATATATCTAGAATATAAATGTATTTATAATATCACATAATCATTTAGGGGTAAGAAATGAAATGCACCGTTCATGGAGACGGTAAGCCGTACGTACGCATGAACGCTACTTTCATTTCTATGTCATATTAATGGAATTAAAACTAAATGAGAGGTATGTATATTTTAATTCCAGAATTATATTAATAATTTAGATGTAACATAAATCATATATATCCATTATATATATATACTTATAATAGTACATTACATTTGGGGATAAGAAATGAAATGCATCGTTCATGGAGACGGTAAGTCGTACGTACGCATGAACGCTGCTTTCATTTTTATCTCATACTTTAATGGGAAGAAATAATAATGATATAGGGGTATATTATAATTCCAGTATAACATCATATATAATAACTTTAAATCCATCCTTTATACGTCCCACATATGGCATTAACGAATCACATCACTTTGAGGGGGCGGTAGTCCGCACTTCCTAAAATGAAATTATCGTGTTTACCCATAATGGAAGCCATAAAGGTATGCTAAAAATGAAAAATACAGAAGCTTAAGGAAAACATAAACATATTATATATCATATATAAATAAAGTTTCATCTTAATGGCCACCTTTGAAGGTGTTAAAAGAAGATTGAACAATCATCGTTTCATGAGGCCGAAATTCGCCATCCACGGAAACAATATGTTCTTTAACCATTAGATGTAGTTGTGTGTAAGTCTAGCTCGAATCCTTCTTATAGAAATATCCTAGTATATTTATGATACTGAAGTTGTTACAAAATAAATGAATAAAAAGAGTTTATGGGGTTGGAGAAGCAAAATAAAACAAAAGGACTCATGTGAAGACATTACCTTAAAATCGGGAAACTCTTTTTGGTTTGAGCTCAAAGGCTTCCTTGGGAAGACTTCTACCCAAAGTGAGGCTTCAAGGAGTAAGAGAGGGAAGTGGAGAGACAAAATGGTCAGGGGTTGGCCGAGCCAAAGGCTTTGGGAGTGTGGGTAAGGAGGTAGAGGTGGGGGCCTTTTATAAGAGGAGAGGAGGGGCACTCTTGGAAAGTAAAGAAAAGTTACTTTATTTTAAAATGATATTCGAATTTAAGAGGTCCCACATTGATATAATTCGAGGATAAGGTGATAAGGGTTCTAAATACACCCATCAAATAGGTTTTGGACATGTGTAGGGCTTAGATGTTACATTATCTTTCCATTTTATTTAAATCGTTAAATAATGAGGTCATCGCTGCATCATCATGATGTCATAAATAATTTAATTTATTTAATGTCTCAAAATTATAAAAAAAATACTATGATGTAGGAAATATTTTTAGATTTCCAATAAATATTTATAGTACAAAATATCATTTATTTAGACAAAATTAAAAATATTTTACTTAGGTGATACATTCTTTGTTACATTCAACATTCTTTAAAAATAAAAAGATAAAAAATCACTTTCTCACAAAAGTGATTCCATGGGGTCCCCAAGTTTGGCACAAGGCATCCAATGGTCGGCCATGAGACAACCAGTAGACTTAGGACACATTTTTTGTTCATTTTTATTATTATTATGATATTATCTTATTATCTTTAACTACCTGATTACTCATTAATCAAGATAATTAAATATAATTACCGTCGTTACTATTCATAATGTCCAAAGACAAAAGAGTCTTAATTAAATAATTTGGACCTTCTGATTCCAAATATTTAATTCATTTCACCAAATTCCAAACAAATAAATTTCAATAATTAATTTAAAAAACTTCCCGTTGTCAAAACAAATAGCGGGTTTTTTAGAAATAATATTTATGAAAAGTTTGGCACTTTTTTATGCCTAATTCCAAAGTGAAATTAATCCCAATGAACATCATTTAATTACATGGTAAAAATATATTCTAATTAAACTTTAAAAAAAATTAAAAATATAATATAACCATATAATTAAATTATATGAAAAAACAGTTTTGATGTAAAATGCAGTATTTTTCATTATTCATTGAAAAATGAACATTGTCAGAAAAATACCAAAAATTAACCCAAGGTAAATTTCAATGTCCCAATCATAAATAATATGTTTATTTTGAAAAATAATGCTTATAAAATTGTCAAAAAGTGGATTTAGAAGGGGTTCTCCATCAAAAGTCGGTTAATCGACCTTTTAAAGAAAATTAGAATGTTTACATTTAAAAATTGGATTCATTTGCATTTTTAATCCTCTAACATTTATTGTAAAGAGTAAAAATATTTGAAAAACATATATAATCATTTTGTAGTTAGTTCTGTTCATTCCCTCCATTACAACGGCTAGGCGTTAACTACTATTTAAAATAATATTATTTTATTATTAGAGTGTAACGTAAGATTTCAAAGAAGCTCTTTGTTGCGTATCAGGTACGCTATCGAACATAGAAACCCCTTTAAAGTAAGATTAATATTTAATTCGTAAATATTAATAAATATGAAAATTCTTTATTCATTATTTACCTGGGATGTTACAGTATATTTGGGTAGAATTGTTTCTTGTGATCTTGGTACATTGTAAACACTACTGTGTTATTATTTAAATAAAAATCATTGTGTCCATTTGTGTGTTTTACTCAGTTTCAATGTAATATAAATTCAAACCATATTATTACTTTTTCATGAAAAACATGTTTTGTTCGATTATTATGAAATTCAAAAAAAATGAAAACATAAACTTATCAATACATTAGGTTCGAGTTTTGGGGTGTTACAACATGAACAAAACAAATGGAATGCATGGTGAACATAACACGTATCTCATGGAAAATAAAAGTGAGATAAAATCCCCTCACCTTGTATCTTGACTATATTTGTACTCGTTCAAGTTTCCGGTATAAAAAATATAATTTTATTATACAGATTTTAAACAATAATATTATTGTATCTATTACCATGTAACACCCCAAGCTTCCACGGTACGTTTTCCTTCGAATAATGCGATAGCGTGTGTTGTACGCAACCTCGAGTTCTAACACACACCACAACTAATTAAACTAGCCGTTGTGAATAGTAATACCTACTTTTTGAAATCATATATATTTTATATTTCAAAATGGACTTCATTTTTGGATTCGGAATATTGAAATTAGCCTAGGGTGAAATTTTGGTACTTTTCGGATAACTTTTATATTTTGATGAATAGTGAAAATTACTAAATTTTAATTAAAATCAACTTTTTTAATCAAAATAATTAATATTGATAAATTATGAATTTGAGTGGTTTTAAATTATATTTAGAATATATTTTTACCATTTAATTTAATGTTTGTCATTGGACATAATTTCACAATTAAACCAGACATAAACAAGTGTCAATCTTTTGATAGTTATTATCTCTTAAAAACACGCTTTTTATTTTAACAACGGGAATTAATTTTAAATTAATTTCTGCCACTTATGTGTTTTGAATTTAGAAAAATGGATTCCATATTTGGAATCAGGATGTCCAAATTGTGTAAATAGGTAACTTTTATTTTGAATAATTACTGCGGTAAATATTTTATTTACCATGGTTAAGGGTAAATCCAGTAAATAAGGGTTAAAAAATAATATTATAACAATACTAAATTACCCAAAAACGTGTCTTAACCCTATTGGTTGATACATGGTCGACCATGGGCATCTTTGGGTCGATTTTGGGACCCCATGGATCCACTTGTAGGTGATAATGACACTTTATTTTAATTAAGTTAAAATGAATACAAAAATGACACAAGCATATATCTTTTAGCAAAACAATTGTTACATAGGGTTATATATGTTTGAATTTAGATTATAAATATTCATTAGAAAGATAAAATTATTTCCTACATAATGATATTTTATTTATAATTTTTAGACATTAAATAATTTATTTTATTTATGACACAATGATGATGCAGTAATTACTATAATAGTGAAAAATTAAAATAATTGATATTATAAATACCCAAATAAATATAATATGAAACTTTTAATGAACTAAACTAATTTTATAGGATAATATGATATATTAGGATTGATTTAATTGACTTTTTTTGAAGTAATAAATCTGTTATGAGTTTCACAAAAATCAACTATTGAATAGTGTCAAAATTGACATAAAAGAGTTCTTAAAACAAATATTATATTATTAATTGATATTAAATTTCTAAAAATCTAAGGTTCGGTCAAGAGACTTTTATCATGATAGGTTCATAATTAATGGACCACTTGGGGGTCTCTTGGATGTATGTAGTAAGTTTATTAACCATATTATATAAAAATACAAAGAGACATTGTAAAAGTGAAACTAATTAACTTAGAGTTAATACTTAAAGATAAGGTTAATATAAGTACCCAAACCTATCTAAATTCTATTGGTTGAGTTTTTTTCGATCCATCCCCACCTTAAACTTTTAATAGTCAACTTTTGAGCCATTATAAACCGAATATGAATTTATTATAAATTAATATTTCTAGCTTTTCCAAAGGTGCCCCTCACCCCTCTTATAAAAGGGCACTCCTCCTTCTCATTTCTTCACACCTTCAAAGCCTTTTGGTTCGGCCAAACTCTGCCCAAATACTCTCCCAACATACCTCAATACAACCTAGAGTCCTTAGTTTGATCAGAAAGCCAACCTAAGGAGCCCTTTTGATCAAATCAAAAGGAAGAACCCGAAGAAGAGGTAATGTTTTCACCACCCCTTTTAAAGTTCCTTTCTTCTTCCACTTCTTCTTTCTTTGTTCTTACCATTCTAAAATAATAACTCCAGTATCTTACATATACTGTGATGTTATTATAAATATGGTACAACCATATTCAGTATTCTATCCACCCTTTGAATAACATGTCACCATACGTGCGTACGTACGGCTTACCGTCTCCACGTCGTGGTGTAATTGTTATTCAATATATTATTATTTGGATGGGTATAATAATGATGTGTAAATCATGTAAATAATAAATATAACATATTAATGATTCTATATATATGATATACCATCCATTTATATATTATTTTAATATCAAAAGAATGATATTGTCGCTCGTGCGTACGTACGGACTACCGTCTCCACGAACGCGATGAGATTCATTCTCCATCGTATCCATTCAAGTATAATTATCATTTGATGATTTAAAAATGATGTTTAAGGACTTGATATCATTCTGGATATGAATAATATAAAACCTATCCTTTACAAACATGTCTTACGTAACAAAACATATAAAAGAAAACAAGTAAGTTAACACCCGAAACAACGATAATACTAAGATATTATTATCAAATCAATATTAAAAGATCATATATGATATCATATTAATGTATATAATTCTTTTATAATTTAATAACAATTATTTCACCATTATACAGGAGGTTAACCTACCCCAACCAAGGAAAAGTACAAGGTAAGGGGTTTTCATCTCACTCCTTATTTCCGTGAGATTCATGCCATATTGCCACCATCACCTTTTGTGTGGTGTATGTACTGCCCATAATTATATTCTTTGTGTAATACACTCTAATTTATGTGTATTTACATATTCATTGTATGATACCTCTTTAATGGGTTGTATGTTTCATAAGTTACCAAATTGGTAAGGGTTATTTCACAATCTCTTCATTATCCGAGGTTGTTTATACGTAATAATTTACTGGGATCTCGTTATCATCCACATCCATGTTTCTTCAAAATGTATTTCAAAACATTTTTAATATTTAAAAGAATATGGGTTAAAGTAATTTATACCCTTGTTTGAATTTTTATAAGAGGTTTATAAGGGAATATTTCCATCGTTTTCCAAACAAGGTGCTTTTTAACCTTTTCGACAAAATTAAGAAAAGAACGTTTTTTTAACTTATACGGCGGGTGCGGTTATTTTCCGCCGTTATAAAATCGTCAAAGCTTCCCTTACAAGATTATAAGAGTATTTTCAAATAAAATGTTTTATTTTATATGGATCTTAAATGATTTCAAAATAAAAAGAGATATTTCTTTAAAATGAATTTTGATTTCATCTATGTCAACATCCTTTGATGGATTTTACACTTATTTAAAGTTGATTTGTTATGATACAAAACTTCTATATTATATTGAAGGTTTTGTGATATGTTTGACTGTGGATGTGCTATTTTTTATATACCATTCATGGTTTATGATGAAAGTATTGACATTTCGTATGCTAGTTTTAATACGAATGTTTATGTTATGTTTAAACCTTTTCATATGGGAATGCATTGGACTTAATATGTGACGGGTGGAGCCCGCTATAGCTCCTCGATGCATCGGTAGGTCTCATGAGACAAACTAGTGTCTTGGCACAAGGCCTTGGCAAAATCTTATTTGTAGTCTTGGCACGAGGCCTTGGCTATGTGGTTATGATAGTCTGGCATTATGCATTCCATCATTATGAAAGTGGTTATTGATATTGCATGTGATTATTCGATTAGTAGAATATCCATGTGAATAAGTAAATGGCATTATTTCATTTTATTTATGCCATACTATGTTGAAGTTAAAGTTTAAAAGTCTTTTGTTTTAGTTATACATTGCCTTAAATGTTTATTCTTATTTATGAAAGTTTCCGCTATATTGTTATCCTTACTGGGCATTTGAGCTCACCCCTTTTCTATGTTTTATTTTCCCAGGATGTGAAGAAGTAATTTATGAATGACTTGCAGGGATATTATGAGGGGTTAATAGTGTGGACTATGGAGACAATATGTTGTTGTAGTAGTTCTTTTTTATTTTGATGATGTAATGTAAAACTTATGAATATATCTAGTGTTTCCAAGGCTACTAAACCAATCGGTCTTTCGAGATTTGATCTTTCTTGTGATCATGCCAATGTTATGTAATTAATGCACCGACTCTGGGTAACTGGGGTCGGGGCGTTACATACCATATTTGGTTTTATTATAACATTATATTACCCACTTGTTAACGATCCTATGTTAAGGTTTCACTTTGGCTAATATTCGCTTTGTTCTTCACATGTGTCTTAATGTGTTATATCGTTGATCATTATACTTATATAATGATTCTAGAATGAAAAATATGATATAAATATTAGTTATATCTAGTATAATAATATTATAATAATCAATATCATAATGAAGTACTTAATGTAATACACTTTTTATAGAGATGGTAATCCGTACATACGCATGAACATTGTTTTCCGTCTGTATTATCGTATTAAAAGAAAGTGTGTTAATGAAATATATATATATATGCATCGTTATTATAGAAGAATGAATATATCAAATATACCATTTAAGTTCATTATAACCATTCTTAATACATTCCAGGTGGTGTGTGAATGAATCACATCGCTTTGAGGGGGTTCTAGTCCACACTTCCTCAAACGGGATTATCGTATTATCACCAAATGGATGGTAAAAAGATGTGTGTTTTAAAAGGAATAAATAATATTGATGACATAATAAGTATAATATATTACATATATAAATATAGTTTCCATTATAATGGCCAACATGATTGGTGGTGAAGGAGAAATAAATAATCCTCTTTTCTTGAGGCAATAGTTCGTCGTATACAAAAAAAGTATGTTCAACATCTATTAGATAGAGATGTGCGTGAGTGTATGTCAGTAAATTTAAAAAAAAACATCCTAGTATATTTAGGATACTTTTCTTAAACACAATAGTGTAATAAAGATAGTGTATGGTGTGGACAAAGAAAATAAAGGAAATGAGCTTAAGAGAAGACGTTACCTCTAAATCGGGTAACTCCATTTGGTTTGTGAAAAAAGGATTACTTGAGAAAATTTATTCCTAAAGGGAGGCTTAATCACATAATAGAGATTTATTGGGGTGCTACTTAGGTAGATCTTGGATGGGATTAATTTTTTTGAGATGTGTGAGTAATGGGTAGAGTTTTTGGCCTTCTATAAGGAAGGAAAAGGACTCACCTGTAATTTTTAGAGACAAGTTAGGTGTGCAAATGTTTAGCCTAAAATAAGTCTTAACAGACCAAAAAAACTAAATAATGTAAGTTTAGTGACCTATATATGGATATGAAATTAGTGTTTGAAAATTTTCTAGGTAATTTGGTCCATTAATATTAACGTTCAATCACTAAAAAATCTTAATTTGGCCTTAACCGGTATGATTAATTTTAATCACTTTTACTAATCATTTTGGTCAAAAATGTACATGGTAATATTAGACACTAAATATTATACTGAGAACATCGGTGTTTTTTAGATTTTTTAAATTCAATTCATAGAAGAGTTCAAATTAATATTAGTGTTAATCCCACAAATGGGATGAAATAATGGTGTTTTAAAGTAGGAAAAAGTTTAAAAGTTTGTTAAGATTTTATATTCAGTTTCAAAGTGAAATTGATTCTAGTGAATTAAATTGTCTTAATAGATGTAATATTTTTCTAATTTGACCTTAATTTTTTTTATTATATCATTTATCATTGATAATTAATTATACATAAATGCAGTTTTTAACTAAAAATTAGTATTTCACTATTCATCAAAAAATAAAGTTTCTCAAAAAAAATCCAAAAAAGTCACCATAATATAACTTAGAAATTATAAATTCAAAAATTAATTTTATTTTCTCAAATTAAATTTCTAAATTTTTATAAAATTATTTTTATTTTTAAAGTAATCTTTTTAAGAAAAAGTTATTTTTAACACTAAAAGGACTTTACAAAAAATATTATTTTTTATTATTAATATATGTTATTTATATAAAAAAATTTAAAAAATATTTGAAAAGTAGTTATTATTATCCATATAACTATATTTAATTTTTAGGTTCTAGTTATCTCCTATAAATTATAATAATAAAAATAAATTTTCCGTAGAAACTCAGTGTTGTGTCTATCGTATGCCAAGTAGATGTTGCATGTAATGTATGTCAAGTCAGTGTTGGATATCAAAATAATATTTGACTTAGTGTATTGCAAGATATAAATGAAAATTTAAACTTATCAAAAAAAATTCTATTAAAACTTAGGGTGTTACATTCCACCTCCCTTAAAAATGAATTTCACCCCCACCTAATTCTTCACTCAAGTAAAATAAAATAAGGATACATATACTTCATCATATCCTCAAGTTCCCTCATAGATTTCTCTTAATTGTGATTTTTTCACAAAACATTGACTAGAATAGTGGTATTGTTTCATATAACTTTCTCTAATTGGTCTAGAATTTCAACAGGTTTTTCCTTAAAAGAAAGACCATGCTCTAGTGGTACGACCTCTGAGTTCAATACATGTGAAGGGTCTGTTATATACTTCCTCAAGAGAAATGCATGGAACACATCATAGACTTGAGATATATTTTGGAGGAAGTTCCAAGAGATAGTATACCATCCCAATACAATCAAGAATCTTAAAGGTACCAATATACTTAGGTCTTAGTTTCCCTTTCTTCCAGAATATCACAACTTTCTTCCAGGGTGAAATTGGTAGAAACACCTCTTCACCAACATCAAATTATAAAACACAGAAATGGTTATCAGTATAACTTTTCTACCATCTTTGAGTTGCATTGATATTCTACTGAATGATTCTAACCTCCTTGACCAATTCTTTAGCAATCTCATGTCCTAATAGATTTCTTTCTCCAACCTCATCCCAACACATTGGAACTCTAAATTTCTTCCCATAGAGGGCTTCATATGGTTCCATATGAATGCTTGAGTGAAATATATTGTTGTAAAAAAACTCAACTATAGGAAGGTGCTTATCCAAACCACCTTTGACATTTAGATAAAAATATCTCAACGTATCCTATAGGGTTTGAATTTTTCTTTTATACTGACCATATGTTTGAGGATGATAAGTTGTGTTGAAACTCAATTATGTATCAAGTGCCTTCTAAATACTACACTGGAACTTTGAGGTAAACCTCGTATCCCGATCCTATATAATGGAAAGTGGTACACCATGAAACCTTAACACTTCCTTAATGTATATTCTGGTAAGAATATTGAGAGAGAAATCTTCTTTTATTGTGATAAAGGGTGATATCTTAGTAAGGCGATCATCTACCACCCATATAGAATTAAACCCTATATAGGTTTCGGGGAGTCCAACAAAAAAAAATCCATATTGACGTTCTCTAATTTCCATTATGGTATGGGTAATGGATGCAACATTCCTTTAGAATTTTGTCTTTCCTCCTTAACTTGATGGCATACCAAACACCGAGATACAAACTCTGTGATATCTATCTTCATTTCATCCCACTAGAAGTACTCTTTAAAGTCCCTATATATCTTTGTACTTCCAGGATGAATATAGAATTAAGAACTATGATATTCCTATAATATCTCCTTCTATAAATCTAGCATGGAAGGATCACATACACAGTTCTAAAACCTTATCATTCCATCCTGATCAATGTTAAACTCGGGAACATTTTATAATTTCTTTTGCATCTCTTATTCTTCCTTCTGCACCTCCTTAATATTCACTTGGATAGAAGGTTTTACACTCATATTATAAGGATATTATTTTTCCTTTTACTTCGTGATTTCTAGATATATCCATTAAAAATCCAAAAATATTTGATCTTTTGGGATCCTCATCATATATAAGCTAGCAAGATCTTTTCAACTCAAATAATTGATCACATTTTTCGCTTTCCCTAGGTGGTAATGTATTGAGGATTCATAATACTTTATCAAAGCTAACCATTTTCTCTAGTGCATGTTCAACTCCTTTTGTGTGAATATATATTTCAAACTTTTATGATTAGTATATTAATCATAATTTTCCTCATAATGATAATTCCTTCATATCTTTAATGCAAAAATTACCACTTCTAACTTCAAATCATGAGTTGGGTAATGTATCTTAGGAATCGTCAACTGTCATGAGGCATAGACTATAACCATGTTATTTTTTCATAAGAACACATCCCAATACCTTCTTGGATGCATGACTGTAGACTACAAACATTTCTCTACTATAGGTTTTTTGTAAACACAGGTTCACTAGCCCAACTTATCTTTTGTTCCGTGGAATTTTGCTCACATTCATCTGTCCAGAGGAACTTAACACCCTTCCAATTTAACTTGGGTAGAGTATTAGATGTTCATGAGAAATTATCCACAAATCGTTGATAATATCCAGGTAAACCTAGAAAGATATGGATCTCAGTCACTGTGGTTGGTCTAGGAAATCTTCCAATAGCCTCCATCTTCAATGGAACTACTACTATACCATCTCTTGAGATTTTTTGACCAAAAAATGAATCCTTTTGTTGCCAAAATGAAAACTTTGTAAATCTTTCAAACAACTTCTCTTTACAAAGGTTCTTCAGTACAATTCTCAAGTAATCTTCATGCTCTTCCTTCCCCTTTTAGTAGATTATAATATCATCAATAAATACTAACACGAACTGGTCAAGGTAATATCTAAATACTCTATTCATTAAATCCATGAAGATAGTATGGGAATTAATAAGACCAAAAGGCATCACTATATATCCATTGTGACTATACCTTTTATGGAATGTCATATTGTGTATATCCTCCTTCATGGACCTCAATTGATGATATTCAGAATGATGGTCAATCTTGAAAAAGTATTGAGCTCCATGTAGTTGAACAAACATGGCATCCATACGGGGAAGATGATACTTTTTCTTGATTGGGATCTTGTTCAAATCCCAATAATTATTGTAGAGCCTCATTGATTCATCTTTATTTTTCATAAAAAGAATAGGTGTGACCTAAGGTGACACACTTGTCTGATTGAATCCCTCTTCAAGGATTTCTTAGAGTTGCTTCTAAAATTCCTTCAACTCAGACAGGTTCATTCTATAAGGAGTCTTTAAAATTATTGTGGAACTAGGTATAAGTTCTATTAAGAACCCATCTTCACATTTTGGAGGAGGACTAGTAAAATATTCCCAAAATAGATCTACAAAATCCCAAACAACATGAATATCATCGATGCCAATCTTATCCCCAACCATCTGAGATAAAAAACCATTTTTATTGAGAATTAAGATCCATACACTCAATGTAATCACTATATTAAGTTCATACTTATCGTCACATAGATGCATGATCATAGGAGGGTTTGAAATATTGAATATAAAATTCCTTCCTTGAAAATTGATGAGGTATTTATGAAGAGAAAGTAAATCCATGCCTAGGATAAAATCAAATTTTACCAAAGGATTAATGAAAAGATTTGCAAGAAGAACATTCCCACAAACTTCTAACGGAGAAGAATCATAGAGTTGAGATTCAATCATCTTACCATTAGGGGTTTTCACTTCTAATTCAACATATAATTGTTTTGGAGGAATATTAACACCCTTATAAAATTATTTAGATATGAAATAGTGGGTAGATCTAGAAACAAATACAATATTAGTAGTTATAGAGTGGATGGTAAGTGTACCTTTCATCACGTTGTTATCACACCCCTCATCAAAAATAGCAATTGCATGAAATTTACCCTTACAACTCATCGTAAGAGGGTTCTTATGTCAATAATCATCACCAAACCTTGGGTTTGGGTAGTGGTTACCATAATATCCATTCTCAAAACACTTCATTCAAGGAATCATGGGAGGGGAATTTCTATGACTTTTTCTCCATTAGCATTTTGAGCAAACTTCTTACTATCATCTTAGCAGTAAATTTCCCGATGGCCTTCCCTTCCACACTTAAAAAATTTGTTAGATCCCCTAATGAATTTCCTCTATGATTATTCCCACACTTAGAGTCTAAGGGAATTTTCATCTTCTTTTACCCATGGTTCTTAGAGTTTATTTTAAACTCCATCTTCCTCTTCTTATCAAAGCCATTAGATTTATACATGACTCCAATCTCAATTTCAACTTTGATCGCACAATGCACAATATCGTCGTAGCTACAGAAGTATCTTATTTCCAACACTGTTTTGAGACTTGTATTCAAGCCACTGAAGAACCTATCTCCTTTACTTTTAGGTTGGATGATAATTCCAGAAGCGTACCACCTAATTCTTATGAAATTTTCCTCATAGGTAAAAAATGACCCATCATCCAATTTCTTTAACTCAAGGAACTGTTTATCCATATTGGTAATAATAATTCATGGAAATTACTTATTCAGAAATAAGTTCTTGAACTCATCCCAAACCATGGATTTAATCCCATCATGATGCCCTATATTTTTAATTAGAGTCCACCATTGATTGTATTCTCCTTTTAACTAATAATTATCTGGAATGAGTTTCTCATGCTCCGAACACTAAATAACGAAGAATATATTTTTATTGGTATTAATCCATTGTTCAGAAACAAGTGGATCGGGAGACCCTCTTAAATATGGTTGTCGTTTCCTCATGAAAGACTCAATATAATGTTGTACCCTTTTTTCTCATTTGGAAGTCCACCATGATTTGTAGCTTGAGAAAATTGTGTGAGCATAGAAATGAGGTTTTTCATTCCTTATCCCATAGAATTTGATTTCTCAGAAGTACAATCATTTCATTTTCCATATCAATTTCCATTAACATGGTTCCTTCATGTTGCAGACATTTATTAAAACAAAACGCATAGATTAAGAAATAATTATCATAATGGGGAACCACATAATCATGAAAATCACTGATTTGAGGTCTAACTTATGACAAATTCATTAATCTATGACACCTTAGGTTTATCCTATGTTATTAATAGTCAACATAGGATTAAATCCTTCATAATGGGTTGTAAAGAATTTGTGAATTACCAAAGAATATCTAATGGGAGTGTCAAAACAAGTGTGTAGAAAGGCTCGTTGTCATGTACCAGATTACACCAAGTCAATCCCAAAACATATTTTCTAATTTTTTACCCCTTGGTACATCTGTTCTAGAGACGAATCCACTTTTAGTTTCCACACAAGGATGCATTTATAAAAAACCACTCAATATATCCTTTAACAAAATTACAGGACATTTTCTTATACTTTAAATCATCCCTATAATTATACTTAGACAAATCCTTATGGTTCTCACCATGGTTTTAACATCATAGTTTGAAAATTATTTGTAGACTTTTTCTTTGATACCAACTATAGTGAAACTTACTTTTCAAACATTGACATTACATAAATTTTCAGAATAAACAAAACATTACAAAAATAGATGCAAGAAGGTCGTACTCGTCTAGTTCCTTTGGAAACATGGAATACATAAAACCTGATACATAAATGAGCTACATTATCTCCCACTAGGTTATTCATGACTACCACCCTTCTTTGACACCTTACACATAATACATATCTTCATACCCAGGGGAAGGAAACATAAAAAGGGGTGTGGTCAAATGCTCAATAAGGGTAATTAAGGGATACATGTAAGTATAAACATGATTATAAGGGTATAATAATATAATAATGAAAATATAATATCATACCCTACATATCAAAGATCATATACCTGAATCATGGTATAAATCTTGGTAGTTTATAAGACGTGAATAAAAAGGAAGTAAGGGACATCAGCCATGAAATAATAACAGAGGAGTAATACATAGAATTTTGGAAAACCCATAATCATATAAAATTATTATAAATTATCCAAGGAATCATTTACAATACTATATTTGTGGAAAAAGTCCTTTATTTAATTGGGTAACCCCTATTCCATCCCGGTAATACTGAACCGAGTGACCCTCGTTCCAACACTGTATTACTGAACTGAGTCACCCTAATTCCAACCCTATTTTACCTCATAAGATATAAATATTTACCCAGTTAATTGGAGGGAGATATATATCCCACCTGCCAAATAATTAAATCATACATACATGTTCCACAAGATCATAAATAGATATATCAGAAACCGAGAAATGAAATGGGTATCATAAACATGTAAAAATATCATAACATGTAAAATGAGACATGTTTCATAATCTATTCATCATAAAAAACCCCATGAAAAGAAGCATGTTTCAGAATCATGTAACCCCTAAAAAGAAGAGGGTTTCAAAAGAATATAACATTTGAAAGGGAAACTGGTTTCATAACATCATGCCACTAAAACATAATCTATTCAGAGAAATAATTTGAATGGAAACATTGATTAATTTCCCCGTAAAGGATTTATTAACACCAATGGATGTTATCATAGATGGTAAATAATTTCAAAATATAATTTAAAAACATTTCTTGAAGAAAATATCATTTCTTCTTGGAAAATGATTTTTATTACAAAAAAAATATTTGGAAACCTTTTTATTTGAAAATAGATTTGAAATATTATAAATAAAGCTATTAAAACAATAAACATTTTTTAAAATCTATTTTCCTTGAAAATTATCTTAAAGTATCATTTGGAATCATTTTTTAAAACATGGTTATACAATACATAAGATTTCCAATAGAAGAGAGAGATGGTCATATTTTACTAAAAACATTATCTTAAGTACCAAAGAGTGGAAAATTGTACTAAAAATTGGGGATATATTAAATAAACAGAGGGTAAGGAACCTCATGAATATTATTGAGAGATGGATCATAATAATTCTACAAAGGAATCCTGAACATAAGAAATCTCTAAAATAAATGAGATTGACTCAATAAACTCTTATAATTGGGTGACTTGTGATCGTCCTCTCCATGTAATAAAAAGAAATTAAATGAAAATTAATATATCCTTAAAAGAAGTATATTTATATAATAGCATGTAAAATGGAAGTATATACACCGCAAAAAATATTTGAGGTGTAAGACCGAACACAACTCTCCAAGAAGGCAGATTGAGACAAAACTATTTTACCAATTTAGTAACTTTTGAAAGTTAAATCTCATGAAAGAAGGTTCTTAAAATGGAAATGTTAATGTACATAAATTTAATTATAATATATAGAGAATAAAATCATGAGAAATATATAAACCACACAAAAGTGAAGAGTGGATAACATAACATGTATCTCACAGAAATTAAAAGTGAGATAAAATCCCCTTACCTTGTGTCTTGATTCTCCCCGTACTCATAAAAGCTTCATGTATAATAAATATAAGTTTATTATACATGTTTAACAGAATAATATTCTAATATATATTACCAATATATGGTTTTATTATAACCTTTATTACACACTTTTTAAAAATCTAATGGTAAGGTTTCTCTTCGGGTAATATTCGCTTTATTCTTCACATGTGTCATAATTTGTCATATCGTTGATCCTTATACTTATATCATGATTACATAATGTATAAAATGATATGAATATTAGGTATATCATGTATATGTATTTTATAATAATCTATTGCATAATGAATTACATAATGGAATACACTGTTCATGGAGATAGTATGTTGTACATACACATAAACATTGTTTTTCGTCTTTAATATCGTATTGAAAGAAAGTATGTCAATAACACACACACACATATATATATATATATTTTAATGTTTTTATGTTTATATATATATATATAGATATTAAAGTAGAAATGATATATCATATATATCATATATTTTCATTAAAACCATCCTTAATACATTCCAGGTGGTTTTTGAATGAATCACATCTCTTGGAGGGGGTGGTAGTCCACACATCCTCAAGCGAGATTATCATATTAACAAAAAATGGAAGGTAAAAAGATGTGTGTTTTAAAAGGAATAAAAAAGAATAAAAAAATAAAAAAAAATATATAATATATTACATATATAAATAAAGTTTCCATCATAATTGTCCCCATGATTGGTGGTAAAATAGAAATGAACAATCATCGTTTCGTGAGCCAGTACTTTGCCGTACACAGAAACAGAATGTTCAACATCCATTAGATGGAGGTCTGTGTAAGTGTTGATCAGAAAATTTTCATAACAAAAACCTAGTATATAGAGGATAATAGTGTTTTAACACAATAATGAAATAAAGATAGTGGAGGGGTGGAAAAAAAATCAAGTAAAGGATCTTAAGAGAAGACGTTACCTCTAAATCGGGTAACTCCTTTTTGTTAGTTCCAAAAGGATTACTTGAGAAGCTTTATGCCCAAAGGAAGTATTAAAGGTTAAAGGGAGGATTTTTAGGAGGATACTAGGGAAGATAATGGACAAACATAAAAGGTTTCAGAGGTGTGAGGAATGGGTATAGGTGTTGGCCTTTTATAGTGAAGGAAAAGGAATCACTTGAAATTTTTAAAAACAAGTTAGGTGTGCACATGTTCTTACCTAAAAAAATCTTAAAATAATAAAAATATAAAATTTATGGAATATGGACAAAATATGGACATACATTGGGTGTCGGATAAGTTTCTATTCAATTCTGTCTCTTATTATTAAGGTTTATCCCCTAATTAAGATTAATTAGGCCTTAACCGATGTGATTAATTTTAATTTCTTTTACTAATAATTTTTGTCAAAAATTCACTTTGCCTCATTAAAATCTAAATAATATACTGAATAAAATGGTGTATGTTTTATTTTTTAAATTCAATTCACATAAGCATCCAATTTAATATTAGTGCTAATCCTGCAGATGGGATGAAATAATAGGGTTTCAAAGTAGAAAAAAGTTCAAAAGTTTGTTATGATTTTAAATTCAGTTTCAATGTGGAATTGACTATAATGAATTAAATTTTATTAATAGATATAATATTTAAATAATGTGACATAAAAATATATATAATATAATTAATAATTAATTAGGCAAAAGGCTGTTTTTAACTAAAAAACAGATTTTTTTCATTATTCATCAAAAATTGATGTTTCTCATAAAAATACAAAATAAATCCCCATAAGATTATTTAGACATTCAAAATAAAGAAATTAATTTTAATTTATCAAATTGAATTTCTAAATGTGTCTAACATTAGTTTTATTATTATAGTAGTACATTCAGGAAAATGGTATTTTTAACACAAAAAGGACATTAACAAAAATTTAATTTTCCATTATCAATATGTTTTATTAATATAAAAAATTATAAAAATATTATAAAAGTAGTTATTACTATTCCTATAGATATTTTTAATTGTTATGTTATAATTATCTTCTTTAAATTATAACAATAAAAAGAGATGTTTCGTAGAAACTCTGTGTTGAGTGTATCGTATGCCAAATTAGTGTTGCATGTAACGTACACCAAGTTGGTGTTGAATTTAAAAGGAATATTTGACATAGTTCATTAAAATATATAAATAAAAATTTAAATTTATTCAAAAAAATAGGTCCATAAAAACAGAGGGTGTTACCGTTGTCGTGGATCGACTAACCCAGACTACTCACATTATAGTTATTCAAGAAGATCTATTCCTTAAACAACATTCCAATATATATGTGAATGAATTGCTAATGATGCATGGGGTTTCAAATTTCATCATGTCTGATCATGTTCAATGGTTCACATCTAAATTTTGTAGATGTATTCAACATGATTTGAGAACTGAATTTAATTTAATATTGGCCTATCACCCCCAAAAATGATGGAAAATATGAAAGGACTATTTATATGCTCAATGACATACTAAGACCTTATTAGTGGAATTTAATGGTGGATGGGATCAGAATATCCCATTGGTTAAGTTTGTATATAACAACAGATTCTTCTCGAGTATTCAAATGGAACCATATGAAGCTCTGTATGGGAAGTGATGTAGAACTGCAAAATTTTGGGATGAAGTTAGGAAATGAAATCTAATTAGACCAGATCTTGTGCAAGAATATGTAGATACATTTCAAGACATCAAACAACATATAAAATATAATAATATTCCAAAAAAGAGTAATGTTGAAAACCATTGAAGGGACTTGGAGTTAATTGTTGGAGAAAAAGTTTTCCATTGAATATCACTATAGAATAGATTCATGTTAATTGGAAAGAAAGGAAAGCTTCACACAATGTACATTGTCCCCATTGATACCCTTGGTTCCATAAGAGTAGTGGAATATCAATTTTCACTACCCCCAAGTATGGCTCGAGTTCATGAAGTATTATACATATCACTCATGAGGAAGTATATACCAGATCCCTCGCACGTACTGAATACAGAGGTGGTACAACTGAAGAATGGCGTCTCATGTGAAGAGTATCTGATTAAAATCATGGACCATAGAGACAAATTTCTATGCATTAAGATAAATCATCTTGTCAAAGTGTTATTGAGAAACCATTAGTATAAACATATGACTTGAGAACTTGAGGAAACAATAAAACCGAAGTATCCTCATCTATTTTCAACTCTGAATAAGAGTTGATATTTCTGAGAAGAAATTTCTAAAGGGGGAATAATGTAATGAACTAGTATTTTTAGTAAAATTTTTTCCAAAATAAATGTGTTTTTTATTATATTATATAATATTATACACATGAAAAGCATAGAGAAAATAAAAAAAAAATTTCTTCATTAAAAAATAATGTTACATTAATCATTAATGAAACCAATTACAATTAAAAACATTGAAATTGGGAAAAGAAAAAATAGAAAATAAAAAAGAAAAAATCGTAAAATATTAATATCCCCAATCTACTAGAATCATCACCCTCACTACAAACACTGTATAAAAGGGGAAAATATTAGTAAAAAATCAACAACTTAAAACATGGAAATATAGGATTAAGAGTTAAATAAAGTTGAATATTGTGTGAATGAAGGAATTAGTATTTATAGGCTGTAATGTGATTGTTATAATAGTAATGTGACCATTGTAATCATAACATTACCATTTGAAATAGTAACTTGACCATTGGGAATAGTGACATCATCCTTGGTATAATTATTTTACCTTGAAATAATAAATTATGATAAAAATAATATTTATCATGATTAAATTAATTAAATATAAATATTATAATTAATGAAAAAAATATTGTGATTAAAAAACTCAAAGAATATACAAGAACATTTTTAATAAACTATTTTTTAAAGTATTTCATAAAAGCCATAATTTTTTTATTAAAAATTAAAAATACCTATTTTAGAAATTTATTATGATAAAATTATTATAATTTTTTAAATCACCACTTTTAAATTTTCCAATGGGTCTTTTATGGTAATTTTTAAAAGTACTTATATTTTTAAGTGAATTGTAAAAATATAGATTTTCACATAACTAATGTACCTTAAATTACATCATTCATGATGTAATAATAATATTATAAAGACACAACCTTATACATTACATAATCTTGAATTAAGTTAATAATTCACATTGAGGATATTTTTAGGTTTATAACTTTAGATAATTAGGTCATAACATATATATAACAAATTTAATATTACATATAGACACTTTAAATTAGTTTCAATTGTTTTCATAAAATAAAAATTATAAAAAAAGAAACTTGTCTAGTTACATGTTTTAGAAAGCATGACTTTTCCTTGATCCCATCCTTGACCATATTAATCTTCAAGTCATGTGAAAATCATTTCAAAACATGGGATGAGGATAAAAACCTCAATAAGGATTATAAAATAAAGAAGGAAAACATTATTACATAAATACATACCATGCATAAGCTCTTTAACATACCTCATGAAATCGTAATATTCATGAATAACATATAGAAATCATTAATCATAAAGTTATCTTGTGCCATCCATATCATACATACATTTTTGTTATCACATCTACATAGGGAGTTACGTTGGGTTACCCATCACAATATATTCTTTAAATATATTAGGAGAAACATTAATGTTTACCTCCTTCACTTTACCCAATGCATTGGAGATCTATCTCAGGCTCACCCACCCTAGGTTTATCATAGAACCACCCGTATACGTAATACAATGCCCAAGAACAATAATATATTCATAACACATAAAACAAACATAAAGGAAATATAATATTTCAAAATTTCAATCACGATATATCATTTAAAGATATTGAAATAATCAATGATTTCTCAAAACCATTTTCAATAATCAAATACATAAAAAGGGTATATGGTATTTCTTTTCCTTTTAAAAAACACTGCGACTTGTTAAGGATGCCAAATATCAAATAACACTCATGGTGGCGGAAAGGACGTTGTAACCACATATGTTAAAAACATTCCTTTTTATAAAAAATGATTCATAGATAAAAAATTCCCTTTGAATGAAATTAAAAATAAAAGGGGGTTATACCCCGTATAAAATAAAGTTGTGTATAAATCAAAATATGTTTCAATGAAAGGAGATTGAGACAAAGTCTCTTACAAAGATAATTTTGTAAATAAAATAGATAGATAATTTTTATTCACAATACATACATATAAATCAAGTATAAATACAAGATATGATATCATATTTCATTTCCCACATAGTAATAGCACATCATAATAAATAAGTAGAAAATTAACCCAAAGAATGGAAATTAGGTTAAGATGTTCCCTTACCTCATGTCCGAGTTGACTCGTTTGTTTCATAATATCCTGAATAATAAACTAAAGGTAATATATACTTTATTAATAACCTTTTTGAAGTTTATTATTCCTTTTATATAACTTATTAGCACATTATAAACATTACATAATCATTTGACTTAATAACGATTTTTTTGTTGATATTAAGTACTTGAGTCAAAAATGCATTTCTTATAATTACAAGTTGTAAATGTGGTGAAAATTATATTATCTCCAGAATGATATTCATTATTTATATATCATATATATCAAGTATATATATGTATTTATAATAGTACATAACATTTGGAGATAAGAAATGAAATGCACCGTTCATGGAGACAAAAATCTGTATGCACGCATGAACGCTACTTTCATTTCTATTTAATATTTAATCAAATGAAAAATTAATGATACATGAGTATATTATAATTATAGTATAATATCATATATAATTTCATTAACTCCATCCTTTATATGTTCCACGTATGGCATGAACGATCCATATCACTTTGAGGGGGTGGTAATCCGCACTTCCTCAAATGAAATTATCGTGTTTACCCATTATAGAAACCATAAATGTATTCTATAAATTAAGAATAAATTAGTATAGATACAATATAAATATTATATATATCACATATAAATACAGTTTCATCATTACGGCCACCATGACAGGTAGTAGGAGATATTTAAACAATCATCACTTCGTGAGCCAGTAGTTCAACATCTATAAAAGCAGTATGTTCGTATCCATTATATGGAGGTGTGTGGAAGTGTAGTTTAAATAATTCTCCTAACAACATCCTACTATATTGAGGATAATATTTTGGTTATAAAAGAAAATAATAAAGAGAGTTTAGGGGGTTGGAGAAGTAAAATAAAAGAAAAGAACTTAAGAGAAGGCGTTACCTTTAAATTGGGTATCTCCCTTTGGGTTGAACAAAAGGTTTAATTGAATTTCCTTCTTCCTATGGGAAGGCTTATAGGATGAATCAAGGGATGTAGGGAGATTAATTGGGTAGATGTTGGATGAGCCAAGGGTCTTTAGAGGTGTGATTAATGGGTTTGAGGTGGTTTTCTTTTATAAGGGGGAGGAGATCTTTAGGAAAGTCTGAAAGTAATATTTTATTAAAAAATTATTTTCAGATTAAAAAGGTCCAAAACTCATTTTATTATATGATAAGATGACTATTGTTCTAAATAAAATAATCCAATAAGAATTTTACAAGTTTTGGGTATTTTTTTAAATTTTATAATCTCATTTATTTAAATCATTCATAAATAAGGTAATCACTACATCATCATTGTGTCAATTTTTTTATTTGATGTCTAAAATTATAAATAAAATAACATTTATTTATTAAATACTGTTATATTTCAAATTAATATTTATATTATAAGATATAAATTATAAAAAACCCATGTAAAAATTGATTTACTATGAGATATATGTTTATTCCATTTTTGTCATTACTTTAAATTAATTAATATAAAATATCATTATCACTCCCATGTGGCTCCATGGGATCCCAAAATAGACCCAAGTATGACCTAGGTTGGAAATATCTCATCCAATAGGGTTAGGACAAGTGTAAGGGTAATTTAATATTATTATAATATTATTGTTTACCCTTATTTACCAGATTTACCCTTTAACCATGGTAAATAAAATATTTACTGAAGTAAATATTCATAATGTCTAAAAATAAAGGTTACTTATTTACATAATTTAGACTTCATGATTCCAAATATGGAATCCATTTTTCCAAATTCAAAACACATAAGTGACAGAAATTAATTTTAAATTAATTCCCGTTGTCAAAACAAAAAGTGTGTTTTTATGAAATAATAACTATCACAAGATTGACACTTGTTTATGTCCAATTTCATAGTGAAATTACTTCCAATGACAAAAAATGGATCAATTGGTAAAACTATAATCTAATTAATCTTTAAAAAAAATTAAAAACATAATCAAACCATATCAATAAATTAGATTAAAAGGCAGTTTTGAATTAAAATGCAATATTTTCACTATTCACTAAAAAAATGAACATTATCATAGAAACACAAAAATTTCATCCAAAGTAAATTTTTATGTCCAAATATTAAAGAATAATTTTATTTTGTCAAATAGAACATATAAAAGTGAAAAAAACTAGATTTAAACATGGTTTTCCATTAAAAGGTAGTAAATCGACCCTTTAAATAATATTATAGAATTTATGCTTAAAATTGGATTCAATGACATTTTAGGCCTATAAATTTCATTGGATAAATGAAAAAACATTTAACAAACTTTTTTAATCATATTTTAGTTAGTTCTATTCATTCCCAGTAATACAATGACTATGCATTAACTACCATTTAAATTAATAATATTATATTATTATTTTTCATTATAAATCAACATTGTGTGCAACGTAAGATTTTAAAGAAACCAGTTTTTATGTATCAGGTACACCATCAAACATAGCGTCCACTTTAGATTAAATTAATATTTAATTCACAAATATTAATAAATATGAAAATGTGATATTCTTTATTTACTTCAGATGTTACATTCTTATCCCCTTTTGGAAATTACGTCCTCGTAATTTTATATACTTTTTAAATAAAGGGGGGGTATTAATCTCTCAAAGATTTTTCAGATTCTCACATTGCCTCTTCAATCATATGGTTTTTTCACAAAACTTTTACCGGATGTATTACCTTATTCCGTAACACTTTCTCTCTTCGGTCTAGAATCTAGATAGGTTGTTTCTCATAAGAGAGATTCTCTTCCAACTGAACTACCTATTGACTCAAATCATGGGATGGATCTGGCATATACTTTCTCAACATTGAAACATGAAAAAAATTGTGTACCTGGGATAAACATGGAGGCAAATACATTTTATCGGAAACTGATCCAACTTTCTCCAGGATTTCATAGGGTCCAAGGAACCTCGAACTCAACTCTCCCTTCCTAACAAAACACATCACAATTTTCAATGGAGAAACTTTGAGAAAGACATGATCACCTACATCAAAAGAAATATCCTTCCTCTAGTTATCCGCATAACCTTTCTTCCTACTCTGAGCTATTCTCGTCTACTTTTGAATCAATTAAACCTTTTCTGCCATATCATCTACCAATTATAGTCCCATCAGCTTCCTTTCACATACTTCATCCCAAAAAGCTAGAGTTCAACACTGTTTCCCATATAATGCCTCAAATGGAACCATATGTATACTATAATGAACATTGTTATTATAAGAAAAATAAACCAAAGATAGATTTTGGTCCCAACAACCCTGGTAATACAATGAACAAGAACGTAGAATATCCTCCAAGGTCTGAATTATTTATTCAGACTTCCCATTTGATTGAGGATGAAAAGATGTACTAAAATTTAATTCCGTACCCAATGACTTTTGAAGGCCTTTCCAAAAGTTATAAGTAAACCTAGGATCACGATTGGATACAATAGAGAGGTTAACTCCATACAACCTGACTATCACTTTAAAATACAATCGAGAAAGTTGATCTAGAGATTGAGTATCTTGAATAGAAAAGAAATGAGAAGAATTAATCAATCGATATGGGAAGGATGAGCCCATATGGGGCTTTCAGCGCTAGGGTTTCCCCCTGTCGCCACCTCCTCTCCCCCATGGTGGATTTACTATGGATTCTTCTGGCTCTCTACGTAACGAGTTCTTGAATGATCCCTCTACAATTCTTATTTCATTCTAGGGGATTCGGCAGCACTGTCGGATCCATGAGCATAATTCTGGTTTGCATAGAATGTCACTTTGGTCACCGGCTTAATCCATCGGAGAATTCATGGGTTCGAGATAGCACAATGTCATCCTATGGTCATCTATTTTGGAATTTAATGGTCTTATTCATGCTCTATGGTGGCTTGAGTGATTTTAGGGTTTGTTGTGGTCTTCTCTGGTGAGACTGCCAGTGGTGATGGGATCTGGTGCTCGGTTTGATTTGTGGAATAACCTCTATCTGGTGGCTGGCTTTCTGGAGGCTAGTGGTAATGTTTCCTGGATCTTGGATTTGCGTATGGTTGCATATGATATTTGTTATGATTTTCCTGGTTGTGGTTCAAGTATGATCTCTTTGCTGTGATATTCATTATGGTTTGGGATATTATAGTCTAGTCTATTATGGTGTCTTCTGAATCCATTATTGGGTGTTTATTTTTTGGATCAACATTTGTTGATGGCAGCAATCCTTTTGTTTGGTTTATTCATGATTTTTCAAGACTTTAATTTTGATGGAAGGGAACTATTGATGGTTTTTTTAAGTTGGTTTTTCTTTTGGCCTTGGTGGTCTGCAGCTCAAGGGATTCTCCAACCATTCTCACATAAGAAGATGATCCAGATGAGTTTCAGGGCAAAGAGGTTTCATTGCTTCATGGCTTCTTGGAATTGGATGTTTGAGAGGGAATGACTACGGCCATCGGTACTATGCTTGTTCTCTTTATCATGAGACTTCTTGTCATGTTGCCATGATACAATGGAAGCTGGACTTAATGTTTTTTTTGTTGGGAGGAGCTTCTCTCTTGTTGTGAGGGTTGTCCTTGATCTTGAGTTTTGGTTTGTTGGGGTTTAATTTTTCTGTGTCTTAATGTCTTGTTGACATGAATTCATGTTTTGTTTCTAACATTCTCCTAAAAAGTGTTTGAATAATAAAAATTTAATTTTCAGTCAGTCGATCGATCAAAAATAACCTAGATTACAATATTACCCTGATATTTCTTCAGTAATCCCACAACGAATTCCATGGATATATTTTTCTATTTCCACTCTGGCACCGGTAAAGGCTGAATCATACCTTTCAGAAACTGTCACCATGCTTTAACATGTTGAGAAGTAAAACCCTTCATAGTAATGTCAACAACATCTCTTTTCATTCCATCCCACCTATAATACTCCCAAATATCATTGTACATCATCTAACTTCCAGGATGAACTGAAAATGGTGAACTATAATCTTCACAAAAATAACTCTTTCTTCAAATGTGAATCACAAGGCATATATAATCTTTTCCCAAATATCAAAATATAATCATTATCAATATTAAATTAAGGAAACATACAGTTCTGAACCAACTCTACCTTTTTCTACAACTCACTATATTCCTTATGCGCTTGCATAATTCTTTCTGATAGAGATGATTTCATTGACACCTAAAGAAAAACATAGGAATTTTTTGCACCAACTTCTATGCAAAATTTCATCAAATAGTTAATCAAGGGATCTAGTTCCAAACATAACAAGGTTAATGTAGCATTAATTTTTTGACTGAAAGAATCAACCAATTTATTTTAATTTTCTAGATGGTAATGAATCATGTAATCATAATCCTTGATTAATTCCAGCCATCCCCTCTGTCTCATTTATAATTATTTCTGAGTGAATATATACTTAAATTTTTTTAGGTTAGTATATATTTCACATTCTACTCCATAAAAATGATGCCTCCAATTTTTTAAAGAAAAAACAACAGGAGCTAATTCCAAATCAGGGGTAGGGTAATTTAACCCATGAGGTTTCAACTAACATGAAGCATAACCAATTACCTGATCAATCTGCATAATGACACACCATGTCCTTTCAACGAAGCATCACTGTAGATAACAAAATCACTATCTCTGGAAGGTAATTCCAAAACAAAAGAATTCACAAATATTATTATGAATTCCTAAAAACAATCATCACATTATTTTGTCAAAATGGACATAAAACCTTTTCTAGTTAACTTAGTCAGTGTGCTAGATAACTGTGAAAATTTTCAACAAACCTCTGGTAATAAATTTCTAAGCCAAGAAAACTATGGATCTCAATTATATTTGTGGGTATTTTCCATTCTTCAACAACATTTTTAGCAGGATCAATAGTTATGCCTTCATCATAAACAACATAACCAAGGAATGAAATTTGTTGTAACAAAACCTCACACCTGCTGAATTTTCCATATAGTTTATTTTCTTTTAAGGTTTGAAATACAACCCTTAAATGACTTTCATAATCCTATTTAATTTTAGAATAAACCAAAATATCATCAATGAACACAACCACAAACATATCTAAGAACTCAAGTAAAATTCTATTCATAAGATCCATGAATATAGTAGGTGCACTGGTTAACCGAAAAGGAATAACTAAAAATTCATAATGGCCATTATAGTACGAAATTTGGTCATCATAATATCTTCTTTCTTTAATTTCAACGGATGGTACCTTGAACTCAAATCAATCTTCGAAAAATACTGAGCTCCCTAGAGCTGATCAAATAAATCATTGATATGAGGAAAAAAATACTTGTTCTTAATAGGGATGTTATTCAATTCTCTATAATCAATTCAAAGTCTCATTGAACCATCTTTCTTTTTTTAAAAAAAGATAGGATCACCCCATGGTGATGTGATAGATCGAATGAAACCTTTATCTAATTATTCTTGCAATTGATTCATTAACTCTAAAAGTTAAATTTGAGCCATTCGATAAGGGAGTTTTGAAATTGGATTAGCATCAGGAATTAAGTCAATAGTAAATTCAACTACCCGATTAGGTATAATACCAAGAAAATCATCATAAAAACATCAATATACTCTTTTACCATGAGCATATCATTAATATGAATAGTTCCTATTTTTTCAGCAGTATGTGCAAGGTAACATTCATTTGAATCTTTTAATAATTTCTCAGATTTCTAATATGTTATGCAAAGTAAGTGTTCATGCTTGTACACAAACTGAAATTATTTATGAAAATAAACCACTTTAGCTCTATAGTCAATCATATCATGATAAACAGAAATCCAATCCACACATAAAAAAAATAAAACTCGACTAGAGGCAAAATACTAAGATTTGATGGTAGATTTTTTACGCACACAAGTACAGGAAGATTCTTATGATTTATTTTTGTCTCAACATTTTCTCCATGTGTTTTTACCATAAGTTTAGGATTCATATATTGAGATTTAATTCTCAATTTACAAGAAATTTCTTAGAAACAAACGAATGTGTAGACCCTGAATCAAACAACACATTGGCATAATCTGAAGAAAAAAACATTGTACCTGATACTACTTCATTTGATGGCCCAATATCTATTAAAGTAGTTGCAAAGGATTTAACCACCCCTTTCTTCTTGTAGTCTTTCTACTTTCACTCAGTTTAGTTCTTTGTTGGACACTCATTTTACTTATGACTCATTTCATTACACTTAAAACATTTTACTAACTTTAAATCAGATTATGTCTTACCATTAAACTGGTCCTTTTCAGTAAAATTACAAGACTTATGCCCCATTTTACAACATCAGTAGCACTTACCATAATTCAAAAGACATTCCCCAGCAAGATTTTTACCACAATTTTTCACAAACTGTAAACTGAAGTTTCTTACCATCAGACTTTTTTGAATATTTTTTCCCTTTCGTCTACCACTTTGACCTCTTATTCTATTGTTTTTTAAATAACAACTGATCATTGGAAAAATCCATTTCTACCTTTTCTGCACATCGAACAAGTTTTTTATAACTTTTGAACTCACGAGAATATAAATCCCTTCGATACTTTGGCTTTAATCATGAGTAAAAATGATTGATTTTTTTATCAATATCTTGTATAAAACTTGGATCATACCTTGCCAGTCGAGTGAATATTACTTCATAAGCAGCCACTGAGTCATCCTCATTCCTTAATTCCTAGAATTATTTTTCTATCCCAAGAAGAACCAACTTAAGAAAATATTTATCAAGAAACAAACCTTTAAATTCATCCCAATCAAGAGCATCAATCTCCTCACTATCCCTGATATTTTTCACCACCGACCACCGCTGATCACCTTCACCTTCAAAATGGTTAAAAGAAAGATTAACCTTTTTATGTTCTGAACAACCCATGACATCAAAAAAATTTCAAGTGCTTTAATCCACCATTCTACTATCACAGGGTCAGATGATCCTCTGAATGATGGGAGATTTTTCCTCATAAAATGCTCTACTAATGACATGTTTCTCTATGGTTGATCAGGATGATCTCATGCATTGATACCACCACCATTTATAGCTTGATTAAATTATTCCATCACTGCAAAAAACTGTTCAGTTCCGATTCTGACCATCTCAAGTTGCTGATTTGGAAGGTTGTTTTCCCCCTGATTTCGTCCCAATATAGCTGCCGTATTTCCTCTATGGAAACCATTAACGTTTACCTCTTCCACGTTACCCAATGCATTGGAGAGCTATCTCTGGATCACCTGCCGTAATTTTATCACGGAACCACCCATATATGTAATACATTGCTCAAGAACCATAACATTTTCATAACACAAAAAACAAACATAAAGGAAATATAATATTTCCACATTTCAATCACAATATATCATTTAAATATATTGAAATAATAAATGATTTATCAAAACCATTTTCAATACCAGAATACTTAAAGGGGTATATAGTATATATTTTCCTTTTAAAAAACACTATGACTTGTTAAGGAAGCTAAAGATCATATAATACTCACTACGGTGGAAAGGATATCATCACCTCATAAGTTAAAAAGAAACATTCCTTTTTTTTGTTTAGAATAAATTATTCATAGAGAAAATATTCATTTTGAATGAAATTAAAAATAAAAGGGTTTTATACACCGTATAAAATAATGTTGGGTTTAAATCGAAATATGCCTCAATGAATGGAGATTGAGATGAAGTCACTTACAAAGATCATTTTGTAAATAAAATAGATTGATAATTTGTATTCACTATAAGTACACATAAAGAAAGTATAAATAAAAGATATGATATAAAAATTCATTTCCCACAGAGTCATATCACATCATAATGGAGGTGTTAGGAAGTTTATTTTGAATCCTTCTCATAAAAACATCCTAGTATATTGAGGATACTTTTTTTATAAAATAAACTAATAAAGGGAGTTTATGGGGTTTTAGAAGTAAAATAAAATAAAACAACTTAATAGAAGACGTTACCTTTAAATCAGGTATCTCCATTTGGTTTGAACAAAAAGGTTTACTTAAATTACCTTATGACTAAGGTAAGGATTCTAAGAGGAGGAGAGGGATGTAGAGAGATTAATTGGGCAGATGTTGGATAAGCCAATGGGATTTAGATGTGTGAGTAATTGGTTAGAGGTGGTGTCCTTTTATAAGGGGGGAGGGGCACATTAGGAATGTTTGAAAGTATTATTTTATTATAAAATTATTTTTCACTTTCCAAAGGTCCAAAACTCATTAAATTGAAAGATAAGATGACTCTTGTTCTAAATAAAATCATCCAATAAGAATTGGACTGGTTTTGTATATTTTTTAAATTTTATAATCTCATTTATTTAAATCATTAATTAATAAGGTAATCACTGCATCATCATTGAGTCATAAATAATTTTAATTATTAGATGTATAAAAATTATAAATAAAATCTCATTTTGTAGTAAATCTTTTTATCTTTCAAATTAATATTTATATTCGAAGAGATAATTTACATAACCCCATATCAAAATTGATTTCTAAGAGATATATGCTTATGTCATTTTTTCTTTACTTTAATTTAACTAATATAAAGTTTCATTATCACTCCTAAGTGGCTCCATAGGGTTCCAAAATCAACCCAACAAAGACCTAGGTCGAACATATCTCATCCAATATGGTTAGGACAAGTGTAAGGGTAATTTACTATTATTATAATATTATTTTTTACCCTTATTTACCAAAATTACTCTTTAACCATGGTAAATAAAATATTTACTGAAGTAAATATTCATAATGTCTAAAAACAAAAGTTACCTATTTACATAACTTGTTCCTCATAATTCCAAATATAAAATCCATTTTTCCAAAATCAAAACACAGAACTGGCCGAAATTAATTTAAAATTAATTCCAGTTGTCAAAACAAAAAAGTGTGTTTTTATTGAATAATAAATATCAAAATATTGACACTTTTTTATGTCTAATTTCAAAGTGAAATTACTTCCAATGACCAAAAATGGATTAATTGGGAAAAATATAATCTAATTATAATTTAAAATTAATTATAAAGATAATCTAACCATATAAGTAAATAATATTAAAAGGCAGTTTTGAATTAAAATGCATTATTTTTTACTATTCATTAAAAAATGAACGTTATCAGAAAAATACTAAAATTTCATCCAAAGTAAATTTTTATGTCATGATCTTAAATAATAATTTTATTTTGTAAAATATAATATATAAAAGTAAAAAAAACAAGATTAAAAAATGGTTCTCCATCAAAAGAAGGTAAATCGACCCTTTAAAGAATATTAGAGTATTTGAGCTTAAAATTGGATTCATTCACATTTAATGCCTTTCAATTTCATTAGATAAATATAAAAACATTTAAAAAACATGTGTAATCATATTGTAGTTAGTTCTATTCTTTCCTGCTAATACAATGGCTATGTGTTAACTAATATTTAAAATAATAATAATATTATATTATTATTTTTCAATATAACGCAACGTTGTGTGCAACGTAAGATTTCAAAGAAACCCGTTGTTGCGTATCAGGTACGCCATTTAACATAGCATCCCATTTAAAGTAAAATTAATATTTAATTCACAAATATTAATAAATATGAAAATGTCATATTCTTTATTTACCTGGAATGTTACAAATATAATACTTTATATAACTTGAGGTTCATCCATGGAATATATTATTTTATAAATGATTCATTAAAATAAAATAAAGATAATTTCCAAAATGAAAAATAAATTTTCAAAACCTAAAGTCCAAATCAATTCTTTAAAATAAAAAAAATTCTTTTTTCCACCGTCATTTTTAATAAAATAAATAATTATACTTAAAATTGGGATTTAAAGTCATAAAACCGTTATTTTATATTGATATATGATGTATATTTAAAAAAACTATTACATTATTTATCTTTGATATATTGTTTTATTTAATATTTTATTTTAAAAATGCCCCTCTCCTCATGTATAAAGAACCCCTCTCCCTCCCATTGTAAAACAACTCCTGCCACTCATTAAAAATATCAATATATACACAAATAATCTCTATAAATCCCATTAGAATAATTAGTTAAATTATAGATCAATCCAACTCCATTCAACAAGCGAGTTATAGTGTCATACAAGAGAAGCTGCATAGATGAGAGAGTAAGTCTTCATTAACACTTCCCTCTTTTGTTTTCCCCTTTATTATTTTTTCCAATTCCTTTAAAAAACTTATACTATAAAATTAATTATTCTGTATTTAAAATTATAATAATGATGTTAAACTACTATCTATATCATATTTGTGACCAATATAATCGTCATACCACCTTTTCTCATGCTTTCGACAACATCCCGTTAATGGTCGATTAACCACTTATAGAGGCATTTCATTGTCAACACAAATAACAATCATCATGGATTTATATTATAAAATATATATAATATATAAACATGTAATTATATTTATTACAACCTTCTATATTAACTTATACTTATTTATAATTTACTTTGAATGAAAATAGAGAAATCAAAGAAAAAAAGTTAAAATTTTAAGAAAAACATGATATCAAAATGATTCGAATTCATCAACAGAAATTAAGAGATACATTACAAAGATTATAATTGATAGGTAGTTTTATAAATTACTATAATTCACTTCTGGATCAATTTTTTAATAAATATAATTTTATTATTTAGTAGACACAAATTGACACACAAAAGCGGGAATTAAGGTAAGGGGATAATCAAACCCAACTCCATTTATTCTGTTTTTCTATATTTAATGACATATTTGAAATTAATACTACGCTAGTTATACTAAAATTCCATTTTATTATTCTTACCTTTTTGTTTTGTGGATATACATGTTTCCTACATGATTCTATGAAAACCAAAAAAAAATTCCAAAATAACTCTTCTTTCCGAAACAAATATTTGACTCCTCTTGAGTTGTCTCTTATTCACTAAAGAGTGAGGATTATTATACATAATATTTTTCCCATTTCATTTTGGAAGCCCAAGTTTATTAATAAAATATAGATTAATTAAATCCTTATGGAACCCTTTCCTTTCAATGGGTTAATTCATGACTACGATTGTAATAATTTCTATGTGGCATGAATTATTATGTAAACATTATGATGTGATGAGTGGGATACAAATTATATATCCCTACAATGCATTGGGGAAGGTGATGTATCTCATGAGATAATGTTTATTATGTGTAAATATGATTCTATTATTTTTCACAATGATTACGTTATGATTATGCTCATTTTTTATTTTTGGACATGATGTTAGCTTTGTTCACAAATATATGTGGGTTTTGACCACTATAAGATGATGTTTCATTTATATTAATTATAACATTCCATGAATTTATCCATTATTTTGCTTATGATGTTTATGATTGCCTTATACCTATTTTATGATGATAATTATTATTATCACTCATGTTATAATGATTCATGTACCTTATTCATCCTCTTACTGGTATTTCGCTGACCCCTTTCTTTGATTGATATCCTTAGGTGACTAGATGTACTGTGGATAACATGATAATTAGGAGGATAAAAAATAATATTATATATAAATTTTTATGTTTTCTTATTCATAAGTGAATTATGGTCCTAATTTTACAAATATACTAATCGTCTGGATCTCGGATTGTAACATTTCTATGTTTTTATCAGAAAAATGATGTAATAGTCATGTAATAAAAACTAGGGTCGATATAAAGGCCCCATTGGAATTTTATGAAAGGAGTTATAGATTAATACCCTTTCTTTATGTTTCATTTTATGATTTGAATTAAATTTTTATAGGGAACACATGTTTCCATAAGCTTTTTTATATGCCTAATAAGGGTCTATTTTAGAGAAATTTGATACTGACCAATAGGGGATGAATGTTTTTATATATCATTCAGGTTTTATGATATTGAATTATGAATTTTATACTCACATAAATTAGGTGAATCATGGGAACTTGGGTGATTGGGTAGTGAATTATAGAACATGTATGAAATGCATTGATATTATATACCAATACTTAGGAGGATTCTAAAACACTAACTAAACAATACTATGATATAGATAGGATGGAATTTTCCTTGGTGAACCATTTCAAAAAAAAATTGACGATTCTATCCCTAGAAGCTTGAGTGAGTTTATATGAATGGTTTGATCACCGACATAGTAAGAGGATCCTATATCACTTTGATCCTGTTTTCCTTAGGTCCACTCCCACGAGGCTATTTTTTATTTTCTCTTCATTGAGTTAATTATTTTTTTGATTAAATTTAGTCGTTTATTTTCCATTTTTAAGTAGTTTTTATTGATTATTATTTAATTTTCATATAATAATTATTTTTAAGAATTATGTTTATGTATTTCTTGTCTATGACATTATTATATGTTTGAATTTTATGTCTTTTATTTTATTTATTTTCCTTCGATTTAAAATAATACTTTTAAATATTTTTGAATGAAAATCAATACATAAAGAATGTGAATTAAGTGGTTTAACTTTTATTTTTTAAGTTAATTTCTATAACCTCCTAAAAATGGGATTTTAAAAGGGTTTTTGGAAACTTTTACTTTTCTCTAAATAATGTTTTTTGGTTTTAAGATGGAAAATTTTGTATTCAAAAATTTGTTTTTGTTTACGCAGATGTTGAAATGTAACTACATCTTGGGGATATTGTTAAGAAAATTACCCACTAATTTATTTATTTATAAAATAACAATAATATTCATATGAAAATGATCTAACTTTTTTTATGTTGTTATGTTTATATATCATGAACTTTAGGTGACTAAAATAATGGAAGCTCTAAAATCATTTTATGAAAAATTGTTAATATAAAGATTTATGAACGACTACATCTATTGGATTAAGAATAACTATGATGGTGTAGATATAACTCATTGGTAGATGAAGATACATGATGTGTTCATTAGTATATAAAGAAGTTACTATAGATTTAGTTACTACTAACTCCACGTTTTGTATTAGTTTACGATTGAATTTTGTTAAACATTTTCATATAAATAAAGCCGCACTTATAAAATCATAAGAAAATAAGAACAATATATATATAAGATTAAATAACATTAAAAAAAATATTCTTTTGGATTATTTTTAATTTATTATATATGAGAGAGCTTCTAATCAGAGTAATATATTTCATTCTGTGTGTTTCTACTAAGAATAATCCTTCTTTTTATCTTTTCCATATAATGATATTTGTATTTCCATTTTTATCGTTTTACTACAAATAATGTTTTATTGAGGACTTATGGGTATATAAATAAATAAAATCTCATCATATAATTGAGAGCTTCCATGGCTAGGAAAATAGAGATCAAGAACATTTAGTGTGGGAAATGAGATGCTACTGACAGCTATAGTCAGGGGATTTTGGCGATATGAAGACATGAGTTCTAGTATATATATAATCTGGTATATATTACAATAAGATGAAAATAATTTATACTTTAGATCCTATTTATAAATCTACCTTTCACTTCAATTTAAATGTGTATTTTAAAAAATATCCTTTTTAAGTATTTTTTGGTTTGCTAAACAATATTCTATGTTTTTTTAATTATATTTTATAATTTCTGATTATGTTTTGGTTACTTAATTCTTCAATAGTTTTAATTTAGTTATTCTAAAATTAAATTTATTTTTGTTTTTTATCTGTAATATAAAATACTAATCATTTTATTTCTATTGTGATAACTATGTGAAATACAGTTTATATTTCTGTTACTAAGATCTTTAATTTCATGGGTAAATCGAAAAACTGATAAATATTTAACTTCATCGATAAGTCAAAAAACTGATCAACTTAATATTTTTAGGTAAATCAAATTGCAATTTAAAAAAATACAATTCACCACCCACCTATTTTATTTTATTTTCCCTCATTCCTTAGGATAACACTACTTTCAAGAAATATATTTCAACACTTAGTGTCTATTGGCCAAGTATCTTTTGTATGTTCAAGTATTTCCTCTTATTGAGATCCTTTTTACTATAGTTGGTTCCATAAAACCAACTATTATTCATATTATAATAACTTCCTCAAACCTACAATCATAGTTACGATGCTAAAAACACAATATTTAAATTTTGGGTATTGATACCAATAAACATAGCCCCATATTATCCTTCAAAAATATATAACATAAAAATGAAATATTGGATCACATATGCACCCAATGTCCTTTAAAGTTTACTGTTTCGTAGAATTTGGACATAATTTTTCAAAGTGGAAACATCCATATAGTATCAATGTTTTCCAAAAAAATGAGTCCTTTATAAAAATAATAATTCATTATTTAAGGTAACTTCTATATCTAGAACACTAAATTTCTTATCTTTTTAACTCATCATTACACCATGTGAAAAGTCATTTGAAAACACGGGATGAGAAAAAAAATTCTCAGTAAAGGACATAAAAGTAAGAAATCTATTAGTCCAATGAAAAAAATTATAACCCATAAAATGTTTTTCATTTCCATGTTATTCTTTGAGAATATAAAATAAACCATATCCACATTGGAAAAAAATTTCTAAAATAAAACATCTTAAAACCATATAAATAAAATAGAAACCCTTTTCCGAACCTTAGAAAATAATATTCATACCCTTTATTCACTCATGTCAAAAATATCGTGAGCCTAGTTAATTACATAGGAGAAAACACTCTATTTAACTCCCACCTTCTTTCCATTTAATACAAGGAACGTTACCCAATGCATTATAGATCTATATTCGGCTCACCTGCCACATAAGTTATATCAGGAACACCTATTCATATAAGTTATATCATGATTACCCAATTCGTATAAGTTATATCAGTATCAACCACCATCATCTATAATTATCAAGTATAGTATCATAAATAAACAATTATAATTCCACCACTTAATCATAAAACACTAAAAAAAACTTTGAACCCATAATCAGAACATTTTTCATTTTCACAGAAAAATTGGGAGAAATGCCCCTTTTCTAAAAAATACATTAAAATGAAAAAAATCCAAGATATTATAAAAATGATTTCATTTTAAAAAAACCATGGAAAATTGTAAATGAATATTCAAATAAATTAATATTATTTATTGAATAAAATTCCATTCTTGTTTTATATGTTAAATAAAATGATTCTTTTTAACTTTGGTAAAAATAATCAAAATGGATTATATGAAAATAATTAAAAATATTCCTTCTACAACCTTTGTAAAGAAAGTAAAATATTATCGAAAATGAACTTTATAAACCATTTAATCAAAAATATGAACATTGATGAAAACTTTATGAGAACATGTCATGGAGAAAAGAGAGTTAGAAGTGAAAATTTATAAGAGGATTTTAAAAATGAAGTCATTTACCTCATGTTTGGATCATCAAATGCATGATTTATATTCCAGAAAAATAAAATTAAGATAATTATTTACATGATTAAGAACCTTTATCAAGTTTATTATTTATTTTATTTTATTTATTACCAAGTTATATTCAATTATTTAATCATTTGTGTTCGGGTAAAATGTTTTGATGATATTTGGATCATATATCAAAAATGGATTCAGTAAGTTAACTACGGTCAGATATGTAATTATTCCATGATATATAAAATAATAATCATGAAATAATAATAATTTTTATATATTGAAAACAATTTTATCATTGTTAATTAATAAAATACTAGGGAAATGAATCAAATCACTCTGTGGAGGTGGTAATCCACACATACAGACAAATGACATTATCATTTTATAAGATATGGAAAGGTAAAAAATTAGATGATATATTATATTTATAAAATGAAAATAATTTCATTAATATAATAAATATAAACTAAATCCATCAATACAAACAAACATGGTAGGTTGTGATGGAAAATGCATTACATCGGTTCATGAGGCTGTAGTCCCCTATACACAGAAACAATGGATTAATTTCTCATTTGATGGAAGAGGGTGATCTATTAAGGTGATACATTAACATAATAATATCTCATTATATGGGATACACTGATTTTATTTTATCAATATGGTTATAAATTTTTTTAATGATGTATAATAATAAATAAAACTAATACATTAAGCTAAAATCTATATGACTTCTTCTGAAAACCTCATTTTCATTGCACCTTAAGCCCTATAGGGTTGGTATTACATCCAAAATAAGGCCTCTATTATATAGAGAGGGATGTTAAGAAGGTATTTTTGTAGGTATTTTTGGAACTATAAATCTCAAAATGTGTGAAGAAGAGAGTAAATGAGCTTCCCACTTATAAGTGAGAGGAGGATCACTCTTGGAATTAATTAATGTATTAAATTGATGTAAATTAATTTTTTGGTTCAACTGTCTCCAAATTGATATAATTAGAATATAATATGAGGATATTTAAAAAATAATCTTATCCAATCAAATATATACAAGTTGGGGGTGATTTTTACACCCTTCTCTCATTGTTTTAACCCCCCCAGTTAACTATTTTGATGGTTACCATGGTATTAAAGTTTTTTACATTATAAGAGTTAGGAAAGTAAATATAAAATAAATTGTGACCCATAAATAGACCATGGTTTATATTCAAAACCATAAATCATTTAGTTTTATGGAAATAATATTTTTATTCATTTTGAATCATTTAACAAAATATTTTTTATTTTATAATGTCATTAATGTCACTTTTAGAGCTATTCACATATTCTAAAATTTGAAAACAATATTATAAGTTTGTAATTATAAATTAAACTTGTTATTAATCAATTATATATTATTATTAATCATATAATTCATGTTAAACCATAATTAATCCAAAAAATATCACTTTTGATGATTTTAAAATCATCACCTTTAATTTTCTATGGATTGCACAAGAATGATGTCAGTGTTGTATAAGCATTTAAGGATATAATAAAATCAAAAAAAATTATAAATAAATTACCGAAATAAATATAATATCCCTATGTTAAAATAACATTTAATATTCATTAATTTTTTTACCCCTATGTGAATTAATAAATAAATTTAAAGCAAGTGTTTGACATTTTTTATTTTTCATTACTTATATGTTTATGTAAGTAATTTCAAATATTAAGGGTAAAATCACCTTAACATTGAATACTGGATGAGTATGGTTGAGACCTACTTATATAAATATTAATGGACAAATTTATAGTTATTTTTACTATTTATCATATTATTTATAACCTTAATTACCCAATTTACCCTTATCGAGGTAATACATATTTCCATGGTTACTATTCATAATAAAGAAAAATGGATATATTTACCAATTTTTTATTATATAATTCCAAATATAGAATCTAATTTTCAATACTCAATTTTTAGAAATAGTTGAAATTAATTTATGATAAAAACACCAAACACAACGAAAAACAATTTTTAGAAAAGGGTTTTTTTAAGCCTAAAAATGAACATATATCAAAATAAGGTATAATTATGATTCCTATTACATTAATTAGATTATTTATAATTAAATTATCCTTATGTTAACATACGAACAAATTCAAATCATAATGAGAAATTTTAATAAAAATAAACGATTGTTTTACAAAAATTAGTATTTTTCACTATTTAATGAAAAATAAATATTTTTAGAATGATTCGAAAAATACACCCTAATATAATTATTATCATATTACTTAAAAAATTAGTTACTTTTATCAAATAATATTTCTAAAAGTTATATAACTTAATTGTAATATTCTTTCAAAAAACCCATCTAGAAAGAAAATGTGTTTTTGAAGAATAAAATAACTTTACTAAATATAGAATGATTATATCCTAAGAATTAATAAATAAAATTTTATTGATAATGGAATATATATATATATATCATAATTTGGATATTCATATTCATACACTCCTATTTAATGACCTGGTAATAATTGACATATAATATTTAGTGGTTCATTTAAGATCAGTGTTGTGTCTTTTGTATGGTATCAAACATAATATTCTTTTAAAATATCAAGATATTAAATTCTACCCATTAATAAAATTCTTCATTGGAATTTGAAATTGATATTGGTAATCAATATTTTTAAATTTGAAAATACCATTTTTGAAAACCCACATCATTAAAAGGGTTAGGAAAACATCCTATTGAAAATTAGAAATGGAAATAAAAATGTCTTATGGAATAAAACATAACGTTGTTTCCAAATAGAAGAACATTACATGGAATTAAAATATGGACATGGAGTCAATTTTTATTGTATAAATAGTGATGGAGAGTGATAGAGGACATTGATCACAAGAAATTCAATGATCATTAGAAAGTCATTAACCACGAAACCATATACCAATGAGGTTTGGAAAAAACCATTCATTCATTATAAATGAAGGTAATTTTATTTTTTGTCAACATCCTTTTCCTAGATATGTGGAATTAGATTACCATTTATACTAAGAAAATAATAAAATATATTGACTTGATTTTCATTAAATCCATAAATAAAATTTCATTGTTTTGTTTCATGTTTCAAAAATATTCTACCTATATCTCATATTTTACTCCATGAAATGAATATTAAGTATAAATTAGTCATACCTAACAACTATAATAAAATATTAACGGATTAAAATATCTAAAATGTATAAAACGTTATTCCCACTATCATTATAAAATTACCAAAACAAAAAACAATTATCACAGTATAAGAAAATATTCAATATAAATAAAACTTCATATGAATAAATTCAATTTTAATCTCCAAATAATAAAAAATAACCCGAAATTTTTTAACTTAAATCATTTGATAAATAACTATCCTAAAAATTCTTTAAAATATTCTTGATTAATTTCAAAACTCACAAATAAGAATAAATGTTTCACATATTCTTCTGAGATCAATTTAACATTTACCTCTAAAAAATATTATTCACTCCTAAATTCATATACCTAAAATTTATATGCCCAATCATATAATCTAAAATATCTATAAATTATTTTTATAAATAACCTGCTTCACAATAATTTTATGATTGGATAATACAAAGACACAAGAGGTGGTGGATTTTTTCCATTAAAATTTTTCAAAAAATCAAACTTAATAATTCTTTTTAATTTCAAATAATGTGAAGCATTATTTTATTTAAAACAATTATGAATTGGAATGATAGATAAGATAAATCATATTTTTTTGGGTTTTGGGGGAAATTATTTCTTATTTCACTCCATCACTCATCTCTCTATGCACTTGATGATTTTCACTAATTTGTTTCTCTAATCCAGAGACCTCTACTATTTTGTGCAGATAGTTAAAACCCTACATTTAATCTAGTTCTTTAGGGAACCTTTTAAAATCAATCTTAGTATAAGAAGATGAAAATCGACCATGATTGAGTAAAAGTGGCTTACACTTCAATAAATAAGATGATAATTGCTGAAATAGATTTAGCACATAGTTTCAAGAGTAATTAAAAAATGATGAGTTCCATGGAGGATAAAATATAATATATCCAATAAAATTTATTTTAAAATAAACTCTGATATTTTTAGTTATTAAAATATTGTAAAAATAAATAGTCTCAATAAGAACAACCTATTACATTTGTATAATTTACACTCATTAAATGATAAACATGTATGTCTCTAAAGTGTTGTTCATATAACTATTTTGAAAAACCACAAAAATAATTTAAAAAAATATACAATAACAATATCATGATAGTAAAAAAATATTAGATAAAAACATATATGTCTCTAAAGTGTATATATTTAAATAAAAATATATTTTTTTTTATTTTAGAAGATCCAACTCATGGTATTTAACAAGAAGCTGTATTTTCATTATGTTTAATAGATCAAAAAATATCATCTGATAAGAAGAGATCATTTAAAAAAATACATGTTTGAAATTTTAATTTAAAACACCATTGAAATCATAACATCCATTAGAAAGAGGAACAATTTAATATGTTAAATAAGGGCCATTTAATATATATTTTTTGTTTTTATATGATAAAAATTACAAATAATCTTTAATAGAAATCAAGGAAATAATCTGTTATTCAAATATCATAGATGACTGAGTCAAATGTAGAGTTTTACTCTGTAAGGATAATCCGTAAAATTATGTTTTATAATGTACAATTGATTTCAAGTGTTGGGTAGATGAATCGTACATGAATTATAAATATGTATAGTAGCTGAAAAAAGTATGGCTCCCAATCCTAATATTTAGTCTAAATATATGGTTCTAAAAGTATGAATACTTAACAAACTAGGGTTCTTGATCACAATATTCACATTAAATATAGGTTTATAAATATTTACTCCATAATATTTCAAAATGTTCACAATAATTAAGAAAACAAACTTTAGTTATATTTAATACTACAGTGGTTCCAATATAAAATAATTATTCCAATATAAACCATCCTAAAATACACTTAAAAAACATCATTAGTAACAAAAAATTTGGGTGTTTGGGATCATAAAAATTAATAAGAAATTAATGAAAATATTTTATCATCATATACCCATAAATATCCCCTTTTAATGATCACAATCCCCATAGAAATATAAAATCAAACTAATGGGTTTTAATTAACTGATTAAAAATATATATTTGGATGAATGAAAATATATTTTTAATATTCCCCCTAGTTTGTTGATAAGAATTTGAAAACCATGTTCTATAGATGTTAGTCATAGAGTAAGTTCATTCTAAAATTCTATAAGAGTGTGAAGTTGATTTTATCACAGCATAGGCTCTGAATCCTATCAGTTGTGAAAGATAAAATGGTTGTAGGACTCTCAATTACCCTTATCAAATATATAGATTTTTGTTTCTCAAAGTATAATCCATTTATTTCCCGGTAATATATATATAACATATTTAAATTGGATTCCTAATAACTTCCTAAAATATATAAAATCATACATATAAACTGATTAATCTTTTCACTTCTCTATATAGTCATCTATTTACATTTTAAAAGAATAAAAATCCATTTTTTATATTAATCCCTCCTTCGCAGTTTCTAGCTGATCCGGGATAGATTCTAACTCTATTCCTAGAATAGATGTATTCTTTAATTCTTTAAAATATTATCTATAACATTCCAGTTATTCATGAAAATTAAAATTAACTTCCATCATCTGATTGATTTTAAAAAACATATCCTAAAAATGAAAATAAATAGAAAGAGAAGAATCATTTTTAGGTATCCTTGAGGGTTCAACTTCTTATTCTAGAGTAAGGTGATGCATTTATAATATTTCACTATATAGAGATGATAAATCTCTAAGAACTTTAGTATTCCTATAATCCTCACTAATGGGATTCCCCAAATAATATTAAAAAACATATCTAATCTCCAATCATACCAGATGATTCATATAAGGGTGTGTCAAAACGATCATTATATTGAGCATCCTTATTAATTTGTTCCTCTTCATGAGTCAAATTCTATTCGATATTAGCCACTTACTCATCCACATGAGTTGTCTGTGTCACAACTGAACCTTCCCTAGGACATGAAGCTTAGCATCCAACCCCAGGGTTCCCTTATAATACCTTTATTTCATTCTTAGAATAAAATATGATATTACTCACTGGGGTCTCTTATCAATCTAATGACTGTTCCCATAGGCCAACATATGTTCTTTTAGTGTGTTCCATCCCCACTCACACACACCCTAGGAAACTTCCAAAATGGTCTCCCTTCCTAATCACTACTCCATGCCATGAATGATTAACTATGGATTTATAATCATGTAAGATCCTAAAAATAAATTTGTACCTAGTTAAAACGGTAGTTAAATTCATCCTTTTAAGTATTACTTTTCATGGGTGTTACACTGTCTTCACCTTTAAAGAAAAACACACTCATTCTGGGCCCCACACACGAAATCCAAGAAGTTCAATAGCACTTCTAGATCGATATCTCCTATTATAAATTTTTGAATGACTCAAGTTCTTTCACGAACCAACCTTCCTTGGTCCATGACCAGTGGTATCTTATCCATTACCCTACTAGAAGTGCAGTGGAACTACTTGGGTTTTATGTGTTGGGTCCAAAGTTAGGGTGTTATTCTTTAAAGGAGTGGAGAGTATGACACCCCTAAAAACTAGGATAGAAAAGGATAAATATTACTACTATATTCATTGAAGTACACATTTATTTTTGGGTGCCTAACTGATTAGAACTCCATAATTAATCATGTTAGTCAAGGAGTAGTGATCAGGAGGGGTGACCTTCTAGGATGTTTCCTAGGATTTGTGTGAGTGAGGAAAAAACACATCGAAAAAACTTATGTTGGAATGTGGGGACAATCATAATTCTGATAAGCGACCCTATTGAGTAACATATTATAGTGTTCTTGGATTAAAATCAAGGTATTACAGGAGGCCCATGGGTTTATATGAAATGTTCCTATCTCGGGGAAGGCCAGGTCATGACAAAAGGTATCAAAGCTAATACCCAGACGTAAGTGCAGTGTAACTCCCTAAGTTTGGTATGTGGGGTCCACATTGAGTACGTAGTTCTTTGACGGTGTGTATATTGTAACACCCATAGAAAAGAGATATCTTAAAGTCTAAATGTAACAATCCACGTAAACAAGTTGTTCCTTTCTTTTAGGGGGGGGGTCTACTTGATTATAACTTCATTGTTATGTGTGTTTGTATTGGAGTAGTGATGTATGGATGACCATTTGGGATGTTTCCCTAGATATGTGTGAGTGAGGATAAAACACACAGAAAGAACTTGTGTGGAATTATGTAGAAAATCAATAGTCTGATAATCGAAACAATTAAGTAATATATTTTTATATTCTTAAAAGGAAATTAAGGTATTTTAGGATACCCATGGGGTTAGATGACTAGGTTATGGTCTTGAGTAAGGTAGAGTTATGAAAAATGGTATGAGAGACAATACCCAGTAGGAAGTGCAAAGCAACTTCTGGGGTTTGAGTATTTTGGTCCACAATGTGGGTGTTGTTCATTAAAATGGAAGAGAGTATACCACCTCAAGAAAAGTGAGACTTAAAATACTAAATATTACTAGCCATGTCAACAAGGTGCAAAATTATTTTTAGGATCCTACCTGATTAGAACTCCTTAGTTAAGTGTGCTTTTCCTTGAGTAGTGATCATGATGGGTAGCCTTCTGGTAAGTTTCCTAAGGTGAGTTTTTTGGGGGGAAAACAATTTGAAAGACCATGTGTTATCCTATAGGGATAGTCATCATTCTACTAAGAGACACCAGTGAGTTATAGTCCACAGTGTGCTGGGAATGCAACCAAGTTATTATAGAAGAACCATGGGGTCATATGATAAGGATCACAGCCCAGGGAAGTCCAGGTCATGGAAAATGCTATCAAATAAAATACTTAGGTGAACGTGAAGTGGCATTAATTGGGTTTTGTATGAGGGTACCACAATGAGGATGTTATCATGGCCCAGGGAAGGTCCTGTCATGAAAAATGGTATCAAATAAAACACATAGGTGGAAGTGTGGTGGCACTACTACTGTTTGGTATGAGGATCCCACAATGAGGATGTTATTATTTAATGGGGTGGGAAGTATAACACCCCTGGAAAAGTGATACTTAAAAGGCTAAATTTAAATACCCAAGTTAATAAGTTGCACCTTTCTTTTTAAGAGCCTTCTAATTAGAACTCCACAGCTAAGTGTTCTTATTATTGTTTAGTAATCCTGATCGGTAGCTTCTGGGGAAGATTCCTAGGGTGTGTATGAGTGAGGAAGAAATGAAATGAAAGAACTTGTGTTGGACTATTAGGATAGTCATTAATCTGATAAGTGACCCAGTGAGTAATAACCTATGGTTTTTAGGAAGGAAACCAAGGTCTTACAGAAGACCCATGAGGTTAGATGACTAGGTTCATGACCTGGGAAAGGTTGGGTCTTCACAGTATTCTTATATTGAACTTCATGTCATTTTTCAAATGAATATTTGGAATTATATTCTTCCAATTTTTTGTTCAAAACTAGTATAAACTTCTTCTTCATTATATCTTTCTTCAAAAAATATGTAGGTGTACCTCTCCCACATAAGCAGTTTTAGTCCGTTATGTAGGTATTGTAACTCTTTCATCAACCATTGGGGGTGGTTGATCAACTTATTCAATAGAAGGATGGAAAATATTTTAAATTAATTCTTCTCTTCTTTTTGGCCTAATAATAATATCCTCACTACTATATATAGGATCCATATGTAGGGTAATTGGTGGATGGGGCATTCAAAACTCATCAAATTTTAAGGATCGATGATTAATCCAAGATTTACATTTTGATAAATTCCATGATCAAGGTAATTGAATCAGAGAATATATATAATAGAAAAACACCATAACCAAAGCATAAGATCATCACATATTATTTATAATTAATTTAATAAATTAATGAATTACTTTGTGAGAAATTATTTCTCTGTCGATGGGTATTCAAACAACTATACTTCTTGTGTTCATTATATTATAGCATTCAAGAGTATATTCCCTCCAGTAGTGATCCATACATGTTCCAAAAACCACAAAACATCATCATAGTATTATCCCAGTGATGGCATATTATATCATAATTCTTACATCATTCATCTTTGATCTACTCAAAAATCACTTCAAGGAAGGTTTCTCTTTGATCTTAATTGACTTGAGAGTTGTGGTGGAGGAGTATCACTCTATTTTATTGAGATAATTCTATGACAGGGAGATATCTAGGGATTTGAGAGGATTCTCTCTAAATCTTGTTGTACACAAAAAATGAATTGTATATCTTAATAAATTAGTTTAATATGGTTCATAAAACACTAGAGGTGAAAAAATAATAATTTCACATACACCCTTTACTATTTCTATAATCCTTATAGAACCCTAGGTCTATAATAATAATATTCTAATTCTTATTTATTGAATTGTACTAACCTAAAAAAATTAATTAAATATTATTCATTCAAATAATATTAAATATTTTTTTATCACTAGAACATTAGACTCAGTATAACATTCCTCTATAATATTTTTAAGTCCTTGAATACTGATAATTTACTTGAGAAATAAATATCTCTACATTATTGAGTAATAATAGATAATATTATATTCATAAAATATAAAATAGATATTTTTTAAAATATTCTACTCACAAAAATATTATATCGAATAACTAGTGATTAAATATATGATATTAAGAAAACATGGATAATTATTAAACCGCATGGGGCAATAATATTTATTTAACTTGTAAATTAATATTATTATTCCGGTGAGATTTTGGATACACTTAGTTTTGACCCTCTATGCCACATTCTCAGGGGAATTAGGAGAATCCACCTAAAGCCTAAGGCTATTATCTAGAAACACCCCAAGGAACCCATAGAAAAATAATTTAATTACTCAACAACATGATCCCACATACAAATGCTTACTATGTACTATAATTGTTTTATTGTGATATCACAAATTAAGAAGTTTTCTTGTTGATTCCATCATTTTATGTGTTTGATATCTCTTTCTTTGAATTTATGTTAATAAAAATTTCCTATAAAAAAACACATCCTAGGATTTATTTAGATGATATAGTTTTTATAAAAGGGATTGAGATTTCAGCTTCCATTAATGAATAGAAGGGACAAATTATTTCTCACATTATTCATTAATGTGATATTACTTATGAGGAACCCAACATATCCTACCTCACTCTGAAGATATGTAATCATGGTTTTCATCAATACATAATAGTATTTGACTTATAAGACTCATTAATAATAATCTTAAATTATAAGGATATATCAACATGTAAATAGATAGGGACATCTAATGACATATATAAATTTGGATTTCTTATTGGAGGGTCTCTTTCTCATAATTTCTGACACTGAATATTACCAAGGGAGTACTCCATTAGAAGGTACATCAATGTTCTATGATTATCCACCCCATATTTCGTGTATCATTTGTGTCCCTAAAATTATTTCTTCTTGATATATAACATATTTTTTAGAATAATATCATTGCACTTTTGGGTTCTCGTCACTATATGGAACTGTTATGACCTTTTAGTGTAACAACTATTCTTAAACAATTATCACAAACTATTTTCTATAGAAGAACACTCATTATGTGATAAGGGGTTTATTAACTTAAAAAAATAATATAGGTTGTCATTAATTTCAAAAATTTGGTTTTAGGGAACCAACTCCATCAAACTCCGACTTGAACTAGATTCAACTACTAACAACCTCCCGCCTGCTATCTCTCACATGATACTCACACTTATACTAACATAGTTATTTAGTCAATTATTCCTCTATGTTTTATTCTATGTGATATATACTTACTAAAACATCAACCATCTTAGAAAAATCCCTCAATAGGTTATACTTTTGGATTATATTATTGTCCTATTGTTATAACCTTAGCTCTTTTGAAAGATCTACCACAATAGTATTATATCAATAAAATATGATAGGTTATTTAATAATAGTCACCACAAAAAACTCCTAGAAACATTTTCATATCCAAATGTATTATTTGGATTCATCATAAGTTGTTATATATTGGGACTCCATTGTAGATTCAATGAAAACAAGCTGATTTGAAATCCTCTTTCTCACAGCTCCTATGTTGAGATAGAAAACATATCCTAACTATATATTTAGATCATTCTGATCTATTTTAAAAATAGAATAAGTTTAACCCCTGATTATTATCTCCTCATCTCCATAATATACTTGGAATTATCCTTAGTAATTATTATAATATTAAGGATATACTTAATATAATACCTATGTTGTTCTCCTAGACCAACTTGATATCTACCAACATTTATCAATGCACAAGAATTATCCAGTATGTAACATAACATGGAATACATGATTGATCCTATCATTGAATCATGTGGGATATTACTTATCCACTATTTCTCCTTTTTTGTTTCAGGGAATGTTTTTTATAAATCTGTATACCATGTGACACTAGAACCAATCCCCTCTTGGATTGTTCCCTACAAAATCTCTTTAGTATCTGGTCAATGTTTGTACTTCGACTTTGTCCAAGAAACATCTTATACCTATCACGAGTAATCTTTATCCATAGAATTTAGATTGGTTCACCTAATTCCTTCATGAAGAAACACTAGTTTAACCAATCCATAACATACTATAAGACTAGTATTTCATTTACAATAATCAATATTTCATAAACATATACTTATAATGACCTCATTCCCACTAAACCTCTTGTAAAATCATGGATCACATTCTTTTTTAATGTAATAATGTTATTTTATAGCTTTATAGATTCAAATTTTCCATGGAATAGATTATTTTCTTAATCCATTAATGGTTCTCTATAAATTTCATATCCTTTTAAAATTACATGCAGTCACAAACCCATCTGCTTGTGTCATGTAATCATCTTCCTAAAGGTTCACACTAAGGAATGATGTTTTGATATCCATCTAAAAAAATTTAGTCATGGTATGTTTCTATAGAAAGTAGAAATATTATGGATTTTAAAATAGAAATCAATGAAAATGTTTCATCAAAGTCAATTCCTTGATGTTTATTAATCCCTATTTCCACTGGCCGTGATTTATAGGTATTTAATTTACCTTCCATGTCTAGTTTTCTCTTGAATAACCATTTCCACCCTATGGGATTTACATCAACTCGCACATCTACCTGAGCCCAAAATTGGTTCTAATACATCGAATCTATTTCAAAATTAAAGGATTATTTCCATCAGGTAGGGTCTGATCTATATATTACCTCTTTATAGAAGATAAGTTCTTCATTGACACTCAATATTTATCCATCCTATTTGATGGATAGAGAACCATATCACTCTTGTAGTCTTACCTCTCTAGGGCTCCTATATAGTACATTTTTTAGAATCTACTTCTTCCATAGGGACATAAGGAATCTATTCATGTACCATCTTTTGTGTATATTGGGTATCAAATTCATTGAATTCAATCTTTCTCCCACTATAAATTTTGAGGATGTTACCCCTATCAACAAATAAAACTTCTCTAGTGATAGTTACTTTCTTTTCTAAGGGTTTTATAGGTAGTATCCCTTTATTTCCTTAGGATAACCTAAAAAGATACACTCTGTTCTCTAAGGTGCTAGTTTATTTCCAAGGAAGGCCTTAAAAAACTCCTCACAACCCCATAAAAATGTATAAACCAAAATGTATTTATTTCCAAAAATTACCACTAATGGAATATTATTTTAAACTTTCTTTAATACTCGGTTTAGTGGTTATTTCGTAGATTGTAATGAATACCCCCAGAAAGATAATGGGGGATCTACATAACTCATCATTGACTCTACCATGTATAAACATTTATGGTTCCTCCTTTCACAAACCCCATTCCAATATAGTGTGTAAGTTAGAGTGAGTTTATATAGAATCTAAAATTCTCATAGAAGGTCGTTAAAATCTTGGTTATGATATTCACCACCTTGATCTGATCAATGATTCTTTATCTTCTTTTCATGTTTTTTATCTACATTATTATTGAATTTTTTTAATTTCACATTATACTAAAACTCTACATCATCATGTATACATAGACATATTTACTAAAGTCATTAATAAAAGTAATTAAGAAAGAATACACAGCAATAGTCTCTACTAGAAATGTTCCATACACATCCATGTGTACAAATCATAAAATCATGTTGATCCTTTAGCCTTATCCACATAATTGTGCTTTGGTCATTTTCCCTTTTAAAAAAGAATTTCATATTTCAATTTAATAAAAAAATTAAAATATTATAAATAGATATATTGTATAAATTTTTCAAATGCATGTCATTTCCATGAAAAATACAGTCATTCCATAGCTTGGTATCATATGAGTATGGTGAACATGATTCGTTTTCTATTTCTAACACTTGGTTTTCATAATTTATTAAATAATAACTGTTATTTAAATATTTCATACCATAAAATATGATGCATTTACATAATAGAAAAAAATTTATTTTCAAATTTTAAATTAAAACCATATGTATCTAGGAAGGATACAAAAATTATGTTCCTTGTAACAATTTCTACTTAATAAAAATATCTTAAAACTAATATCAATCATATTGGAAATCAATGCTGGTTGTATCAAATGCTTAGATAAGCCATCCCACAAATAGTTGAAAGATCAAAAACCAATACTCATCTAGATATCATTCAGAATTTACATCTTTCCTACATTTATATATTAATGTTATCACTAAAAGATGTATCTAATAACCAATGCGTATATATTGAAATAATGAACTTGATATTGAACTCACCTTTAGCTTCCCCTTAGTTCTGGGTGAACGTCCTCTTCTATTAGCCTTATTTTACACATGAAAAACTTACTTCTTACTTTTTCTTTCTCAAACTCCATATATACGTCTTCATGGAATGATGCTACTCATGTGATTTATATTTTTTATTAGTCTTGGTCCCCTTCTCCATGTTCTTCATTTTTGTATTCATTAATTGGACTATGGTTCTGTCACACCCAATGTCCTTGTCAAATATTTGAATTATTGTGTGGAGTTATAAAAGACTTTTCCTATTACTTCTCATAGAATAATTAAAAATAAAAATGGAGAAGGAGTTTGGTAGTGGTAAAATTATGAAATTTGTGCACAACTCATCTTGGAGTTTAATACTAAAGATGTCCAAGTGTTCAGTGTATCCAATAAGCTTGACGATATGAGGAGAAGCTAGTTCCAACACTCCAGGATGAGTTGTAAATAGGGAATTGGATATATTGTGTCTCTCATACCACACCTTCTCTGGATAAAAATCCTAATTTTGTGACATCATTTCGTATACACCCATGTCCCCATGTTTCATCAGAAGCTCATTAGTCATGGATAATAGAACAAAACACTAAACATATGTGGAATCATTCAAATGTTTCTCATAAAAAGGAAACTATTACTCACTAGCCTCTTTAACAGGTGAATTAGGAATAGGTGCTTCAAGAAAATAATATTTCCTTCAATGGGGCCGGATAATGCGTAAACACCTTTTCCACTCTAGGAAATTCTATGCGTGAGAAGGTTATCCTTATCATTTATGGATCAAAGTGATATATTTAAAGTCATTTTTATTGTTGTTTCTACAAATTATATGAGAATACTTTTAGTTCTATATTTAATAAAATTTAGACAAATAAATAAATATTTTATTTATTAATCTCTTATTATTTTATAAAAACCCAATATCAATTACCTTTGGATTCGGAATATCCTATTTCTTTTAAATTCTAGTGTAAATGATCCTTATTCCCCAAATCATCAAAAAAAATTTATGATCATGAAATTTGAAGTATTTTATGAAGGTATTCCATATTCTAACTGGATTACCTCAGAGTTCCTTGATCTGTCGAGTGGAATACCCAATTCATAAATCATTAAATTGGAATTTCTCATCATTTTCCTCTTAGTTGCACTAGGTCCTGCTGTGAAATTGAACTCAAAACTTCACATTATTTTTCCTCAATAATAAAAAAAACACAAAAATAGGTTTTTCAATCACATTAAACTATTTTTCAGTTTTAACTGAAGTAGTGGAAGTCTATGCCGACATAATAAATATAATTGAGTTATTTTATCATTTATGTGTAAATTTCAAATTATTATATTGATTACATGTTTTTTTAATATTAAGTGTATTTACTTAAGTGATTAACCAAGTATTAGATATTGTTTACATATAAATAATTTTATTTTAGTTCTATCATTCATACTTGTTAATTCATTAATTCATATGATTGCAAAAAAACATCCATATTAAAATAATCATGAAAATTGATAGAAATCTAACAATAAATTGGTATGATCATGAGCTTTCTCTATTAGTAGTTTTATAGTAGTATATGGTAAACTAACCATCGACCTAGTGGGAAACACATTGAACCATATATGGTTCATGTTGTAACTTTTCACCTATCCACCTATATATCTCTCTTGGATTGGTTTGGCCTAATCTCCAAACATGAACTGCCTCTACTAGCTAGGGAGATCCATCCATTACATGTAATTTTACTCACATGTAGGTTAGGGAAAACAAAGGATTGGTTAAGTGGTTTACATAAAAGAAGCCATGGGCACACAAGCCTTTAAATAATAACAGGAGGGATGAAACACAAGCTAACAATTTAATTTTATACTAAATTACAAGAAACCAATCACATAAAAAGGTCTTATCTATCCTCATGATCATCCAGATGCATATATGGAATTACACATTTACTCAGTATTTAATTATAATAGTTATTATTTAAGATAAATCACACTCAAATAAATTAATTTTCTTCTTTAATCAATCAATTATTTTATTTTAATTTTCATAAAAAATTTCTTGATATTATTATCCATCAAAATTTTAATCAAATTAAATAATTTTTTGGAGATTAATTATAAAGAAGTAGATATACCTTTGAGTAAACGTGGTAAATACTCATCCAAAATACATAGTGTGAATTATACTAATAAAATATTTACTCTTGTCACATTTTCCATACGCAAGTTAACACGTAAATTCATGGCTTATACTATCAACTTAATGACCACATAGAACACATGGTATTTATATAGCATGTTATGCTTCAATTCATGTTGAGTAATAACTATAATATGACTTAAACATGATATAAAGATAAGAATATTATGATGAAATTAGTTAGAAATTTAAATTTTTAAAACTCATCACATGGCATGTATTATCAACATAATGACACCATGGAAGAGATGTTGATAAATTTTCAGAAATATAATAAATTAATTTTTAATTTTGAATAATTTGGTAAAATTATTTAAATAGTACATTACAAGTACACATCATGTATTATTCTCACCGTCTATTAGTGGAACACACCTAGAGACTCGATGGGTAACTATACCATTGCAAAATATTGGAATACATGGATTTTACATGGGCTGCGAGGTGTGTTTTCTCAAAGTTACATGGTCACTAGTCATGTAGACCATCTAATAGGATACAAGGCCCATATGTTACTAAAGGGCTACATGTCATGTATAGAAATTAAATGGCATGTAATCTAGTCGACCATGGTCTATGATGGCCTAATAAACTAATGCTGTGTAATTAATTTCACCACATGTAATAAATTCACACGACTAAAATTGATTCCAAATTAATTTAGGGAATATTAAAAACTACTACACGATGTGTACACATTTTTTGTCTAGCCAAGCTAACCATCACCTCTAGATGAGATCATTTAATTTATTTCATTCAACAAATTGACCAATTTCATTATATTTATGACAAAAAAATATGAATAAATCATATATCGCTATTCTATGTCAAAATTGATTTATCTGGAATTGAAAACTAATTAAAAATGCATAAATCAATCAATGATAATTAAATAATTATAAATAATTATACTGCCTCAATATGAAACCACTTGTAGGTTCTGGGCGTAGTTTAATCAATAGGTGAAGAGTTCCCTACTCAGAGTTTTTTTGTGATTGATTATTGATACTATATTTACTTGATGATAAACATTATGATCAATGGAATTGAATCAAAGAATATGGACAGTATAAAAATGTTAAAACCAAAGAGCAGGATCAACACATGTTTTTTTAATTAATATATATAATTAAATAATTACTTTGTGATAAGTCATTTCTTCACTGATTGATCTTCAAATATATCTATGTAATATTCTCATTGAGTTTTAGGAATAAAGAGTAGATTTCCTCTAGTAGTTAACCACATGTATTCCATGAATCTGTAAATGTCATTGTAGGAATATCTGAGTGCTAGCATGACATATCCTAACACTTGTGTTGTTCATCCTTAATCACCCTGAGAATCTCTTTGAGGAAGGATTCTCTTTGATCTCTTTAGACTTGATTCTGGTGGTGGAGAAATATTTCTCTCTATTCTTGGGATCATTCTTTAATAGGGATCTCTCTAGGTCTTTAAGAGGATTATCTCTGTATCTTTTTGTATATAAAAAATGAATTATATATCTTAATAAAATAATATATTTGGTTTTATATACCATTAAGGGGAGAAAATAATAATTGTAGATTCACCCTTTATTTATTCAATAATCCCTATGGAACCTCATACCTATAATAATAATAATATTATTATTATTATTTATTGGAATTTTCTAAACTCATGAATTAAATTAAATATTATTTATTCAAATAAAGTTAAATATATATTATTTCCCACTGGACCAATAAAATCAGTCTTACATTCCTCTATAATATTTATTGGGCCCTCAATAGTGACTATTTATTTAATAATTAAATGAAATTTCACTATCACCAATAAATAAAAAATATCATATTCACTGAATAGAAAATAAATATTTATTGAATATTATGCTAAAAAAATATTCTCTCAAATAATTGGTGATGGAATATATGCGATCAAAAAAACATGAATAATAATTAAACCTCATGTGTGAATAATAATTATTCAAATAGGTAAATAATAGTAGTATTATTTATCTAAGATTTTGAATACACTGAGTGTGTGACCCTATATTCTTCTTTTATATTGACATTATGTGAATCCACCTAATGTCCAAAGTTAGAATCTAGTAACAGGAAAAGAAAACCAAAAATAAAACATTTAATTCCAAAATGACATAATACCTTATATGTATTCTTAATGTATAATATAATCCTTTATCACGATGTCTCTAATCAACCAGATTATATGCATGTTCTACCAAGCTATGTTTTCAGTGTCTCTTTATTTGAATTTATGAATATAACACTTTCCTATAGAACACCATGAACATGGATTTTTTAGGCTATATAATTTACATCAAAGGTCCAGAGATATCAACTTTTATTAATGAACATAATGGAAAATTCCTTTCTCTCATTATTCATTAAATAAATATTACAAAATGATGTTCCCAATTTATCTTACCTCATCATGAATATATGTCCTTGTAGTTTTCATCAATACATCAAAGTATATGACTTATAATAATAATTAATAATAATATTAACGTATAAGGATCAATACTCATGTCCAAATATAGGATAATCCAATGACACATATAAACGTGGATTTCATATTGGCTGGTCTCATTCTCAAAATTTTCTATATAGGATATTATAAAGGGTGTACAACATCAGAAGGTGCCTCAAAGTCTTAGGAGTCTCCACCCTTGATATTCTATATCATTTTTGTCCCTAAAATGATTTCATATAGCAACATAACATATATTTAACAATAGTATCATGAAACTTATAGGTTCTCACTATAGTGGGGAACTGTTATCACCTTTTAGTGCAATAGATACTCTTAAGAAATTTTTACATATAATGTGACGCATAAGAACACTCATGATGTGATAAAGGGTTTTTTAATATTAAGAAAATGAATATATGTTATCATAAAGTATATATAAATTGGTTCTAGGGAACCAACTCCAACACTACACTCAGAAGATGGATATTTAAAAGTATTTGGGACTTGAGGAGCTCCCCCTACAGACGTTATATTACTAACATCTACTCTCATCCTTCTCCTTGAAGTGATTGGAATGTCATTTAGTTAAAGTTATATACCATAATAAGATTATGTATCACCTTATACTCTTTATTATCCAACATCTTCGTTACAAAATCTCACATAACTAGGACACTCTTGGTTCTTTATGTTCTCCCAGATCCCCAGCTTCAGATAGATCTTCCTCCTCACTTCCAACTAGTATTAAATTTACCTTAACAATGATCTAGAAGTATCTAACCTTTATAAGTATCCCATATTAGATAATATTAATATGGTAACATTTTATAATTTTTAAAATTTTATTCATCGTACTTAATTATAATGAAAAAAGAGATGATATTCTTCTATAAAGATATAAATACATTGTTTCATCCATATAACATCAATGATCGATATATCTCAACCTGAATAAAATGAAATTAATATTCATGCCAATAAACAACAAGAAAATTACATAAATATTAGGAAAAAGAACTTTTTCTATCCCTCTTGTCCTTATAATTATAATAGACTGAACAAATTTAACAAAAACCATTTGATCTGCCTCCATATCCCTTAAATTTTTTTCTAAAATTAGAAGTACAAAATATAAAATTCATCATGTCCTTTGACCTATGGAAATTATATCCAATTGATAGTAAACTAAATTGATATTCCTTTATATGGGGATACATAAAGAATTTAATGAGATTGACTGTAGAAACTGAAAGCACTTGACCATTTAACCTTCAAGAGAATTCTTCTTCAAAATGTCCAAAGTTAAACTGATCATTCTCATGAAATTACTTCACATCCTAATAAAAAACTATAATCTACATTTTTATCTTTAAATAACTACTACAAACACAGAAATCTTTGGTTTTTTTCCGAAAGATATTAATCTTGAACAAACATTCAATATCTTCTTATTTTCCTTAAAGAAATCTCATTTCTAAACTCGAAACTTTCTACTTCATCGAGATGCTTGAATCAGCTTCATCAATTCTCTAGGTCTTCGCCATATCATAGATTAAGAGTTTTTTAGGTTCATAAATTATGGTATAAAGAGATAATGGGAGCCTAAGAGAACAAAATGGTGTAGGATCAATATTTTGAGGGAGAATGAGAGAGATTATCTTTGATGGGTTTTATCAATATTTCGGTTCCTCAAGGAAAAATAATCAGTGTAATCATTTATGAATTTAAATTTTGAAAAGAAATTTTGTTTTACAAATTAAAAAAATATTTAAACTTTTTAATTTAAATAAATATAATAAATATCATAAATACAATTATAAAGGAAAAATCACAAATAAAATAAATTTAAACTTATATATATATATTAATAATGAAAAATTAAATTCTATATTTAAATATAAATAAGTCTAAATACCCCTTAAAATTTCAAAATTTGATGTGGGAAGTGGTTTGGAGAAAATATCTATAAGTTTATATTCATTATTATCAAATTCAAAAGATAAATCCCTTTAAGGACATTATCTCTTAAAAAATGATGTCTTATATCAACATGCTTAGTCCTAGAGTGACTCACATGATTTTTTATAAAATTAATTTCAATTTTATTATCTCATTAAAGAAGAATATTTTTAAAATTAATTCCGAATTAAAAAATAGTGTGTTTCATACATAACACTTTTTCATAAAAATGGTTTTAGAGATATACTCTACCTGTCCTGTTGTAAATGAAACTAAATGTTTCTTCTAACTAGACAATGATACTATAGACTTTACTAAAAAGTGAAAATTTCATGAGGAACTTTTTATATCTAATATACACCCTCTAAAATTAGTATATAAATATGAAATTAAATTAAAACAATAATTTTTAGATATACTAAAGTTAAAAAAAATAGTTCCATTTAAATATCTAAAAATTCATTTGATAGTAGTAAGATGGGTTTATTTTAGGTTTGTTTGAAATCTTACACAAAGTCTTAAAAAATATAATGAATGCCATACTAGTAGTAATATATAGAAAACTATCATTCTACCTCTCTATAACCTGTCGTCCATTTGTTTTCTAGATTCTTCCCAAATATATTTTATAAATAGGAGTTTAATAATTCTTAATATTTTCTATTCAAAACTATTTTAGTAAATTAATAATATATTTACTTTGATTCAAAACATTTCCAAAAAAAATTCATAAATGTTACAAAAAATAAAAAAATTAAACTCACCCATTATACTCATTTTTAATTTCTTTTTCAAAATTTCTTCGAAAACATTATAGTAGTTTTTATCATTCGATCCAAAAATAACATCATCTATATCGATTTATACTAATAAAATAACATAGAAATATTTTTTCTAAAAAATAGTATGATCTACCAATACCACAGTGAATCCATTTTTCAAAATCAAAGAACTTAATCTTTCATACAATGTTCATGTACCATGTTTAAGTCTATAAAGAGAAATTTTAAGTGTTAAACTATAATTTGGTTTATGAGGGTATCAAAAATCAAAAGGTTTCTCAAAATAGAATTCCTCCAGTAAATAAAAATTCAAAAAGTTGGATTTTACATCCATATTATATAAGTTAAAATTAATATATGATGTATAGTCTAAAAGGAACTTAGTGTATTCTACTCTATCAAATAGGATAGAATTTTCGTCATAATATATTCCCTCTTCCATATAGTATCATTTAGTAAATATTATAGAATTATTTCTATTAATTATACCCCGGTCATCTTTCTTATTTTTAAATGCCCATTTAGTTAAAATTATTAGATGGTTTGAGGGACAACCAACAAATTTTGAAACAATATTTCTCTTTAACTATTGTTTTTTTCTTATATATTTATTATCGAACATTCATATTATAAGTCATTATCTTTAGATTTGGGTCCAAACTGGGATAGGAAGGTAGATAATTAATCAAGGTTACTAAAATTCTTCAATGCCCTAAATCCTATATCTATATCTCTAATAACAGTCTCTAAAGGATAGTCCTTTTAGGTTTTAGCCTATATTGGTAAGGTAATTTTAGGTTCACCAATTTCATGTTCTTTTGAACTGGAATGATTCTAAAAATATTCTAATTTTCATTAAAATGATTATTTAAAAGAATCAAGTATTATGTTATTTAAATTGTGATAATCTTTATCTATTTAATTTTTTTGTTATCAAAAGGACCAATTTCATCAAACTTCACATGAATAGATTATTCAACTATCCTTTACTTTTTATTAAAGACTTTTTAATTTTTAGAAGTATATTAATATCCAAAAAATACTCCCTCACCATCCTTTGGATCAAATATAACATGGTTTTTTTAGTGTTCAAGATATACACCTTTCACCTAAAGACTTTAAATTATCCAGCTATAGGTTTTATTATATTACATAATTTATATAGTTCTATTTTAATAAAGGGCCTTATTAAAAATCTATTTATGATATGGAATGATGTGAAAAAATATTCTACAAAAAAATAGGTAGGAAGACTTTGTTTATTAAATGTAGTTCTCCCAATTTCTTGAATATTATTATTTATTATTTCTATAATTACATTTTTTAAGTGTTCTTAGAGAAAAAAGGTGTGTTTAATAACCATGCCTGAGAAAAAAGAAATAAATTCTCAATTCTAAAACTATCCTACATGATCAATTATTAACAAAATGGTTTTGATATGTTTTTCATTTCTAATAATTCTAAAAAAACTTACAAAAAATGAAAAAGATTCATTTTTAAATTTTAAGAAATATACCTAAGTAAATCTTGAAAAATCATACACACAAACAAATAAGATCTTTCAACTTGGATTTATAATCTTGATGGTCCAAAAACTCCATGTGGATTAGTTATAAAGATTTAGATGTAGAAAATGTGTTAATAAATTTAAAATAAGACTTTTTTCTCATTCAAATTTGGCATATATCACACAATCAATCCAGATCAAAATTAATAATGGGAAAACCAGAAAATAAATTCTTCTTAGATAACTTTGTTAAGGAAAATAGAACACAATATTCAGTCCTTCTATGAAAAATTGAAGATTAATTTATTTCAATAGTTAAACTATTCAATTTCTATTCATAAAAGGAATAATGATCTAAAGAATAAAATGTTTCATTTCTAGGTGATTCAAATTTAAGTAATTTATTTTTAAAAATAGAACTCGTGTTGTTAGATAAATCAGCATAAAATATATCATCACATAGTTTAGAAATACTTATCAGATTATAATTTAACCCTCAAACATATATAACTTTGTTTATCTGTATTGAATTTGGATCTCCAACAAATTCAACTCCAATGATTTTTCCTTTAACATTATCATGGGAAGTAACTAAGACATCATTTACTTTATATAGAGTATGATAATTAAAATAATCACCACTCATGTTCCTTGAGAATCCATTATCCATAAACCGTATTTCATTTATATCCCTATGGATTTTAACTTTCATAAAAATTTATAAAAAAATATGTTTTGGTACCCAAATTTTCATGGGTCTATCTGTGTTGATAAGGATATTGGAAACTAAATATATTTAATTTTTTAGATAATATATAATTAAATCTAGATAATATTCTATAGATATATTCATTCATTGGACTACTAATAGGAGGGTTCCCCGTGTAATTATTAATATTATAGAGACCATTATTTCATTGATAAAAATACGAAATTAAGTACATGTTGTGATTTTTAGAACTAGGAATGAAATAATTTCTATATATCATAGATTTTTCACAATTAATCCTTATTTCATGTTTTTATTTTCTGTGAATATTTTTCTAATAATATAATTTAAAAATTATTCTCCATTATTAATTATAGTATAATAATATTTAAAGGAATCCCCATTAGCCTTTAGTTCTTAAATTTTATTTCCATGCATAGTAGAGCATAAAGAATATTTTCTAAATTGTTCTTTCAATTACATATATTGTTTTAATGTATAATATTTCTAAATTAGATCTACTTTATGAAGATTCATAATTATTTATGATTTTTTTCTAAGGATTCATTTTTCTCCTCAATAATAAAACAATATATAGCTAATTTACTATTTTAGAAACATTTAGAATCAGATGAAGAAGATAAATATTATTTTACCCCTTCTTCATTTTTCACAAAGAACATATTTCTTTAGATTTGATGTCTCTTTCTATAATTTATATTTAAAATAGTTGTCAAAAACACACCATGTACCCTTCATATCTTTCTATCCTTTGTACACATAATCATCTTTCATTTGAAACTTATTTTTAACCTTTCCCATTTTTCTTTTCTCTTGTTTTAGTTAAGGGTATTAAGGTATGATATGCCCTATATTTTTTCATTAAGGGCATATAAATTACACAGGTTTGTAACTATTTTTATTTAAATCATTTAAAGACTTTTTTAATTCGTTATTATTCATATAAATCTTTATTAATCCTGTTTCTAGATGTGAAAGTTCCGTTCATGAATCAAATCATTCGTATTCATTTATGGATACAACATCCTCCTTATATTTATAATCATTTATTGGATTAGTAAATATGAGAGAGGTATTGTACCTTCTTATCATTCTATGAACTTCTACTTTATCTTTCATTTTAACTTTATACAACCTTAAATTTATAATAAATTCATTCATTAAATTTTTTTGTACATTTTTTGACTAGTCTAATTATAGAAAATATTCTATTATATTTTGAGGGTAAAAATATAAGAACTTTTAAATACAAATCTATATATATAATTGGGGTTTATATTTCAACAACAACATTGACTATTTTATCCAATATTCTATTTATTTTAGTGATACATTCACCATCATACATCCTAAAGGTATTTAATTTTAATTTTTTATATATTTTACCATAATTGTCTGAAATTTTTAGTTCGTTCATAGGAAACAGTTGTTGTGTACAACATCTCACATGTAGTAGTACATTGAGAGACTTTACTGAACTGATCTAAACCAATATTAAAAATTTTAACATTCTTAAATTTTGAGTTAACATCATATTCAACTTCCTATGAAGTATCCACATATCTATTTCTAAAATAATTTGATATCTTTTATAAAACTTCTTATGAACATTGAAACCAAGGTTACTTAAATTCTTAATCATTATTTCTTTATAATAATCATAATTTTCCCCATTGAAATATAATGATCTTATCATTGACATGTCATATTTTAGCTTATAAATAGATATATTTCTTTATATAGACCTTTAAATCAATATTTCAAGAGCACAACCGAATTCTTTAAAAATAACTTCCCTAAAACCAATTATTAAGTTGAAATAATAGAATACACATGGGGTGAATTGTGTCCTTTTAAAACATTTGAACAAATCATACATAATCTCTATGTATGATTTAAAGTGATATTCAATTTTATTTTCTTTAGACATGTTATGAAATGGAATGATAAATAAGATAACTCAAAAAATGTATAACAGTTATTGGAATAAAGATCTCTTAGTCTACTTCACCAATGCTCTCTCAGTGAGCTTGAGGATTTTCACTAGTTGTTACCTCTTATCTGGAGACCTATGCAACTAAGTACATGTAATTAAAACATTATAATAAGCCATGTTATTTTATAGGGAACCACAAAAACAAAAAATTGTATGAGAAGGTAACACACCTCCATGATGAAATACAAGCTATTGAATATTCAATAAATAAGATCATACTTTCTTAAATATCTTTTGTGCACCGTTTTAGCAGCAACTGAAAAAATAACGGGTTCTTCATAGTGTAAAACATAATATCTTCAATATTCTTCCCTCCATAAGAAATACTAATCCTTCGCTTTGATAAAATACTATGAAAACACATTATAATAGCAACGAAATCCTTTTAGAGTAGTAGAGAGGACACTTAGTAGATGAAAAACATGTATATCTTCAATGTGTAGCTCTGATAATTTCGTTAGAAAACTATAGTAAAATATTCAAAAAAATACAAAAACAATAAAAAGATGATGAAAAAAAATAGATCAAAACATGTAGGTCTGTAAAGGGTATATATTTATATTCAAAGATGTTTCATTATATTTCAAAAGATACAACACAAATTATTTTAAAATAATCTAGATTTTATATATGTTTAAAAAATTTGAAATTATTTCTTAATAATACTTGATCATTTAAAACACGTAGAGATTTTTAAATTTTAATTTTAAATGAACACTAAAATTATAAATTCCCTTATAAATAGTAGTTATTTAATCCATTTATTGAGTGTCTTTTAATCAATATTTTAAAGGATTTTAATGATAAAAACCCCAATAAAACCATTGCTGAAATCGTGAAATAATCCATAATTCAAATCTCATATACTAATGAGTCCAATATAGTGTTTCACTACATTGGGATAATATTCAAAATTATTCATGTTGATGTATGGTTAATTTAAAAATTTGGTTTGATGAACCATATATTATTTAAAAAAACAAATAGTAGTTGATGAATTTTATAGTTCCCAATCCTAATGTTTATTACCAAAATAGGGATCCAAAATTAGAGATCCTTATAAAAGTAGGGTTATCGATCCTAAATTTCACTTCAAATATAGGGTTACAAATAATGTTCTAGACTACATAAAATTTTCTTAAATAATTTATAAAAAAACTTCATCCAAACTAAAAAATAAAGTTCTTCATAAATAAAATATTTATTCCAATAAACATCATCCTAAAAACGACATAATTCAACTTCATTATTAATAAAAATGTATATGTTTTTTATCATCAAAATAAATTGTAAATTAATTAAATTTTTGTATAATCATATACCCAACACATAAATCAAAAATAATATAATATATATTTAAAAAACATAAATCGTTCTTTAATCATGAAATAAAAATCCCATCTTATCAAAAATTATTTCTACTTACCATAATAATATAATTTCTTCAAAATAGTAAAATTATTCAAAAATAACATTAATGAAATATTCACCAAATCACTTTCCAAACCCATGTTTACCTATATGAAAAATCAAATATTCCCAATATGTAATAAACCTTTTAGCCAGATTAACCATAACTACCTCAACAATAGAGATAATTTTGACACAAAATGTTATCAAGACCTTTCTAGTTATATCAATATAATATATAATAATTATTTCTAAAATATAATTTTCACTAAAAAAAATACTAAACCCAAGTGTAATAGTACCATAAATGACACCAAAAATAATGATAATCATTTTAGACATTCATTACCCAAATAGAATGGGATGTCTATACCTTTGAACTTATGATCAACATTAAACTTATAAAAACTTTATATAATCCATAACTATTAATTTAACCTCACATGAAAACATATTAATATCCAAATTTATTTAAACCCACTTCTAATACCAACTATAATAGCTTTAAACCTGCACTCCCAGATCCGATTCTAAAAAATAAACATTACATTCTTGGATTTGATTCCAATATGTGACCAAATTTTAGCCATACAAAACATATGACATCAAACTGAAATTTTATGTCAATCTCATACCCAATTATATTTTCGGTTTGTATATTTAATTAATAAGTACAAACTATTTCAAAGTGTACATTTCCACACAGTATCAATTTTTCCCAAAAAGTATGTTCTTTATAAATAAATCATTTCTTCATGTAAGGTAAATTTAATGTGTATATCTCTAAATTTATTAGCTTTTCTACTCATACTTAATCCTTTGAAAAAAAATTAAAATATGGCATGAGTAAAACAAAGATTTCAGCAAGGTATATAAAAGTATAAAACTTGTTAGTCTAGTGAAAAACATGAAAACACATAAAATATTAAAAAAAATTATATAATTCTTGAAGTGTAAGAAATAAATCATATCCATATAAAAACCCAATTTTTTATCAATTAAAGATTTTAAAACCCATATAAATAAAATAAAAAACCTTTTAAGGAATTAGAGCGTCATATTCATAACTTGTGTTCACTTATGTGAGGAGTCAAATTAATTCTATAGGAGAAACCACCCTAGTTAATTCCCTCCTTCTTTAATTTGAAGAAAAGTAACATTATTCAATTAATAATATATAAATATTAATCTCACCAATCATATAATATTTTTCGGGATCACGACTTCTTATAAATTATATCACGATCACCCATTTATATAAGTTTTATCGAGCTCACCAATTCACAAATGTTTTATGACCTCACCCATCATCGTCTGTAATTCCTAAGTACCATATCATTAATGAAATATTTTATTATTTTAATTTTTCATCATAAAACCCTAAAAACTCTTTTGAACCCATAAATAAAACATTTTCCATTTTCATATAAAATAGGAAGAAATGACCCTTTTCTTGGATACTCTTTAAAATGAAAAAAATTTAAAAAAATTGTAGAAATAATTTTAGTTGAAAATAATCAAGTAATATATTAAAAGGAGCTTAAAATAAAAGAAAATTGATAATATTGGAAAATTTCATTTATGTCGTATATGTTAAATAAAAAATATTTTACACTTTGGAAAAAAGAGTTAAAAGTGACCCATACGGAAAACATAAAAACTATTACTTTAAAACCAAAGTAAAGAAATTAAAATATTTTAAAAAATAAAAATTTGAAACCATTGAATCAGAAATAATAATTTTCTTGATGAATTTAAAATAAAATGGACATGGGAGAAAAATTACTGAAACATAATCTTTAAAGGAGGATTTTCAAAAGAAATTCCATTGCCTAGAGTGTAACTCATCACAAAAATTTTTTATATATATGAATAATAAATATATGTTAATTATTTTCTTTATTAATAAATTTTTTTAAGATTATTGCTTCTGTTATTTTATTTATTACCATTTTCTCTTATATTAATTAATCATTTCGGTTCATGCCTGACGTTTTGATTATATTAGGAAGTTATGTCCAAAATGAATTTATTTGGTTGAATGTGGTCAAATATGTAATTATTGAATCATGTAAAAACAAATAATAATTAAATAATGAATTTTAGACATTAAAAAAAATTATAACCATCCATGAAAATAATACATGAGAAATGAATTTCATCTTTTCAACGAGGTGATAATACACATGTACGCATGGATGATGCTATCATTTTCCAACACATAGAACGGTAATAAATTAGATGATATATTATATTTATATAGTGAAAATAATTTCTCTACTGTAATATATTTTCATTAAATACATAAATATATATATTTATGATAGGTGGTGATGGAAATAGAATTACATTGGTTTATAAGGCGGTAGTCGGGAGTACACATGAAAGGTGGTTTTGTTTCCCATTTGATGGAATAATGTGACATATTAAAGTTAATAAATAAACATCATAAAATATAATTATATCATTGATACTAATTTTATAATATAAAAATGTTTATAATATTTTATGAGGAGGTATAAGAATAAATAAAATTAGAAAATGCCGGTTAAAAGAAATACATCTTCTTCAAAAAGCCTCAATTTTTTACACCTTAATCCTTAAAAGGTAATTATTATGAAATAAATAATAATTATAAAACATCATGTGGGATTTCAGGAAGTATTCTATTATAATATTGTTTTATCAAGATTTCTCAAAAGGTGTTGGGAAGATAGGAGAAGACTTTCCCTTTTATAAGTGAGGAGAGGGGCACTCTTGTAATTACCTAAATTATTAAATAAATATAAATTAATTTTAATTTCCATCCAGATAAAAATTTATATAAATATAATATATTATGATTATGAGTGTAAATAATCTCATCCAATAATTTTTTTCAATTTTAGGTGATTTTTTCACCTTTATCACTTTGTTTTAGCCCCTTATTAACCTTTTTGATGATTACCATGGTATAAATGTTTTTTACACTACAGGAGTCAAGAATATTAATTAAAAGGTAAAGGAGTCACATAAATGGGATATAGAGGATATATGAAATCATACCATATAAAACTGGACAAAAATATGATTTTTATAAATTTTAAATCATTTCAAAAATTATTTCTTATTTTAAAATATCATTAATATTATTTTAAGAACTATTCCTATATTTGGAAATTTAAAATGTCAATAAAGGTAATGAATTAAAATATAAACTCTTCAACCATAAATTATAAATTATTATTAACCATAAAATTCCTATAACACCATAATTCATCCAAAAAATACTACTTTTATGGTTTTAAAATTATTTACTTTAATTTTCTACTATATGCACAAGCACTGTGTCAGTGTTCTATAAGCGTTTAAGGAATCCATATAATCACTATATTTTTTTAAAAAATCCATAATAAATAAAATTATAATGTCCAAAATGAGATTTAATATTTATTCAAAAATTATTTCTTTACCTACGTGAACATATAATTGAAATTTAAAAGTAAGAGAGTGAAGTTTTGTATTTTGTGTTACTTAAAATAATATATACGTAATTTTCAAAGAAAAATTGAAACATATTTTCTTAAAATATAATATTTTATGGGTATGTTCGAACCCCACTAATAAATTTCTTAAATTAAAGTCTTAGGGTTATTTTTATCTCTTATAATATTATTTTTAACCTTAATTACTTGATTTACACTTATCCGAGAGATATATATTTACCATGGTTACAATTCATAATGAGAAAAATAAAATGGTCTTATTCATATAATTTTTACCACATAATTACACATATGAAAACTATTTTTCCATATTCATTTTCTATAATTATATGAAATTAATTTAAGATAAAAACGTAAAACACAATAAAAAATATTTTTTAAAAAAATGCATTTTTATGCCCAAAACTGAACTTGTACGAAAATTTGGTATAATGATGATTCTATGAAATTAATAATATTATTTATAATTAAATTTGTTTTATATTAATTTTATATCAAATTCAAATAATAATTGAAAATTTAAGGGAAATGAAATTACAATTTTACAAAAGTCGGCATTTTTCACTATTCAATGGAAAATAAATATTTTTTAGAAAAAAAATAAAAAATATCATTCTAAAAAAATATTGATATGATGATTTAAAATATTATCTCATTTTTATCAACTAGATTTTATTAAATTATCATTTTTTAATTATAATTCTCACCCATAAAAATTAATGAAACCATTTTTAAAGAAAACATATTTTTAAATAATAAAAGGACTTTACAAACATATGAGTTAATATTTTTGAAGAATTAGTAAATACGTTTTTATTGAGTAGGATATATATATATATATATATTATAATTTTTTAAATCTTATACATATACTCTAATTCAATGGGTAGGTTATAACTATTATAAAATATTTCATTGTTCATTTAAGCTCTATATTGCATGTATGGTTCACTATCAATCATAATATTCATTTAAAATATCAATATATTACAGTTATATTACTAAAATATTCATGTTATTGAATATTTCTTAATAAATTATCACATAATCATTTTTATTCTATGTGAGATTGTTACTGATAATGTCCTAAAGGTACATGATTCACTAAGAGGTCATAGTTGTTATCTGCTATGATGAGAACCAAGAAGTGTTATTCCATGTTCAAAAAAAGTATATTCTATTATCAAATGATATATTTCGATATGAATAAAATGACACATGTCATTGGGGGTGGATACTCATATGATATTTATACAGAGTCTCATGGAGTACCCCCTTATTAATAACAAGAAAGGGGGTCATGAGAACTTGACCCACAAATAAGAAGTAAAAATTTATATGTTTCATTAAAGTTTCAATATTTGAACATATTTAATGGTATTTAGAATATTATTTTATTATTAATGTTTAATATGAGTCATATAATTCAATGCATTAAACAAAACAATGACCACATTTGTTCATGGGAAGTAGGATATGTTGGTTGTGTCATGAGTTATATGTATTAATGAATATTGTGAGAAAGGATTTTTCATTTATGTTAATTAATATAATTTGATAAAATAGGTCCTTTGATGTAAATTTAACTTCATGATTAAGTCCATGGACATATAATTTTATGAAAAATTTAATTTCTGAAATTTCAAACAAATAGACATAAAGCACATAGGTTTATGGAACAAGTATTAAACCTCCTTGATTAAAGATATTGAGAGAATAAAATTATATAAAATAGTGTGTTTTCATATGTGGTTATTATAATTTTGCAATTTAAACTTCATCTCTATGGGTTTGATAGTGTTTTTCTATATTTCAAACTTGTACTTTAGGTATAACAAATTCAACTTGTCGAATAAATATTATTCCCAAACATGCTTTAATAATTATTTATGTTTATTTACTCACAAGTATTTAGTCCAGAGTTATTTGATAAAATATATGTGAGTATAATATTTTGTAAATATTTATTCTTTAATTTTAGTAAATTTATTTTTTTATTTATTTTTTGGTGAATAATGTTTTGATATGTATTTATTTAAATAAATAGTCCATATCCATGGTTAAATAAATATTTAGGAGGTTACGAGACAAGGTGATGGCCTGATAAGAGATGAGATATTAAATATTATTAGAATAAATGTTAATTTATTCATTTTATAAAATGTTATATACTTTTTATATGAGTTTATCACAATTCAAGTAAATAATATTATTATTATTTCATACCTGGTTTTTGTCACTTATCAACCTAATGATCATTCTGTACAATGGATGTCTAGAGAGAGGAATATTAAACCCTAGATAGTTCCTCTCATATAATTCTTTCAAGGATGGATACTGATCCTCCTCTTCCACCCTACCAAGTATAGAGAGAAAAAATGAATACTTTAACTTTGAAATTATTCTTATAGTGATCTAAAAAAATTATTTGATTATTGGAGTCTTTCATTCTATTACCTAGGGATTTCTATGGTGACATTCATAAGTTTTTAGAGTGTGTGTGGATTATCACTAGTGGAATTTTACCCTCAAATCATATTTTTTCAATGATGGTACACCAAGAAATGATAAACTAGTTCACCAAAGAACAAATAAATTCAACATAACATGTTTCTTTATATAGATAAATTAATTATAAATTCTATGAGATGATCTTTAGTTCTTTATTTCTATGTCCATGTCAATTAATCCTTAATTTAATTTCATTAGACACGATATTATTCATCGTATTCATATCATATTATTAATTTATTATGATAAAAATATAATTTTGTTGCTACCCAATATGAAGTTTCAATATGTTCAAAGCCTTCAATTAGGATCAGAAGAGTCACATAATAATATATAATTATTTATTATTCATTGATCAATTATAATAATTTGTTTCTAGTATTTCATATATGGTTTAGTATTTCATTAATATAAAATTCAATGAACATATTTTACCGACTAATGTGTTTCATTCAAGTTTCAAATGATCTAAAATAGAATAACAAATATATGAAGAAGGATCGGAGATTTAATCAGGATGTGTCAGAAATTCTGGTTGGTAAACATGGTTACATGGAATGTAACTAAAAAATAAACACAGTCTATCGAGGTTCATCCTACCTAGATATGTCACATTATACACTTAGTTTAACGTAATAAATGACACATAATGTGCATTAAATACATAATGTGTTGACTGGGTCATCTTGGTAGATGGTTTACTATATTAAATTGATTGTAGCTGGAATATATGTCGTTCTATCTATACACTTTCACAGAAGTTAAAGGAATACATGTGGTCAAAAGGGTTTAATGAATTTAATACACAATAAATGGGACTAGTGGTCTAGAAGCACAGAGTCTACAAAACATGTAACGATAATACATTCTATGTATATCATTAATATTTTATTTTAAGATACAAATTAAATCCCTAGTTTTTTCATTGAAGTTGTTACGAAATATGTAGTTATTTGTACACATTGTGTCACCAGAACCCATCTACATGGTTTACACATCATCTAAATATAACTGTATGGATAAATTATGTGGAATAAAATTATTGATTATGAAATTAAACCAAATTACATAATGTGTGTCTAGAATACATGTTGTGTGATATGGTTTTATATAATTTTAAATGCATAATTACTTTCCATGTAAATTAATCACCATAAAACAGGTATAGTTTTCATTTTTACCATATTAAATGAAAGAATAAAAGTTATAACATGTCATATATTAAATTTGTGGTGTGTCTTAAATATTCCAAATGTGTTCAACTTGACACAATACACACAAATTAATACATGATGTGTTGTATACATTACATGCACTATTAAATACAAGATAAATAAATATACATGGTAGTGTGTAGTTATGATGGGTATTCCTTATGCAAACACAAAGTTTAATTAATTTTATTTATTTATGATTAATAATTAAGGTCACTCCAAGACAATTCAAATAGTTATTAATGTAAAATAATTAATTAATTAAATGAATTAATTTATAATAAATAATTAATTAAAATGAATACTATACTATTTAATTTTGTGTAGTTTTTTATGTGTGTAAATGATTCTAATCAAAGATCAACCTATGCATGTGATTTCATTTCTTTTAATTTAAATTAACTGCATGGTTTTGTGGTTATTTATTACTAAATTGAGATAATATCTTGTGTGTTGTATCCTTATCTATTATGTAAGGCTCCATGTTTTCATGGTTTAATTTATGTAAATCCAATAACTAATCCTTTGGTTCCCATCACAAGCCTGTGTGAAAAAAAATATGTAACGGATAGTGCTCCCATGTGAGAGAAGGTGAATTATGACGGGTATGAGGTGAAAACAATCAAAGAGGTGTATAGTTGTATAGGTGGAATGATACAACAAAAACTATTACAGATTCAAGGAGTTATTCCCCAAGGGATATATTTGGTTTATCATCCACAAGATAAACCATCTATTAGATAAATCCCATGATCATACCACTTTATTTATTTATTTCTATTAGTTTCATGGTTGGTTATTTTTTTGAATAAATGTGGATCATATTAAGTAAATTAATTAATAGGTATGTTAGATGAAATTAAATAAATGGACTATGCATTAATTTTATCGAGATATGGTTAGTCACTTGACTAAAATCCATTTAATATTAATAATCATATTACATGATAAAATGGGAAGATTATATATAAAGATAAAAATCACTCAAAAAATCTTTAAGTCAATATGGCCTTCCATTACTTGATTTGGAATGTAACCAAAATATTATAATGTTTCATCAAGACCTCATTGGGGTACTATTATTCAATTGGGAGTTCTAAATAAGTGTTTAGGTTAACATAAAAAAATCATAACTATTGAAGTACACCATTTTATATGGGGTCCAAATTGGGAGAAACTTATTGAGGTAAAACAAGTCTAGGATTTCAGGATTGAGGAGTCCAATCAATGGATAATGAATTTTGTGTTAATGGAGTAGTGCAAGACCTACCTATCTAAATACCTTTGAGTAACTGACTATGCCCTTTCTTGGGTTATGATAAGGTGAATATAGATCCTTGCCACTAAAATATCCATGTAATATGGTATTTCATAACCAATAGTGAGGATTATTGGGTTTCAATAAAATAATGGGAGGCTAATAAATTAATAAGTAACAATTATTATGTTGTACCTTTTTGTGATCAATATTAAATGCAAAATCTACTATAAATTAATATATAATATGTAAAGTGAAATTGTTATAAAACTATGATCATTTATACAAAGATTGTGTCCTTGATAGTATAGATTTACAATGGTGGTACAATTTTCAATACATTGAATTATATCATAAAAATATATACTATAATTTAGAATAACCTATACATATTCAACCACCACACTGACCAAGAAAATGTGAGAAGGTTTCCTATAGTATGAATGTGGGTATGAACTCAATAGATGTTGTGTAATATATTAGGTATGTCTGGAGAACAAATTATAAAATATAATGACAATGAATACTATACCTTGATATCTCATTTCCTCTCTTTTGAGAAGGATAAAGAAAGGATTTATAATATTGATATTGTGACTACATTGTACTTATAAAAAGTAAAATATGGTATTTAGATATTGATATTATCTTAAATATTCTAAAGTATATTGATCAGTTACTGAATTTTTGGATTCTATATGGATAATAAATTTTTCATTACTCTAATATTATCATCCTTACTATTTCTGAAGGAAACTATGATACCTTCCACTCCTACACTCGATTTGAGTTAATGTGGACCTTCTTTTAAAAGGCAGCTGGTCACTAGGACATTACCAATGACATCTTAGAAAACATTTTGGTGGAGAGGATAGTAGGTAGGTCTCACCACACCATTTAAAGGTGGTTATTTTATACTCAAATACTTTCTTATAGATTTAAGTCACACTCATGAATCTTTACAAAATCCTAATGCGGCACTAGTTACCCTTGTGCCAACGATCTGATTGGGATAATATATTTTGTTTAAACCTCTCTATATATTAGTGATTCCCTGTATTTAAATTTTTAATTCATGACTATTTGGTTTAAGGCCAACTAGTTGGGATCTCTAGAGTTTATTTACATCTATGGGGACTTGGGTTTTTCAAGTTGAGATTGAGCCACAAAGAGGCATCCTATGCGTCCTGTGAAATCATGAATCAAAACCCACATAGTTCAATTGAATAGTTGGGTCTTACACCTCAACAGGAGTCCTATAATGGCAATACCATCAAAATGATGATAGAATGATCATCTTAGAACTCTAATCTCACATGTGTGATGATCTATACGAGAATTAATAGATAATATAAGATCAGTCACATCACATTAGTGTGTACTATTAGATTTGAATGTGGACCTTAAACATATTTTTCCCTAGGAAACCTGAACTCGGTGATGGGTTAAGTGATATTGTACTCTATGAATCCATGAGGTGTATCTCAACTCAATTTTGTTTTAGGAATTCATTATGAGTGACTCAACTAAAATAAATTTAGGGTTTGATTGGGTTTTACACCTAAGAGGATGTCTATGTGTCTTGAACCATGAGGAATATCTCAACGCATGGGAAATTTAAGGTTTGGTTAGATCTTATACCAAGGAGTATACCCATGTTTTTAAAACCATTAAGTGTATCTCAACAAAATGGTAGTTTAATATTTTGTTGAGAGATTACACATAGAAGAATTCCCATGTATTTGTAACGATGAAGAGTATCTTTCCTCATAGTGAATTGATGTTTTGGATGGGCATCACACCTAAGAGAGTACCCATGTATCTAGATCCAGAAGTATTATCTCAAATCATTGTTAACTAAATGTTTTATTAGGGATTACACATTGGAGGATTCCATGTATCTGAAACCATGAGGAGTGTCTTTAATCATGGTCAATTAAAGGTTTGGATGGGTCCTACACCTAGGAGGATGCTCATATATCTAGAACCAGGAGGATGAACTCGACTCATGGTGAATTTAAGGATTGTATGGGGATTAAAACTATGAGGATTCCAATGTTTCTATAACCATTTAGATAATCTTTACTCATGGTTAATTGAATGTTTATTAGGGGCTTACACCTAGGTGGATGCCTATATTTCATTTTTTCCTCCCCGTCAGTTGGTAACAATATAATAAAGGGAGATTGTGATTTTTTGTGATTATTATGTGGCCCAAAAATAGAGGAATATTCCAAAAATAAGTTTATATGTCTGGATTATAAGTCTAGGTATGATAGCAGGGTAAATTAGTTTGCATCTCTAGTGAGATAGCTAGCTAAGATGCTTAACCCTGATGGATGATAGAAAAGGTTAATAGCCCTAGTAAGTGGGATAACTAGTATGGTTATCCATAATGAGGGATAAAATTGTGATGTTTATTCCATTTATATGGGGCCTTGGGAAAAATTTCTCCCAAGTAGAGTGACTTCGGAGAAGGGTTGACCAAGTGGGGTTAATAGGGAGAAGAGTTTCCCAAGTGGAAAGATTTCAGAGAGGGGTCTCTCAAGTGGGGTGACTTAGGAAAATGCTCACCCAAGTGGAGTGACCTGGGTGAGTGCTCACCAAAGTGAAGTGACTTGGGTTAAGGGTATCCCTAGTAAAGAGATTTATGTGAAGGGTCTCCGCTGTGGTGTGACTTTGGAGAAGGGTCACGCAATATGAGTAACTTGGGTGAAGGGTCTCCCAAGTGTGGGCTTGACCATGTGGTTCACCCAAGTATGGAAGAACATCAGACCACTTCCAATTATAGGTATAGATATTGTGGTTCACCCATGTAAGAGTGATATATTAGGGAGAACAAGTAGGGAGGGTAGATCTCTTTCCTTTTTTGTCTCTTGGGAGTATTTTGGTCCTCCTAGAAAATGGAGGGGGGGACAACCTGTAAACTAGAAGGATAAACAAGGTGAATGATCTATGTGAATTATATTCATGAGTGATTTTGTCAAGGGACTTTGATGGGGGATCTATGTAGGGGAGATAAATTAAGCGCTTGTGATAGAACTTTAATTCCTCTATAAAATATTCCTAACTTCTAAAATCCATAACTTTTGATTCATAAGTTCACTTTGACTCCATGACTAGTCAAATAAAAGACACATAAGTGGACCATTACTATAGATATAGTGTATACAACATATCAAGATGTCTTATGGTGAATAACATTTATGTAAGACCCTAAAAATGTGTTTTAATGAATTGAAACATTTTATTAGAAATTTGAGAAATCCATGGCCTACTCCGAGAGGGAGGTTCTCACTACTATACCACAAGATTGGGTAGCATGTTTAAGGAATATCTATCACCCATGGTGTAATAAGTCCTGTGAGACATGAAAATACAATCTGATTATTTTTATAGTATAGAGAAACTTTTCTACTCAAACTTGACATGTGTTGTCTAAGTTAGGATGGTATCATGGGTCATTCAGAAAAGTGTGTAGCATAAAGGTTCTAAATAAAAAACCCCCCTATAATGGGATTAATTTAGAATGAAAATAATTTAATTATAAAGTAATGTCCGAGAACATCTATGCATTATTAAATCACCCGGTGGTCTTTGGAGTTGTCTCACTAGTGAGAGGATGCTTTCTAAAATGGGGATCTCAACTCAGTGATTTTGAACGTCATGATGATGATAATATTTACTCCAGTAATTTAGGTCACCATGATAAACAATTTACTAGTGGAATTTGATTTTCCAATATTTTTAGTATCAACTAAAAGTATTGATATATAAAATCAGTATTGTTCTAGATTCTAGAATAATAAAAGAGAATGAAATCAAAGTTGATTTGTGATTGGATATGAGATATGAGATCTGGAAGTCACTATTTATCTTCTAATAACAAGAATCAATCCACACATAGTTATTATAACGGTAATCATATGTGTATCAATATCATATATAGAGGGATAAAACTTTAATATAGGATTGTTGATTAATAACTCTACAATTAAATCTTATATATATATCTAGCTCATTTGTGTGAGAGTGGATATCATCACTTAACCATGGATTCAAAATGTTTCATGGATCTAGGTCTCATAAAAAAACTTCAATTCATATAGGTCAGTTCTCTCCAAGTAGTTCATGGTCCTGGATTTATTAATCATGTATAATTTAGTTATTAGTCATGAAAATGAGGACTTGTTCCCCAGAGATAAGTCTTTAGGAGAAAATGAATTCTCTACTTTGTTCCTAGTTCAACAGTCTTTGAAATCATAGCTTGATTTTTATAGGGCTGAATAGTGATCCCTACAAGATTTATATCTTCATATTTTCACCCTAACATTCTATAAATGAGCGGGCCTAGTGGGTGAGAATTTTTTTTACTCAGGATTCCCTTTGTGGATTTTCAAACTCATAAGTTTTATTCCTTTTTCATTTATTTAAAATTCTCAATTCTTACCTAGGATACCTGAGGTTCAATCCTAACAAGTAAAGACTCAAATTTTTTCGAAAGGTTGCCTTTTTAGGTTTTCATCCTCATGAGTTATATGTCTATTTTATTGGAATTTTAATGTCTTTCAAGATGAACCAATTTAGATGGTGTTTAAGATTGAAAAACATTAACCAAAAGTGGAGAGTCATGTATAGTGACATGGGAAGAATGATCCCAAAATGATCTTAGGGACCAATTTCATGGTTGTAGGAAACCTAGAAGACTAGTACATATAATTTAAATTCATAATTATCAGACTATAAGCTTTTTATATTTTAGGTCAAATACCATTGACTACATACTTCAACAACTTAATTTCACATATATTTGACACTAAATGTGTTTTAGGTAGTCTATTCAATAATGTTAAGGAGAAAACCCAACCTGGATTAGAAGGCTATTACTAGTATAGATGATATCATGCTTAAGTACACTTAGATTATTCTATAATGCTCAAAAAACGGGGGAATTTAGTTTATGGTCATGAATCTTGGACCCTGTGTCTCATAAGAGTTTCCAGAAAAGTGGAATCTCAACATGAGGATTTAGGGTCACTATAGAAGAGGCACGCCTAAATAGGAAATTTCATAAAAATATAAGGTCCTAATATTTATTTGAATGTGATAAAAATGAAAAAATGTATATCGTGGAGGGTGCCTGAATATTCATGAATATTTATGTTATGAATGTCATGAATCATAACCCATGAATGTCTAAGTCAATTAGAAATAGAAGTTGGTGGGAGTAGAATAACCATTAATAATGGTAAAAACAGGATTACCTGATCATTATATGGATATCACATGGGGTTGAATTTGATCTTCATTCTAGGAATAATATTTCCCCTCGGGGTTACTTCACAAGCACAATAGAAAATTGTTCTATTCACCAACATATCCTAAAGGGGACCCTTTAGAAAACGAGTTTCTACAATTAACTTTGATGTGAGAGAGGGAAACAAGAGGATTAATCAACTCAAGTTTCGACGATTCTAATATGATAATTTGGATGAATTAATTTTATTATTTTAAATCAAATATCAAATATATAAAGTGTGATAATGGGGAATAGGAATATTCAAGAAGGGTCCGATCACCCTAAAGGATACTACATTGTGTAATGAACATTTTCTTAAGGAAAAGGAATAAAACCTTAGAATCATGAGTATATAATTACTTAAATGGGTGGTATTATTATAATAACCATATACTTTACACATATTATTACATTATTTATAAACATAAATATCCATTAATAAAAATATAAGGATCATAAATATCAAGTCTTTTTAGAAGAATAGTTTCATATTATATAAAAAGAACTAAAACATATCATCGTTATTTTTTCATTTTCTTTTTTGAGATCCTAAATCCTTTCAATATTCTAAAACTACATGGGATAACATGGCGAATACATAAAATAAACGGATGAGATAAAAATCCAAGAAAGGGAATAATCATGATAACTAATCAAAACATTCTAGTAAAAGATATGACAAGATATAATAAAAAAGAATCCACATAAGTAATCCCATGGAAGCATAACATAAAGAACAAGGTATCACAAGATCATATCATCATAGAAAATGTAGTAGAAATATATATCATGACATAAAATCGGATCAATGATAAATTACTATATAATATAACTTGGTAGACAAAGTCCCATAATGGAATAGGTTTACTCCCAAATTCCATACATGATGTCTCATGAGACTATAAAATTACCCAATGCATTAGGGAATTATCTGGGAACAACATTCATAACATGTTCATGATCTATGTTTCCCTAATAAATAAAATAAATCATAAAGTATAACATTATAATTACCCATAGAAATAAAATGGTTTGAATAATATTTTTTCATATCATAATGAGATTAAATTTCATAATAAGGTCATTAGAGAAATGATCATAAGATATGTATCACCCATTCAATGGAAGGGAGAATAAACTAGGTATATATGTCAGAGACATATATACATAATTTATAAGAAACAAATAACATCAATGGTTATTTTAAATAATAAATATACTTTTAAAAACATTAAAAATATTCTTTAGGAAAGTAAAATTTTCTCTTTAAGTAACACCAAAGGATTTCATCTTATATGGAAAATGATTTTAAAAGTTCAGTTTGAATATTTCTTGAGTAAATATACATTACTTTTAAAAAAACTTATTTAAAATATAATGCATTCTAAAACATTAAACAAAATTTTTTTTCTGAATAACCTTTGAAACTTAAAAAGGAAGTGTTAAAACAATGAGTGTTCATGATGGTGTAATATTTCTATTCATGCCAAATTTATTAAAAAAATATTCCATTCACATTTTTATAAGAAAATAAAAAAAAATACTTATTTACAAAATAGTAGGAATATTACTTTTAAAAATATTTTTTAAAAACCTAGTTAAGGGAAAAAAATGACTTTAAACAATCATAATAATTTTTAAAAAAAAATATAAATTTGGAAGTAAAAGGATTTTCGACCGAAGAGGGAAAAGAAGTTGGATTTTATTAAAAACAATTTCAAAATAATATTAAGTAAAAAACTATGAAAAATGGTATTATTACTTAATAAAATCATGAATAAGAATAGGATAATAAAATTATTGGGTTTTATTATAAAATTATTAAATTATTTCCTTCAATGGAAATTCAAGCATACCCAATCATAATTAAATTGAGATTGAACCATAAACAGTTACCATTTAGAATCATTTAGATCAAAACAACCAAATAATTAAATAGATAAGTTTTACCTAAAAATACCATGATACAGTAAGGATTCATAACATATTATGTAAATGGGTATTATATAAACCATTCAAAATAAATTAGGTGCATAAAATAACATGTGTCTTGAATAAGGAACTTTGAGACGAAACCCTTACAAATTTTTCATCATTGAGGAGAGAGTTAATCAATGTAGTTTTTATGTGTAAATTTTTTAAATAAACACAAACAAAAGTATAAATAAAAAATAGTTTAATTATAATTCATTTAATAAACAATTATTTCATAATATTGTCAATGAAGTAGTTTTATAACCCAATGGACGGAAATTTAGTTAAGAAATTCATTACCTCACGCTTCCTGTTAGTTGAGTAATATTTAACCACATGTATAGTGGTTTTAAAAATTTTATAAACATATAATATAATAATATTATTATTTATAATATCATATAATATACTTTTATACATTCTTATTACCCATTATTTAATAATATTTCATTATCACTATTATTTTTTATGTTAATTTCCCATTTTTCTCCCACATGTTTCATTATGAAAGTTTCTGATATTGAACATAATAAATAGTTACATCATATATGGAATTATATTAATAATATAAATATAATTTTTATTCATTAGAAACATATTTATAGTCATTATATATTTTTGAACATGATGAATGAATCACATCCCTTCATAGAGATGGTAGGTTGAACGTACGCACGAGAAACGCCATCATTTCTTTTACTGGAGAAAAGGTAAGGAATAATATTATATATTAAATGTTAATAATAAATATCAGGTCATATATATCACATATATTCATTAAATATATCCATTTTTACATTAAATGTAAATAGTTAGTGACAAACGAATCACATCATTTCACAAGGCGGTAGTCTGTTGTACACATCAGAGACGTTATCATATTTCCTTCGGAATGAAATTTAAGATGGTATATGTGATATTATAATTAAATAAGAATAATTATATCATAAATATTTTATATAATAATTACTTACATCATTATATTCATCCATGATAATTAGTGGTGGAAAACGAATCACGTCGGTTTGCGAGGTGCTAGTCCGCCATACACATGATCAATGGTTTCATTTCAAATTTGAAGGGGAAGTATATGGTCGTAGGTGATTCCATTAAAATAGAAATATGTAATTATATATAATATACTTATTTTATTATATCATCATGGATTAATAAAATTTGAAGGAGTTGTAGGAAGAAAAAATATCAACTTCTCAGTTAATGAGTGTATCGCTTCTTCGGACAACTTCATTTGGTTTTCACCAAAAGACTTCCAAGGGTAGACTTATAACCAAACCAAGGACTAAACTATATTATTAGGTAGTTAATAAAGTTATGTTTCATAGAAGTTTTCTAAAAAATGGATTTTTTATGTTTTGAATGGAGTGGAGATGTGGTTGATTTTATAAGTGGGGGAGAGGACACACTTGGAAATTTTTAAACGAAATATTCCTTCCATGTCTTTTATCATGAAAAAGGAACAAAAATGAACCATTTATAAAAAATATTAGTTATATGTTTGGAATATTACTATGAAAAATTAGTTATACAAGTTTTGGGTCTTTTTTAACCATTATCTTTGTAGTTTATCTCGCCTACAAACCTATTATTACCTTAACAATGGCAGAAAAGGTTTTTTTCTTACACTATTTATTATGGTAAAAAATTAAGATAAAATTATTATATAAAACAAATTATCATGATTCTAATTATCTAACCTATTTTTTAAAATCATACTAATAAATGTGAGATAATTAAATATAAAATTAAACCCACAGTCGTGTTGAAGAAACTGTTTTCCAAAAAAATCAAAAGTTTAAAAATAGTTTATAAAATAATTCCATATGAAATTGATTAAAATTACATAATTTGTATTAATAAATATATAATTTTTATAATATTACTTTCATACCCATATTAAAATAAAATGGGGCTAGTAAATTCTTTAAAAAATACAATTTTTAATAAAAGAGTATTCTTCACTATGCATCACAAAATGACACTTTTCAAAACAAAAATCCAAAAAACCCACCATACTATAATTATTATAATATAATTTTAATAATGAAGTTAATTTTTTAATATAAATAAACTAAAATAGAAAATAAAATATATATATATGCAAAGCGCGACTATACCAACTTTTAGAATAATATTTTTTCAGGAAACATTTCTTCATATTTTAAATAATTATTATTTTATTTCCAATTAATAGATAATCATTGAATTTATTTTTTATAAGTGTAAACCATATAAATTTTATAATTTATTTAGTCTTACTCATACCTTCCAATTTAACAGATGGGTTATTATTATTCATTTAGACTTGGGGTTGCATATTCCACAAGAAATGAAAGAGATTGAATTTTTTTCAAAAAAGATATATCACAAGGTCTCTTGTTGTTACAATATCTTATGAGCATGGTATTGTTTTTAATATATGATATCAAACATGATGTTACGCTTTTGAAATATCAAGGTGTTACATTCTACCCCCTTAAATAAATTGTGCCCTCATAATTTAATATTGATCTAGGAAATAAAGGTTTTGAAAATTTATTTATAGAAAAACCCACATCATAAAAAGGGTTAATAAAACATTCTCTTAAAAGAGGTAAATTGAAATATGAAATTCATCACATAACTAGGTTTCGATATAGTATACCATTGGTTATAAGTTAAGATATGTACATAGAAGAAAATCATAAATATTTATAGGGAGTGATAGAGATCACATATGACAATAAAGTGAATGATCAATGGACAGTTAAGGACCTAAAACCCATAAATATATGATGATTTAAAATACTATTTGATTCAAAAAATATGAAGGTAATTTGATAGATTTTTTTATTCATGGTCCTTTTTCAAAAGTTTAGGAGTTCTTTTACTATCAAAAAATAGAATTAAATATACTTAAATGATATCTTCCAATTTCATTAGAACAAATTCATCCTTTTTTTATTATTTGATCAATTTATACTTTATCGATCAATAAAATAAATGAATATCCAAAAATATGTTTTTTTGTGATTTAATCACTAAAATTAACTTTTAAAAGATCATAAGATCTATAAAATAGTACTCAGTTATTCCTCTTATATTTATTAAAACCAAATTGTTACCACAAAGTTTGATAATATCTTAAATGAATAAGAATATATTTCTATCCAAAATTAAATAATGAATCTAAAGGTTTAACATATACCATTATTTAAATAAATCACCACATAACCTAAATAACCTTAATAACCTCAACATGAAATATGTTTTTAACATAAAATCTTATTTTATACCCTTTCAAATTTCATCTCTAAAAAATTTCACACATCCCAAATATTTTTTTATGTAAATGAAAAAGGTTATATATACTTGAAAACAATAAAAACTCATGAAATATCCTTAGTTACCTCAAAATCATATAAATTGATCTCATAATATGTTTCACAAAATAAACCTAATGTTTAACCTTTGAACCATCTAAGTAAAAAATGTTATACTAATAAATACATCACGTAGGTCAGTAGTAGGAACTAAACCCTTATCACCCTTCAGTTGTGGGTTCAAGCACTACAGACTTTCCAGATAAAATGGTTTTTCACCCATTTTTGTTGTTGTCATTTTTATAAAACTATAGAAAAACATATATGATGATCAGATTCATAACTCACTATGATCCTATAAATTTATAATGAATATAATTATCATATTAAAAAATATAATTATTTATCAAATCTATTTCTTTAACCACTACTATTTTCTATAAAATCCTTTTTCCCAAAAATAATAATTACCCCAATGTAAAGAACAATTCCAATATTATATTTTCTTCAATTAATTGTTTTTACTATATAGTATAACCTTACCACTAAATCACTTTTATAGTTCATTAGTATCATTCAATATACTCTTTAAAATCCTTAATGAAACACTTGTATGAAAAAATCCACACACACACACACACACACATATATATATATATATATCATGATTCACATAATTTTGGTCCTTCAGTACATAAACATTTCAATCATCCAAATACATTCTTAAACCATTTACTAGGATTCATCATCTTATTTCTTAATACCTCCTTACTTCTATATTTCATTTATAGTCTCTTAATCAACAACAAAAAAACCATTACTCATAAAACCTTGTTGATAATATTCTTTATCTTTCTCCCCGTGTCATTAATTTTCATAATTCTAATTATTTTCAAATTTAAAACCGTCAACTATTGTTAATTTTTTAAAGAAAACTTTATTCTAATCCATTGCGATAATTGGACTTTTCTTTTTTTTCCCTCATAAATTACTTACATTGTTCCCCTCTTTTCCATGCCTAAAACATCTTCTCATTCCTTTGAGATAATCCCCTGAGTTCTTTTTCCCCATTCCCTACATAAAAGATTCTGAATATTATTTCCACCATGTTATTCACCACCTGAGCTCTAGAGAACTCTATCCTTCTCTTTTTTCTTGGGTCTGGGTTTTTGTTAAGGTTAAAGTTATTAATTATATATCATGAAACTTTATTACTCGTACTCACAATATCTTTTAATCTTTTCAACATTCCATTTTGTACCTCACTAAGCCCCATTTTCATGTACTAGGTAAACATTCATTCATGATTGACACACCTTTTTTAGTGTCACTTCCTGTAGGTAAATCTATGACCAAACCACATCCAACTACAGTATCTATACTTCACTAATATTCCATGATATTTTTACATTCTTAGTCTTACACCAAGGGTTCTTGCTAAAATTTTCTCATCACATTTCCAAAGGTTAACTGAATTATTCCTCTAATACAAACTCTAATGACCAAAATGTTTTATATATATTATTATATTATTTATAAATATAAATATCCATTAACACAATTCATGGATCATAAAGTCATATTGTATTTGGAAGAATAACTTCATATTACATCAATGGAACTAAAACATGGCATCCTTATTTTTTAATTTTCTTTATGGATCTCCTGAATCCTTCCAAGCTCATAAAACTGTATTGGATAACCTAGGGAATAAATAAAATAAAGGGCTGATCTAAAAGTCTAAGTAAGGGAATAAACATGATAAAGAAACATAACATGTGAGTCAAATATATAACATGATATCATAGATAATAATGCACATGAGTAATCACATGGAATCATATAGTAAAGAAAATGGTATCATAAGAACATGGAATCAGAGGAGATATAGAATCAACATATAACATGACATAAAAATGAGTCAAGTATAACTTCATGGATAATTTCACAAAGAGAAACAGTCTTATAATCGATTTGTCTTACTCCATAATCACAAAATTGATGTCTCAGGAGACTGTAACATTACCCAATGCATTAGAGTGCTATTTGGGTGCACCCTTGATAACATGTTCAAGATCTATGTGTTCCATATAGATAAGATCAATCATAAGACATGAAATAATAATTTCCTTTAGAAATAAAATGGTTTGCATAATCTTGATTTTATCATAATAAAAGGAAATTTTATAATGAAATTATTTGAGAAATGATCACAAGACATGTATTACCACATAAAAGTAAGAGACAATAAACTAGGTATATATGTGAGATACATATATAGACAATTTATAATCAATTAAAAATATCAATAGATGTTTCTTTTTATAAAAATAGTTTTTAAAATATTAAAAAAATTCTTATGGAAAATAACCTTTTCACTTTGATTAATATCAAAGGATGTATTCTTATATGGGAAGTGATTTTGAAAGATCACTTAGAAATTTTCTTGAGGAAAATATCCTTTATACTTTGAAAACACTTATTTAAAATATAAAACCATCCAAAAAAATACAATTTTTTTTAAATTAATTTTGTTACATAAAAAGTAATATTTAACACATTAAGTAGTCAGGATAGAATCAGAGTTCCATTCATGCCAAATTCATTAAAAAAATATTCCTTTCACATTTTTGTAAAAAAAAATCAAAAAGAACATTATTGGAAAATTATTGGAATGTTAATAAAAAAAAATTACACAAATTAAATATAAAATTGAATTTAAGGAATCATCAAAAAAAATTGAAAAATATTTTAGAAAATAATGATTTGGAAGAAAAATGATTTTTATTCAAAGGTAGAAATAAAATCTCTTAAAAAACTTTCCTCAATAATTTTAAGTACAAAAGATAAGGAAGTTTTACAATTAATTGAAAACTTTATGAATAAATAAAAGAGAATAAAATTAAATGGTTTTATTATAAAATGATCAAGTAATGTAAGTGAATGGAAATTTAATCATAAGAAATACTGATTAAGATGAGATTAAAATATAAACCCTTACTTCTTTGGAAACTTTTTAATCATAACTTCCCATGAATGAAGTACAAGAATTGTAACTTAAAATCACATTATGTAGGAATGATTCATGATATATTATATAAAGGTAATGTATATACACCATTCAAAATAAATTAGTTTCATAAAAGAACATTGTCTCAAAGAAAGAATTTTGTGAAAAAACACTTAAAAACTTCAAATAATTAAGGTAAGATTTAATCAATGTAATTATTATGTGAAAAAACATTATTACCGCACAAATAAAATTTCGAATAAAACATAAATCAATCGAAATTAATTTAATACATAATTGTTTCATAATATAATCAATTATTTAGTTTTTAACCCAATGAATTGAATTAAGTTAAGAAACCTCCTACTTCACACTTTACTTTAGATATGTTATATTTAACCTTATATAGAGTGGTTCTAAACATGTTATTAACTTATAGAAATATCATATTATTATTTATAATATCATATATTATCATTTTATAACATCTTATTTCCTATTAATTAAAAAACAATCATTATAACTATGGTTTCGGGTGTTAATTACCTCCTTTTCTCCTACTTGTTTCATCATTAAAGTTATGAAATTGAATATAGGTTTTAGTTACATCATATCTATGATTTTATTAATGTTATAAATACCATTTTCTCATTTGATGTAGCATTATAATCATTATTGAATTTTTAGCATATAGAATGAATCACATCACTTCATGGAGATGAAGGTCATATGTACGCAAAAGCAACATTATCATTTCTTTATTGGGTTAAAGTAAAAGTGTAATGACCTATCCAAAGAATCCCAAATTTGGTTCATTAATTTATCAAATTAGAATGATTAAAAGGAATAAAATCTTGAAGTACCAATCATTTTAGAATTTTTGGAAAATTATCTTACATAAATGGAACCAATATTACATTTGGAATAAAAAACATAATAGATAACAAAATAAAATGTCCATCATCTTTAATACTCATTCCAAGAATTCATCTTCATACCTGCGGGAAATGGAAAAAACCAGGGTGAGTTCAAATTCTCAAAACGTGTAAATTATAGCAGAATCTATCATGGATTATTAATGAATAATCAATATGGAATGAATAATATATGATCAAATAATTCTGTATAAATAATCACATGAGGTTAAAACTTGACAACATTTATCCTAATAGATCAAATTATCTCATTGAATAATAATAATAATGGAGTTAATAATGTAATATGTATTCAATATCAAGATATATCCTAAATAAAGTTACTATTAGGATCTACCCACAACGTAGTTTAAGTATATGGGTAGAAACCTATCGGATTTGTGCCAAGATCTATCCTCCTGACAATTTAAGTCTTCTTCAAAACAAATTTGAATAATTTTTTTAACTGATTTTGTCCCATGAGGCTATTGATGCATCGAGATTATTTCATTAATTTGTCCCCAAAAAAAAATAAATTATGTCCAAAACATTCCTCATATATTCAAAATACACTTTATATCATAAATAATGTGGTTATCAAATATCCATATTGGGTAAAGGATATATATTTATCAATATTTCCCCAATAAATCATATGAATTTCCAAGTGAAATCCATATGTAAAAAATGGAATATGGTTAAGGAAATAAGAATATACATAATAAAATAGTATTTATATTAAAATAAGTATAATTTACAATGAAAAATTATTACAAAAAATTGGTTTTTTAAGAGAAAGTTAAAATCCACAAAAGAAAGTGATATTCCACATATAACCTTTATGATTTGGAAATTTTAAAATAAAACCCAATAGGTAATATAATTCATATTTAAACTTATAATTCCCTTAAATATGGGTGAATCGTAATTTTAAATTAAAATGGTTTAGAATATACACCATACAAAATAAATAATTAGTGAAAATGTTGTAAACCTCATGGAAGAAAATGTGAGAAAAGAATCACTTATGTTGAGTCTGATGGGTCAAGTATTTCTTTATATTCCATGATAATAAACTTATCATAATTATTTAATTTATTTCTAAACATTTAAATTTTTAATTACATATATTTCACTTATTATAGTTTTTCATACAACTTCTTAACGAATTCAGTTTGTGTTGGGTGTTTTGATTAAATTTGGTACATTTGTGAAAAAATAATTTGGTTGGTCACTATGGTTAGAGGGGTAATTATATTAAAATATATAGATTAATAATAAAGTCATAATTATCATATTTATATATGAATTATACTTCAAAACAGATCATGAAATATAGTTATTAAAAATGAACCAATGTTACAATCATGGTGACACTAGGTCGTACGTACGCTTGAGTAACGTTCCAATTTTTCAATTATCATTATTGAAAGAAGTTAAAAAAAATTATCTTTAAATAATTATCATTATATAATAAATATCATTTTATTTAATCATATATGTATATATATATATTATTCTTTTAATTTAAATTGAATCACATCACGTCGAAGGGGTGGTAGTCTACACATCCACGAATGATGTTATCGCTTTTTTAGGTGTTTGAAATGGGTAAAAAGATAATAATATATTATATTTCAAAATATTTAATTATTTATTTAATATAATATATATTTCATTTATTACATATATATTTAATTAAACCCATCCATAATACATTCAATGTAATGTGTAAACGTATCACATCACTCTAAGGAGGCAGTAGTCCACACGTCCACAAATGATGTTATCATATTTCCATAAAATAAAAAGCATGATGGTTTGTGTTATATAAAAATTAAATAAGTATTAATACAACATAAATATAATATATATCATATAAAATCAATGTTTCAACCATAATCCCCATCCATGAGAGGTGGTAAATGAAAAACGAATGACCTCGTTTCAAGAGGCGATAGTCTATCGTACACACAAACTGTAAATTTGGTACCCATTTGAAGTACGTATGAATGGGTGTTGGTATAAAACTTAATATAAAAACATATAATTATATTTATTAAAATTATTTTATTATAAAATCATGTAATAAGAATAAATGAACGGTTTGAGAAATAAATAAAGAAAAAGTGATCGATGAAGAATCATACCTCTTTTTCGGGTAACTCCATCTAATTTTCACAAAATAACATACTAGAATTAATTTATATCAAAATTTAGTCTTATAGGTTGATGGTAGAGACGTTGGTATATTATTTGGGTAGGTTTTTAATGAGAAAAATGGATTGAGAGGTGTGATTAAGTTGGAGGGGTGAGTTCTTTTTTTTATAGTGGAGGGGGAGTGGTATTCCTGTAAATATAAAAATGTAAACATTATTGGGATGACTCCCATACATAATGTGCAACAGGAATTTAAAAATAATTAACTAAATTGAATTTATGTTTGATCTTAACCTTAACCACACATAAATAAGTTCATTTTTTAATTTTTTTTCTTTAATATCGATGCTTCCCCGCTTTTACCATTTTGATTTTTATTAAAGTAACTATTTTTCTAAATTATGTAATTTTCTGTATAAGAATAAATTAAAGTGATATTAATTATAAAATATAAAAACAATTAATTATAAATATTATATATAATTTACGAAATAATAATCCCATTCATTTTGGAAATTAATTTTAAAACACACTCATGTGACGTGCAAAAATGGTGTTTTAACCCGAACCATGCTAACAATGTTTTTAATATTTTGGGGTCAATATGTTAATAATAAAAGATAAATTGGTACATTAATAGAACATATTTTATATTTATTAAAATTTAAAATTAATTTGGAAGAATACGTAAATTTTAATAAATTCTAAATCTTGAAATAAAATACCATTTTTTATAAAATAACAATAATGTTAATTTTGACATTATTTAATTAACTTAAACCTAAAATATAAATACAATGATTGAATTAAAATATAATAACTTAAAATCTATTTAAAATTAAATATTAGTCTAAAAAATAAGTTAACGTATTAATACATTCGTCTTTATTCACTTTTCATATCTTTAGTATCATTTATTTAATTTAATAATTAACTAAAAAACACTTCTTTAATGTTTCTTTAAGGATTTTATGTAAATAGTTCTTCTCTAAAAATTATGGATAAATTTTTAGGATAACAATGACTAATTTTAATTTCAAAATGATATTTATAACTAAAAATATTGTGTTTTTTATATATCTCAAGGCTTTATTAATGTTAAACATAAGGAATGTTCCTTTTTTCATTTTTCCTTACATAACTTATTATATGGGTCACTTTCATTGAATAGTATCTCACTAACTCAAAAAATTAGAAAAATTTTGGGATATGGACTATAAATGGTAATCCAATGGCTTTTAGACAAGTTTCTTGGTATTTTTTCACCTTAAGATTAATGTTTATCAACTAAGTAAACTAATTTTTACCTTAATCAATGTGATTAATTTTAAATTCATTAACTAATGTTTTTTACCAAAAATTAGGTCGATGTTATTAAAAAATAAATATTATAATGATTCAAACTATGTATAACCATTTTCCCAAATTCAATTCATATAAGTGGCATAATTAAATTTAATGTTAATCCCCGAGATGTAGCGATAAAGTGGGGTTGTGAGTGAAAATGTTCAAAAGTTCATAAATTTTTTACTTCTAAATTAAATATAAAAATTATAAAAAATAACCTAAATTATATTAATATATGTATAATTGATCAATTTTTAATTTAAAACCAATTTTAAATATAATTTAGCATTAATAATTATTTTAACAAAATTATGGTTTTCAACCAAAATGCATAATTTTTCATTATTAATAAACTAATGAAACTTCTCAAGAAAAAATAAAAATAATCACCCTAAGAAAATTTTTAAACTCATAATTTAAAAAAAGGTTTATTTTGACAAATAAAATTTATAATAGTGTCAAAATTTATTCCTAAAATTGATGTGCCATTAAAAGGCTGTAAAAATCGGTCTTTATTGTAACTCAAGTGAACTCAGTGTTTTATGTAGTATAAGATTAAAATGGTGTTGCGTATAAAGATTGATATTAATAAAATTAAATTCGTACTAAAATGAAAAAAAAGTTAAAGTCTTGGGGTGTTACATTATCTCCACCTTAAATAAATGGTGTCCTCCCAATTCAAACTTGATCTTGGTAATTGAGGGATTGGTATTTGAAAATACTATTATTGAAAACCCCACATCAAAAAAAATTAATAAAACATCTTATTAATATGAAGGAAATGTACATGTGGTAGCCACCAAAAAACTAGGCTTTTGAAAAAGATAACATTAGTGAAAAACTTGACATTGAAGAGAAATTTAACTATCAAGATCTGATTGAGAGCGAAAGAGAACATGTTCATGAAAAACATGTTTACCATAAAGACATAAACTAGTGGTGTGAATAAAAGGCATTTATATCACCAAAAATGATCATAAAAGGGTAAATTTTTTATTTCAAGACCTTTTTCCTAGAGTTGAAGAATTATTTCAATCTATAAGAATGTAAGGATATATAATTACTTGATACATTTATATTTCATAAACACAATATTATCCTTTTGATGTTCCTTGAACTATTTATAATTAATTCCATAGAATAGGTTGCATCATATGGTGGGGTAATACATAATCCTCTAAAACTATGTCCAAAGTTCAATATAAACCATCTAAAAAATGGTTATCATTATGACCATTCCAAGTATTAAGATATAAAACATTAAAATCAGTTCAAGGTAGTTAGTAGTATCTAATTTACTTTATCCATATCAATTGTTTCTTTATTCAAAAATCATTGTCTCAAAATTTGGATGATATTAAGGTTTATCTTTCCCTAAACCATGGGTTTTCCAAAAAAAAATAAATTTCTACTAAATAACTTTTCTTGGTACCATTCAATATATGCTCTCAAATCATTAATGAAATAGTACTAAAGTACAAACCGTATATATTTCATAATTCATATTATGTGAGAATTATCAATAAAATTAGTTTACAACATATTGTTTATATCCAAATACATAATTACATTAATCATTCCACTTTGATTATGTCAATAGCATAAGATTGTCCTTCATCCCTTAGATTTACATAAATCTTTGTGAATTTATTTATGTATTTACCCATTTTAATTAAGTTGAAACACTTAATATCATTTTTTTTATTTCCTCCATTTTCACTATTTTTCTTATTGAACCTCTTCTCTTCATTTATAAAAAACTATCAATCCCTTCACGTATTTACTGGGGTGATTGTTTCCAAGGCTATCACAAGGCAAAAAATTATTATTTCCCTTCTTACCTTTATCCATGATTTTTTCAATTGTCATCTTCTTCTATTTATTCCCTTTAAATTCATAAGTCTTGGATAATTATTTCTCTATCTTGATAGAACATGAAACTATTTCATCATATGAATAAAAAAATTGAAAAACCAATTCCCTTAAAAGACTTGGTTTAAGTCATTTAAATAAATGGTCAATATTGAATTCTATGTTATGAATGTAATACATAGAATACTAATATAACCTTTTAAATGTATATTCATAATATATGAAATTTTTATCATCATTTTTACTTAGACTAAATAAATTCCTCTTCATATCAGTTTCCCACTCACGAGGGAAATATTTGTCGAAGAATGTCACCTTGAAATATTTTCATTCAATTAGTTCTATTTTCTCTTCCTCCTTAGTATTGCAGATCAATGACCACTATTTATCAGCATCACCTTTGTGATAATACACTATAAATGTAACCTTTTACTTTTCATTTTGTACCATGTATATAAACATATTCTCTGGAGACTTAATCTATCTCTTAGAATCCATTGGATTAGTAGTTCCAATAAATTATGGGGATCTCTATCGCATAAAGTGGTCTACCATAAAATAATATCACATATGAATAGTTTTCTCCATCCAGGAGAGGTTTTGTTTTATAACATGATTATGTTTTCCTAAAATATACATAACAATCTCAGTTAAAACACCATTTATACTAGATTTTTCATTAGGAAACCTCTGCAATATCCATGATTATTGAGACCATTATTTCTTCCAGAATTCATTTCTAAAGAATAGAATATGTCAGATTAAATCATATCATTATGGAACATAATGTATAATCCAAAATATACTAAATACTTACACAAATTTAAACATTTATGCATTTATAATCTCATAATAATAAACATGGTATCTTTGGGATATTATCTAATAGTGTAATGACTCCCTCAATCTCATTGGCATGAGAGAACAACGAGTCATTATTTGGCCATAAGTGACATCCCCAAGATGATAAAGGCTGGAAATAAATGTCGAAGGGTTTCACATACAAGTGGGGTATGATTTAACCTTTAAGAAATAAACCAAAGAACCAGAAAAACATAACCAACCCATTTACTAAATGTTTCTTGGACCAAGGAAATACAACTGAACAACTTCAAGTATCTCAAAACCACATCAAAGTGTGCAACAATGGAAGACCAACCAAGTATCAAATTACACACTAGATAAAAAACAAAATACTCTCAAAATACTACAAGACTCCATGCTCTATAGGCTTCAAGATCCACAATCACCGAATAGCCCAAACATCATGAATTAGTGCTAAAAACATGGGAAACATTAACTTTTCCCATGTCTTGGAAGATGGCATCTGCAAAAACACCAAATTTCCAAAGTAGGGGTGAGTGTAAAACTCAGTAGGTTTTCCAAAATGACTTCCCTACTCACACCACTTGGATAGAAAAGTTATCCACATTTATATAAAATAGTTTATATTAAACTATTTACCAAAATAATTTATAACCAAATATAAACAAGATCCAAAAACATTTTTCAACCAAGTGAAAACAAAACTAAATGAAACAAATTTAGAGCAAGTTATTTTTCCAAAAAAATAGCAAATACAATCTTTTAAAAACAATTATTCTTAGAATTTGGCATACCTATTTCATATTTCATAACACTCACACACATTCTTGCTTCAATTGAAAGTTCCATACTCATGAGCATTCTCTAGTCAAATTCCCTTGTGTCCCAATGACACATGCCCCTGATCCTGGGTCACATACCTTGTACCGCAATGTTAATAGTCCCTGCTTAAGGGCTCATTAATCATGAACTCACACCAACACCATTTATTACAAATATTTCCACTTCAAAAACAAACCACTTCAAAAAACCAAAACTTTTATTGAAAACCAAAGAACAACCTATTTCAAAGAAACATTTCATTTCAATAAAAACTTCCCTTTTACTGAAAACATCCAATACAATTCATGTGCTAGCAATCCAGAAAAATATGTTTTTTTAAAATACAAATTTTAAAACCAAGAACCAAAGAACTCATTCAAAATCCCCAATTTTCAATATTTCATAACCATCACTGAAAAAGGTTTCCAACGGGTGTTCAACAACAAAATAAAAATCATTTAATTTTAAATCATGAAAATAAATTCTATTAAGTGGAGTCAAGAAAGAAGACTCCTACTTCAAAGGTTTTGAAAAAAACCACAACAAACGAAGAATGCACAAGAAAACCATGTTGATTCTTCAAGAATCTGCATTAGATCTCTTATCCAGGCAATATCAATACTAAATTTCATCCAACTTGGAATCCACACCCCTAGATCTACTCATAATGGGTGTAGACCTATGAACCTTGAAAAATATGAGAAGTAGATCTAAGTAGATCTAATAAACGGATCAAGAACAATGAAGAACGATCACATACCTCAAGAATATGGCTTCGATTCACCAAGGAAAGCCTTCATATTGACTTATGATCAATGAGAGAACCTTCTTTGGCCTAAGGAGAAGAAAGGTTTCGAGTTATGACTTTTTAAGAGAAAAAACGGGCCACTTAGAGGCAAAAACGCGTGAGATCTACTTTTTTAGGATCTCATTTAACCATCTTCACAGTTAGTTCCCACGGTTAGACAAACCGTGTGCTAACCAGGCCTTAGCTACTGCCTAGTCAGAACCTTGTATAGATTCCTCACATGGTCTCCCAAACCATGCTCTAACCTTGTTCGAGCCACTACCTCAAGAGGACCTATTATGCATAGTTTGGCCACACTGTTAGACAAATTGTGCGCCGCCCGTGCAACTTCCATTTTTCTTCAAAACTACTTCCAAATCTCTCATTCATCACCCTTAAACATTATAACCATGAAAATCCCCAAGTACTGGTTACATACCAGAAACCAAGGGTACTAAATTCTCCCCACTATTTATCTATCCATCTTCAGAAAGTAGAAAACCCTCACTGATCTGAAAGAGATATGGCTATTTCTCTTTCATCTCCTTCTCGCATTCCCAAGTATCTTCTTGAATCTGACCATGCTTCCAAAAGACCTGCACTAGACCAATAATTTTTTCACACAAGACATTATGTCTCTTATACATAATATGTACTGGGATATGTATGAATGAAGAATCTTACTCTAGGTCAATATGATCTCATTCGATCACAATGTCCGGATCAGGCTGATACTTTTCCAACAGAGATACATGGAACACATTATACAGTAAAATGATCTGTGGTGGTAATGCCAACCGATATACCACCACTCCAAACCATTCCAATAACTTTAAAGGGCCAATGTATCTAGGAGATAACTTTCCATACTACTAGAAACAACAATGTCCAAGCCTTGGATATATCCTCAAGAAGACATGATCACAGATAGTGAATGACAACGGTCTTCGACGGTCATTTTCATATGATTTTCGATGACTCTGAGCCATCTTTATCCTCCTTCTAATCAATTGGATCATCTCCATTGTTTTTCGGACAAGGCTCGGCCTAACATGTGAAGTTTCACCTGTTTCTACCCAGCATAGTAGAGAATGACAAGGACACCCATACAATGATTCAAACGGATCCTTATGTATCGAGGTCTGATAGTTTTTATTCTATGCGAACTCTACCAAGGATATATTCTCCTCCCATGAGCTACCAAAATCCATTACAAAATCCCTCAACATGTATTCCAACATCTGTTTCATCCTCTCATATTGTCCAACTATCTGAGGAAGATACACTGTGATCATAGTCAACTGAGTCCTAATGTATTTTTGTACGGATTTATAGAAACGAGACCTAAACCTAAAATCTTTGTCTGATATGATTGAAACTGGTACTCCATGTATCCTTACCACTTTTGAGATATAGATTTTAGACAGATCCTCCACCATATAAGTTCCATGAATTGGAATGAAATGGGCCAACGTGGTAAGTCGATCCACTATCACCCATAGGTCATCATGTTTATGAACCGTTTGTGGAAGACCTGTAATAAAATTTGTCGTTGTCTCCTCTTATTTACACACTAGGATATGTAAAGATTAAAACATACCCACTAGTCTTTGATTCTTTTATTTTACATACTAACGAGTTAATCACTTCGAGATGAACTCGGCCACCTTCATTTCATGTCGCTCCACCAAAACTATGCTTTCAAGGCCTTATACATCTTCTGTGTTCCTAGATGTACAACCCATTTAGAATGGTCGTAATCATGAAGGATTTGTTCTTGAAAATCCATAGGTACAACCATTTGATCCCTAAAACAAAAAACTAAACATCCATCAAGTTTTCATCCTTCAATAGTGTCCCCATAATTGAGTTTTGAACTCATAACCAGACACTATGCATCAGATATTTGTGCCTCTTTGACCATATTTACCAAATTAGGAACAAGGATAGCTAAAAATACAATCAAAACATCACCTCAGTCTTGAAATTATAAATGCATGTCGTCTAGGACGGACATCAACTATCATTCATCCAATGCCTCTTTCACCAACAGAGCATATGACTTTCTACTTAATGCATCCTCCACTGAATTCCCTTTTCTTGGTGTGTACATCAAGTCAAAGTCATACATTTGGAGATACTCCAACTATCTCCTTTTCCTTAGATTAAAATATCACTATGAGAAAATGTGTTTTAAGATTTTATGTTCTGTGAACACAGTGAATTTCTCACCAAAGAGATAATGTCTCCATGTTTTCAAACCATAGACGACTGCAGATAGATCCAAGTCATGTGTTTGGTAATTCTTCTCATTAACCCTCAGCTTCCTTGAACCATAAGCAACCACATGGGTATCCTTGCATGAGAACACAACCTAATCCTAATCCCAAAGCATCGGAGTACACCACATTCCCCTTTCATGATTCTAGAAAGGTCAAGATAGGTGCTGATGTATGACAAAAGTTTAGTTCCTATAAAGATTTCTGGCATTCCTCTCTCCATTGGAATGGATCATTCTTCTTTGTCAGAGCTTTAATTGGCGAACATAATTGTGAGAAATCATGCAAAAAGCGTCGGTAGTAGCCAGCTTGACCAAGAAAAATTATTAACTAGAAGACATTCTTTTGTGGTTTCCACGAGATAAGAGCTTCTATATTTTTAGGATCCAGAGAAGAACCTTTTTCAAAAATGACATAGCCATGAAAATGTACTTCCTGTATCCAAAAATCACACTTTGATTATTTGGAATTCAAATAATGATTTCTCAAGATTTGTAACATTGTTTCTAGGGGCTCCTCATGGTCATCCCTTTTTGTTGAATAAACCAATATGTCGTCCAAAATGACCACAACAAAAGAATCCAGATATTTCTAAAATATTTGATTCATCAAAGCCATGAAGACTCGTGGTGCATTTTTTAGACCAAAAGGCATGACTACATATTCATAGTTTCCATACCTGCTTATGAAAGCTATCTTCAGAATATCTTCCTTCCGAACTCAAAATTCGTGATATACTAATCGTAATTCATTCTTGGAGAACCATTGAGCTCCCCTTAATTGATCAAATAGATCATCAATGCATGGAATTGAATATCTATTCTTTATCGTAACTTGGTTAAGATTATGATAATCAACACACAGTCGAGGAGTTCCATAATCCGTCTTCATGAAAAAAAATGATGCTTCCCACTGAGACGCACTTGGATGAATGAAGAATTCTTAATACAGAGCACCACAATCTTCAATCAGCCAAGTACATCTCCATGGGAAACACAATATTCAATCTTCCAAGTACATCTCTATTCACTATCTCTGTATAATTCATAATACAGAGAACCACAATCTTCAATCGAATCTCCTTCCTTATCCTCGATTCTAAGATATGGGCCTTCAAAGATGCACTTTCCGCTACCTATTCTACAAAACATACTAAAATCATGAATTTAGCCACATACTCTCTGACAGAGAGACTCTCTTGTTTCAGGTTGAAGAATTCCGTCATTTTCTGGATCTTGAATGTGTGAGGATAGAATTGTTTGGTGAACAATTCCTCAAAATCCTCTCATGTAAGGACTTCATCCAATTTATATTGCACAGCTAAATCCCACAATTGTCTTGAAAATCCTAGAGCATATACATCGTCATCTTGACCTTTAGCTCTATTAGTGTGCCAATGAAGTCAAAGATACGATTTATCCTACTAATACACACCTCTACCTTCTGGAATTCAGATTCACCCTGGAAGTTAGGTGGATTCAAATTCATGAATTGAATGGTATGATCCACATGCCTTGGCTCATTCTTCTGGTTCCCTATATCCACATCTTGAAAATCATGGACAATACTCTGAACCAGATCTTGGTTCACCCATGGTTCTAGTACAACCACATTCTTTACAGCTTCTTCAGGTTGGTTTTGACGACGCCTACTGGGTTCCATTTTCTAGAACAACAACAAACTCCATCAATCTCACTCTCTAGTAACTGAAGGCTTAAAATTTCAAACTCTATCACATCAACTATAACAACATTTTTCTTCAAAACAACCTTTTTCCATGTTTAACAATTTTTGAAAACATTCAATCATGATTTTTGAAAATTAAACCATCTTTAAAATACCATAGGCATTTCTTTTTTGAAAATCCTTCATTTTCAAAACAACTTTATACTTTTTCAAAAATAAACACTTTTTCATAAAAAATTATCATTCCTTGAAATGATATATGCACTCCTAGTGGGAGGTCATTTCTCTACAATGCAATTAATACTCATCTCATTGGCTAAACCCATGTCTATGTGATTTCTAAATCCTGTAAGTGTCTAGAAATGGTTATGAAACCAAAATCCTAGTAACTTGATGTTCATCATAAAAGGGTTATCTATGTCTTATTATGTTATACATTTCACGTTCTGACAATCCTACTCCTATCTAAGATTCCAACCCCCGGAATATACAAGAGGAAATTTCAACTCCAAACCTAAAACATTGATAACTACATGTCAGGAAAGGACTGAACAAGCTGATAACATTTATAACAAAAAAGGAAGGATCAGACTGATACCATTTGTAAGGACCTGCTCAATCACATTGGCTTGAGAGCACAACGGGTCATTACATGGCATTAACTGACATCCCTAAGTGGCCAAAGGATGGTAAAAAAATGCCAAAGGGTTCCTAATATAAGTGGGGGATGATTTAAACTTTAAGAAATAAACAAAATAACTAACAAACCATAACCAAACCATTTACTAAATGATGCATAAACTAAAAAAATATATAACTAAATCACTTAAAGTATCTCAAAACCACATCAAAGTATGCAAAAACGGAAGACCAAACAAGTATTGAAGTACACAACTGATAAATAACTAATGACTATCAGAATAACACAAGACTCTATTCTCCACAATCTCCAAGCTCCACAATCACCGAACAACCCAAACATCACGAAGTAGTGCGAAAAACATGGGAACCTTTACTTTTTCCCCTATCCCAGAAGATTACATCTGCAAAAGCACAAAAGTACCAAATTAGGTGTGATTATAAAACTCAGTAGGTTTTCCCCAATGACTTCACATATCACACCAATAGGATAGAAAATTTAGCCACATTTATATAAATTTTTTTATATAAAACAATGTACCAAAACAGTTTATAACCAAATATAAACAAGTTCCAAAAACTGTTTGCAACCAACTGAAAACAAAGGTAAATGAAAATAATTTCTAGCAAGTTATTTTTTCAGAAAAATAACCAATAAAATCATTTAAAACCAATTCATCTTATAATTTTTGCATACCCATTCCATAGTTTAGAACACAACCAAACATGCATACTTTATTTGACAGTTCCATACTCATGAATGGTATCTCGTCCAACTACCTTGTATCCCAATGACACACGCCCCCTGATCCAGGGTCACATACATTGTACCCCAAGGGTAATAGTCCCTCATTAAGGTACCATTAAGCATGAACTCAAACCAAAACCATTTATGCCAAATATTTCCATTTCCAAAACAAACCACTTCAATAAAACCGTACTTTTATTGAAAACCAAAGAACATCCAATTTCAAAGAAAAATTTAATTTCAATAAAATCTTACCTTTTATTTGAAACATATAATCTAGTTCATGTTCCAAAAATCTAGAAAAATCCCTTTTTTTAATTCACATTTCAAAACCAAGAACCAAAGCACTCATTCAAAACCCCAAATTTTCCAGATTTCACAACCAACACTCAAGAAGGTTTCTAACAAGTGTTAAAAAACCCAATATCAATCAATTCAACACCATGAATTAACTTTGAAATAATTATAATAATTTATACTAATTGGAATCAAGAAATAAGCCTCCTACATCAAATGTTTTGACGAAAACCACAACGAACGAAGAATGCACAAGAAAACCCGATTGATTGTCCAAGAATCTGCCTTAGATATCTTCTCCTAGAAAGATAAAGACCAAATCTCATCATAATTGTAATCAAAACACCGATATCTACCCATAATGGTTGTAGATATAAGAAACAAAGAGAATAGGAGAATTAGATATAATAATATATAAGAAACCTATCAAGAACGATGAAAAATGATCTCATACCTCATGAATATGGCTTTGATTCGCCAAGGAAAGCCTTCGGATCACCTCCAGATTGATGGGAGAACCTTCTTTGGCCTAAGGAGAAGAAAAATCCAGATTTATGGCCACTTTGGAGAAAAAATTATCCACTTAGAAGAAAAAATGTGTGAGATCGGCATTTTTTGATCTCACCAATACCATCTGCATGGTTAGTTCGCACGGTTAGAAAACCCATGTTCTAATTGTGTGGGAGCTACTTCCTAAAAGAACCTTGCATAGATTCCTCACAGGGTCTCCCTAACCATGATCCAACCATGCTGGAGCCACTGTCTCAAGGCGATCAATTACGCATGTTTTGGCCACACGGTTAGTCAAACCGTGTACCGCTCATGCAACTTATATTTTTCCTAAAAACTACTTCCAAGTCTCTCATTAATCACCATTAAACTTTATAACCATGAAAATCATCAAGTAAGGGTTACATACTAGAAACTGGGGGTACTAAATATAGTATATAATGTGGTTATGTTTTCTAATCTATGTTTTACTAAATTTAGCTACCATGTTTTCTACTAAACATCCTCTAATACCAAATGTAATGCCCCAACCCCAAAATCCTAGAGCTGGTGCCTTAATTTATTACATTTCAATGATTAAAAGGAATAAAATCATGAAATAACGACTAATTTACTAGTTTTGGAAAACTATATTGAATACATGGAAACTATTTTACATTGGGAATAAAAAATAATGCATAAAAAAAATAAAATTCTCATCATACTTGAAACTCATTCCAACAATTCATCTTCCTACCCTAGGGAAAGAAAAAAATAAGGGTGGTCTCAATTTCTCATTATGGGTAAAGTAGAGAAAATGTTTTCAGGATTTAATAATTAATAATCAATATGTAAATAATAAAATATCATCACATAATTACATATAAATAATCACATGAGCTTAAAACTTGACCATGGATATACTAATTAATCAAATTATCGCATGGAAAAATAATAATGATGGAATGAGTAATGTCAAACGTTTTCCCTACCAAGATCTAGCCTCAAGATAGTTTCTTTCAATATTTATCCACTAGAAATTTTAATTTTGAGGGTAGAAACTTTCCTTTTTTTTCAAGATCCGTCCTCGTGATAATTTAAAACTTCTTAGAAATAAATTTTAAGGGATTGTCGCCAACTGATTTTTTCCCATGAGAATACTGATGCATCAAGATTCTTTCATTGAGGGGTCCATAGCCCATATAATTTATGTCCAGAATATTCCTCATAAATTGATAAATCAATTTAAATCATAAACAGTGTGCCTTATCAAATATCAGTATTGATTAAAGGATACAGATTTATCAATATTTCCTTAATAGGTCATATAACTTTCAAAGTGAACATTATATGTAAAAATGTGATTTGGTTTAGATATAATCACAGCCATAATAAAATATTATGGATATAATAATAAATATAATTTCCAATGAAAAAGGATTATAATAAAGTGATTATTTTAAGATAATGTTAACAATCATAAAAGAAAGTGAGATGTAAAAGTAACTTTTACCACTTGAAGCTTTTAAAATCAAAACCATTGAATAAGATATTTCAAATTAAAACTTATATACCATGAAATTTTATTTAATAATGATATTAAAATACAAATAGTCATAATATACCCTACACAAAATAAATAAGTGATGAAAATGGTGTATGCCTCATGGAAGAAAACATGAGACTAGAATACCTTTCCTTGAGTATGAATTTCACGTGTGTCTTTATCTTCTTGAATAAAAATATTTATGTTAATTATTTAATTTACTAAGAAAAGTTTTCATTTTTATTATTAATTTTACTTCAATTATTCAATTTTTTTATACAACTACTTAAACAATTATGTTTACATCGGGTGTTTTGACCAAATACAGTTCATGTGTCAAAAATGACTTTGGTAGGTCAACTATGGTCAAAGGGGTCATTATATAACCATTTGAAGATTAAAATTAATTAAATAATTACTATATATATACATAAATTAATCTTTTAAAACCAATCATGAATTTTGGTTATGAAAAATGAACAAACGTTACAATCATGGAGACCATAGGCTATACGTGTTAATGAGTAACATTCCCATTTTTCAATGATCATTATAGAAAGAAGGTAAATAAAATTTTATATTTAAATAATGATCATTATATAATAAATACCATTTTACTTAATCACCTATACTGATATATACAATTCTTCCGATGCAAAAGGAATCACATCGCGTCGAGGTGGTGGTAGTCCACACATCCACGCACAACGTTAAAATGCTTTTTAGTGTCTGAAAAGGGTAACCGATAAAATGATATATTAGATTTTAAAAAAATTAATTATGTAATTAATATCATATATATTTCTATTAGGTAATATATTTTTAATTAAAATCATCCTTTATTCTGTCACGACCCGTCCCAGTGGGGCCCATTCCATGACTCCCCAGGCCCACCTCCAATAGGCCAAGGGATGGTGACTAGCACTGAGTAGGCATATCACTAACATGAGAGAAATTGACTAGGTACATGTACACATGAAAACATCTCTAATCCCACAAATTATGAAAAGCAAAAACCACTAAGGAAGAAAATGCATGCATACAACTTAACTCATCCAATAGAGTACAACAAAAGTAAAGTGTAGAAAGTAAAATTGGGCCAGAATACAAGCCCACCAGAAACAATAGTCTGGAAACTAAAAGGTCCAACATTTAATCACAATTTGGTACATGGACTACTACTCGTAGCCTTAGGAACACCTCATCCTATTAGGAACTCAGAAAGATCAGTCTAGTCCTGGTCCTCCCTAGACTCCATCAAATGGCTTCTCGTCTGCACAAGACACAATACGTATGGGCAAAGCCCATTCAGGGGTAGTATAAAAAATAATCAGTAGGGGACCCCGAAAACCACAAATCAAAACACAAGGTAAAGGTACAGTCATCTCTACATAGTATATTTATACTGAACATATAGTAAGATAAACCCAATTCAGATATTACTTAAAACCCAAACCCATAGTCTAGAGACAAGCCTCACGACCAAATGCCCACGCTAAAGATTCAGTTCGAAGTCTCCATGAATCACTCATCTAAGAGAAGTCACATCATGAGTCTGATGCCTCAAATTATGTACATCCAATAAGTATCATTATTTGGGAAAACCCATGAGAGATAGACACACTCATTCTGAGAGAACACACTATTGAGTGGGGAAAGATCACGATACAGAGATGAGGATCACTGTCAGGGCCTTGGTGGATACCACAACTCATCCAGATTCACCTACTAGGGAGAGGATTAGTGTAATTTAGGATTAGTAATGTTGATACCTTACTCTAACTAGGGTCATTAATGGATAGAGGATCTTTCTCTAGGCCTCTCGGAGGGATACTTGACTCTATCTCAGAAAGTCCTGTTGAAGGGATCATACTCCTGTGGATGGAAACGATACCTGACCACCAGGGGAATGATAAAAAATAGGAACTAACCCAAATAAAACTTTTCCATGGAACAATGGAAAAGATGATCAATCCATGTTCTAGGATATACATGGTGTTTAGAAGGGTCCACACGTCGTGTCTCGCGACTCCATGTATTGTTCGTGTGTAACGGCCTCAGTCAAAGGGAACAAGTCATGTAGAAAGGTAAGTATATGGTGGGCAGGGTAGACCACATTCTATGTCTGAGTAATTAGGTTCCACTCCATGTGAAGGTAATTTTCCCATATATGGCCTCAACCCGTGTATATCATCCCATGTAACCGGTACACGGGGTAACACATGCATCCATCCCAGTTTGACCGTGTGGTGGAGTATATGATTTTCTACTCCACCCTGTGTCTATGTATCATTTGAGATATACGGAGAGTCTTGCGTAAAGACCCACATGAAATGTAATTTGGAGAACATGATTTTTCACTGCTACCTGCATTTTGGAACCCTGGGTGCCACTGATCCAGTCATACCCAGCGTGTTCTTTGGGATGAATCCCTTGTTCTTTGAAAATTTGCAGAAACATTGTTCTTCACTGACGCACCTCCTTTGATGCACCGTTATTTTATATGGTGATTTCATTTCCATTAAACTCAAGGTTTTAGGTTTCCCTGACATCATGATTCCAATTTCGTTGGTTTGGGGCCTCTGATCAGCCCCGAAAACACGTTCTGATTCACCCGCACGAAGAACGCACAAAGAATGAGAACTCTTGAACCATGTCGATTCATCTTTCGATATAGTCGTCGCACCTCCACTTGGTCATCACGATGCAAGATATCTATTTTGGGATCTTTTCCCTAAGAAATGGGAATGCAATGATTCTTAATTTGTATCCCCATGAAGAACACGAAGAACGCAACGAAGAGGGAAGAATAAAACAAAACAAAAAAGGTGGAACAAACCTTAGTTGTCATTCGTCACAACCTTAATCCTCTCCTGTTATAAAGATTAAATGAGGAAAATTAAAAACATCCAAACTTGACAAATGAATCCCCAAAAATGAACCTGATAAAGAAAATACCTCTCGCAAGAATGATGAAGAGCGAGTCAACAACTTCATTGGTTGATTCGCGTTCTTTGTTTAATTAAATGAACGGGTAAGAAACAATTTAAAACATAACCCCTAAATCAAGAAGGTATCGATCAATAATTAAGGGATCATGTTTCTATTGTCACTAATATCCTTCAACTCTATTATCACAGCAATTTTCACTTTAAATTTTTCATTGTTTGTTGTTGACAGTTCTCTCAAAAACTCCAAGAACACTCCAGAGTTTCTCTCAATCTTCTGACAATGAGAAACATTCGATTAACCTATTAAAAAGAGGGAACATGTTTCAGCATTCCATTACATTGCGGAAATAATGATTTATCATTACTTTTCAGATCCATTTTGGTGTGTCGTTAATTATCGAAACAACTGCCCTATCGTTCCGCTACAGCGAACGTTTTAAAGTAAAATAAAACAAGATTTTCAAATTATTTTATTTTATTTTATTTTATTAAAAACATCAGAAAATTAACTTTTTCTCTCAAGCCGCTTTATTCGAGGTTAGGCTCATTCTTAGGTAAAGTCTTCATCCTAGATCCAATAGTTCCCTCAGATTTTTAATCCGAGAATCTGTTTAGAAACTGCTGCAACCATGCACATGCCAACTCACTTAACATAAAAAGCTCCAAACCACCCTTACGAGCTCACCGGGTCTCAGAATGATGTTCCATCTCTGTGCTTGGTCTCAAAATAATTCTATATAATATTTAAAAATAATACACTGAAAATCATAGACATTAAATTCTCCCTACCTTGGGGCTTTACGTCCCCAAAAATCCAAAACAAGGGCTACCCAAAAAGATGTGGGTAATGGGCATGGATCTTAGCCTCTTGCTCCCACGTGCTCTCCTGAACGTTACCATGCTGACACTGGACGCAAAAAAAAAGGAGTCAATCACCCATGAAGGATCCTCTCCTGCCGATCCTCGATCTCCACCAGGTACTCAAAAAAGGTTGCTCCATCCTCAATGTCCAACTCGCCCCAGTCGATCATGTGTGATGGGTCATGCACGTACCTCCTCAGCTGCGACATGTGGAAGACATCTAGTACCCGGTGCAACTGTAGTGGTAGAGCTATGTGGTACGCCACCTCACCAACTCTGTGTAGCATCTGGAAAGGTCTAATGGACCTTATAGATAGCTTTCCACCCCAGCCAAATCTCCATAACCCTTATCGAGGTGAGACCCAAAGGAAGACGTGGTCTCCCTCTTTGAACTTGAGAGGTCTCCTTCGTCTGTCATCATAATACTTCTGCCAGTTTTGTGCAGTCTTCATTCACTCTTGCATGATATGAAACTTCTTGGTGGCAGCTCACATGCTGACTCTCTGGGGTTATTCCAGCAAAGCGGTGACTGGAAGGGTCTCCCATATAAGGCCTCGAATGGTTCCATGAAAATGGTGGAGTGGTATCTATTACTATATGCAAACTCCAGTAGTGGTAATTGGTCCTACCAACCACAACCAAAGCCCATGATATAGGCCAAAAACATATCCTCCAGAACCTGAATGGTCCTCTCAGTCTTACCATCGGTCTGGGGATGAAACGCCATTCTCAAGTGTAACTGGGTCCCAAATTCCTCCTATAATCCCCTCCATAAATGGGATGTGAAATTATCATCATGATATGAGACTATTTTCGAGGGGAATCCATGAAGCTATACTATCTCCTATATATAGAGGTGTCTCAATCTCTCTACGGAACTCTAATCCCGTATAGTTAGGAAGTGGGATAACTTGGTGTATCATTCAATGATCACCCATATAGAATCGTGTCCTGTGGTATTTCACGATAATACCATCATGATATCTATTGATATTCCATCCCACTTCCACTCCAACACTTCCTGGGGTGAGCTAACCCTGCTAAAACCTAGTTCTCAACCTTCACCTACAGGAATTTAAGGCACCGATAAATGAACTCTGCTACTGACTTCTACTTGCCTGACCACTAGAACTATCATCAGAGATCCTGGTACATATTCTTCATGCCAGGTTATACCACCATGGGGGTGTATGAAACTCCCTTAGGACCTACTCTCGTAATTCCACTGGTTTAACAATGTGTCCTCTAAAAATAACAACTCTCTCACATTTTATTTTATCGAAGAGTTCATTGATTCTCAGCATTGGATACTTGTTCTTCACCATCACCTAGTTCAGGTGCTGGTAATCCATGTATAACCTCAAACTTTCATATTCCTTCTTGGAAAACAAAACTGGGGCTGCCAAGGGTAAAATGATGGGTCTCACGAACCCCTTCCTTTACAAATCCTCTAGTTGCACCCTCAACTCACGTAGTTCTACGGGACCAATTCAATAAGCTAGTGAGGATATCATTGTCATACCTGGCAGCAAGTCAATGCAGATGTCGATTTATGGGTGGTAAGGTTGTCCCAAAACTTCTTCAGGATAGATGTACTCATACTCCGCCACAACTATTGGGAATTGGAAGCTCACAATATCTTATGCTCTGAAGGTAAGGATAGCCAACTCATGAGTGATCAGCTTCACCCTCCTAAGCATGATCCAATCCTGTTCTTCCTAGGTCTCCTTTTCACCGACAAAGGAAAACCTCATTCCATCAATGCAGACACACTGCACTCTTCGCCTAATGCATTCAATCTGGGCATGAACTGAAGATAAACAATCCATCCTAAGAATGATGTTGTAAGTCCTTGATTCTACCACCAAGTGGTTCAACTGAAACTCTCACCTTCTAGGGTACGATCACACTGTCTTCAAAGGTGCGTCATCATCAATACTACTCCAGTAGGTGTCTCCAATCATAAGGTTCGAGTCAGCGGATCTACCAAAATCTCATGGTTTAAATAAGAAATGTGTATAAGAAGTAATTATTGGTACCTATGTCTATAAGTATGGTATCTAAGGTAGAAAATATATAGATCGTAACTTGGATCATCCCTAGAGTACCTGGGTTGTATGCCTCAACCGAATGCAGATGTCCCCACCCTTGTACCCTAGCTCCCTGAGCCTAGTGAGGACCTCCGGGGGGGATGGTGGAAGTATATTTAAGCATCTACCACCACCTGCAGTTCTCCCTGCTCCTCTTCCATGTCTGGTGCCTAGCAGGTCTGTCTCCACCACTCTCTGCCTCTACCTCAGTGGTCCATCCACCACCTCTCTGTCAGAAGCTCGACAGGTTGGGTAGTCTCTATCAAGATGTCCCTTATCATCACACGAGTAACATCGCCTCTCAGTAGGCGGACTAGATCCATCCTAAGTTCCCTGGACTATTGATCCCCTATCCTAGGTCCTCTTGTAATGTATCGCACATCCCAAACCCTATTCCTCACATCGAATCCCTACTGGAAAGGTATCTGTATCTGTCTGCCTATTTCCAACTTTCATCGGCTTACTCTATTCTACAAAGAAGATCTCGATCACTAAGTCCCTTCTCGAGCACTCCATCATATGTCAAAATTCATATAGGTACAACACTAGCTCGGATGTACCATCATAGACCTCACTTGAAGGTCTGAGATCTGATGTATTGATCCCTGACCATATCCATCGAGTACTTGGAGAGGTTGGTGAACCTAGATGAATATACATCCATCATCAAACTACCCTTCTGGAGCTAAATAAGATCCTGGATACACACTAATCTCAGCATAACTGGAGAGAAATACTCCCTAAAGAGTCATTCAAACTCCTTCCACAAAAGAGTCTCCTTATTGTGAGTCTGTGAGGTAAGACACCACCATTGTCCTGCTAAACCCAGAAGATGGCTCCTTCCAAGGATCACCATCTGGTTTTCTGGTTTCCTCACTAGACATAAAAATCTGGTCTCCACCTCAAGCCAGTCATCAAAAACCTAAGGGTCAAGCTCAACTCAGAACCTGAGGGGTCTCTATCTCTGGAACTCATGGAGCGCACTCATCTTGTTCCACTATTACTTCATTACTAAATGTACTATGGGATTCTCCATGGGTGGTGGTATAGCAGGTGCACCACTTGGAGGTAACACCTGGGGAACTAGTCCCTATATCGAAGCCTCATCACTTAGGGGGTAATCTAGATGATCGTGTTGCTGAATCTTAGCAAGTATGCATCGCGAATGCATCATGTAAGAAAAAAAGATATACAATGGTCAATGAGTATATATGGATAGAAGACATAAGATATATAGAAAACACAACCCATTACTAAATTATTCATGTACCATTATCTTATTTCCCCTCCACTAGTGTTTTCATATATCGAGTTGAAAAGCAGGTTATCAGAGTCCTAGTGTATGGATACTTCCACCACCCGCCCAACACTGGAGTCTCATGCTTGAAAGTCGAGCTCAAAACACTTAACATTGTTTCCAAAATCCAAATATCATAGTATCTCGGTCCTAAGGTAGAACTTACATCCTCTAATATCACTCTGTCACGACCCGCCCCAATGGGGCCCATGATGCGACTCCCCAAGCCCGCCTCCAACAGGCTAGGGGCTGGTGACTAGCACTGAGTAGGCATATCACTAACATGGGAGGTATTTCCAAAGTACATATACACACGACCACATCTCTGAACCCCCAAACGATGAATTATAAAAACCATTAAGGAAAAAAATTCAATCATACAACTAAACCCAACCAAAAGAGTACAACAAAAGTAATGTGCGGAAAGTAAAACTATGCCAGAATACAAGCCCACCAAAAACAAGAGTCTGCAAACTACAATGTCCAACCTGTAATCACAAATATGTATTGGGACTACTAATCGTAGCTACAGGAATACCTTGGTCTATTGGGAACTCAAAAATCTCAGTCCGGTCTTGGTCTATCCTGGACTCCATCAAAAGGTCGTTCGTTTGCACATGACATGACACGTGAGGGCAAAGCCTGTGTAGGGGTGATTATAAAAATACTCAGTAGAGGACCCTGAAAATCACAAAGCAATACAAAAGGTAAAGGTATAGTCATCTCTACACAGTATATGTATACTGAACATATAGTAAGAGAAACACAATCCAGATATTACACGAAATCTGGACTCGTAGTCTAAAGACAAGCCACACAACCACATGCCCATGCTAGGGATCCAGTTCAAATGTTCCACAAAGCACTTGTCTGAGAGAACTCACTTTACAAGTCTGATGGCCCTGATGAAATTTGTACGGTATGTACCATTCATTGGTAAAATCCATGAGATATAGACACACTCATTCTTGGAGAACACACTCTTGAGTGGGGAAAGATCACGATACGCAGATGAGGATCACTGCTAGGGACATGGCGGATATCACAACTCATCCAGATTCACCTGCTAGGAATAGGAACGGTGTCTTGTAGGATTATCCTCATCGATACCTGAATCTAACTAGGGTCAATAATGGATAGAGGATATCTCTTTGGGCCTCTTGGATGGATACCTCACACTATCTCGGAAATTCTCACTGAAGGGATCATACTCTTGTGGATGTTATCAATACCTGACCTTTAGGGGAATGAGGAAAAAGGGGAACCAACTCAAATGAATCTTTTCTAAGGAATGGTGGAAAAGAGGATCAAGCCACGTTCTAGGATATACACAGGAATTAGAAGGGGTCACACGGCGTGTCTCGTGACTATGGGTACTGCCCGTGTGTAACCGCCCGCGTCAAAGGAAACATGTCATGTAGAAAGATAAGTACACAATGTGTAGGGAATACCAAATACAGTATCCAAGTAAATGGGTTACACTCTGTGTTCATGTTCTTATTCCCATACACAACCTCAACCAGTGTATGTAATCCTGTGTAATCAGTACACAGGGTAAACCATGCAGATGTCCTGGTCTGACCGTGTAGTGGAGTACACGGCTGTGTACTCCACCCCATGTTTGTGTGTTGTCTGAGGTATATAGAGATAATCTCGTAAGGACCCACATGTGGTGTTCTTCATAGAACACATCATGGAATCTCTTCCTACATCACAGAACACTAGCCACCACTGAGTTGGTCCCACACGGCATGATCTTTGGGATATACACTGTGTTCTTTAGAAATTTCTAGAAATGTTGTTCTTTGCTGGCAGACCTCCCGTGATTCTCCGCTCTTAAATTCGTCCGTCTGATCACCATGAAACTTAGGTTTTATGTCTCCCCGACATCACAAAGCTAATTCTGTCAGTTTCGGGCCACTAATCAGCCCCAAAAACATGTTCTGATTCACCCGTACAAAGAACTCTCAAAGAAAGAGAACCCCCGAACTAAGTCGATTCATCTTCTTCTATCGTCATCGCACCTCCGATGGGTCATCAGGATGATGTATCTCTATTTTTGGATCATTTCAACAAGAAGTGTTCATGCAATGATTCCTCTTTATTATCCCCTTGAAGAACGCATAGAACACAGGGAAGAGGGAGGAAGAAAACAAAACAACAATGGAGGAATGAACCTCCACTGTTGTTCGTCACGACGTTAATCCGCTCATGTTAGAAGGTTTAAAAGGGGAAAATTAAAAACATCCAAAAATGAAAAATGAATCCCCAGGAACATACCCGATAAAAAAAATCCCTCCCTCAAGAACGACGATGCATGGGTTAACTAGTTCATGGGTTGATTTGCGTTTTTCTTTTAATTTAAATAACGGGGAAGGAACAATTTAAAACATAACCCCTACCTTGAGAAAGGTTTGATCGCTGATGAAGGGGTCGTGTTAACATTATCACTGATATCGTTCAACTCCATTGGAATAATGATTCTCACTTTGGATTCATCATCATTCGTTGGTGAGAGTTCTCTCTGAAGCTCCAAGAACGCTCTAGAGTTTCACTCAATCTTCTGTCAATGACCAACATTTGATTAACCTATTAAATAGAGGGAATGCATTTCAGCGTTCCATTACATTGCAACATTAAGGAAACAACATTGCTATTTCATATTCATTATGGTGTGTCATTAATTATGGAAATAGCTTCCCTGTCATTGCGCTACAGTGAACGTTTCCATATAAAATAAAACAATCTTTTCAAATTATTTTATTTTATTTTATTTTTCTAAAAATTACCAAAAATTAACTTTTTCCCTCGCCTCACATTGGTTGATGTTAGGCCAATTATTATTTAATATCTTCATCATGGACGCAATGGTGCCCTCATATTTTTAATCCAGGAATCCATTTGGAAACTGCTGCAACCATGCACACGCCAACTCACATAACTTAAAAGGGTTCAAACCACCATTCTAGGCTCACCGGTCCTCAGAATGATGTTTCGTCTCCGTTCTTGGTCTCTAAATAATTCTATATAATATTTAAAAATAATATATAGAAATCTGAGACATTAAAAATATATTTCATTATATTTGTGATAGTATCACATCACTTTGAGGGGGCAGTAGTCCACATGTCCACAAACGCTATTATCTTATATTCACAAAATCGAAAGAACGAATGTATTTGTTATATAAAAATTTAATAAGTATTAAGACAACATAAATATCCTATATATCATATTAAAATATTTTTTTCATCATAATCCCAACCATGAGATTTGGTAAAGTAAAAAATGAACGACATTGTTTCACAAGGTGGTGGTACACCGTACACAAAAACTGTAAATTCATTACTCATTTGATGGAAGTGTGTGAAGGTATATGTCAAAACGTTAACATAAAACATATTATTATATTAAGTATAATTATTTTATTATATAATCAGGTAATAATAATATTTTAATGGTTTTAGAAATAAATAAATAAAAATTTATCGTTGAAGAATGTAACCACTTTTTCAGGTAACTACTTTTTGTGTTAACCAAAGGACTTCCTTGGATTTATTTCTACCTAAGGTGGGGCTTCTAGGATGAGTGGATAGATGTGGGTAGATTATTGGAGTAGGTTTTTTATGATTAAAATGTCCTTATATTTTGGATTAATTGGGTGGTGTGAGTGCATTTTATAGTGGAGGGGGAGTGGCATTCTTGTAAATATAAAAAGGTAAACACTGTTAGAAGGTCTTCATTACCTCATGTGCCTAAACAATTGATATATAATGGAATATATTTAACTTATGTTTTATAAAAACTACCAACACACAAAAATAAGTGAATTTGTATAATTTTTACCTTGAAATCTATGTTTCCCCACTTTGACCATTTTTTGTTTTTATTAAAGTAACTAGTTTTCCACACTAAGTAATTTAACCATTAAGAATAAATTAAAGTGAGATATATTATAAAATTCAGACCTAATGAATTCCAAATATTATATATAATTTAAAATATAATTACCCCAAGTGTTTTGGAAATTAATTTTAAAACAAGCGCATGTAATGCGCAAAAACACGACCTTAACTTGAACCGTGCTAAAAATATTTTTACTATTTCAGGGTCAATATGTTCGTTTTAAAATATATATTGGTCCCTTAATATACCATATATTTTATTTTTTAAAATTTAATAATAAATTGGTAGAAAATAGGGTTTTATTTAACTTTTAAATCTTCAAATCAAATATCATTTATTATAAAATAACAATAATATCAATTTTGACATTATTTAATTTAAATCTAAAAATATTAAAACAATGATGGAATTAAATTATATTAATATTAAACCTATATAACATAACATATTCATCTAAAAAATAACGGAACATAATAATTCATTCAACTTTGTTCTTATTTAATATTTTTAATATCATTTATTTTATTTAATAATTAATTAAATGATCACTTCGTTGGAATTTATTAAACATTTTAATTATTTAATTCATCTTTAAAATTTAATACTAGATTATTATGATACAAATAAATAATTTTTTCCCAAAAAATACATGTATAACCAATAATATGTGGTTTTATACATATCTCAAGGATTTATAAATGTTAAAGGTAAGGAATGTTCCTTTTTTATCGTTTTCCAATATAACTTATTATTTGGGTCACCTTAATGGGATAGTATCCCACTAACTTATAAAAATCGATCCAATAGTAGTTATGGTCTAAATAAGGGAATAAAATGGATTTTGGAAAAGTTTCTAGGTCATTTTTCCCTTAAGAATAAAGAATAACCACTAAGTAAACAGATTTTTACCTTAATCGCCATGATTAATTTTAGTTACAATCACTAATATTTTGGGTAAAAAAATTAGGTTTATCTTATTAGATTATAAATATTATACTAATTCTAACTATGTACATCATTTTTTTCAAATTCAATTCCCAAAAGTGGAAAAATGAAATTTAATGCTAGTCCCACAGACATGGCGAGAAAGTTGGGTTTTAAGAGAAAATGATCAAAAGTTCATTAAGTTTTTATATCTTAATTAAAAATAAATATGATCCTAATTATCCAAATTGGATTAATAGTTGTATAATTTCTTTATTTTTACTTTAAAACCAATTTAAAATATTATTTAACCTTAATTATTATTTAAACGAAACGGCGATTTTCAACCAAAATGCAGTATTTTTCACTATTCATAAAAAAATAACATTTCGAAAAATACCAAACATTATCCCTAAGATAATTTTGAAATTCCTCATTCAAAAACTAAGTTTATTTTGAAAAATAAAATTTATAAAAGTGTCAAAATTTAGTTTTATTATAGGTTCTCCATTAAAAGGTGGAAAAACTCAATCTTATGTGTAACCCATGATGAATCAATGTTGTGTGTAGCATAAGGTTAACATGGTGTTATGTATAAAGAAATATAAAAATATAATTAAATTTATTCTAAATGAAAAATATTTTAAAATCTTGTGGTGTTACTTTCCCCCAAACATAAATAAATTGTGTCCTCACAATTCAAACTTGATCTTGGTAATTAAGGGATTGATATTTCAAAATAATTTAATTGAAAATCACACATCCTAAATTGGGTTAATAAAAAAAATTCTTAATCAGAGGGATAGGTAAATGTGAATGTGACCACAAAACTAAGCTTTCAAATAAGATAACATCAGTGAAAACCTGAATATGTATGAGAAATATAACTATCATGTTCTAATGGAGAGTGATAGAGAAATTGTTCATGGGAAAGTTGTTGACCAAAAATAACTATACCATTTGTGTAAATAAAAGTCATTAATATCATAAAAATGTATAATAATAGGAAATTTTTTTGTTTAAATACCAATTTCCTAGATTTGATGAATTTATTCACTCTATAAGAATTTGGGATAATATAATTACTTGATATGTTTCTATTTCTTAAACTCAATCTTATCCTTTGGATCTGCCTTGAACAGTTTATACTTTATTTTGTTGAAAAACTTTCATCATATGGTGGAGTAATATATTAGCCTCTAAAACCATTCTCAATGTTCAACATAAACATTTTCGTAAATGGTTATCCTTATGACCCTTCCAGATATTATGATCCAAAAAATCAGAATCAGTTCAATGGTAGTTTATAGTATCCAATTTACTTTATCCACATCAATCATAGCATTATAAAAACATCATTCACTCAAAATTAGGAACATATTAATGTTTATATTTCCCCCAACCATGTTCTTAACAAAAATTTATCCTTTTATTGAATCCATTTTTTACCATTTAACATATTATCTTATATCCTTAATAATATAGTATTATAGTAAAATCCTTATGTATTTCATAATTCATATGATGAGAAAATAATCAAAAAAATTATTTTACAACATATTTATTATATCTAAATACAAAAATACATTAATCATTCTTCTTAAGTTGTGTCAATAGACTAATATTGAACTTGATCCCTTAACTTCCTTTGATACTTGGTGAATTTATTTGAATAGTGCCTCCATTTCACTATAGCTAAAACACTTTATATTAGTTTTCTCTTTCCTAATTTTTCTATCTCTTTCCGAGTGACCCTTTCTCCATATTTAAAACAAACTCGGAATGCCTTCAAAAATTTCCTAAGGTGATTCTTTCCATATTTATCACATGTGGGAAAAATTTTCTTTCCATTATTCCCTTTATTCATGATTAGTTTTTTAGTCCTCTTATTCTCTTGCTTCCCTTTGAAGTCATAATACTTGGATAATTATTTCTCTATCTTGATATCACCTAGAAATATTTCATCATATAAAGAGTCATTTTGTGAAAATAGTTCCCTTTAAATACTTGTGTTAAAACCTTTAAATAAATGGGCAATCTTGTGTTCCATGTTACGTATGTAATCCATATAATGCCTAGGTATCCTTATAAAGGTGGCTTCATACTCATTTTTCTACTCATGGGTAAAATATTTGTCAAATAATGTCTCATTAAAATATTTTCATTCCATGAGAACTATTTCCTCTTCCTCCCTAGAATTCAGAATCAATGGCTATAATTGATCCGCATCACCTTTGACATAATACACTACAAATGTAACGATTTATTTTTCACCAAATTCTAAATCAATAAAGATATTCTCTATATTCTCAATACATTTCTTATCATCCAATCGGTTAGTATTTACAATAAATGATGGGGGTCTCTATAGCATAAAGCGATCTAGTATAGGAGAATCTCATTATAGAATACCTTAATCCATCTAGGAGAGGTTAATTCACATAACTTGATTAAATTGTATTAATATATCCATAACATGCTCAATTATAATACCAACTATATTAGATTTCTCAGAAAGGAAGCCTCTATGATGGACACAAGTTTGGATACCATTATTCCTTCCAGGTTCCATTTCTAAACAATTGAATATACTAGATTAGATCATATCATTATGAAACATAATGTTTAATCCCAAAACTAGTGAAATACATAAATAAATTAAAATAATTACATGTCTAATCTCATAATTATAAACATATTATCATTGGGATGTTTTATTATAGTCTATCATAGGGTTATAATCACTTATCTTTGTTTCCCAAAATTTAACTCCCCAATTTTCTACTAAACTTCCTCTCATACTGACTATAATGCCCCGACCTTAGAATGCCAGAGATGGTTCCTTACTATATTAAATTGGCATGGTTACAAGGAATAAAATCCTAAAGGACCAATTGTAACTACCTAAACTTTTGAATAATATTTTTTTCCAAAATTTGTGTGTTATTTATTTTTATAATCCACAAAACTATATCCTTCTATTAATGAAGTGACACCATTGGGTTTCGACTACTATATTGATCGTTGGTCAATATGAACGTTTGAAACTAAAATCTTAACATTTGAATTATTGTTTATAAATACAAGTGATCTTAGTTAATTAATACAGAAATAATATTTGAGGGCCTCATTCATTAGACTCGGGTCGTACGAAGCCCATCTATCAGAGCATGGGAAGGAGGTAGCATCTCTGGGCTTTGCTCTGGACCAAGCCCAAGCTGAGATTCAATATGTGAATCTTGAACAGAATCGCCTAAAGGAGAAGTTCAAGCTGATAAAAACCACCACTCAGGAAATATTGTCTGAGCCGCCTCAAGATTCCATCACGATAGCATACCTTACACTTAGGTCAAATGCAGGTGTTATAAGGGGCTATGTAACGAGCCCTTAGATACTTTTTGTAATCCCTTGGTATAAATAAAATTTTTATTTCTCATTATGGTAAAATTTATTATTTTCAAATGTCTGAATAAATATAGGATGAATATTAATGATGAATTTTGTAAAAAGGTTATTTTAAAATATTCATGTAAACTTTAAATAATTAATAATGTGATTTTTTTTAAAAAAATGGTCTTCTACAGTTGTGTTCAGTAATAATTTTGGGGTCTAATAAGATCAACTTGATTTTTAGTAAATAGTAAAATATGAATAGTAACATACCATTATGAATAGTAATGAATAGTGAATCTGCCAAAAAAATAGAAGCTTCACCCATGAATGTATAAATACAATTTAGACATACTAAAAGTGAAAAAATGATCATAATATAAGTTTTGTTTATTTTTCTATGTAATAAATAATTTATTTAAATTTTTATAATTAATTTAATAATTTAAAATAGAAATTTATTTTCATAAAATATAATCATAAATTGTTACTTTATTGTTTTATGGTTATAGGATAATTTTATGGGACCTGGATTACTTTTTCAAGGTATTACAAAATAAGTTATAGTTTTATAGTTGTTTTCTTCATAAATAATGATTTTAATTAAAAATTAAATTAAAAATAGTTAGAAAATTATTTTCATAAAATGGAATTATTTTTTGAATTCAGAGAATCAATATTTGGTTAGGGTGAATTTATGAGATTTTGACAAAATGTTTTATTTTTCGGTGAATTGTGAAAATATAGTTTTGAGTTTCCGGCATTTAATGACATCAATAATGATGTAATAATTATGGTAGTCATTTGAATATTAATATATTCTATGAGGTGTCCCAAGTGTCCAATACCATGGGAAAATACCGTGGGAATGCCCATGGTTTTTCAAATACCACTGATGAGGTGTCCCTTAGAGATTAATTAAATATTCCCTCACTTTTCCTATAAATACTAAGTCATTCCCCCATTCATTTCATTCCAAAATACTCCTCAACTATGTTCTAGTATTTTTACCTCCTAAGGAGTCCTCCCAAGGTTCCCTCAAGCCCCCCAAGGTCTCAACCTTCAAGATTTCAAAGTTACTCTTCAAGGTAAGGGAACCTTTCACCCTCCTCTTTTAAGTCATGACTTCCTTTAGGTTATGTCTTATATCTTCCATTTAATTATGTGGGGGTATATTCTTATATATCTTTATTACTGTCCATTTCATTTCAAATTGTTTATATACCCTTTCTCATCTCATCAACTGATTTTTTTTTTTTGAATTATAAGCGACGCTGTTAGGTTGTGTAATTTTCGTAAAAAAAACGCATTTTCTCTTTTCTTTCATCTTTCCTTTTCATGTGGTATGTCCTTCCACACCAGGATATTATTTATTTTTATTCTATACCTCTACTGTAAATGATTAATTTATTTATGGGAGACCCTTTTCCTCCATTTTTTATTGTTTTCTAAAACCATGTTATATAGCTGTTATGCTGCAGAAATTTTGCCTCAAAAGTTCTCTCTCTTTTTCTCAAAAAATTCTCTTATTTTATTTATCTAAATACCCAAATATATTTTCATTTCCAGAGGTATTAATCAAGAAATAAAATTTTTCTATTTGATTCTTGAATCGACATTTATTAAACCCTCTTTCCTTTTCCAAGGGTTATAAAAGACATAACGATCATGTTTCTAATCACCTTTAAAACGTCCCATTTTTTATGTAAAACCCATTACTTTTACTCTCTAGGGGTTATTTACGAAATTTTTGATTATGATATATGTGGGTCACATGAATATAAAGGAATATTAAGGGTGCTCACTTATATTGCTACAATGCATTGGGTAAAGAATTTAATATCTAAAGATGTCAAGTTTCAAGATACCTTGGTGAATTACCTTGGTAATTTTTATGATGCCTTGGGGATGAACCATGGTGATATGTTCATGAATGTATAAATTAAATTTTTTAGCCACATAATCAAGTTATTATTCAAGTAATTTTTATTATTATATGATTTTACTTCCATTTCTCATGTCTTTATGTTTTTTATCATGTTCTTATTGATTTCACAAGTAAACTGATTCCCTTGCTTTCCTTACTGGGCCTTCTGCTCACCCTTTCCTTTGATGTATGTGTCCAAGTTATGAGATACAATAATTGTACTTAGGAAGAACTTATGATGAATCCCTTCAAGAGGAATAGAATAATATTTTATGTTTTCATGTTTTATGTTCCTGATTTCCAAGACACTAGACTTTAAAGATCCTCTATTTGTAAAATGTAATGAAAAGTTATGTAATAAAAGGCAGGATTATATGCCAATAAATTTAATAGTTTTGTAAAACTATATTACATACATGGAAAACATTTTAAATTGGGAATAAAAAACATATTATATAATAAAATAAAATGCTTAGCATCCTTGAAAACTCATTCCAATAATTTATTTTTATACCCAAGTGAAAGGGCACAAAATAAGTGTGAGATCAAATTCATTGTAAGGGTAAATTGTATTGGAAGCTATCATGAATTAATAAGGACTAATCAATATGGTAGGAATAAAATATGATCAAATAATGTCATATAAATAATCACGTGAGCTTAAAACATGACCATGGATATCTTAACAAATTAAAATATCACATGGAATAATAATATTTATGGTGTGCATAATGTTGGATGTCTTCAATATCAAGTTCTATTCTAAAGAAAGTTTAAGTCTGTGGGTAGAAACTCGTTAGATTTGTGCCATTGTCTATCCTCAGGATAATTTAAAACTTCTTAGAAATAAACATGAAGGGATTGTCACCAACTGATTTCATCCCATGAGATTACCAATGCATTGAGGGGGTCACATTAACCAATAAAAAACAAATACAATTAATTTATGAATCATTCCTCATATATTGAAAAATCTATTTAAATCATAAATAATTTTCCCTTTCAAATATCCGCATTGAATAAAGGACATGTGTTAAACAACATTTCTCTAATAAGTTTTATAACACTAAAAGTTAGCACTATATTTTAAAATGGTATACAGTTTAGGAAATAATAATATTCATCATATATAAGTATGTATATAAAATAAATATTATTTCCAATGAGAATGAACAACAAAAAAGTGATTTTTTAAACAGAAATTTAATAATAAAAAAATAAAGTGATATTTCATGGATAACATTTATCACTTGGAAATTTTCAAATCAAACCCCTTATATGATATAATTGAAACTTATAATATCATGAAATATGATTGAATCATGATATTAAATGATTAAGGGGTGGAATATACACCACAAAAAATAAATTAGTAGTGAAAATGGTGTATGACTCACAAAAGAAAAAGGAGACATGAATTCCTCACCTTGAGTCCAACTTGTCATGTGTTTATTTATATTACTGAATTGTAAAATTATATTAATATTTTAATTTCTTTAGAATGTTTTTTATTCTTATTATTACTTTTACTTAACTTATTACAGTGGTTTATACACTTACTTAAATAATTATGTTTACGTCGGGTGTTTCGACCAAATTTGGTTCCTGTGTAAAACTGACTTTGGTATGTACACTACGGTCAAAGGGGTCACTATATAAACATCTAAAGAATAATAGTCATGAAATAATTGTCATATTTATAAATCAATTGTACTTATAATACCAATCATGAAATTTGGTTATGAAAAAGGATCCAACGTGACAATCTTGGAGACGGTAGGTCGTACGTACGCATGAGTTGCGTTCCAATTTTTCAATGATCGTTTTGGAAATTAGGTAAGTAAAATTTTATATTTCCAAGATTATAATTATATAATAAATACAATTTTATTTAATCATATATAATAATATATAGATTTATAGTTATGTAAAATGAATCACATCGCGTTGAGGAGGTAGTAGTCTGCACGTCCATGAATGACATTATAACTTGTTTTTAGTGTGTGAAAAGGGTAATAAGAAGTATGATATATTATATTTAAAGAAATATAATTATGTAATTAATATCGTATATATTTCTTTTATGTAACATAGGGAGTATTAACCCCACCATTAATACATTCCATGTAGTGTGTAAACGTATCTCATCGCTTTGAGGAGGCGGTAGTCCACAAGTCCACAAACGATGTTATCATATTTCCAAAAAATGGGAATCATGTAGTTATGTGTAATATTAGAACTAAATTAGTATTAATATATCATAAATATAATATATATGATATAAAAATAGTTTTAACATCATAATTTCCAACCATGAGATGTGGAAAATTAAAAATCAATGACAACGTTTCGTGACGCGGTAGTCCGCTGTACAGACAAATGACAAATTTGTTACACATTTGATGGAAGTGTGTGTAGTTGTGGGTATAAACCTTAATATAAAAAAATCTCATTACATTTTCTATACTTTTGTTATTTTATAATCATTTAATAATAATAATTGAATAGTTTTATAAATAAATAAATCAAAAGTGGTCATTGAAGAATGTTACCACTTTTTCAGGTAACCCCTTTTGGTCATCACCAAAGGAATTACTTGAATTTATTTTTGACCAAAGTTATTATTATAGTATTAGGATAGGTATTTTTGGGATATTATTTTTTAAAGGGTTGGAAGGTCAAAATGGATTGATTTTTGTGATGAAGTGGTATGGGTGATTTCCTTTTTATAGTGGAGGGGGAGTGACATTCTTGTAAATATTAAAAGGTAAACACTATTAAGAGATCTCACTTACCTAATGTGTCTCCAAAATTGAAAAATAATTAATTAAATTTGAATTATGGTCCATAAAAACCTCTAATGCACAAAAATAAGTGCATTTTTATAATTTTGTTCCTTAGCATCAAATTTTCACCACTTTTAACATTTTGTTTTTTTAGTAACTATTTTTCTATCCTAAGTAATTTTTCTATTAAGAATAAATTAAATTGGTATTTATAATAATATATATAAAAACATAATTATAAATATGATATATAATTTAAAAAATAAATATCCCATGTGTGTTGTAAATTAATTTTAAAACAAACACATGTAACGCGCAAAAACACTACTTTAACATGAATCGTACTAATGATGTTTTTACTATTTATGGGATGATATGTTCACTATAAAAGAAATATTTTCCCATGATTATACCATATACTATATTCATTAACATTTAAAAGTTATATATAACAATATAGTATTTTTAGTAAATTTTAAATCTTTATATAAAGTATCATTTATTATAAAATAACATTAATGCATATTTTGATATTATTTACTGAATTTAAATTTAAGAATATCAAAACAATGATTGAACTAAAATATATTATGTTACCTTATATGTATCCAAACATATTAATCTATATAAATAATTTAAAACAATAATTCATTCCACTTTCTTCAATTTTAATATTTTTAGTATCATTTATTTTATTTAATAATAATATAAATAATCATTGTGTTGGCGTTTCTTAAGAATTTTAGGTTAATAATTTATCTATAAATATTAATGATAAATAATAATGATAAAAATAACTCATTTATATATAAAAATGATATTTATAACAAAACATATGACATTTGATCCATATCTTAAGGCTTTATAAATATTAAAGGAAAGGAATGTTCCTCTTTTGTCCTTTTCCTTACTAAACTTCTTTTTTGGGTCAATTTAATGAAATGGTATCCCAATAACTCATAAAATTCAATCTAAAATGTTTTATAATCTTAATATGGGTAGTTAATGTATTTTTTATAAGATTATATATCATGTTTCAATAAAATAATAAAGTTCAACTACAAAGTAAACTAATTTTTACCTTAACCATGATGATTAATTTTAAATACATTCCCCTGTATTTTTTGTTATAAATTAATTTTATCCTATTTTACTATAAATATTATACTGATTCAAACTATTTATTTCCATTTTTCGAAATTATATTCAATAAATTAGGAAAATTAAATTTAAATCTAATCCTGCAGGCATGGCGATATAGTGTGGTTTTAAGTGAAAATGTTCAAGCGTTCACAATGTTTTTATATCTAAATTCAAAATAAAAATGGTCCTAATGAACTAAATTATATTAAAACCAATTTATAATATAATATATTATTATTTATTATTCTAAAAAATCCATTTTCAAACAAAAATGTAGTATTTTTCACTATATTCCAAAAAATTAAACTTCTCATAAAAATACCAAAAAAACACCGTAAGATAATTTTTACATTATGAATTAAAAATGTAGTTTATTTTGAAAAAAAAAATTATATAAGTATCAAATTTTAGTTCTAAAATCGGTGAACCATTAAAAATTTGTAAAACTTGGTCTTACATGTAACACAAGCTAACTCATTATTGTGTGTGGTGAAAGATTAACATGGTGTTACGAATAAAATAGTCTAAAAAGAAAATTAAATTTATTCTAAAGGAAAAATATTGTAAATTATTAGGGTGTTAAATTAATTGGATCTTACATTAATTTTCAATATTAAATATAATTTCATATATATCATAAATATTTATTAATTTTTTCCTTATTTACTTCTATTTAAGGATTTAGTGAAAAATGAATCATAGTGCTTTTTGAGGCGGTAGTTCGTCGTGCACATGAGTGGTGTTATTCTATTTCCTACGGAATGGAAATTAAGAAGGTACAAGTGATACTAAAAATCAAGAAGTATAATTATATCATAAATATTATATATAATCATCATAATCATCATTATATTCATCCGTGAGAAACTGTGAAGGAAAAAAAATTATCGGTTCATGAGGCGGTTGTCCGTCATTCACACAATCTACAGTTTCTCTTACCATTTTAGGGGATAAGAGATTTTTGTAGGTCAGGATGTTATCATAAAAACATCTATGTATATAAAAAATTATAAGGTTATTTTATCAATATGTTTTAATAATATTTTAAAGATACTGAGGCATAGATAAAATAAAATGCTAGACTAAGGATGTTACATCTTATTCAAACAAATTCATCTCATTCACACCAAAATCCTTCCTAGGTTGTTTTATTATCCACTAAAACATGATAATATTCATCATTAATATTTATGATATTCATGTGCTTTATTATTCATAAACACCATTTTGGTGTATTTTATAATTTGAACATTGATTCACATTATGTTTGTAATTTCCTCTTAAAATGCACTATTATATGGAACATATTTGAACACATCCTAAAATAAAAAATGATCTTGATTTTATATTCATACTTAATTTTCAGGTTTCTCATTACATAGGGAATAATTCATACTTTTGGAGTACTTGAAGATTCATTTTGGAAGACGACCAAAGTTGGCCTTGAACAAACAACATTCTAGGTTAAGTGAACTGTATAGTATCCCAATAACGAGACTGTAGTGGCCATGATAAAAGCCCAAGGATTCTCAACCTTTAGATAAAGATATAGAACATCATGGGAAACATTTCATCCAACAGTGAAAAAAGATAATTCATATGTTTTAAGTGAGTTCTAGGTGGCCCAATTTGGAGATAAAATTCTAAGCTAGATTCTGCGGCCCAGAAAAACATCCCACCATTTCAATAATATATCTCAAAAAAAATTACATTTAGGCTTAAATTTTATATTAGGTTAGGAGACATCAGGAGTTCTATTTTATTCTTATATTTCTTGCTATAATTTGGCAATATAGAAGGTTATTTCGTTGCGTCTGTTCGGTAGATGCATGCTGGATTCCACTTTGGGTCAAGAGTTGAAAACTCTAAGATCCACAATCTCTCCACCATCCTAAGACTACCGTAATCAAGTTGGATGACTTTCAATATTGGATTCTCGACCCAAGACTCCTGAAATTCCTATTTAAGGCAGTGGTGTTCTATTATTTAATCATCTTTGATGATTTCTTTCACTGTAATTTTATGTTGTAATTTTGTTGTCTCAAGTTTGTCGTTCACATGTAAGTTATTCTAATTCATCTTAGTTTCTTAATAAAAGTTATTATTCTCCAATTATTATTTTATTATTAATATCATGTTGATGTCATTGTATTATTTTATGAATTTATTCACACCAATCATTGTGAAATTATCACACAACGGTGGTGTGATCGTTATTTCATTGTCTTTTTTTACTTCTTCAATTCTTCCCTCATGAGTATACTTCCTATTTCCATTGAAACCATAGCAACATTGGACGGATAACCCACTTATGAGATGATCCAATGGAGTATAAAGGGGCTGTATTTTATGTTATTTATCACCCCATTAATTTCTAATCACTTATTTTAATTGAGATTTTTATTTGATGATTTTAAAAATTATTCGTCCTTGTTGAATTTTAAGGCCACATACTTCAAGAGCTAATACAAACCTTTACCTTGGAGTGCTCATATATGTTATCATCCAAGCGTATAGGTGATTAGTATTATGGTGTGTTGTAATTAAACTAGAAAGTGATGAATTTTTTTGATCTTCTTGGATAAACCTATCTCAAATATAAGAAATTGAACCCGTTAAAAAAGAATTTCATCCAATCCACCCCAACTGATAACCTAGGATCAACTCAATATTTTAAATTGAATTCACTCAAGTTTCTTAGAGTTCACATAAACCCATATAAATTAAACCCAAATTTTCCACTTCATATTCAAAAGTAGTCCATATAATGTACGTGTCTATAGGTTTCTTCTTATGTCTCTGAAGATTTGACAACCCAACCTAAACTACAAGAAACCGCCTAAACCTACAATCTTGAGTAAATTTTTGCAAGACCAAATTTTGGTTCCATTTCCAGGGACATATGTAAGTTTTTTAGACACTATAATTCTTTTCTAACCCCAATTTCTCTATTCTCACCCCCATTCCACTTATCTTTTCACCTTTCTGTTTGTCTGTTTCTTAAGAATCTGAAATCCTAGTTTTAGTCTACTCTGATGGATTCTCTTCAACATTACCCTATCATAAGAACATGTTGGAATAAAAATATAAATAATTATTTTAAATCAAATAACTTAGTGAATTTATTTTATCAATCCTTTAATTATCACCCCACACTCGGTGTGATGCACAATCATTTAAATGAATAATGTTTAAAGGATAAATTTCTAGCCCTATCAAGGATGGTTGAATATATCACTCTTATGGAAGACAATGCTCTTAAAAATCATACAAATTGGATTCATCAAAAAAACATTGAACAATTTTGTAATCAAATGGAGATAATTAACTCTGAGGTTTCATCACCGAGATTAGAACTACAAAACTTTGAGACGGTTATGGAACCCATTCCCACTCATGCAATCCCTTCCTCATCATTGATAGTAGACTATTTTCTCCCACAAACCTCTCATGAATTTATTTAAGAAAAATCCATTGGATTTGGTATAGATTAATAAGAAAAAGAAATTATTTAAGGGTATTTAAATCAATAAGAAATTGACTTTTTGGATTCAAAATAGGTGAATTTGACATCATGGATTGAGTATCATGAATATAACTCTGTTGATTATTTTTCTAAAACACCAATCACTAAACCATTAAATTAAATCAGAAATATTGAGTCCATACCCATTACTAACACTAGTTTTCATAATTTTTTGGTTGAATATTCTATTCAAAAGGAATGAATTCTGTTAATAAATTTTGAAAATGAAATTGGGTTTGATTCAAAGTCTCGACCAGTGTCTGAAAGTGTTAGCAAAACTGAGCTCAAATTCAAGGTCAATACATCCTATCTCAAGTCTTCCTCTTTAGGGTATAATAAAAAACATTATATCATAATTTTATCCTCTCTTGAAGATAATAAAGATAAAATTATACTTGATTCATTAAGAAAGATTAGGAAGACAATTGGATGGACCCTTATCGATATTAATGGGAATGACCCTCTCATTAGGTCCTATATAATTTATATTTACTCAATTTAAAAACCTTATTGTAAACCCCAATGGAGACTCAATCACAATATAATTGAATTGGTGAAAATTTTAGTTATTACAAATTTAAAAGTTGGTGTCTGACAAGTTGGGGGGTTCATGTCGAGCTAACGATGTTAAACAAAAGTGTTGCATGGGAGGCAGCCTGTGGGTTTCATGTTTCTAATCATTGTGAATCATTTTTTTCTCAAACCGGATTAATCAAACATTTTTATATTTAAAAAATAATAATTAATCAATCATCTCTAAATATGATAGTACCATGAACTGTTGACTAGTTCTTCTATTATGAGTATGGAACGGTATAAAGGGGAGAACCAAATTAATCTGTGTCACGTGGTGTGATCCTTAAGTAATACCTTACCCAGAAATTTAAAAAGAATATAATGAATCACTAATTTATTTTTATTTTTATGTTTTTTTAGGTTAAAATAAAAATACAAAAAATATATATAACAATAATTAAAAAAATTAAAAGGACACATTTTAGGTCGTGGGGTAAATCTCGTCACAACCAGCAAAGCCGCGGGGACTCAAACCCTTGACCGAAGGGAGACAGGGGCGGGCACTTTCCACTAAAATGTGGCTTATAGTGCTCCATCTTCTATAATTTTTTTACATATATTTATATTGGACTTATATATATATTATTATTATATTCTTTTTTTACGTGATACTAGTATCGGTATTTTTTATGATAAAATAAATAGGTTTTTTTTGTCTTTGTCTATTTCTAATTATGGGAATCACTCGGGGTTTCTATGGTTTATAATTTAGTTTGTGAGTGAGAATCAGTGGATATTGAGTTCAAAGATTTTCATAGAAAAATCTAAACCAAAACATCCATAGTTTTCTACCATCTTCCACTCGGAGTCCATGATTAGCATGGACATCAAAGTAATAAGTTGGAGCGTCATGAACTTCGACTTCAAAAACCAGATGAATTTTTTCCATGTTTATTTATTCAAATTACTTTTAGAACTCCTCTCTTGTACCTCTACCCCCTTCTAAATTTTCATTTCTTCAAACACTAGGGACAATGTTATTTTAAGTTGGGGGTTGAGAAGAAAGAAAAAAAATCACTTTTGTGTGCATAAAAAATGTGTTGAAGGAAAAATTTATTTAACCTTGAACATAATAATAAACATTGAAAAATTTGAAACTGAATATCAAATAATTTAGCATGCACTGATTATGATTTTAATCCATGTATAATTTCATGAGAATAGATTTTTTAAAGTGTAGTTTTCCAATGTAATATTTCGTCATTTATATTTTCATCCAAATAAAAAACAATCAATCACAACACACATACTTTCGATGGTGGGGTATTAGTTTGAGTTCATGGGGTATCCCAGATAGTTACCATAGTTTTGGGGATCATTTTAGTTTTAATACAATTATTCAATAAAATATCAAAAAAAAACTATAAATTTCCTCATAGAGAAATGAAATGACCTAATGTGTGGCTTTCAGCACTTGGGGATCATGACTCCATAGTTGTTTGGCCCAAATTTAGTAATTTTATCTCTATATGTTGTAATTTTAATTTGTTTTTGACTGAGTTAACCCAAGATGATGCCTGAGTATATGGGATTCACTTGGTTCCCTATGGTCTTTAAGCCTGGGAGTCATCGGCAAAGTCTCTCTACATGGGTTGACTCTATTGAGTGCATTTTCAATTACCATGGAAAAATTTCAAAAAAACATAAAAAAAAATTCATACTCATCTTAATATTGAAATGTGATTCAACCTAGCGCTTCTTATCATTCACCTCTTGAATAAAGATTAACCCCCATATCTATTGCAATGCACAGCACATCATTAACCTTAATTGATATTGGATGAAATATGGTGATGAATTTGAACAAAGGAATGGGATTGGGATTGGAATATTCTTATGAAACTATATTGTATTAAAATATTTTTATAGGTTTGATGATTGTTCGCTATAAGGGTTTTTTTATCATTGTGTATTAAAATGTTTTTGGAAAAGGGAATTCTAATTTCATATTTTTGAGATACATTTTTCTCGGGACTTGAAAAACTCAAGTTGGGTGTGTGGTTATTCACTGAAATAGGATAATATTAATTGTTAATATTTATAATATTCATGTGATTTATTATTCATAAACACCATTTTAGTGCATTTTATACTTTGAACATTGATTCGCATTATGTTTTTAATTCCCTCTTAAAATACACTATTACATAGAACATATTTTAACACCTCATAACAAAAAAATTGTATTGATTTTATTTTCATATTTAATTTTCAGGTTTATCAATAAATAGGGAACAATTAATACTTATGGAGTAATTGAAGATTCATTTTGGAAGACCAAAAATGTTGTCCTTGAACAAACAATATTCTTGGGTGAAGTGAACTGGATAACATCTCAATAAAAAGACTGTAGTGGCCAAGATCCAAGCCCAAATATTCTCAAACGATACATAAAGATATATTACAGCATGGGGAACATTTCATAAAATAGTGACAAGAGATAATTCTGATGTTTTAAGTGAGTTCAAGGCTGCCCAAGTTGGAGATAAAATTATGGTCTAGATTCTGTGGCCCAGAAAAACAGCTCATCATTTCTATAATATCTCGCAAAAAAATTCCATATGGGATTAAATATTTCAGGAATTTAGGAGACATCACGATATCCATTTTCTTATTTTATATATCACTTTAATTCGGTCATATAGAAGGTCATTTTAATGCGTCTGTTCGGTATATGCAAGTTGAATTCCACTTCAGGTCAAGAGTGGAAAAGTCAAAGTTCCACAAGGTTTCCACCACCTTCAGCCTACCATACTCAAGTGGGATGACTTTCACTATGGGATAATAGAACCAATCCTTATGAAATTACTATTTAAGGTAGTGGTGTTGGAGTATATAATCATCTTTTATTCTTTCTTTCATTTTAATGTTATGCTGCAATTTTGTTGTCTCAAGTTTTTCTTTCACATGTAAGTTGTTCTAATTCATCTTAGTTTCTTAATAAAAGTTCTTATTTTCCTACTATTATGTAATTATAAATATAAATTTGATACATTTGGCTCATGGTGTGAACTTATTCACACCAAACCTTGTGAAATTATCACACAACGGTGGAGTGATCATTATTTCATTGTCATTTTTTACTTCTTCAATTCTTCCCTCATGAGTCTACTTCCCGCATCCATTGAAGCCATAGAATTAATGGAGGGATAAACCACTTATGGGTTGATCCAAGGGAGTAGAAAAGGTCTATATTGGATGTTACTTATCACCCCATTAATGTCTAATCACTTTTTTTGATTCATATTTTTATTTGATGATTTTAAAACTTCATCGTCCTTGTTGAATTTTAAGGCCACATACTTCAAGAGCTATGAAGAACCTTTACCTTGGATTGCTCCTAAATTTTATCCTCCAAGTGTTTAGGTTATTATTATTATGGTGTGTTGGTATTAAACTAGTATGTGATGATGTTTTTTTATCTTCTAAAATAAACTCATCTCGAATATAAGAATTTGAAACTGTTAAAAAAATTCATCCAATCCACCCCAAGTGATACCTAGGATCAACACATTATTTTAAATTGAATTCACTTAAGTCTCTTAGAGTTAACTTAAACCCATATAAAATCAACCCATGTTGGCTACTTCATATCCAAAAACAGTACATAGAATTTTTGTGTCCATAGGATTCTTCTTAGGTCTCTGAGGATTGAACAACCCAAGATAAACTAAAAGCGGCTTCTTAAACATAAAATCATGGGTAAATTTGGGAGAGACCAAATTTTGGAACCATTTCCAGGGACCTAAGTAAGTTATATTAGACACTATAATCCTTTTCTCACCACAATATCAATATTATCACCCCCATTCCCCTTATCTTTTACCCTTTCTGTTTGTGTGTGTCCTAAGAATCTCAAATCCTAGTTTTAGTCTACTCCGATGGAGTCTCTTCATCATTACCCTATCATAAAAACCTGTTGGAATCAAATTGGAAATCATTATTGGTAATCCCCTAACTTAGTGAATTTATTTTCTCAATCCTTTAATGATCACCCCAAACTCGGTGTGATGCACAATAATTTAAATCATTAATGTTTAAAGGATAAATTTCTATCCCACACAACGATGGTTGAAGAGATCAATCTTGGGGAAGTCCATGTTGTTCAACATCATACAATTTTGATTCCTAAAAAACTTATTTAACAAATTTTTAATCAAATAGAGATGATGAATTCGGAGGTTTCATCATAGATATTATAACTACAAACCCTTAAGACGGTTATGGAACCCATTTCCACTCCTGTTATCCCTTCCTCATCATTGATAGATGACTTTTTATCCCCCAAACCTCTCATGGATTTATTGAAGAACCAACCTTTGGATTTGGTATAGATGAAGAATATAAATTAACTATTTAAGGGTATTTAAATCAAGAGGAAATAGATTTTTTGGTTTCCAACAAAGAGAATTTGACATCATGGATTGAGTCTCAAAAATATAAATATATTGATTACTTTTCTAAAACACCAATCACTAAACCATTAAGAGAAATCAAAAACATTGAGTCCATACTCATTCCTAATACTAGATTTCATAATTTTGTGGTTGTATAATCTGTTCAAAAGGAACCAATCCTATTGACAAATTTTAAAAATGAAATTGAGTTTGATTCAAAGTTCTAACCATTGTTTGAAAGTGTTAGTGAACCCTAGATCAAATTAAAGGTCCTTACATCCTCTCTCAAGTTTTATTTTTTAGTGGATAATGAAAAAAATTCTATTCTAATTTTATCCTCTCTTGATACTAATAAAGATAAAATTATACTTGATTTCGTAAGAAATATTAGGAAGACATTTGGATGGATCCTTATCAATATTCATGGGATTAGCCCATTCACTAGGACCTATATAGTTTTTCTTGAGTAAATTTCAAAACCTTCTTGTAAACTCCATTATATACTCAATCAAAATCTAATTTAATTGGTGAGAATTTCTATCCGTAAAATTTTAAAACTTGGTGTTGGTTAAGTTGGGGGGTTCATGTCGATCAAATGATATTAAACAAAAGTGCTGCAGGGGTGGAAACACGTGGGTTTTATGTTTCCAATCAATGTAAATCATCTTTTTCTAAAATAGGATTAATGAATCGTTTTGATATTTAAAAAAATTAATTAATAAATAAACTCTCAATATGATAGTACTGTATATTTTTGACTTTTATTCTATTATGAGTATGGATGGGTATGAAAGGGGAGCACCATATTCATTCGTGACATGTGGTGTGATCCTTGAGTAATACCTTACCAAAAAATTTAAAAAGCATACAATGTATCATCAGTCTGTTTTTATTTTTATGTTTTTTTAGGTTAAAATAAAAATACATAAAAAAAATATATAAAAAAATTAAAAAAATTAAAGAACACGTTGTAGGTCGTGGGAAAAACCTCGTCAAAACCGGCGAAGCCGCAGGGATTCGAACCCGGGACCAAAGGGAGACCGAGGTACGCACTTTTCACTGAACTGTGGCTTATATTGCTTCTCTATTATATAATGTTTTTATATATACTTATATTTGACTTATATATATATATTATTTTCTTTTTTTTGTGATACTAGTATCGGTCTTTGGTATGATAAAATAAATACGTATGTTTTTTTGTATTTGCCTATTTTTAATTAAAAGAACCTCTTGGGGTTTCCATGGTTTCAAATTTTGTTTGTGAGTGAGAAGTAGTGGCTATTGAGGTGAAAGAGTTTTATAGGAAAATATAAACTAGAACTTCCATAGTTTTCTACCATCTTCCACTGGGAGTCTATGAGTAGCATGGAGATCAAAGGAATAAGTAGGAGTGTCATGAACTTTGACTTCAAAAACCAGGTGACTTTGTTCCATGTTTATTTATTCAAATTAATTTTAGAACACCTATCTTCTACCTCTAACCCCTCCTAAATTTTAATTTCTTCAAAAACTGGGGACAGTGTTATTTTATGTTTGGTGGGTGATAAGAAAGAAATAAAATTACTTTTGTGTACATAAAAAATATATGAAAGGAAAATTTTATTCAACCTTGAACATAATAATAAACATTGAAAACATTGAAACTGGATATCAAATAATTTATCATTCCCTTATTCTAATTTTAATCCCTGTATTATTTCATGAGCATAGATTTTGGAAAGTGTGGCTGTCCAATGAGATATTTCATCATTTATATTTTCATCCAAATAAAAAAATCAATCACAATTCATGTCCTTTCGATAGTGGGGTATTATTTTTTGTTAATGGGGTCACTCAAATAAGTAGCATAGGTTTGGTGATCATTTTAGTTTTAATATGAGTAATTAATAAAAAATAAAAAAACCTTAATTTTTCACATAGAGTAATGAAATGACCTAATGTTTGGCTTTCGTCACTTGGGGATTGTGACTCCATAGTTTATTGGCATGGAGTTAGTAATTATATCTCTAATTATGGTAATTTAAATTTTTTTGACTGATTTAACTCAAGATGATGCCTGAGTATGTGGGCTTCACTTGGTGCCCTAAGGTCTTCAAGCCTGGGAGTTATCGGCAACGTCTCACTACATGGGTTGACGCTATTAAGTGCAATTTCAATTTCCATGGAAAAATTAAAAAAAACATACGAAATAATTAATACTCATCTTAATATTGATATTTTATTCAACCTAGCGCTTCCATAATTTCCCCCTTGAATAAAGATGAACCCCTATGTCAATTGCAATTCACAACACATCATCACACTTAATTAATGTTGGATGAGATATGGTGGTGAATTTGAACAAAGAAATGGGCTTGTGATTGGAATATTCTTATGAAACTAAATTGTATTAAAATATTTTTATTGGTTTCATGATTTTTTGATATAAGGTTTTTTATGATCATTTTGAATTAAAATGTTTTTGGAAAAGGGAATTCGAATTTCAGATTTTTGAGATACATTTTGATCAGGACTAGTAAAACTCGTGTTGGGGTGTGATTATCCACCGAAATAGGATAATATTAATTGTTAATATTTATAATATTCATGTTCTTTATTATTCGTAAACACTATTTTATTGCATTTTATACATTGAACATTGACTCACATTATGTTTGTAATTCCATCTTAAAATGCACAATTACATGGCACATTTTTGAACACCTCCTAAAACAAGAAATGGTATTGATTTTATTTTCATTTTTAATTTTCATTTTTCTCATTAAATAGGGATAAATTCATACTTTTTTAGTACTTGAAGATTCATTTTTTAAGACCAACAAAGTTGGCCTTCAACAAACAACATTCTAGGTGAAGTGAACTGGACAGAAGCCCAATGAAGAGACTGTATTAGCCAGAATACAATCCCAATGATTCTCAAAATTTAAATGACGATAGAGGAAATTTGGGATAACATTTAATATAATAGTGAAAAGAGATCATTCAAATTTTTAAGTGATTTCTAGGTTGCCCAAGTTGGAAATAAAAGTTTGGGCCAGATTCTGTGGTCCAAAAGAAAAGTTCACCATTTCAATAATATCATGAAACAGAATTCAATTTGCGATGAATGTTTATAGGTGGTTTAGAGAAATATGGACCAAAATTTTCTTCTTATATGGCCCAATATAATTCGTCAATCTAGAATGTCATTTTGACACATCTTTTCGGTGGATGCAAGCTGGATTCAACTTCAGGTCAAGAGTGGAAGAGTCTAAGTTCCACAAGATTTCCACCACCATAAGCCTACCATACTCAAGTGGGATGAAATTCACTATTTTAGGATCTACCCAAGCCTCTTGAAATTCCTATTTAAGGCAGGGGTGTTGGAAGATTTAATCATCTTTGATGCTTTCTTTCATTGTAATGTTATGCTGCAATTTTGTTGACTCAAGTTTGTCTTTCACGTGGAAATTATTCTAATTAATCTTAGTTTCTTAATAAAAGTACTTCTTCTCCTCTTATTCTATTCTTATTAATATCACGTTCATATTTTTGTCTCATGGTATGAATTTATTCACACCAAACCTTGTGAAATTATCACACAACGGTGGAATGATCGTTATTTCATTGTCTTTTTTTTACTTCTTCAATTCTTCCCTCTAGAGTCTACTTTATGTTTCCATTGAAACAATATCATTAATAATGGGCTAAACCGCTTATGGTTGATCCAATAGATTAAAAATGGGATGGATTGTATTTTATTTATCACCCCAATAATGTCTAATCACTTCTTTTAATTGATATTTTTTATTGATGATTTTAAAACATCTTCATCCGTGTTGAATTTTAAGGCCGCATTCTTAAAGAGATAATACGAACCTCTATCTTAGGGTACTCATAAATTTGATCCTCCTAGTGTATATTTAATTAGTATTATGGTGTGTTGGTATTAAATCAGTAATTGATGAAGTTGTTTTATCTTCTTGAATAAACCCATCTTGAATATAAGAAATTGAAACCGTTAAAAAATAATTTCATCCAGTCCAACCAATTTGATAACCTAGGATCAACTCATTCTTTTAAATTGAATTCACTTAATTCTCATAGAGTTCACTTAAACCCATATAAAATCAACCCATGTTGGCCACTTCATAGCGAAAAATATTCCATAGAATGAACGTGTCTATACGTTTCTTCTTAGGTCTCTATGGATTCGACAATCCAAGCTAAACTACAAGTGACCGCTTAAACCTAAAATGTAGTATTTTTCACAGTATACCAAAAAATTAAACTTCCCATAAAAATACCAAAATATCACCCTAAGCTAATTTTTACATTATGAATTCAAAAATGTAGTTTATTTTGGAAAACAAATTATATAAGTGTCAAATTTTAGTTCTAAAATCAGTGCCCCATTAAAAGGTTGTAAAACTTAGTCTTACATGTAACACAAGCTAATACATTATTGTGGGTGGTGTAAGCTTAACATTGTGTTGTGTATAAAATAATCTAGAAAGAAAATTAAATTTATTCTAAGAGGAAAATATTGTAAATAATTAGGGTGTTAAATTAATTGGATCATATTATAATATTAAATATTCAATATAATTTCATATATATCATAAATATTTATTAAATTTTTATATTTTTTACTTTTATTTAAAGCTTTACTGAAAAACTAATCACAATGCTTTCAGAGGTGGTAGTATGTCGTACACATGAGCAATGTTATATTATTTCCTATGGAATGGAAATTAAGAAGGTACAAGTGATATTAAAAAACATGAAGTATAATTATATCATAAATATTATATATAATCATCATGATCATCATTATATTAATCCATGAGAAGCCATGAAGGAAAAAAAATTATATCGGTTCATGAGGCTGTTGTTCGTCATACACACAATCTACAGTTTCTTTTACCATTTTAGGGGATAGGAGATGTTTTTAGGTCATGATGTTATCATAAAAACATCTATGTATATATAAAATTATAAGGTTATTGTATCAATATGTTTTAATAATATTTTAAGGATACAGAGGCATAGATAAAATAAAATGATCAACTAAGGACGTAACATCTTTTCAAACAAATTCTTTTCGTTCACACCAAAATCATTCTTAGGTTGTATTATTATCCACTGAAATAGGCTGACTGACTGAAAATTAAATTTTTATTATGCAAACACTTTTAAGGAAAAAGTGAGAAACCAAACATGACTTCATTACCACACAACTACATCAGACCTCCACATCACCGCCTCACCATGTCATCACTTCATCACATACAAAAAACAAAATCAAGGCCAAGAAACCATGAACCAAGGCACAAACATCAGACAAGCAGACCAAATCACCACCTCACCATGTCATCACTTCATCACATACAAAAAACAAAATCAAGGCCAAGAAACCATGAACCAAGGCACAAACATCAGACAAGCAGACCAATCCTCAGAGCCAACCTCCTCAAACGTCCAGTGCAACCATTGACACCAGCCCAAATCCTCCCATCAGCAAACTCCAGACGGAGTTCGCCCAACCAACCAGCAACGTGAGATGAACCTGAATCCATCCACAAAAGGAAGTTGAAGAAACCAGAATAAAGATCAGGCTGCCCTGATGTCGCACCCTGCTCCGCATACAACTCGGTCGTTCCTCCTTCACCCTTAACCACAAAAACTCATTCATCTTCAACCAATTATCATGATCACCCAGCATTTCCCGTGATCAAATCATACACCGTTGTTGAAACTTACCAATGCCACTTTGAAGAAAACGTTATTGCAAAGACTCTGGCCACACACTGCCAAGCCAGAGCACAGAACCCGTCGCCGCCCTCCAAACCGAACGCAGAAACCACAACAAACCTCCCAGAAAACGCCTCAACGGCACAGAACACCGGGGTAGAAAACCAAAACCGCACCAGATCTGGATGAAGCGCAGATCTGGAATCACCGCTCAGGAATGTCGTTGGCAGATCCGAGCCGGGATCCTCCCCAACTGACGCCAGCAGAACCGTCACCGTCGCAGAGCGTCGAAGCCGACCCAACCCGAGACAAAACCAAAGCGAAGCCGCCTGAGAGCGCCGAAGCACGAAGCCAACCGCGAGGCCACCGCTGAGAGACGCCGACGTCCGAATCTGACCACCGGATGCCAAATCCGCCGACGAGAAGGCCAAGGCCAACGCGAAGAACCCGACACCCGAAGTCAACCACAGAAATCTGAAGCGTCCGCATAGAGAACAACGCCTGAAGTCGACCGAGACCGAGACCGAGACCGAGACCGAGAGGGGGAGAAGGCCACCACACGCCGGATCTCACCGAGAATCACACCAAGGAGATGAATCGCAGCCTACCCTGCGCCGAAATGAAGGAGGCGCCGAAATGAAGGAGGCGGCGACGGGAAACCCTACCTCAAGCGGTGCCCCTTACGGGCTCATCCCATCCAAAAAACCTGAAGTTATGGATCTTAATCCACTGAAATAGGCTAATATTCATTATTAATATTTATAATATTCATGTTATTTATTATTCATAAACACCATTTTGGTGGATTAAATAATTTGAACATTGAATTACATTATGTTTAAAATTACCTCTTAAAATGCATTATTACATGGCACATATTTTAACACCACCTAAAATAAAAAATATTCTTTATTTTATTTTCATATTTAATTTTTAGGATTCTCATTACATAGGGAACAATTCATACTTTTGTAGTACTTGAAGATTCATTTTGGAATACCAACATAGTTGACCTTGAACAATCAACATTCTGGGTGAAGTGAATTGGACAATATCCCAATGAAGTTACTGTCGAGGCCAGGATCCAAGTCCAATGATTCTAAAACTTTATCTGAAGATATACTACATCATGGGGAACACCATAATAATTCTTAGTTTTTTTGTTATTCCAATACAAGGCTTCTAGAATTATTGTATGGAATTAAGGAAGTGATTTGGGAAGGTATTGGTGGAAAAATGGGGGTTTGAAGTGTGCAAAGGAGAGGAGAGTGGTTCCTTATATAAGTGGGATAGAGGAAAAACATGGAATTTTTTAAAGTAATTAATTCCTCACACATCTTTATCTAAAAAAAAGATCCAAAATAGATAGATTTTAAAACTTATAAGTGATAAGATCTAACTATAAACATACAATAATAATTATACATGCTTTGGTTCACTTTTAACCCTTATCATTATATTTTAACCCTTAGTAATCTTGTTTTGGCCTTAACCATGGTGAATAAATTTTACTATTTTCAAAATTCATTATGATAAAAAATCATGTCAAACTTAATAAAAATCAGTATTTTTCACTATTCATCAAAAAACAAAACTTTTCAAAAAAATATCACAAATTTTCCCTAATTTTTTTTAATATTATGATTTTGAAATTTAATTTAATTTTTTAAAATATAGTTCTTAAAATTGGTAAAAATTAATTTTAAATTATGTGTGCATACTGCGACTAAACGAACGTTTAGCAAAATACAGTTTTTTATAAAATATTCCTTTTATTTTAATGATACTTACTTTATTTCCAATAAATAGATAATCGTCAAATTTATTTTATTATTTGTAACCAACATAATTTTCTTAATAAATTTTTTCTTATTCATACCCACAATTTTAACTACTATGTTATTATAATTCATCTAAAAACAAGGTTGTGTATTCCACAAGCTATCAAAGAGAATGAATTTATTTAAAAATAAATATATCGTAAAGTCTCGGGGGGTAAAATTATCTTATAATATTGGTGTTTCAAATCATGTATGTAATCAAACTAGATGTTACTATTTTAAAATGCTTAAGAGTCAGAATAATTAGTAGGAAAAAGGTAATCTTGCTGAGAATGACAAGGTACATATGGAATAGATTTTGTTCACTTACAAGGGGAAAGAAAATTATTCTCTAAATTTTTCCTCTATTGGGGGTATAGTGAGAATAGAAATGATTTTTCTAGTATCACATAGTGATACCTATGAGTTTTTTTCCTTTTTTATTCTCCCTTTTTTATGCTCTAAAATTTTCATAAACTATTAAAGAGAATGGATTAGCAAGTGAAGTCTTGATTTTTGTTCGGGATGCTCTCTATTGGGTTTTCAACCTGACAATCCTTTTTGGATCTTTTGATTTTTAGTTTAAGTTCATGAATTTTGGGCCATGAAGGGGTAATATACAAAGTCATATAACTTTAACCAAATGTTACTGATGTTTAAGGTTACACAAATTGGACCAAAAGGGGGGTACATCCTAAATAGAAAGGTAAAGGTAGGACCCGATGTGAATGATGAACCCATTACTAATATAGATTATCAAGCATTATACAACAAAAATTTCGACATAATAGTGCATAGAATTAATGTTTTTGGATAGGTATAGGATAAGAAATCTCTATATCACCATCAAAATAAGAATCAAGCCATATGTAGTTCTTGTAATGAAAAGTTATCCTTCATAGATCTCACTAATATGTAGGGGAAGGGGAATTTTTTTTCTAAGCATATGTCCATAAACTAAAGAACATGGTTTAGAATCTCTTTTTTAGTTTTGGATCATACATAGGATTTCGGGTATTGATACTCTAATGCATAAATTCTTTTTGTTCCAAAGAGTTATTCAAAGATCAATTTCTCATATAAGGAACAAATAGAGCATAGGAAATGGAACACCTTGAGCCATTTAAATTCATAAAATATGGAGTTATTCCTCATATATCAATATCATGTAGTGAGTATAGTGACCAAGTGGTTCAATTTCATATGGTAAAGATGTGGGTGTTGTTTATTTTATAGTCATATTGCCAGGATTGAAAAAATGTAGTTTAATGTCATGAGGCCCGAAATAGGTTTTCTATCTTTAAATAAAATTCATCTTATTCATGTTAGTTAGAGTGACATTTCATTTCCTCTAAGCTCACATGAGTCATGGTCAGCATGAGTAAATAATAAAAAACTTGGAATTTCATTTGAACCACATGAGAGTGCATGATAGGATATGTTTGGGGAATTTTCATTTTAACGCTAGAAAATAACTCTACATGGATTTAGATCTCAGTAAGGACATGTTTGGAAGTGATTAAAATAATTTAATAATGGGGAAATGTTTTTTGTAGTTTTGGTAGACCATGATATTATTATTTATGGGTATATAAACAATTATTGAATCCATAATAAAGGAAAAGGGACCCTTATGTAGATCGATCTATTAAATAGGGGAGGGGAATTTTTCATGTTGCATCCTGTTATAGGATTGGAATAAAGAGAATATTTATAAATAGTACTAAATAAATAAAACCTTAGTGTCTTATGAATAGGAGTATTCAACCCCACTATTTATTTACATATATGGATTATATACCAAGTATATTTAAATAGATCTAGCTCTCATGTAAATAATGGTTCACATAGAATGAACCATGATTCATTCTGTTTAGTGTCATGATACGAGATCTCATTTATTATATAGTTTAGGGTATTTTGATGGGGACCTTTATCCTGAGGTAGTTTTATGTATCAAAAATTAATTTCATATAGTTTAAAATAATTTTACTAGGATATTAGACACATAATTTTACATCATGTTTTGGTAAGGACTTATGATGGATTTAGTTTATGGTTTCATATATTTGACCAATGGTTGTAACTTTTAATGTGATACATCTATGACTATTATGGAAACTTCAATTTAGGTTCACACAAAAAAACTATGAGCTGAGATTTAAGGTCATACAGTTTGGACCACAATGAGATGAGATTGTTTTCTAAGGAAAAAAAACCTGACATGACTAAAGGGTCCTAGGTGGATCTAATTCTTGCATAAGAAACCTCACTAATTGGGGAGAAGTTATAGACTATGATTGAGACAATAGGTCCATGCATCGCTATTTATCCTGTGAATGGGAATCAAGTCACATGTAGTTCTAAAAAGTGAAATTTAGGAGGGGACTGGCACCAGGAGTGGGAGCCCTCTTAGTAGAGGGTCATAATGACACCCAATTTTATGATATATGAGAAGGATTTTGGACATGTTGTTTAATATCTTGTAGTTAGGAATAGGTAAAATGATGTAAATATTTTGAAAATAATATTTATAGAAACCATGATTAATTAGAGGTGTTTCCATTGGGGGACACTCTCATCCCTATATAAGATTATGGATAAATGACCCTATACTAGGGGCTATTACACAGATGTTAATCATAATTATAGAATGTGGGCCTCATAGAATATACCATTCTATGGAGGTTATAGTTATGAAAGGTGGACCAATGTATTACATAGTTTATGCTTACCTGACATGGAGGCTCCTTAATAAAAGCTTTAGAGTATGATGTCATAAAACACATAAAGGTTTATAATCCCATTGAAAATGGGAAATAGATAAAGTAAATCTATCTTTACTTGTCAAAGTTTGATATTGTAGACTATCAAGAGTAGAATAATGATTTGGACTAGCAGAAAAAGAATACCATGCATTGTCGATAGAGATTAATGGGAGAAGTTTTCCCATTACCACACTCAATCCATTGATAGAACATGTGGTTTAGGTGAACCTTCTTCCAGCACCAAATCATCTTCTACGGTTTAATTATTAGTCTTAGTGGAAAATTATAATATTCACCATCTTATCTCAAAGGGGTCTGTTCAGATCAATCTTTCCATGCCACCAATTTTTCTGTGAAATAGAGAACCAAGAGGATTAATCAACAAAAGGTTTTTTTATTCATATATCAAAAGATATGATGTTTGTTGAGTGTATAAAGGGGTACTCAAATGGTTTTGGAAAATTACATGGTTATACCATCACTTGATAAATAGGAAATTAGGGTATGAGGAATAACCTTGACTGAAGTAAGATTAATTTATCCCAAATAGAGAAAAGATCTGGAACTCAATATGTAATGGGGGATTCTCGGTTACTGATTAAGATCATTTTTGAGGGATCTCTTTAACAAGTTTATGGCCATGTGGGATGGACTATTCACCATATAGTTTAGCATCATGTGATGAGGATGAATAGTTGTCCATGTAGTTTTAAAAATTACGACAAGGCCATTGAGAACATATTTTAAGATCATACAATGAGTAAAATAAATCATTTAGTTTAAGATCTTGAGATAAATAATTTTTATGAAAATTTAATGTCAATTGACCAGGATGAGTTCTGGGCAGTTTGAAGTCATGAAACTCATACTATAGTGTCATGCAATTTCGGGTCATATGACTAGGACCCTGGTGACTTGTTGTTTAGGGTCACATAACTAGGAACTTGGTGAGGGTGAGATGGATTAACCAGCTAATAAAAACAAAATCAACATTAATGAGGTTCTAAGGGTGTAAATATATTGAATACAGTGACACCTATGGGGTTACAATTCCAGGTGGGATTAAGAAAAGGGGCCAGTAATGACCACATATCCAATTAAATGGGAATGATTCCATATGTAGTTCAAAAATATGGTTTAGTAGATGAGATATACTAAAAAATAAGGTCCCCTCTGGTGATGTCCAAATTATGATACTGTTTTTTATCATACCGTTAGAATTTTTACCATGTAGTTTAATGTATTTCATTATGGATGTTGTGTTATGTAGTTTATAGTCATGTGTTCATTACCTTGGGTTTATTTTTTTTGGGGACATACGATTAGAAAAAATTGTTTCATAACTCATTATATAAGGTGATATTATGGTGGCGTGAGAATAATTCACAAACATGTGCCTTGATTCTTAGCATTCTCTGATTCTATCAGACCATCGTAAAGTTTATTTTGAATGTAATCATTTAAGATAAAGCATTATTCAATTATATGTTTCGCAATTTGGTGGTAGGGACAATAATTAGGATTATATTTCATGGTTTTTTCCTTGGGTATCCAGATCCTTGAAATCTAGAGAATTTCATTCTTTAATGTGTTTCTGAATAATGTGGGAACATGCACATGCTTAAGGAAATAAACCTTATTTTATATGTCATCAAGGGATGTATGAAACTGATGATTTGAAACACTTTGTGTTTTTTATCAATATTTCTATGTGTTTGAAGTAGAAACAAGGGTTTCATTGGCTGTAATATCCCCACCTTTATCTGCTTTAGAAGCCAATCATTGATAATAAATCACCTCTTGATTTTATGTCCTAATAATCGATAGTCGGGAAAATGTATTGGATTATCTCTTAATTTTTCCTCTTAAAGTCACTTAATACCTGGGAGCTTGAAAAAATAATTTTCTATGGAATAGTAAAATTACTCAAGGACTTACTTTGGTTGGAAGTAATATAGCTTCATTTTCGTGTTATCAAGAGATGGATGACAACACAGCTTCCCTATACAATTACATATTCCACTATTAATGTGGTCACATGGCTCAATTACAGATATGAGATTTAGTTCCCTATTCTTAATCATTTATAGGTTATAAGTTTAATTATTGGATGTCTTGAATGCTAATGATGTCTCCCATACATAAGGGAACTCTAAATCAACTATAATCGTTAAGGAAACTACTGTGTCTGAGAAATGTTTGAAATACCCATGATGAATAGGTGAGAAATATGAAAATACCCCCAGTTTCATGATTTTAGGGAATTTAAAATATAAACATTCCACCACCTATATTGTTTAGGGTGAGGTGGAATGAGGTTTATAATTCACATGATGAGGGGTGGATATTTTTAAAATACACACAGCCCAATGGGATGGAGTACTTCGCTGCAAGGAGGACCTCTATAAGAGGATATCAATATCACATGAAGAATATTTATAATTACGTCATGGAAATCCTCATTTTATTAAATAAATAGAAATATATGTTCTTTGGTATAGATGTAGATATCACCATCAAAGGTACACCAGGTAGAAGAATCATGAACACCCCTTCCTTTATCAATGGTAGAATGGGTGGATCATAATTAGAGTCTCAACATAGGACTAGGAGATTAGATCTTCTATTGTCATTGGTCATTCTATCCATTAACCTTATACTATTAATCGTGAACATGTTAAATAAATCATTCTATATAGGTTGTAAGTCTACCACCAAGCCATTCTTCACCAATGCACAGAGATGAGGGAAATAAAACATGTTTGCGATCATAAAATTTAATGAATGTATAATCATCCTTATCATGAGTGTTCTCAAAAAAACTATATAGAAACTCTTTAGACATAGTTGATACTATATTTAAAGATACATAGTTGAACTGGTTCTCTTCTTTAGTGGAATATCTTGTTTGGTGGTTTGGTTCCCATTTTCTCAATTTTTGGGACAACACCCATAATAAAACTATTTCATGAAAAGATGATTATTTGGTTCAATGAATAACATCCTCTATTCATTGAGTTATAGTTACAAACTCTAGAAAACCATAGGGTTACATCAAAGGAATAAGAATATTTGACAACTTTTCGTGTCTGTTTTACACAAATATATCAAGTAACTATTCTTGGGGAAGTTTTTTATATATGTAATATGTCATACCATTCCATCTTTCAGTAAAATTCATGAATATTTTATTTTCTCACTACATTCAATTAGAAATTTCAAGTATTGTCACTCTCCTCAGTATAGAGATGAATTGGAAGTAGAATTTCTGGAAGTGATCTTCCCAACATAAGATATACCTGACTATAAGGTTATTATACCAAGAAAATGTAGGGCCTTCCATGCACAAAGCATCTGATCATGGAATCCTCTTGATATTCTAGGGTTCCCAAAATTAGGCCTCAATGAGAAGAGATATGGGAGAGATGATGTCATGGATCTCTCATGCCATTAAATGTAGATAAGTTTGGGTTCCTAAAGTTGGTAGTTGGTGGAGTTAAATACACCCACTTAGGATATATCTTACCCTCTTGTTTTACTAGTGCACATCGTCCTTCAATAGAATCTATCCAGGAAATAGGGGGATCTAGAAATTCTTAAAATATCTCGATCTGAGTAAACCTATGATGACTTTTTCAAATTGGTAGATGATGCTTTCACACTGGTGGGAAACTTAGTATTCAATCAGTACTATAGAATAATGGTTTGATTGATGTGATATAAGTTTGGTAAGGTAACTCTAACATTATATTATGGGTCAAGTAACCTTCCCACATTTAAGAGGCTTAGTGGGAAAAAGAATTTCATCTTCCATATAATGACCATACAAAAACAGATTTTACTCCCCTAAGAAATTCACTATTGATCTACTCAAGCTCTACAATTCTATATTTGAGGTGAGAAATCTCCTATTCAACTAAGATGATTCTACCATGGTTAGGTGATGGGTGGGTAGTGAATGTGACCATAGATATCTCATTAATGATAATATCAAGGTATGTATCTTCATCTATTATAGTAGTGTGAAATTCACTAATGTGAAACATGTGGAAGTGAACATATATGACTTTAGAAGAGTAATATTTGTCATCTGGGTTGATTTTTACCCAATAGATGATTCTACAGATTAATTCAAGGTTAAAAATTATTAAAATTCCCCAAGACTCTAGGCTAGGGTTTTCCCTGGGATTCTACTATCATATAGGTTGGATGGGTAGATGCTTCAATCTCTTGGATAGTGGTAATTAAGAATCTTTCTTGTGGTACTAGCAGGATGTACTGATAAGAGTCAAGGGTGTTGGTAGTAGTGTGGTTTGGACCTGGGTAGAAGTTGTAGTGGTTGGATTACCCCAAAGGGATCTCCTTCAAGATTCCAGATTTTGGGTGGCAGAGATAGGAATAGTTTCATTAACATTCTCTTGTAGAATTGGATTTTTATGTTAGTGATGATGACCATGGTAGATAGGGTCCCTCATGGGAAGCTCCGGGGTGGTTTCCATTATGTGGTGGATTTCATCCTCCACCCCCATGAGATATGGAAGGAATGGGTTACTAAACTCCAAGGATAGGATCCCAAAATTATTGGATGTGGAGATGTCACTTGTTTCTTCACATCCCATTGTTAATAAGATAATATATGGGACTTCATCCTCTGGATACATTCATAAGATTCATCTGTCATAGGTATAAAACCATTTTAATGATACCACTACACTAGGGTGTTCAACATATAGCTCAATATGTGACACATTGATGATAGTTTTAGTCTATATGCTATGAGGTTGTGGTCTTCATGGAATTTGAGGCATATATTTGGCATGTCTATTCGTTATGTGTGGGTGTCCTGTAAGTGTTTCCAACTTTTATGATTATCATGGTATACATTGGTGAATTAAGATATTTCATTTGGATTTTATTATTAAATTTAATGGGAGTAAACATAAAAAATACACTCATTAATGCAACATCATATATAAGAGTGTAGGTTTGATTGATCACCTTCACAATTAAACAATGGTAACACGGTCCTTTTTTCACATGTAAGAGTCTTAAAACTACTAAAATATTTACATAAAGTTCACCATTTTTGTTTCTAATGGGTTATCTAAATTATTTAACACCCAGACACATTTTGAGTAAATGTGAACCAGCTTTCTAAAGGCAGGTGGTCAATAGGAATTTTCCAGAAACATCTAATACAATTCATTGGTCAAGAAGATGGGAGATCAAGCTTACCACACCATTTTTACGAGGATTATTTCCTACTCTAATACTCTTTTATAAATTTAATACATATTAATTAATCCTTCCAAAAACCTAGTTTAGGCCTACTTACACCTATGAAATGATCAAATCAATACCGTGTATATGGTGTAAACCTTTATATATATTAGATATTCCCTATATTTCTCTTATAAATTAATTATGATTTGGTATACATCCAACTAGTTGGGATCTATGTAGTTTTTTTCATCCAAGGGGGTGGTTTGTGTTTTGAAGTTTGGATTGAACCTCAAAGAGGCATCCAACATATCCTACGAAATCATGAATCAAAACCCATGTAATTTGATTGACTGGTTAGGGATCACACCTCAATAAGAAATAATGGAGGCACCTTAATAATGTTGAGGGAATTATCATCATAGATATGTAGGCCCATGTGAGTCATTCTCAATGCGAGAAACAAGAGACAATAGAATATAAATCAAATCACATAATAGTGTGCCCTTATATTTGAATTAGTTCCTTACACATATTTTTTCATCGGATACCTTAAATAGTAGTTTGGTTATGTTAGATTATTCTTTAGGAATCCATTAGAAGTATCTAAATGAAATGGTTTCTTAAGAATTCATGAAGTGTATCTTGACTAAAGTAAATTGAGGTTTTTATTCGGGCCTCCACCTAGGAGGATACCCTTGTGTCCGGAACCATGTAGGGTATCTTTACTCAAGTTTATTTGAAGGTTTGTTTGGGGATTACATGTAACGACCTAGGTATATATAGAATAATAATTTTTATATCTATTAATATTTATGAATAAGATATTAATTTTATGTTAAATATGATGCATTTTTCGATATCATACTCAACACGCAACAACGGTTTTCTCTGAAATCTTACGTTGCACACAACATTGAGTTATATTGAAAATTAATACAATAATATTATTATTTTAAATGGTAGTTAATTACTAGACGTTATAATATATGCAATGAATAAAACTAACTAAAATATGATTATACAAGTTTGTTAAATGTTTTTACATTTATACACTAAATTTTAGAGGCTGAAAATGAGAATGAATCCAATTTTAAGCATAAAATACTCTAATATTTTTAAAAGGTCCTTTTACCATCTTTTGAAGGAGAAACATTTCTAAATCCAGTTTTTATCACTTTTATATGTTCTAGTTTACAAAAATAAACTTCTTATATAAAATAAGGACATCAAAATTTATTTTGGATAATGTTTTGGTCATTTTCTGATAAAGTTCATTTTTTAATAAATAGTGAAAAATACTGCATTTTAATTCAAATCTGCTTTTCTGGCCAATTTATTTATATATTTAGATTATCTTTTGTTTAAGAGTAATTGGATTTTTTTTAATCATTTAATACAATTTTGATTATTGGAAAAAATTTCACTTTTAAATTGGATATAAACACATGTCAATTTTATGATAGTTTTTACTTCTTAAAAACCTGCTTTCTTGTTTTGACAATTGGAATTCATTTTAAATTAATTTCTGAAAATTATCTATTTTGAATTTGGAAAAATAGATTCCATATTTTAAATCATAAGTTCTGAATTTTTTAAATAATTACCTTTTATTTTTTGACATTATGAATAATAACTTTAGTAATTATTTTTATTTACCATGGTTAAAAGGTAAATCTGGTAAATAAGGGTTACAAAATAATATCATAATAATATTAAACTACACTAACACATGTCCTAATACTATTTTATAAGATATATCCAACCTTGTTCATACTTGGGGAGAATTTAGGACCCCATGGAGCTACCTGGGTGTGATAATGACGTGTTATAAGAATTAATTTAAAGTAAAGTGAAATATAACATAAACATGTATCTTTTACTAAAATAATACTAATATAGGGTTTTATAACTGATATATTTGAATTTAAATTTTAATTATAAATATAAAAATATTTCCTACATCATGTTATTTTATTTATAAATTTTATGCATTAAATAAATTTATTTATTTATGACACAATGAAGATGCAATGATTACCTTATTAATGAATGATTCAAATAAATGAAATTATAAACATTAAAATAAATGTAATTTGAATATTTTGATTCAATAAAAGAATTCTTTGGATGATATTTACATATTATATTTTATTTAATTCCGTTTTTTCAAATGAATCAAGTTTTTATGGCTTTAACAAAAATAAATTACTAAATAGTGTAAAAATCGGCATAAATGAGTTTTTAAAACAAATACAATCTTATTAAATGATATATTAGTCCTAAAAATCTAATATTCATCCAACTGAATTATATAATGTTTCAAATTTTCTTAATGATCCACTTGTGGTTCTCTTGTAATTTTATAGTAACTATAGTAATGATATATTATGAAAATAAAAGAAGACATGGTAAGAGTTAATGTTTCTTGCTAAGGGTTAAAGGTAAAAGATAAGGTTAATTTTGTGACCTAAACTTGTCTAAAACCTATTGGTTGAGATTATTTCGACCCATTAATATTATCCTAGAAATATTTCACTTTTTAACAATTATAATTCGAATAAAAATTTACAATAAAATAATATTTCAAGACTTTACTAAAGTGCCCCTCCTCCATATTATAAAAGGCCACCACCTATACCCACTTACTCACAACTCTCAATCCCCTTGTCTTGTCCAAATTATTCTCAAAAAATCTCGAAAAATCCCTCCTTTACTCCTATAATCCTCAAATTGGGCATAAGGAAATTCAAGAAAGATTTTGGCTCCAATCAAAAGAAGTTACCCGATTTTGAGGTAATGTCTTCTCTCAAGTTCTTTTCCGTTATTTTCCTTCTCCACTCCCTATGTTCTTCTTATTATTTCATGACATAACAAATCTAGTATCCTCAATATAATAGTATTTTTTTATGATAATTATTTTAACTACACTTACACATACATCCATCTAATGGATACGAATATACTGTTTTTCTGTACGGCGAACTACTACCTCACGAAACGATGATTGTTCAATTTTCTCCTACCACCTCTCATGGTGTCCATTATTATATAAATATATTTATATTTTCTATATAATTTTTTAATTTTTATTTACAACAAACCTATATGCTTTCCATGATGTGTAAATACGGTAATTTCATTTGAGGAAGTATGGACTACCACCCCATCAAAGTGATATGACTCATTCATGCCACACATGGAACATATAAAGGATTATATTAATGAAATTATGTAAAATATATAACATATAAATTATACTATAATTATAACATGCCTAGGTATCATTTAGTTTTCAATCCTTTAATATGACAAAAAAATTAAAGTAGCGTTCGTGCGTACGTACGGCCTACCGTCTCCATGAACGGTGCATTTTATTTATTATATCCAAATGTTATGGACTATTATAAATAAATATATACTGGATAAATATGATATTTAAATAATGAATAATATTCTATTGATGAGGTACTTTTGACCACATGGATAATTTACATCAAATAAGTTTATTTTCAACTCAAGTACCAAATATCGACAAAACGAATATTATGAACTTAAACAATTATGTAATTTTTATAACATGATAATAAGTAATATAAAATGAATAAAAACATGAAAATGTTTTTTAATAAACTATAAATTAACTTAAATTTATTATTCATGAAGAACAGGGAACATTCGTGATTATTTGGACCCAAGGTAAGGGAACTTCTTAACCCAATTTCCATTCGTTGGGTTAATCTTATACTTCTTGAATATGTTTTAATATGATTATATGAGAAATAAATTTTGATATCCTATATTGTATTTATAACTTATTTGTGTGTATATATAGTTAATACACATAATAAATCTATGTAATTAACAAAATGATCTTTTATGGGAAATCATAATTCAATAACTTTTCATTGAGTTAAATATTTGTGTCATTTGTTTTTTTTCAAGAATATGTGTGAATGAAATATGAATATTTTACAATTAATATCCACTTTTATTGAGTGTATTTATATTTTTCACACATAATTATGAAATTGATTTATCCTTAATATAATTATATGATCTTTGTAATGGATTTCGTCTCAATTTACAAACCATTGATACTTATTTATTATTATGCAATAATTCACTTTTATGGTTTATTTACTTCCCTTTCACATATTATATCATTAATCTATTTATTATAATGATATTACGATATTTTATTTAATTTTTTTATTTAATTATTTTTATTCCTGTATTTTCTCAAGTGGTAATAGAGTTTTTAACTAAAATATCATTTTAATTGCTTTGAGGATATATTCTTCTAAATCTTTCTCATTAATGTATTTGTTTTCGAAATGGTTTTAAGGATTTATTTATATGGACATTAAATATTTAACATGTTAATTATTTTAAAATAATAAAAGTGGAATGGGGGTCTTTTATTAAAAAATATTCTTTTTAAATATTTTAAATTTGTTTTTTTAAATTGGATTTATAATGTCAATATCTTGAAATGATATCTTGTGAATGAAAATGTGGAAATTTTATTTTTCCTTTAATATGGTTTTATGTTTTATGGTTATGCTATGGTTCTTGGTCATTGATTATGTATACAGGTGGTTCCGTGATAAATTAAGGGTGGGTGAGCCTGTGATAGCTCTCTAATGCGTTGGGTAATGTGATAGAGGTAAACATTGAGGTTTTTTCTAAGAGATTTAGGGAATATATTGTGATGGGTATTCCAAACATAACCATGAATTTTACTCCCTATGTGGATGTGAAAGCTACAATGTAAGTACGTTATGGATGCCGCATTTTACCTTTATAATTTTTGATTTCTATACATTATTCAAAAAACATATGATTTCATGAGTTATATTAGAGAGCTTATGTTTTATGATTAAAAAGTATGATTTTATTGATTTGTATGTATTCAGGGACTAATGTTCCCTTTCCTTATTTTATAACCCTTACTGAACTTAACATGATCATCTCATGTTTTTGAAATGTTTTTCACAGGGTAAAAGGAAGGGTAAGATAAAGGAAAATTTAAATAAGATTTGTATCAAAAAAAGAATTCTTGTTTTTTAAGTAATTTTATTGTTTTGAAAAAATTGGTAGACTATAAATGTCTTATTTGTAATATTTGATATGTAGTGTAATAGTTATGGCCAGATTCTATGAAAAAATAAACTTGAAAAGATCCTTTATTTGAATTAAAGTCAAATTCTTAAATTAATTCAACATTATGTAATGTTTAAGGTCGGGGCCTTATAGTTGGTATCAAAGGAAAGGTTTAAACAACTTTAGGGATTAGGATTTGTGGATAACCACATTCTAAGTCTCTATGTATATTATTTCAGTTAAATCCTTGTTTTATTACTTTTTTAGATCAAGGAAATTCATTTATAAATGGATGGAGGAGGATCCCAAACAACATTATTATCTCTTCCTGATGACATGCTTGCAATCATTATTCAAAAATCACATTTAGATGATTGTGAAACTTTTTATAGAATACAACTCAATTTCAAATAGTCATTTGGGATATCAAAAACCACCACTATACCTCGATATTATCGTGGATCCTGGTATGTATTTAATCAAATCCTATTTTCTCGATATTCTCATATTTTCAAGAAAGCTAAATATTATAAATTCATTTTCAAATATATTACCTTATCACAATATTTTTGAAGCATGTTATGATTTTAAAAAAGGTGTTGAATTTGGAGACCCTTGTGCAACTTATTTATATTTTCTTTTAAAATATAGTCTTTCAGCACATAATTATGGTATTTTAAAAGTACCATTTGTTGAAAGTTTCATCTAAAACTTGGTATGACTATTTTATACAAATCAGTTTTATCAAATGCTTTGAAATTAAATTCCATACATTATTATTTTATGAAACTATTTTTCTATGAACACCCATAGGACCCAAGTTGTACAAGGTGTATTTGAAAAAAAATTGTTTTGAAGGATCTTTAAATCATTGTTTCAATGCATGGACCTTCTATCTATGTCAACAAGGTGATAATGAAACCAGGTGGACACCATGATCATGGTGCGATGTTCTTCCTTTGGGAATTGTTTTATTTTATCATATAGAGGTTGAAAAAATCATTATAGAAAAGACTTCACGAATTTAGATGTTGTGGTTATCATGATTTGGGTTGAAATGAGAGGTATAAGACAACCATTGTAGTTAAAACATGTTAGGATTATTTTTGGGATTTATGAAAGGGACAACCCACAAGATGGGTGATAACCTGTCACATTCAGAAAGGCCATAGGAATTGAAGTATAACTTATTATTTTTAGTTAAATAATTTTATGGATCAAGAATAAGTTTATTTTTGAAACATATGTTTTATCAAATCTATAAGCTTAGTATAGAAAAATGATTTGGTGATTAAGTTATAAATGTTATTTTATAATACTTTCTCTCTTTTGGGAACACTATATGCCTAAATAAAATAGAATACTGTGGGATTTCATTTGGGGAGTGATGGTTGAATTATATTTTGGAAGAATCTATGTTTTTATTGTGGAAATATGGAGATTTGGGTTATTTATGGAAATTATTAACCAATCATCAAGATTATGTTATTAAGTTAATTACTCTTTAGTATGAGACTTTAATAGTAGTTTATGGTATTTGGAGATAAATGTTATGATTTACCATGGAAGACTATGTGATCAAATCCTTATAAATTTTGGGTTTCAATCTTAGTTTGGATTAATATGAAGAGTTTTAAGTATAATTTTATATTGATTAGTATTTGTTGAACTTTGTGTATTGTTTGTTGAATTTTTGATATTAAGTGTTGTATTTCTTTTTATAAAGGATTATTCTTTTTAGGGGATTATCTGATCTTTTACTAACCATTTTGGTTTTGGTTGATGTATAACGAGAGGGAAAATATATAGTTCATATTTTTTGGATTATGTGATTCTCTATAAGTTTATTATAGAACTTAAGGTGTCACCAATTCATCTTGAATACTCATCATTTGGAGAAAATATGAGTTTGTGGTAGATATTTATTAAAGGATCAAACTCTAATTGACAAGTAAGTATGTTTCCTTATGTTGTTAGTCAAGTTTATAAATAAAATTACACTTAATTATGAAAAGGGACTTAAAAAAATTCTATCCGTTTAAGTTTCCTACAAAAAAATCAAAGATCATTTAACCTAACACAAGTTTATGGTTTTCTAGTTGTTAACTTTCACTTAATCATGTTTTCTATCACTCTCCATCAGAATAATATGGTTAGTTTATCTTCCTTATCTATTTTTCCGATATGGAATCCTAGTATGTGTTATATCGGATGGCCTTTGTACTTCTCTTTCTTTCCTATAAAGTGGTATTTTTATTGAGTCTTTTTCTGATGTGGGATTTTCAATAATGTTTTGAGACCAATTTTTAAATTGTGAGAATGCAATTTCCAAAAGGGCGGAATGATGTGACAACCAATGTACTTATAGAATAATTCCTTTTGATATTTTTTAATATTTATGAATAAGATATTAATTTTATGTTAAATTGGATTGTTTTTTCCAATATCATACTCGACACGTGACAACAGGTTTCTCTGAAATCATACGTTACACGCAATATTGAGTCATACCAAAAAATAATATAATATTATTATTATTTTAAATGGTAGTTAACGCCTATCCATTCTATTGGGTGGAATGAATATAACTAACTAAAATATTATTATACATGTTTTCTAAATTTTTTTCACTTATCCACTAAATTTAGAGGCTTAAAATGAGAATGAATCCAATTTTACACATATAATAATCTAATATTTTTAAAAGGTCATTTAACAGCCTTTTGAAGGATAACCCATTTTAAATCTAGATGTTTTCACTTTTATATGTTCTATTTGAAAAAATAAACTTATTCTATATAATTGGGACATAAATATTTATATTGGATAATGTTTTTTGTAATTTTTTGATAAAGTTCATTTTTTTAATGAATAGTAAAAAATACTGCATTTTAATTCAAAACTAATTTTTGTATAATTTATTTATACAGTTAGATAATATTTTTAATTCATTTTAAAGTGTAATTGGATTATTCTTTTATAATTTAATACAATTTTGGTCATTGGATGTAATTTCACTTTCAAATTGGACATAAACACCTGTCAATCTTTTGATAGTTTTTACTTCTTAAAATCCCGCTTTCTAGTCTTGACAACAAGAATTAATTTTAAATTAATTTTTATGAATTATTTGTTTTTAATGTGGAAAAATCAATACCATATTTGGAATAATAAGTTCCAAATTGTGTAAAAAAATTACCTCTTATTTTTTGACATTATGAATAGTAACTTTAGTAATTTTTTTATTTTCCATAGTTAAAGGGTAAATCTGGTAAATAATGGTAAACAAATAGTATTGTAATAAACTTAAACAAAACTAACACATGTCTTAATCCTACTTTAAGATATATTTATGACCATGGGAATCCTTGGGTTGATTTTAGGACCCTATGAAGCCACTTGGGTGTGATAATGACATGTTATAAGAATTAATTTAAAGTAAAGGAAAATATAACATAAACATGTATTGTTTACTAAAACAATTTTAATATAGGGTTTTATAAATTATATATTTAACTATAAATATTAATTAGAAATTTGAAAATATTTGCTACATAATGGTATTTTAATTACAATTTTTAGATATTAAATAAAAATATTTATTAATGATATAATGATGATGCAGTTATTACATTATTAAAAAAGATTCAAATAAATCATATTATAAATACTAAAATAAATATAATTTGAATATTTTGATGTGATACACTAATTTTAGGGATTATATTGACATATTATAATTTATTTAGTTCCTTTTTAGAATAAATAATGCTTTTATGACTATATAAAATATCAATTATTAATTAGTGTCAAAATTGACATAAATTAGTTTTTAAAACAAACATTATTTTATTAAATGATATAATAGTCCTAAGAATCTATGATTCATAAAAATGACGTATATAAAGCTAATAATTATTATCTTGGAATTTTATAGTAACTATAGTGACTATATATTATGAAAATACAAGAAGACATGGTAAGAGTAAATCTTTTTAACAAAGGGTTAAAGCTAAATGATATGGTTAATTTTGTGACCTAAAATTTTATGAAACCTATTGGTTGGGAGTATTTAGACCCATTATAAAATTATCCTTTAAATATATCAATTTTTAACTATTATAATTTGAAAAGCATTATGATAATAAAATAATATTTCAAAACTTTCCTAAATTGACCCTCCTCCTTCTAATAAAAGGCAACCACCTCAACCCACTTTCTCACCCCTATAAAGCCCCTTGGATCATAAAAATTATACTAAAATAATCTCCCAATGTCCCTAATTTCCTCCTAGAATCCTTACCATGGGAATAAGGCAATTCAATAATGCCTTTTGGCTCAAATCAAAAGAAGTTACCCAATTTTGAGGTAATGTCTTCTCTCAAGTTCTTCTCTTTTATTTTCATTCTCCACTCCCTATTCTCTTCTTATTATTTGATTAAATAAAAACACCAATATGATAAATATACTAGGATATTTTTATGAGAATTATTATCACTACACTTAAACACACTACTACAAACATTAAGTTTCTGTGTACGACAAACTATTACCTCACGAAACAATGATTGTTTAATTTTCTCCTACCACCTATCATGGTGGCCATTATAATGAAACTGTATTTATATATGATATCTATTATTTATATTGTCTCTATACTTCTTTAATTTTCATTTACAACATACCTTTATGTTTTCCATGATGTGTTAATATGATAATTTCATTTGAGGAAATGTGGACTACCACCCCATCAAAGTGATATGACTCGTTCTAGCCATACATGGAACATATAAATGATTAAATTATATAAATTATATAATATATATAACAAAGATATTTTATTGGAATGATAACATACCTATGTATAATTTATTTTTCATTCCATTAGTATGATAAAAAAATGAAAGTAGCATTCATGTATACGTACGACATACCGTCTCCATGAACGGTGCATTTTATTTCTTATCTAAAAAAGTTATGAAATATTATAAACACATATATAATGGATATATATGATATATAAATCGTTTATAATATTCTATATATGATGTAATTTTTAACACATGGACAATTTACATCAAACAAGTTCATTTTCGACTCAAGTACCGAATATCGACAAAATCACCAATATGAACTTAAATAATTATGTAATTTTAATAAAATGATAATAAGTAATATAAAATAAATAATAAACATGAAAAAGGATTGGAATAAAGTATAAATTAACTTATTTTTGTTATTCAGGAAGAACAGTGAACATAAGTGATGATTTGGATGGAAGGTAAGGGAACTTCTTAACCCAGTTGCCATTATCTGGGTTAATCATATACTTCTTGATTATTTCATGCTCTGATTATGTGAGAAATTACTTTTGATGTCCTATATTTTATTTATACTTTATATGTGTGTATTTATAGTGAATTAACATTATCAATCTATGTTATTAACAAAATGATTTTTGTAAGGGAAATCTTAACTCAATCACATTTCATTGAGTTAAATATCTTTGTCATTTGTTTTTTTCCGAGAATATGTGTGAATAACCTATGATTGTTTTACACTGAATATCCAATTATATCGGGTGTATTTATATTTTTCACATATAATTATATCATTTATTTATCCTTAATCTAATGATATGATCTTTGTAAGGGATTTTGTTTCAGTTTACAATCCATTGAGTCTTATTTATTCTTATGCACCAATTCACTTTTATGGTGTATATACTTCCCTTTTACATGTTATATCATGAATCTCTTTATAATCATGATATTATAAGTTTTGTTTAATGTTTTTATATAATAATTTATATTCATGTATTTTCTCAAATGGTAAGGGAATCTTTAACTAAAACATCATTTTAAATGTTTTAAAGATTTATTCTTAAAAATATTTATCATTAATGTCCATGTTTTCAAAATGGTTTTAACTATTTAGTTATATGAACTTTAATGTTTTAAAATGATAATTCCTCTAAAAGTTTAAAATTGTTATGGGGAACGTTAATTCAAAAATATTATTTTTAAATATTTTAAATGTGTTTTTTTTAATTAGATTGATTTTTTCAATATCTTGAAATGATATCTTGTGAATTAAAATGTGGAAATGTTATTTTTCCTTTTAGGTGGTTTTCTGTTTTATGGTTTTATTATGGTTCTTTGGAATTGATTTTGTATATGGGTTGTTCTATAATAAACCAAGGGCGGGTGATCATGTGATAGATCTCCAATGCATTGGGTAACGTGACAGATGTAAGAATTAAGGTTTCTCTTAAGATATTTAGGGAATATACTATGATGGGTATTCCAAACATAACCATGAAGGTTACTCCTTATATGGTTTTGAAAGATACACTGTAAGTATGTTATGGATGCCACAAGTTACCTTTATGATTTGTGATTTTTATGATTTATTCATAAATATTATGATTTCATGAGGTATATTATAGAGAATATGTTTTATGAGTGAAAAGTATGATTTAATTGATTTATATGTATTTCTTGATTAATGTTTTCTTTCCTTATATTATAACGCTTATAGAAATTTTTTTCTCATACCAAGTTTTTGAAATGTTTTTCACAGGTTATAAGGAAGTGTAAGATAATGTGAGAATTCAACATGATTTTTATCAAGAAAAGAATTATTGTTTTTTAAGGCGTTTTATTGTTGAGAAAACATTGGATAGAGTAGAAGTTTATACTTTGTAACATTTGAGATGTAATATAATAGTTATTTCTTAATTCTCTAAAACTCTAAACCTGAAAAGATCCTCAATGTGAATTATAGTCAAATTCTTGACTTAACTCACCATTATGTATTGTTTAAGGTTGATTCCATATAGTTGGTATTAGAAGAAAGGTTTAAAAAACTTTAAGGATTAAGAGTTTTGGATAACAACATGGTAAGTATCTATGTCAATTATTTTAGTTAAATATTTGATTTATAACTTTTTAAAATAAAGTAAAGTCAGTGACAACTTGAAGGAGGAGGATATCAAACATCATTCCTATCTCTTGTTGATGGCATGCTTGCAATTAGTATTGCAAAGTCATGTTCGGATTATTGTTAAAATATTTCTAACATACAACTCACTTGTAAGAAGTTGTTTGAGATATCAAACACCTTTACTATACCTAGATACCATCATGGATCATGTGTGGTATTTAAACAAATCATATTCTCTCAATATTCTCACATTTTCAAGAAAGGTAAATATTATCAAGGCATTTTGAAATATTTACCTTGTCACAAGATTTTGAAGAATATTATGATTTTGAAAACGTGTTGAAGAGGGAGAACCTTGTGAAACTTATTTATATTCTCTTTTAAAATATAGCCATTTGGAACATACTTATGGTATTTTAAAAGGACTGTTGATTGAAAGTTTCAACTCAAACTCGATAATATTGTTTTATAAAAATTATTTTTTATCAAATGTTTTGAAATTATATGTCATACATGATTATTTTACGAAACTTTTAATCAGAAAACATCTATATAACCCAATTTGTACATGGTGTATTTGGAAAAAGGAAGAAAATGATTTTGAAGGATTATTAAATCATTGTTTCATTGAAAGGTCCTTCTATCTACATAAACAAGGTGATGATGAAACCCGATGGACACCATGATCGAGGAATGATATACTTTCTTTGTGAATAATTTTAGTTTATCATATGGAAGTGAAAAAAAATATCAATATATATAAGACTTCATGAATTAATATGTTGAGTTCATTATGAGTTGGGATGAAAATAAGAGGTATAAGACAAAAATTGAGGTTAAAACTTTTTAAGGTTATTTTTTAGTTTTATAAAAGGCACAACCCGCAATATGGGTGACAACCTGTTTCGTCCGGCAAGACCACAGGAATCGAAGTTGGACTTATTATTTTTAGTTAAATGATTTATGGATCAAGAATTAGTTGATTTTGGGAATATATAATTTATCAACTAGATATCCTTATTGTGGGAAAAAAAATTGGTGATTAAGTTATAAATGTTATTTTGGAAGGCGTTCGCTTTTTTCGGAACACTAAATGCCTAATGAAAATAGAATACTATGGGATTTTATTTTATGAGTAATGGTTGAATTTTATTTTGAATGAATCTATTTTTTTATTGTGGATATATGAAGATTTGGGTTATTTATAGAAATTATTAACCTATCATAGAGAATATGTGATTAGGTTAATTAATTTTTAGTACAAGACTTTAATATTAGTCGATATTATTTGGAGATAAATGTTAAGATTTATCATGGAAGATTATGTGATCAAATACTTCTGAATTTTGGGTTTCAAACTTATTTTTGTATTACATTGAAGAATTTTAAGGAAATTTTTTTATTAAATGGTCCTTGATGAACTTTGGGTATTTTTTGTTTAATTTTTATAATAAATAAGAGCATTTTTATAAAGTATTATTCTTTTTGGGGGATTATATGATCTTGCGCTAACCTTTTTAGTTTTGGATAATGTTTAAAAACAAGGAAAATATATACTTAATCTTTTTCGAATTATGTAAATATCTATAAGTTTATTCTAGAACTTTAGGTGTGACCAAGTCACCATGAATACTCATCATTTGAAGAAAATATTAGTTTGTGGTAGATATTTAATAAAGTTTAAAACTCTACTTGACAAGTAAGTATGTTTCCTTTTGTTCTTAGTCAATATCCTAAATAGAATTCCACAACATTATGATAAGGACCTTAAAATAAAAATGTCATCCTTTTACTTTTCCTAATGAAAAATCAAATACCGTTTAACCCAACATAATTTTATGGTTTTCTGGTTGTCAACTTACTCTTGATCATGTTTAATATCACTCTATATCAGAAGAATATGGTTATTTTCTCTTCCATATCCATGTTTTCCTACATGGAAATGATGAAATGAATACTGAATTTATCAAATAATTATTTTTCATATATATTAATATTTATGAATAAGATATTAATTTTATGTTAAATATGATGCTTTTTCCTATATCATACTCGACACACAACAATGGGTTTCTCCTAAATCTTACGTTGCACACCACATTGAGTTATATCGAAAAAAAATACAATAATATTATTATTTTAAATGGTAGTTAATTCCTAGGTGTTGTATTGGAAGGAATGAATAGAAATAACTAAAATATGATTATACATGTTTTTTAAATGTTTTTACATTTATCCACTAAATTTTAGAGTCATAAAATGAGAATGAATCCAATTTTGAGCCTAAAATACTCTAATATTTTTAAAAGGTCATTTTACCACCTTTTGTAGAGGAATCATTTTTAAATATAGTTTTTGTCACTTTTATATGTTCTATTTGAAACAAAGAACATATTCTATATAATCTAGACATCAAAATTTACTTTGGGTAAATTTTGGTAATTTTCTGATAATATTAATTTTTAATCAATAGTGAAAAAATACATTATTTTAATTCAAAACTTCTTTTTCATATAATTTTTTTATAAAGTTAGATTATCTTTATAATTTTTTTTAAATTTTAATTTGATTATCTTTGTCATTTAATCCAATATGGCTCACTGGAATTAATTTCACTTTTAAATTGGATATAAACACGTGTCAATATTTTGGTAGTTTTTACTTCTTAAAAACTAGCATTCTGGTTTGGACAATGGGAATTTATTTACATTCATTTCTGAAAATTACCTATTTTGAATTTGGAAAAATTGATTCCATATTTAGAATCATAATGTCCAATTTGTTTAAATAAGTACCTTATAATTTTTTATATTATGAAGAGTAACTTTCGTAATTATTTTTATTTACCATGGTTAAAGGGTAAATCTGGTAAATAAGGGTAAAAAAATATTATAATAATATTAAACTATCATATCACATGACTTAATCCTATTGTATGATATATTTACAACCATGGGAATCCTTAGGTATATTTTAGGACCCCATAGATCCACATGGTTTTGATAATGACATGTTATATGAATTAATTTAAACTAAAGAGAAATATAACATAAACATGTATCTTTTACCAAAACAAATTAATATTGGGTTTTATAACTGATATATTTGACTATAAATATTTATTATAAATCTAAAAAAAATTAATGCATCATGGTATTTTATTTATAATCTTTAGACATTAAATAAATAAATATATTTATGACACAATAATGATGCAATAATTACCTTATTAATGAACAATTCAAATAAATGATATTATAAATATTACAATAAATTTAATATGAACATTATTATGCCATTAAAGAATTATTTGGATTAAACTAACATATTATATTTGGTTTAATTCCTTTTTTTGAAGAAATAATGTTTTTATGACATTAAAAAAAATTAATTTCTAAATAGTGTCAAAATTGACATAAATTAGTTTTTAAAACAAATACTATTTTATTAAATGATATAATAGCCAAAAAAATATAATATTAATAAACATGACCTATATAATGTTCAAAATTTCATTAATCATCCACTTGTGGTTCTCTTTTCATTTTACATTAACTATAGTTACCATATTTTATGAAAATAAAAGAAGACATGGTAAGAGTTAATGTTTTTAACTAAGGGTTAAAGCTAAAAGATAAGGTTAATTTTTTGAACTAAACATGTCTAAAACCTATTGAATGAGATTATTTAGACCAATTATCATCTTAGAAACTAAAATTAACTTCTAATGGATCACATGATTCCACAAAATGATATCATGATATTACTCTTATATTTAGACATTAACCAAAACTAGAAATGGATAGCACAAGGTATGAAAATTCCCAAAATGAATATAACTTCATATTAATCTCAAAATACAAAGTTCAACATGAATCATTCCATATCTAAATAACACTATATCTCAAAAAACATCAAAATTAAAGGAGTTAAATTGTTTCTTCCCAACTAAACATTCATATTAAACCATGTGTTAGAGCTAAGGGTTATATATTCCTCAATTGAATGAAACATTTCCAAAAATATCATTAATCACCTACAAATTATATAAATTCAAAAAGGTTTGATACTAAAATGTGTTTCCAAAAATCAAATTAATATTTATATATCAAATTGTTTATGTAAAAATAATTTCATACTAACCAATGCATTATGTTGGCTAATGGTAGGAATTGTACCCATATTGACCTTTGGTTGTGGGTTCAAGCCACACAACTATTCTGAATGTGATAGGTCATCACCTGACGTATATGTGGTCATTTTTTATAAAACCATATTTATATAAATCCCATAATGTTCTCAAAATATAATTAACATACTAAAAAATTAAATTAATCGTCAAACCAATTTTTAACCACTAAAATCTTATAAACAGATTACTTTTCCCCAAAAAAACATTTAATCCCAATTTAATATTATTACCTTAAAATCAAAGATATGATTAAATCTAAAGGTTACCAATATTCACAAGAACGTCAACATAGTTGGTGAGGAATCAGTAAGTGCATCCAAAATACCTGAGATCAGATCCAGGAAGAGACATAATTTCAAGATACTATAGAAGTACAGTATTAATTACTGTAGTAGGTACTATATCATGAACTATAGTAGGCATTGTAGCAGGTATTATTTGGTATTTTAGCAGCCAAAACTATTCATCTGTATGGGATTTCAGGCCACTGGGTTGGTCCTCGGGTCCTTTAAGGCCTTCAGGCCACCCAAGGACTTTAGGAAAGTAAGTCTATTGGGCCACCTCAAGGCCTTTGGACTACCTTAAGGCCTTCGGTCCACCTCAAGGATTTCGAGCCACATTAAATTGTGCTTAGTGGACTAAGAAGACTCTAGAAGGAGAGGGGGATTCAGGGAATGTGCATTCACTAGAGAAGAATCTAACAGTTTTGGAAGAAAGGGAGGGTATGGTATAATCATCAGGACCATCAAGTGCATGCATAGGGAGCCTAGCCAAACAGCCATGTGAATGTGGAGAGCTGACGTCATAATATAGAAGCTGGGGAGGAGGAGTTCCAAGTATTTATAGTCTGGATGAATTCCTTTAAGACCTATAGGTCAAGTAATTTCAAAAATCCTATAATCCATGTATGGTTTTTCCTTTAACTCATAAAAAGGGGATTATCAAAAATGAATAAAAATATAAGGCCTTCAGGACATTAGAGTAATGGTTACCAATACCATAAAAAATTTTTCCACAAAATATAAAGGAATTCCCCCTCAAATAACCATTTTTTTACTAAAACCCATACTAAACCAAAGGGTAATGTTGCCATAAATATCTCAAAAAATAATCTTAATCATCATAGAATTCCATAACTTAAAAACTAAAATGGGGTATTTATGCCTTTAAAATTATCATCAACCTTAGAATTATTGACCTATGAAACATTATGTTTAACCTAGGTTTTTCATGATTATAAATCATTCAATTATTTCATGATGGTTCATAAAGAGTCTGTGAATTTCCAAAATATATCCCCCAGAAGTATCAACCCAGTTGCACAATAAGGCCCATTGGCATGTACCGTGAAACGCTCGAGTCAATCCCAACATTCCTTTTTCGGAGTTATTACCCCTAGTAACAAATTTTTCAAAACCAATCTCTCTTGTAGTATCGAAGCAGGGATGTAATTTCTCATAAACCACTCACTTTATACTACACCAAGATTCCATGGTATTTTTTTATATTAATTCTTATTCTTATACTTATCCATAACATTCTCACTAAATTTTTTCCATCCTAGTTTCCAAAGTTAAAATAAAACATTACTCTAATAAAAACTATAGAAACCTGATTCTTTTACACATATCATTATATTATTTTTAACATAAACATATATTAATTACAACCTAAAGATCATGAGGCCAAGTGTATTTGGAAGACTAGGTTTATAATAAATCTAAGAGAGGTTAAAATAAAACTTCTTATTTTTTTCTTCATAATGAGATCTTAAATCCTTTTGATCTCCTAAAATTTTATGGTATAACCTGGGGATTTCATACACAAAATGAGTGAGCTACAAATACAAGTAAGAAAATAAACATGATTAGGAAGCATAACATGTGAGTCAAGGGTATAACATAATATAATAAAAGAGAAGGCACATGAGTAATCACATGGAAACATAACATAAATAACAAGGTATCATTAGATCATGGAATCATAGAAAATGTGGTTGCAACATAAAACAAGAAATAAACATAATTTAAGGCTAACTACTAAGAAAACATCACATGGTGGACACAGTCCCATAATGTCTTAGGTTCACACCCTAATCACATAAATGATGTCTCATGAGACTAAAACCTTACCCAATTCATTGGAGGGATATATAATTCAAGTCTGACCCATCACATTCATTTTATATACATTTATATCTATTTAACATAAGGTAATCAATTATATGTCCTAAACATAAGCATTTCCAATGATGAAAATTGATTACATAATCACTATTACATTATAATCAAAAGAAATTTCATAATGAAGGCATTTTATACAAGATAATAAGGAATGTATTACCCAATGAAAAGAAGGGATAGTGAGAAAGTTATATATGTGAGATTCATATATAAAAATTTTATAATCATTATATATTATTAAAGGTTGTTTTTTATGAATATAAATAATTTCAAAAATATTAAAAACAATACTGATAAAAATAACCATTCTAATTTGAAAATCACTTTTGAGAAACTAAGTTCACAAAATATTGTTTGAAAAATTTTATCTAAAAATATCATTGTGAAATTATAAATTAATCATCAAAGAAAATTATGGTGGCTAATTTTATACATGTCATGTAAATTAAAAAAAATCATTCCTTTCACATTTGGTAAGAAAAGTCAAAAAGTGCCTCGTTAAAAAAACAACAAGAAGATTAATTTTAAAACACGTTTTAAATGTAAAACATGGGTCAAAATGTCTTCAAAAAATCAATTTATAATATTAAAAAAATTATTTAAAACATTTTTAGATACCTGTATTTGGAAGGAAACATATTTTCGAAAGAATATAGAAACGAAGTCATATTTTATTACAAATATTTTCCCAATTTTTTAACATACCAAAGAGTGGGAAATGGTAATATTATATGGAAATTTCATAAATAACTATATTAAAATAAAATTAAAGGTTTTTATTAAAAAATTATCAAATAATATTTTTTCAATATAAATTCAAGCATAAATAATCTTGATTAAAATGGGATTGAAGTATAAAATCTTGATGATTTGTAACTTTTGAATCATAACCCTCATAAATGATGTGAGTGGACTATAACATAAAATATAATTAATTATCAAGTATTGTTGATATAATATATAAATAAGTAGTATATACTAAATATAAAATAATTTAGGTTTATAAAATAATATGTGTCTCAAAGAAGAAATATTTGAGATGGAAACCATTACATCAAGTCCAATCTTGTCATGTATTTATTATATCTCATGTATGACCATCTTATGTAATTTTTTTAATCATAGAAGTTTTAAAAGTTTAATTCTTTATACTTAAACCTGTTACATCATTTAGTTTAATTATGTATTTCGTTAGTTAATTAGTTTTGTCCATGTCGGGTGTTTTGAGGATTCTCGGTTCATCATTTTAAAATGGTGTTGGTGTGCTGACTGCGGTCAAATGCTCGATTGTTCCATAAACTATAGAAAAATAAACATGAAATAATTATAAATTTTATGCATAAGTTATAATTTTAAAAATAACAATGAATTATTGTTATGAAAAAATATTCAACGTTAAAATCATCGAGAAGGTAGGTCGTACGTACCCATGTATAACATTTCCATTTTTCAAAAATCATGATTGGAATATGGTAAGTTTTTTTAACTTTAAATAATGATCATAATATTACAAATATTTTATTTTTTTTCTTTAAATACACTTACATATACCACCCATTTGATTCTGTAATAAAAAATGAATCGCATCGCTTCGTCAGGTGGTAGTCTACCGTACTCACGAATGGTGTTATCATTTTTTAATAGTTGGTATGGTAAGAAATTATATGAAATTTTAATTTTAAAAAATATTATTATTTCATTAATATAATATATAAATATTAAATTCTTCCTTATAAATATCAATGATAAGTGATGATGAAAATGAATTACATCAGTTCATGAGGTTGTAGCCCAGTGTACAAACGAATGATTGTCTTATTTTCTATTTTAAGGAAGATGAGATGAATAAAAAATGATATTATAATTCACAAAAATTATGTTCATTTTATATTATAACTTTTATAATATTTCAAAAATTAATTATAATATTTCCTCATAGAAATAAATAAAATGATTTTTCAAATAAATGTTTTAATTAAAAAATTGAGGGATTATTTTCTAAGCATTTATAAATAAATGTATATTTGGTTGTATCTTTATATATTTTTTGAAAATTATTTAATCCTATTTTTTCTCACCAATTTAATGGCTAGGTTATGGTGTTCTTAATTAAATAATCATTTTTAATGTTCCATTTTGGCTCGGTGTTGCATGTCATATACACTATTAAACACAATGTCCTTTTTTTTAAACATGGGGTGTTAATATATATATATATATATATATATATATATATATATATATTGTATTTTATAATTCCTTTTCATTAATTATAATGTAAAATTACATTTAAATTTTACTTTTTATTAATTTTCTATGAACATTTTACTACATATTGGATGTTAAGACCACGCTCCTTAAATGAAACCTTGTAACGCCCCGACCCCAGCTACCCAGAGCCGGTGCATTACTTCGTAACATTGGCATGATCACAAAAGATCAAGTCTCGGAAGACCGATTAGTTTAGTAGCCTTGGAAACACTAGATACATTCATAAACGTTACATTACATCATAAAGTGAAAAACATCAATAACAAAGTCTCCATAGTCCACACTCATATCCTCTTCTGACTATCCCTGCAGGTCATTCATAAAATACTTCTTCACATCCTGGAAAATATTAAAACATTGGAAGGGGTGAGCTCAGATGCTCAGTAAGGATAACAATAGTGCGGAAGCTTTTATAAATAAACATAAACATTTAAGGCAATGTATAACTAAGATAAAAGCCTTTTTAAACTTGAACTTCAGCATAATATGGCAAAAATAAAATGAGATAATGCCATTTACTTACTCACATGGATATTCTACTAGTCGAATAATCACATGAAATATCAATAACCACTTTCATAATGAGGGAATGTATAATTCTAGACATTCTGAAACATTTTGTCAAGGCCTCGGCCAATACGTCTAAAATGATTAAGGCCTCGGCCAAAACCATAAATCAAATTGGGAAAGGGCCTCGGCCAATTCCACGTCTAGTTGTCTCATGAGACCTACCGATGCAATTTTTTTTAGAAGATACTTACATTTAAAATTGCTCAAATATACTCCAGTGTTTTTCTGAAAACATTATGCAAGCTTCTGAAAACAAAATAACTAATTCTGAGACTGCTCGACTAATTACAGGCCATGATGGGTCCACGCCCAATCCCTTCCTGTCTACCACACTCGAGAGTCGGGTTTTCTGAAAACATTTTTAATCTTGCGTTAAATACGTATACATTTGCACTGGATTTTCATATATTGGATAGAAATATCTATTTTTTGAAATCATTTAAGAATCACATATTTATAAAATAAAATATTTTGAATAAACGTAAAAGTCAAAGGGGTTTATACACCGTATAAAATAAAGTTGTGTATAAAACGAAATATGCCTCAATGAAAGGAGATTGAGACGAAGTCCATACAAAGATCATTTTTAAAATAAAATAGATCTATTATATGTATTCACTATAATTACACATAAAGAAATTGAAAATACAAGATACTACATAATAATATCATGACATAATTTGAAAGTAGGAGATTAACCCAAAGAATGGAAATTGGGTTAAGAAGTTCCCTTACCTCGTGTCTGACTTGACTCAACCGTTCTTTAACCTCCTGAATAATAAACTAGAGTTAATATATACCTTATTAAGAACCATTTTTAATTTCATTATACTTTTTATATCACTTATTACAATGTTATGAACATTATGTAATTATTTAAGTTAATAATGGTCGTTTTGTCGATCTTTGGTACTTGAGTCAACAATAAAATTCTTATAATTACAAGTTGTTCATGTGGTGAAATATCCATTATATCCAGAATTATATTCATGATGAATATATCATATATATGATATATATCCATTATATACATTCATTCATATTGTCACGTAACATTTAGAGGTAAGAAATGAAATGCACCGTTCATGGAGACGGTAAGCCGTACGTACGCATGAACGCTACTTTCATTTCTATTTCGTATTTAATGGAATGAAATCATAATTATATAAATGTATAATAAAATTCCAGTATAATATAGTTTATAATAAAATTTACTCCATCCTTTATACATCCCACATATGGCATTAACGATTCAAATCACTTTGAGGGGGCGGTAGTCCGCACTTCCTAAAATGAAATTATCGCGTTTTACCCATAATGGAAATCATAAATTATGCCATAAATGAGAAATACAGAGGCCTAAGTAAAACATAAACATATTATATATCATATATAAATATAGTGACATCTTAATGGCCACCTTTGAAGGTGTTATATGAGTGTTGAACAATCATTGTTTCGTGAGGCAGAAATTCATCATCCACAGAAACCGTATGTTCTTTAACTATTAGATATAGGTGTGTGTAAGTGTAGCTCGAATACTTCTTATAACAACATCCTAGTATATTTAGGATAATGGTTTTTTTACAAAAGAAATGAATAAAAAGAGTTTAGGGGGTTGGAGAAGAAAAATAAAACAAAACAACATTAGAGAAGACATTACCTCAAAATCGGGTAACTCTTTTTGATTTGAGCCAAAGGCTTCCTTGGGAAGAGTTCTTCCCAAAGTGAGGCTTCTAGAAGTAATAGGGGGAAGTTGGGAGAGTATTTGGGCAGAGGTTGGCCGAGCCAAATGGCTTGAAAGTGTGAATGAGGTGGTAGAGGTGGGGGCCTTTTATAAGTGGAGAGGAGGGGCACTCTTGGAAAGTAAAGAAAAGTCACTTTATTATAAAATGAGTTTCGGATTTTAGAGGTCCCACACTTATATAATTCGTGTATAAGGTGATAAGGGTTCGAAATATACCCATCCAATAGTCTTTGGACAAGTGTAAGCCTTGGATTGTACATTATCTTTTCATTTTATTAAAATTGTTAAATAATGAGGTCATCGCTGCATCATAATGATGTCACAAATAATTTAATTTATTTAATGTCTAAAAATTATAAAAAAAATACTATGATGTAGGAAATATTTTTAGATTTCCAATGACTATTTATAGTCAGAAATATGACTTGTATAACCCCATGTAAAAATTGTTTTAGTAAAACATTTCATGTTTGTGTCATTTTTTTACTTTAACATTAAATAAAAGGTATTTATGTCATTTTCCAACTAAAGTGGCTCCATGGGGTCCCCAAGTTGACCCATGGATTGTCTTGGTCGTCCATAGCACATCCAATGAGATTAGGACATGTGTCAAGCTCATCTTATATTATTAAAACATTATTTTTACCTTAAACTACACTAATTACCTCTAATCGCGATTAAGAACTTAAAAGTTACTATTCACCAAAAAAATATTTTAATCTCATTGAACCACATTTTACTTCTTAATGACAACCATGTATGTCGGATTTTTGAAAATAAAATCATAGAAGTGGTAATATTTCATTTAAACGAAAAATTAGTTATTTAACTACCACTTAGTGGTTTCACTATTCATCAAAAATTGAAGTTTTTCAGAACAATGCCAAAATTTCACCCTAAGCTATAATTGATATTCCTATTTAAAAAATGATGTCTATTTTAAAAAATTCCAAACATATAAGTTTCATTAATTAATTTTATAATTAATTTCCGCTGTCACAACAAATAGCGTGTTTTTAAGAAACAATTTATATCAAAAGATTGGCAATTGTTTATGTCCAATTTCAATGTTAAATTAATTATAATGACCACCATTGGATAAAATGGTAAAAACATATTCTAATTATACTTTAAAACCACTAAATAGTATAATTTATCACAATAAATTATTTTGATTAAAAAAGTTGTTTTAAGTATTTTTCACTATTCATAAAAAATTGGAAGTTCTCATAATGTTACAAAAAATTCAACTTAGGATAATTTTGATATTACGAATACAAAAATGAAGTCCATTTTGAAATATAAAATTTTTATAATTTTAAAAAGTGGTTATTACTATTCATAACGGCTACTTTGATTAGTCGCGGTGTGTTAGAACTCGAACTTGCGTACAATGCAAGCTGTTGCATTATTGAATGAGAAGCGTATCGTGGAAGCTCGGGGTGTTACATTCTCCCCTCCTTCAATAAATTGCGTCCTCGCAATTTTAAATTTTTCTTTGAAAATAAAAGGTTGAAAAGAGAAAATACCTTTGAGGAAAACCCACATCGAAAATAAGACTAATAAAATTTAGCCTTAATAAGAGGGAAAGGGAAATGAAAAATTCACCACCCAATTATGATCTTGATTAGGAGAACATTGGTGGAAATTAGAGACATATAATTGGAGGAAAAACGTAAATATTTGTAGGGAGTGATTGAGGTCATCAATCACAATCAACTGTCAAATTGAGGGCCTCAAAGCCTTCAATCTATGTTGATTTAAAATATCATTAGTTAAACAAGACATAAGGTATTAGGATAACACATTTTTTTGTTTTAATATACCTTTACTAAAGTTTAAGAATTAATTTATTCATTGAATAAGAGATAGGTATATATATATTTATGCTTGACAATTAGAGTTTCAACCTTCAACTCATCTTTCACTCAAAAAGATAATAGAACTCAAAAATATTATACTTATCCTAATTGTATAAGGTTCCAAATATTAACACATACCATTTATATTAGTAAAATTATTTTGTAATAACCAGGGACTTCCTGTAGGATAGTGGTAGGAAATAAAGTCCTGTCACTACGGGAAAAATGAGCAATTGCGACGGGTTATTTGCGACGGGATTTATTCCCGTCGCAAATAGTCATGTTAAAAACTTATTTGCGACGGGGGTATTTCCCCGTCGCAACTAAGGAGGCTTTTGCGACGGGATTGATTTCCCCGTCGCAAATAGTTTTCCCGCGATGCGCGCCAAATCGCGGGAAACTTATTTGCGACGGGGAAATATTCCCGTCGCAAATAACCGGCGGCGGTAAAAGGTATTTGCGACGGGAATATTCCCCCGTCGCAAATACTATGTCGGCAGGGATTATTTGCGACGGGACCCGTCGCAAATAACTATTTACCGGTTGACCGTAATAAATGTTGGCTAAGGTATTTGCGACGGGTACCGTCGCAAATAATACTATTTGCGACGGGAATCCCGTCGCAAATGGGCCCGTCGCAAATAATCTAACCTATAAATACCTCCATCCATTTTTTTCATTTCATTCTCATTCCTTATCTTCTCTCTCTCTCAGAATTATATTTCTAGAGTTGAGTTTTTCTCCAGTTTAAGTTTTTTCTCCGGAGCTGATATTAAAGTTTTGAAGAACGATCAGAACAGATCAATTTTCAAGGTATTTATCTTCATTTTAATTTTGTATTTATTTTTAATTTCTTATTAGTTTCTATTATTATTAATTAGTTGTAATTTAATTATGTTCACATTGTTTTATTATTTAATAAATTTAAATTATAAGTATTGTTTATATGGTAATTAGGAATAATTAGTAATAATTTTTAGTAATTAAGAATAAATATTAATAACTAGTAATAAATACCAATAATTAAGAATAAGAACATTATTACATTATTAGTTTATTTTATTATAATTTTTTATATATATACAGTTCTTTTTTCATCTGTGTGTTTGCTGTCTTCACATGTATTATTTGTATGTGGAGAGAGAAAACGCACAGATGAAAAAAGAACTGTATATAAATTAGAAAATTATATTATTTTAATATTAATAATAAAATATATTAATAATGTTATTATTTGTAATTATTGGTAATTATTTCTAATTATTGATAATTATTCATTTAATTACTAATAATTATCAATAATTAAGAATAATTAGTAATAATTACCAATAATTAACAATAATTAGTATTAATTACCAATAATTAGTATTAATTACCAATAATTCGTAATAATTAGGAATAATTAACAATAATTAGTAATAATTAGGAATAATTAACAATAATTACGAATAATTAACAATAATTAGTAATAATTAGGAATAATTAGGAATAATTAGTAATAATTAGGAATAATTAGGAATAATTAGTATTAATTAGGAATAATTAGTAATAATTACCAATAATTAGGAATAATTAGGAATAATTAGTATTAATTACAAATAATTAGTATTAATTAGGAATAATTAGTATTAATTACAAATAATTAGTATTAATTAGGAATAATTAGTATTAATTACAAATAATTAGTATTAATTACAAATAATTAGTATTAATTACCAATAATTAGTCTTAATTACCAATAATTAGTATTAATTACCAATAATTAGTATTAATTACCAATAATTCGTAATAATTAGTATTAATTACCAATAATTCGTAATAATTAGGAATAATTAACAATAATTAGTAATAATTAGGAATAATTAACAATAATTAGGAATAATTAGTAATAATTAGGAATAATTAGGAATAATTAGTAATAATTAGGAATAATTAGTAATAATTAGGAATAATTAGGAATAATTAGTATTAATTAGGAATAATTAGTATTAATTACCAATAATTAGTATTAATTAGGAATAATTAGTATTAATTACAAATAATTAGTATTAATTACAAATAATTAGTATTAATTACCAATAATTTGTCTTAATTACCAATAATTAGTATTAATTACCAATAATTAGTATTAATTACCAATAATTAGTATTAATTAGGAATAATTAACAATAATTAGAAATAATTAGGAATAATTAACAATAATTAGTAATAATTAGGAATAATTAGTATTAATTAGGAATAATTAGTAATAATTACCAATAATTAGTATTAATTAGGAATAATTAGTATTAATTAGGAATAATTAGTATTAATTACCAATAATTAGTATTAATTACCAATAATTAGTATTAATTACCAATAATTAGTATTAATTACCAATAATTAGTAATAATTAGGAATAATTAACAATAATTAGTAATAATTAGGAATAATTAACAATAATTAGTAATAATTAGGAATAATTAACAATAATTAGGAATAATTAGTATTAATTAGGAATAATTAGTATTAATTACGAATAATTAGTAATAATTACCAATAATTAGTAATAATTACCAATAATTAGTAATAATTACCAATAATTAGTAATAATTACCAATAATTAGTAATAATTACCAATAATTAGCATTAATTACCAATAATTAGCAATAATTACCAATAATTAGCAATAATTACCAATAATTAGCAATAATTACCAATAATTAGTATTAATTACCAGTAATTAGTAATAATTACGAATAATTACCAATAATTAGAAATAATTACCAATAATTAGCAATAATTAGCAATAATTAGAAATAATTAGCAATAATTAGAAATAATTAGCAATAATTAGAAATAATTAGCAATAATTAGTAATAATTAGCAATAATTAGGAATAATTAGTAATAATTAGGAATAATTAGGAATAAGTAGGATTAATTAGGATTAATTAGGATTAATTAGGAATAATTAGAATTAATTAGGAATAATTAGTAATAATTGCAAATAATTAGGAATAATTGCAAATAATTAGGAATAATTAGGAATAATCAGGAATACTCAGGAATACTCACGAATACTCACGAATACTCACGAATACTCACGAATAATCACGAATACTCACGAATAATCACTAATACTCACGAATACTCACAAATAATCAGGAATACTCAGGAATACTCAGGAATACTCAAGAACACTTAGCAAAAAAAATTATATTATCAATATTTATGAAAAAAATATTAATATTATTAAAATAATAAAAATTTATAAAATATTAAAATTATCAATATTTACAACAGATTTTGCTCTATTCTTAACATGTTCAAATCTTAAAGGGTCGCTAATTGTCAGGTCATGCGCAATAAAAAGTTTCTGTCAGCCATGTCCAATGTAAACTCTATAATTGTCCTTGCATGGTCGATCACTTCAAAAGTAATGTTGCAATCAGACAAACCAAGTCATTCCCTTCTTATCTATAAGAATCATCTCACATGAACCTTTACATAGACCATTCTTCCTTGAAAATTTAAGGGAAAAATAATGATATCCCCTCAAATTTTTAAGGAAGAATGATCTATGTAAAGGTTCATGTGAGATAATTCTTATAGTTAAGAAGGGAATGACTTGGTTTGTCTGATTGCAACATTACTTGTGAAGTGATCAACCATGCAAGGACAATTATAGAGTTTACATTAGACATGGCTGACACAAACTTTTTATTGCGCATGACCTGACAATTGACGACCCTTTAAGATTTGAACATGTTAATAATAGAACAAAGTTTGTTCTGAATATTGATAATTTTAATATTTTTTAATTTTTTTTATTATTTTAATAATATTAATATTGTTTTTTCGTAAATATTGATAATATTTTTTTTATTACTAATAATTAGTAAACGAAATCTGCTTGGATAATGAAGGGAAAATTTATAACCATCTCCACAACGATGATTATCAAATTTCCTTTCATTATTCAAGCAGTTTTCCTTTTGCTAAGTATTGTTAAGTATTGCTAAATTAGTAATAAATAGTAATAATTAGCAATAAATTGTAATAATTAGTAATAAATTGTAATAATTAGTAATCCTTGCTTGAGTGTTTTGTCTAACAAATTATTCAAAACCAGTAATGCTTTTATATTTTATAGAAAAATATGGAACAGCGAGGTCATCAACAGTCATTATTAGATGACCGCATATGGATAAATCAACGTAGAAATCCAAATGGTTCTGGTTTAAATCCAGTATATATAGAGGGTGTGGAGATTTTTTTATCATTTGCGGCATCAAATTCAGAATTTGTTTCAGAAGGAAAGATAAAATGCCCTTGCAGAAAATGTGCATTGAGAACGTTTGACACGTTTGACAAAGTGGGGGAACATCTCTTGCGTTTTGGTTTTCAAGCAGATTATGTTTTTTGGTATCAACACGGTGAACGCAGTTCCAGAGCAGATGATACCAACTTGATTCCGGATCCATCCCAGTTTCAAGATTTAGTACATGATGTTGCAGGTTCATCTGTTCAACATACAGAAACTCCGGCTGATATAGCTTCAAATCCTGAGTTGGGACCGTCTGAATTTTATGAGTTGTTGAAGTCTGCTGAGGATGCATTATATCCTGGCTGCAAGATGAGCAAATTAGAAGCAGTTACAAAATTTATGGCTATCAAATCAGATAACGGAATGTCAAACACATGTTTTGACCAGATATTTTCTTTGCTGAAAACATTATTACCCGAAGGAAATGTTTTACCTGCAAATTACTATGAAAGTAAGAGGTTGGTTCGAAATTTGGGACTTACTTGTCAGAAGATTCATGCATGTTCAAATGACTGCATTTTATATTCAGGGGAAAATGAGTCGTTGGATAGTTGTCCCACATGTGGGCAACATAGATATAAAGAAGGACAACACGGGAAGTCTGGTTTGATTCCTATAAAACAGTTGAGATATTTTCCGCTTACATCCAGACTTCAGCGTTTATTCATGTCTAAGAATACAGCGACAATGATGTCATGGCATAAAGAGAATATTTCAACCGATAAAAGCTTGAATCATCCAGCCGATGGTGATTCATGGAAACATTTTGATAGAGTGCATCCATCATTTGCTTTAGAAGCTAGAAATGTTCGACTGGGCCTTTCCACTGATGGTTTCTGTCCGTTTGGATCTTATGGTAGTCAATATTCATGTTGGCCTGTTTTTTTAACTCCGTATAATTTACCTCCATGGATGTTGATGAAGGAGCCATATATCTTTTTGACTTTACTAATTCCAGGACATCCGAAGAAAAATATTGATGTTTATTTGAAGCCATTGATTGATGAATTAAATTTATTGTGGAGTACTGGTGTCAGTACATATGATGTTGCAACGAAACAGAATTTCATACTGAGAGCAGCATTGATGTGGACAATAAGTGACTTCCCGGCTTATGGGATGTTATCTGGCTGGAGTACACATGGTCAGAAATCATGTCCTTACTGTATGGGAGAGAACAAAGCATTTATGCTCATTCATGGAAAGAAACCTTGTTATTTTGACTGTCATCGCAGATTTCTTCCAGCTGATCATCCTTTTCGCAGAAACAGATCTCATTTCAGAAAAGGAACAGTTGAAAGGGATGGACCTCCAAAAATGCTATCAGGTTCGGAGTTAAAATCGGTTGTATTTTCATTACCTCCCATCACTTTTGGTCCCACAATAAACCAACAGAAAATTTCTGGTTTTGGGAAAGAACACAATTGGATTAAACGTAGCATATTTTGGGATTTGCCATATTGGTCTGATTTGTTGGTCCGACACATGTTAGATGTCATGCATATTGAGAAGAACTGTTTTGATAATTTGTTTCATACAGTTTTGGATACGCCAGGAAAGAGCAAAGACAATGTAAATGCACGTTTAGATCTTGCCCAAATTTGCAGACGTCCAGAATTGGAACTATTTGAGAATGTCAGAACAGAAAGGTTACTGAAACCAAAAGCAGCTTATACACTGTCTAAAGAAAACCGTTTATTATTTTGTCAGTGGATTGCAGATTTGAGACTTCCAGATGGCTGTGCTTCCAATTTGGGTAGATGTGTAAAGAATGGTCATATTACTGGATTGAAAAGTCATGATTGTCATGTTATAATGGAGAGACTTCTACCAATTGGATTAAGAGGTCTGTTGAATTCTGTGATTTGGGATTCCATAACAGACATGTCTCATTTTTTTCGGGAAATTTGTGCGGCTACGGCAGATTATGATGCTCTAGGCAAACTTGAAAAAGATGTTGTTGTAATTATATGTAAACTGGAAAAAATATTCCCGCCGTCTTTCTTCGACTCAATGGAACATTTGATGTTACATTTGCCATATGAAGCCAAATGTGGAGGTCCGGTACAGTTTCGATGGATGTACCCATTTGAAAGATGCATGCAAAAATTGAAAAGAAAAGTACGCAACAAAGCATCTGTTGAAGGATCTATTGCAGAAGCTTATTTGCAAGAGGAAATATCTTTTTTCTGCTCCCATTATTTTGAATCTGAGTATCCTTCAAAACACAACCGAATGGGACGGAATGAGAGGAATATTGATGAAATCGACAATCAATTATCTGTTTTCAACCAGTCAGAGCTTGGTTTTGGTGGAGTTTCTGAACGCTGGCTTTCAGATGATGAACATCATAGAGCTCATACGTATGTTCTGCTCAACTGTGAAGAGATGACATCAGTTGTACTGTAAGTGTTTATATCACTTATTCTATCATTTATGTTACAGTAAATAACTTTGGTTTTTATAGGTTGTATGATAATCATATCAAGAAACAAATTCCACAAATTACAGCAGCTGCTCTCGAAGAACGGCGACTGAAAAATTTCTCTCAGTGGTTTCAAAAACTGGTAACATAAATTCTTTATCATTTAGCAACTCATTCAATGTATAGTTTACTATATTGATAATTATTTCACAAATCTTCAGGTGTCTCGACATGCTGATAAAATTGACAAACGACTCTGTGTATTGAGTAACCCACCTTCCAAACTTGTTAAAACTTATAATGCATATGTGGTGAATGGATTTCGATTCCACACGCATGCATATGGGGAATCGAAAAAAACAATGAACAGTGGAGTTAGCTTGAGAGGATCTCATCATCGAGAAAATGAAGTTGACTTTTATGGCATGCTTGATGAAATCATTGAACTCTGTTATCTTGGACAACATTACATAACCATGTTCAAATGTCGGTGGTTGGATACAGAGAGAGGCGTGCGTGTTCATCCGACTCATGGAATCATCGATATTAAATGTAAAAGTGTTCTCGCAGTAAATGAACCATTCTTATTGGCTCAACAGGCATATCAAGTTTATTATGCAAAGTACTGTGCAACATCAAGAGACTTGACTGATTGGTGGAGTGTAATAAAAATCAAAATTCGAGACAATCAGTTTAGTCAAAGTGAATGTGCTTTCACGGATGTGCAAAAAATTGAAGTTTTTCAAGAGAGTACTCAAAATCAATCTTTTTTACAAAGAGATATGAGTATCGATGACGACACCCCACATTTAAGAGTCGGTGATGACGATGATGTTAATGATGTCACACATGAATTTGAAATGGTAAGAGATGAAGCAACTGCAACTCGAATGGATATCGATGATGTTGAGGAGGAATATGAAGATGACATTGACATATATGAAGATGATGATGAAGATGAACACTTATAGAATTCCATGGTATTTATATACAATCATAATATGTATATATATGTATATATAATAGTAATTATCAATTATTTTCTAATATTAACATTTTCTGTTTCAGATGGACGAGGCCACATTTCGTGAGTTGGCGGAGGCTGACCTGCCTTTCGATGCGGATGAGTTGCTGGCAGATGACCCTCAGCCTGCAGGCGCTCCAGGGAGTACGCGGAGGGGGCGCGGTCTTGCACGATTGATGATTCCTGACCCCGTCCCCGAGCGACGTCCACGTCTTGGGTTTGATCCGCGCACCCGGAGGTGTGATAACCTGTGTAATAACCTGTGAATTTGACTAAGATTTCATTAATCTATTCACATAATAAATGTTTATTATTTTTTCAGTTTTTCGCATATAGCAGTCGGACAGGGCAGCGCTATTTTGCGCAACTATTTCTCTCAGCCGTGGACCACATGGGAGCAGATTCCCATTGATATGCAGCAGGCCATGTTCGGCCATTGGTTGGTACGTACGTAAATAAATAATTTTTATTTTGAAAATTATTTCATTTCTAACTTGATATTTTGATTTATTTGTAGGGTTTATGGTATCCGGTCGAGGATACCATGCGTGACGCCATCCACGAGGCATGGGAGGTGGCCATGCGTGATCGCCTTCGTCAGTTTTTGCACAATTTAAGAAAAGCTGCGATGAAGAAAGCAGGAGTGTCAGATTTTGAGGAGTCATGTAGAGCACACCGACCAGAGTACATTTCATCCCATGTATGGGATGGATTATGTGCGCACTGGTTGAGTGGTGCCTTTCAGAGGAGATCATCGGTGGGGAGGCAGAATCGGGGGAGGCAGGAGGTGACTCATCGAGCTGGGAGTCGTTCTTTCAGTACTCATAGACAGCATCTGGTACGTACATTATTTATAAATATTTTATATAACTATAAATATTAACAGTTTATTTTTTATTCTTATAGGCTGTCGAGCACCCCGATATTACAGAGTACGACGTATATCGGAGGATGTATAGTGATCCTGCTACTGGGGAGCTCAGAGGTGATCGTCAGCATCACATCGTGGTCAGTATTATTTGTTTTCAAGTTTAAAAATTAACTGCATATAATATATTCACAATTTTAATTTTAAATTGCAACTATAGGAGTCATATGAGGCCGCAGCGGCACAGGCCCGGCCTGAGAGTCAGGCCGAGTCATCAGATCAGACCACTGCCCGTCAGTTTGATGAGGCGGCATGGATGCAGGCCACCCAGTATGCCTTCGAGAAGGGCCGGGTAGTTGGTATCGGCTCTCGACTGACTCCCGGAGATTATTATGGCAGTGCTGTGATGTCGGCGTCCAGCTCGAGGGGAGCTCGTGCATCTTCTTCTACACAGTATGAGGAGCAGTTGCGATCTCAGACTGCACAGATAGAGAGTCTCCGACAGGAGCAGGAGCAGATACGTCAGCAGCATGAGGAGGAGCGTCGACGCCAGCAGCAGCTGTACGAGGAGCAGACGAGTCGGTGGCAGCAGCAGCATCAGGAGCAGATGGAGTACATGCGCCGACTCACTCATGCTTTAGGGATGGAGTTTCCTCCACCACCATCTGCAGATCCCCCACCTCCCCCCCTCCTACAGATTAGAGTTTGTATTTCTGTTATAAAATTTGTGAAATCAAAAAAAAAAATTTCTATTCGTAGTTTCTGTCTCATTATAAAATATTAATAATATTATATTTTTAAATAACAATATTAATATGAATAATAATAATATTTATATTTTATAATATTAAATTTTATATATATATTAAAATTTTATATATATATTAAAATTTTATATATATATTAAAATTTTATAATATTATAATTTAATTATTTTTTTGTAATACTTGAATTATTTTAATATTTGAATGTAAAATAATTCTATTATTTTTATATTAATTAAAATAACTTATTAATATTTTTTTTATTTATGAATTATAATTATAATATTATTATATTAATTAAATTATTTATTAGTATTCTATTATTTTTATTTTTGAATTATAATTCTACTATTATTATAGTAATTAAAATAATTTATTATTTTCATTTGTAAATTATAATTCTATTATTATATTAATTAAAATAATTTATTAATAATTTATTTTTTTTATTTTTTTTATAGTATTTGCGACGGGATACTATGCCCGTCGCAAATACTAGTATTATTAATATTTTTTTATTTTTTTTTAAAAAGAGTATTTGCGACGGGACCCGTCGCAATTACTATGAATAGTATTTGCAACGGGTCCCGGTTCCCGTCGCAAATACTAGTATTATTAATTTTTTTATTTTTTAAAAAAAAACGTTATTGCGACGGGCCCGTCGCAAAAACTATATGCGACGGGTCCCGTCGCAAAAGGTATTTGCGACGGGCCCGTCGCAATAACTGTTTAAAAAGTTTTTTACAAAAATACGGAATACTATTTGCGACGGGGAGAATGCCCGTCGCAAAAAAGGGCTTTAGCGACGGTCCCGTCGCAAATAAGTTTAGTTGCGACGGCGTTTTCCGCAACGGGCTATTTGCGACGGGACCCCGTCGCAAATGGCTATTTGCGACGGGATCCCGTCGCAAATACCTGTTTTTCCAGTAGTGTGTCGCACTATGGTTGTGGGTTTGATTCCTACATCTTTGTCCGACGTGACGGGTTATGCCCCACCCTGCAGGTTGTCCTTTTCCTAAAACTATAGTATTATAATATTCCAAAAATAATCTTCATAAATTTTTTAACCTTAAACAATACTATCCAAAGATCAACTTAATCCACTCCCACCTTTATAGTTATCCAAAATACCTCTGTCCAGACTTTCTCTAAAAGGTCTCTTAATTCCAAAATCAATTTATCAGATTCCCCAAACAAAGTAAAGTTTCTCTTATTGTCACATACTAAAAATATAATTACCTTCATCATATTAAAACCTTACTGAAACAACAAGTACTACAGTGCAATCCTTATATATATATCACATTATTCTAATAACCAGAATATAGTCCATGAGTCCAAAAGCACCAATACATTAGTTATTCTGATTCAACTGTAGTAACAACATAAGATTGTCCTTGATCCCTTGGCCTTTTCTGAGGTAAGTTTCCCTGATGCTTAGGACATTCATTTGCATAATGCCCCATTTCCTTACAATTGTAGCATTCAACATTGATAGCCTCTTTCTTTCCCTTGCAATCACGTGCCTGGTGACCTTTTTCTCCACATTTATAACAAACTCTCATTCCTTTTAGGAAAGTACCAGGGTGATTCTTCCCACAATTATCACATAATGGAAAATCCTTCTTTCCCTTTTTCCCTTTATCTATCTCTTGTTCCACCGTTCTCTTCTTCTCTTGCTTTACTTTGTTTTCATAAGAGTTAGAGAATTCCTTTTCTGTCTTGATAGCACACGAGACAATATCTTCGTATGATGAGAAGGATTTTGATACTAAAGCTCGACGGAGAAATGGTTTTAACCCATCAAAGAAATGATCAATCTTACTCCTTGGGTTACGTATATAATCTGCAGCATACCTCACTAACCTTGTAAAGTTAGACTCATACTTTGCGATATTCTCATCCTCCTTCTGCCTCAGACTCAGAAATTGCCTTTCCATATCTGCTCGATGGTCACGAGGAAAGTATTTTTCTAAGAAAAGCTCTTTGAACTCCCTCCATTCCATATTCGATACGTCATCATCTTCCTTTGTGTTTTGAATCAGCGACCACCACTGATCGGCATCTCCAGTGAGGCGGTAAACTACCATGATAACTTTTTCCCTTTCACTGCTCCCCAAAGCCTAAAATATTTTCTCTAGGGAATTTATCCATTGCTCGGCTACTAAGGGATTTGTACTCCCATTGAACGTTGGTGGTTGTTGCCTCATGAATCGATCTAACATTGATCCTCCATGTTGCGGATCAGGGTTCTCCATACGAGTAAGGTTATTATTCATAACCTGAGTGAGTTGTCCCAGTATGGTAATAAGTTGATCAGCACCAGTTGTATCTCCAGCTCCACAATAATTATCTTGAGAAGGAGGGAAATCCCTACACGGATTGCGTGCATTGATACGGTTTCCATTCCTTCCACTAGGCGCCATTTCTAAACAATGGAATAAACTATATTAGTTTATAAATCAAAATACATAATTCCATACTTGTAAGATACTTAACATAAATTGAACTATTTATGGGTATAATCCATAAAAATGTTTTCTTTAAGGAATTATATACTAATAACCCTTCATAGTTGTTTATAAATAAAATGACAATTATCCGAAGCATATCCCCCGGGAGTGTCGTAACCAAGAGTGCAGCAAGGCCCGTTGTCGTGCACCAGTTCCCGTTCGATTCTAGCTCAAAGCGGTGTTTTCGGGTTTTACCCCTAGGTACATCTGTGCCAGAGCCGCCTCTACTTGCTCGTATCCAGACAGGGATGTATTGCTCGGAAAACTCACAAAATATCTACAATAACAAAATTCTAGGAAGTTCTTCTATACTAATCCTAAAAGTCTATCTTTGGGCTATGTGCTCTAATCAGAGTTTATATACATCTAGCTTCCAAGGTTAGTACTAAACTGCCTCTGATACCAACTGTAACGCCCCGACCCTAGCTACCCGGAGTCGGTGCATTACTTCGTAACATTGGAATGATCACAAAAGATCAAGTCTTGAAATACCGATTAGTTTATTAGCCTTGGAAACACTAGATACATTCATAAATGTTACACTACATCATAAAGTGAAAAACTTCAATAATAAAGTCTCCATAGTCCACACTCATATCCTCTTCTGACTATCCCTGCAGGTCATTCATAAAATACTTCTTCACATCCTGGAAAATATTAAAACATTGGAAGGGGTGAGCTCAGATGCTCAGTAAGGATAACAATATTGCTGAAGCTTTCATAAATAAACATAAACATTTAAGGAAATTTATAACTAAAATAAAATCCTTTTTAAACTTGAACTTCAGCATAATATGGCAAAAATAAAATGAGATAATGCCATTTACTTACTCACATGGATATTCTACTAGTCGAATAATCACATGCAATATCAATAACCACTTTCATAATGAGGGAATGTATAATGCCAGACATTCTGAAATATTTTGTCAAGGCCTAGGCCAAGACTTCTAAAATGATTAAGGCCTCAGCGAAAACCATAAATCAAATTGGGAATGGGCCTCGGCCAATTCCACGTCTAGTTGTCTCATGAGACCTACCGATGCAATTCTTTTTAGAAGATACTTACATTTAAAATTTCTAAAATATACTCCAGTGTTTTTCTGAAAACATTATGAAAGATTCTGAAAACAAAATAACTAATTCTGAGACTGCTCGACTAATTACAGGCCATGATGGGTCCACTCCCAATCCCTTCCGTTCTACCACACTCGAGAGTCGGGTTTTCTGAAAACATTTTTAAGCTTGCGTTAAATACGTATACATTTGCACTGGATTTTCATATATTGGATAGAAATATCTATTTTTTGAAATCATTTAAGAATCACATATTTATAAAATAAAATCTTTTGAATAAACATAAAAGTCAAAGGGGTTTATACACCGTATAAAATAAAGTTGTGTATAAAACAAAATATGCCTCAATGAAAGGAGATTGAGACGAAGTCCATACAAAGATCATTTTTAAAATAAAATATATCTATTATGTGTATTCAATATAATTACACATAAAGAAAGTACAAATACAAGATAGTACATAATAATATCATGACATAATTTGAAAGTAGGAGATTAACCCAAAGAATGGAAATTGGGTTAAGAAGTTCCCTTACCTCGTGTCTGACTTGACTCAACCGTTCTTTAACCTCCTGAATAATAAACTATAGTTAATATATACCTTATTAAGAACCATTTTTAATTTCATTATCCTTTTTATATCACTTATTACAATGTTATGAACATTATGTAATTATTTAAGTTAATAATGGTCGTTTTGTCGATCTTTGGTACTTCAGTCAACAATAAAATTATTATAATTACAAGTTGTTCATGTGGTGAAATATCCATTATATCCAGAATTATATTCATGATGTAGATATCATATATATGATATATATCCAATATATACATTCATTCATATTGTCACGTAACATTTAGAGGTAAGAAATGAAATGCACCGTTCATGGAGACGGTAAGTCGTACGTACGCATGAACGCTACTTTCATTTCTATTTCGTATTTAATGGAATGAAATCATAATGATATAAATGTATAATATAATTCTAGTATAATATAGTTTATAATAACATTTACTCCATCCTTTATACATCCCACATATGGCATTAACGATTCAAATCACTTTGAGGGGGCGGTAGTCCGCAATTCCTAAAATGAAATTATCGCGTTTTACCCATAATGGAAATCATAAAGTATGCCATAAATGAGAAATACAGAGGCATAAGTAAAACATAAACATATTATATATCATATATAAATATAGTGACATCTTAATGGCCACCTTTGAAGGTGTTATATGAGTGTTGAACAATCATTGTTTCGTGAGACAGAAATTCGCCATCCACAGAAACCGTATGTTCTTTAACCATTAGATGTAGGTGTGTGTAAGTGTAGCTAGAATACTTCTTATAAAAACATCCTAGTATATTGAGGATAATTTTTTTGTTACAAAAGAAATTAATAAAAAGAGTTTATGGGGTTGGAGAAGAAAAATAAAACAAAACAACATTAGAGAAGACATTACCTCAAAATCGGGTAACTCTTTTTGATTTGAGCCAAAGGCTTCCTTGGGAAGATTTCTGCCCAAAGTGAGGCTTCTAGGAGTAATAGGGGGAAGTTGGGAGAGTATTTGGGCAGAGTTTGGCCGAGCCAAATGGCTTGAAAGTGTGAATGAGGTGGTAGAGGTGGGGGCCTTTTATAAGTGGAGAGGAGGGGCACTCTTGGAAAGTAAAGAAAAGTCACATTATTATAAAATGAGTTTTGGATTTTAGAGGTCCCACACTTATATAATTCGTGGATAAGGTGATAAGGGTTCTAAATCTACCCATACAATAGTCTTTGGACAAGTGTAAGCCTTGGATTGTACATTATCTTTTCATTTTATTAAAATCGTTAAATAATGAAGTCATCGCTGCATCATAATGATGTCACAAATAATTTAATTTATTTAATGTCTAAAAATTATAAAAAAATACTATGATGTAGGAAATCTTTTTAGATTTCCAATGACTATTTATAGTCAGAAATATGACTTGTATAACCCCATGTAAAAATTGTTTTAGTAAAACATTTCATGTTTGTGTCATTTTTTTACTTTAACATTAAATAAAAGGTATTTATGTCATTTTCCAACTAAAGTGGCTCCATGGGGTCCCCAAGTTGACCCATGGATTTTCTTGGTCGGCCATGGCACATCCAATGAGAGTAGGACATGTTTCAAGCTCATCTTATATTATTAAAACATTATTTTTACCTTAAACTACACTAATTACCTCTAATTGCGATTAAGAACTTAAAAGTTACTATTCACCAAAAAAATATTTTAATCTCATTGAACCACATTTTACTTCTTAATGACTACCATTTAAGTCGGATTTTTGAAAATCAAATCATAGAAGTGGTAATATTTCATTTAAACGAAAAATTAGTTATTTAACTACCACTTAGTGGTTTCACTATTCATCAAAAATTGAAGTTTTTCAGAACAATGCCAAAATTTCACCCTAAGCTATAATTGATATTCCGATTTCAAAAATGATGTATGTCTTAAAAAATTCCAAACATATAAGTTGCATTAATTAATTTTATAATTAATTTCTGCTGTCACAACAAATAGCGTGTTTTTAAGAAATAATTTATATCAAAAGATTGGCAATTGTTTATGTCCAATTTCAATGTTAAATTAATTATAATGACCACCATTGGATAAAATGGTAAAAATATATTCTAATTATACTTTAAAACCACTAAATAGTATAATTTATCACAATAAATTATTTTGATTAAAAAAGTTGTTTTAAGTATTTTTCACTATTCATAAAAAATTGGAAGTTCTCAGAAAGTTACAAAAAATTCAACTTAGGATAATTTTGATATTACGAATACAAAAATGAAGTCCATTTTGAAATATAAAATTTCTATAATTTTAAAAAGTGTTTATTACTATTCATAACGGCTACTTTGATTAGTCGCGGTGTGTTAGAACTCGAACTTGCGTACAATGCAAGCTATTGCATTATTGAATGAGAAGCGTATCGTGGAAGATCGAGTTGTTACAAACCTTATAGAGATGTATATATTACATGAATAGAAAATTTTGTGACATTAAGAAATACCAATATGATATATAATTTTTAAGTATCTTTGAATGGATTGAAATAAGAATAATTATTACAATACATTCATTTGAAATGAACGTGTTCCCAGGTCTTTATAAATGATATTCAGACCGTTATTGTTTTCAAGGAAAATATGTTTGAAAATATATAAAAAATAAGTGATTAGTCTAACTGTTATATTAGACTAAATACTTTCTCTAAATATGAATTAAGTATAATCCCAAGTTCTAGGGAATAAAATTTACTACCATAGATAAATGGGTTTACTTAATCCAAGTCATTTTAAATAGTTGATATGGTATAGAAAAATTTAGGATGGGACAATACACCCAAATTAGTTCTAATGCGGCATGGTATTCTTATGATGTATAGAATATATATTCCTAACATTAATTGGGAAATGTATATCACATTAAATGAAGTATACACATGTCTTATATTTCTTAAATATAAATCATAAAATACAAATTTCCAAAAAGACTTGGATAATTGCATATGTTGGTAGTAAAAACTATCTCATAGTGCTTGAGAAAGAAAAATTAGACAAGTTCTTGGTTATTAGATAAATGGGAATACTAGTTTTTAAGGGATATAAAACTAGTATTCATTATATTATCTAGATGTGGTATTATAGTAATTATAAGGGTAAATCTTATTACAGTTATTGTTTTCTATATCAAAATTAGATGAAATATGTTGTGACATCTAATTAATATTAAGAGAAATGTTTTAAAAAAATCTTCCAGATTTTATAACTTTAACTAGATAGTAAATTTTAGTCATATTATTATAAAATTGTAAATATAGAATTATCCAAGACGTCAAGTATGATATAGGGAAAAATTATACACTCATTCATGTTGTCGCTTGTGGGGTTTTCATAGATATATGGGGTTTCAGTAAGTAGTTAAACCATAAGTATCATAGTGGGCTCAGTAACTATAACTATATCTTATTAGAATCATATTAATCACATGAGGCTAACCAATTTAGCTGTTAGCAATTGGATCTAGTGTATTTGAGAGTATGTTAGAGTTTTTACCTAAAACAAACTACTATTCACATTATATTTCATGAATCTTCATGGTGTTGAATATTTATTAATATCTTATTTATTCATGATTGTTCTTCTGCTTGACATTATATGTGATAATTTCTTTAGGGTACCTTCAATACAGAAAGTTTGTAGTGTTTCCCCACTATCATGATTACTTATAAGTGTTATGAAATTATTTTTAATTATATACTCTATGGATATATGATATTGTTTGATGATACAAAAATTAATAGTACATTAGGGGTGCAGACTCATAGGACTCTGAGACACTATCTCATGGTGTGTTCCCTTGGTAGTCACATGAAATGAGGTTATATGAACTCGACTTACTGGTATGAAATCCATATTTATTTGTGTTAGTGTATGTTTTTGTCTATGAATTCATGTAATTTCCCTTAAAATTTAATTTTTTTTATTAATTCATATCATGAGTCATGTACTTTGAATATTTAACCAAAATAATTAAAACAATATTCACAAGAAGTAGGGTACATTGGGTGCATCACAAGTTATATGTATTAATGAATAATGCAAGAAAATATTTTTCCCTACTGATCTTTAGAAAAAATTTATATATCATGCCCCTTTATGGAAATGAAATATCTTGATTAATTCCATACCCATGGAGTTCTATCAGAATTTTCATTTCTAGAAAGTCGAATAAATAGACATTGAGTCCACAGGTTGTTGGTACCTATATGAAACATTCTTAATTAGATATATTTATTTAAAGTGATAATATTACACAATTCCCTTTCATATTTTGTTATTATCATTTTACTATTTAACTTATTTCTTTATAGATTCCTTGGCATGTTTCTAGATGTTAACCTAGAAGTTTATGTGTAACAACCTAATGGAAATAAGAAAAGATCTTAAAGTGTCACACACTAACTATATTCGTATCCTTAGTTAAATTCGATATGAATATATCATGTTGAATAAATTTTATTCTCATACATGGTTTAAAAATTATTCATGTTGATTTGATCGTAAATAAGTAGTCGTCGGTTATTTAAGTGAATATATATGAGTAGAATATTTAATAAATATTTATTTTCTAATTTTAGAAAAAATAATATTTATTTATTTATAAATGAATAATGTAATAATATTTATTTATTTAAATAAATATCCAATATTCATAGTTTTATAAAAAACTTTTTTGGGGGGGAATTATGAACTAATAACCCGATGGAAAATGACACATTAAATATTATTAGAATAAATGATAATTTATTAATTCAAAAAAAATATTTATTTTATATATAAGTCTGGTACATTTCAAGTAAATATTATTATTATTATTATTATTTTAGACGTAGGCTTAACTTTTTAATCATAAAATAATAAGGGTTTTGGTGAAATTATTATTTATATAATTTTAGCTCTATATAAGCACAATTATGTCATTTTTAAACCTAATGGTCGTTGCACACAATGAGAGTATAGAGAGAACCGTCTCAAGGCCTATGAAGGTAATCACATAGAACACTCTTAAAATTAGAGAGTGACCCTCCTCCCCCACTCTATTAAGTATCTAGAGAGTAAAATAATCATTCTTCGTTGAAGATATTCTTATAGAGATTAACAAAGAATGACATAAACTTTATTGGTTTCCACGCTAGCAACCAGATATTTCTATGGTGATGTTTATAGGTTTGTAGAGAATATATATATATATCACCTCTATAAGTATTATACCCTTAAATACTCTCACCAAAATGGTGATATAACAACAAGTAGTCGACCAATTCATCGACGAAGAAATAAATACAACATAAGGTATTTCTTTAGACAAAACAATTAACTATAAATTATATTTGATAATCTTGCATTCTTGGTTCCAACATCCATCTCAATTAATCTTTGATATAATTTCAAAAGTCATGATTCTCTTCATAATTGACCTCTCAAATTATTTTTTATTTAAAATAAAAAATTCATGTTGTATACAACTAAATAGGCACTTCCACTACATCCAGAACCTTCACTTCTTGTGGATTGTTTCCTTTCAATCCCTCATGAGGCATTTTTGGTGATACATTTTATAGCTGAAAATGGGTCATGAGGATATGGTAAGTATTATTTTTTTGGGTATTCTTTTATTTATTTAACAATATATGTATCAGCTAATTCGTCTCTATTTGTACTTAGGAATATTTATTCGGTTGATTTTATCTCTTTTTTGTTATGTAGTGTGATTTGTTTGTTTAATTTTGTGTTAATACCTATTTATTTGTTTCATTTTAAAAACCTATAATTACACTTTTTATGGAAGTAAAATTTATGGACTTACCAAACTAAATTTCCAATAAAAATTTTTTGTGTGTTTATTATTAGTAGTTTGGTGAACTATTCAATTGAGTGGTTCTTTGATGCCTAGGCACTAGTTTCAATCCCGTGGGGATCAGTAATTCCCTTTGAACATTTCCACATACGGAATCGGGCATTATATCAAGATATCTTGGGTCAGTCCATGATATATAATATTAAATGATATATCTATTATAATGGAGTTTCGAATGTAATATCCTATTTCAAAGAGACAAAACTCACAACAACATGAATTGTATGCATTGGAATGGGGTATATAGTGTTACGATGTGAGGTTTTATATTGGATTGAACTTTATTATACACATTGATGTAGTTATATTATAATATTTGATGGGATATCATATCACACGATAAAGGATAAATGTGTTTTAAGGCATACCACATCCTATGATATGGTCATATTGTAATACATGAAATACATCACAACCCATGATAGAAGGTTGTGATAAGATGATGCAAAGAAGAATGATTAAATGAATTATCACACACATTGATATTGGGACCCATAATCTATAAGATATATTGTTTCGAATTAAAAAAAGTGGTATAATCTATAATATTATAAAATGTATAGTTTTTTCATAAATCATGTCATATAAGCTACATGAAACCATATTTTGGTGATATTTCATCTTCTAAATATTGTTTTTTCATTTTAAGTGATTAATATCAAGGTAGATTCAATGAAGATAAATTGTAGATGGTTTTGATGATATTTTACCAAGCCTTAAAAGTGAAAATGGAAAGAAAATATTTTCATATTTGTGTTCAAAGATGGATATTTTTTAAAGACACCTAGACTTCCTCATATGGTCTCCTTATTTAAATAAATAGACAATGGAAATAATAAATGATACATTAATGAAGATTTAAATATAAGATATGGATCTTCACAACGAATATTTAAATAGATAAAATTACTAAATCAAATGAGGAGATATTTTGGAACATCACTAGTAATAGATTCATTAAAGATAAGGGGAAACATATGTGTAGTGTATTTATGAAAATAAAATTTCTCATGGAGAAGAAGAGAATAAAAATATTGAATTTTTAGGAAGGGGGGGAAGGAAAAGGATGTAGGATTGTGAATATTAAATATCTAACAGAATAATGGGATCCATTTATGATATGAGAGTACACTATAGAGAAGAAGAAAAATGTACTATGTCAGATATGATAACTCATTGTTAAATAAATTCATATGATAAAGAACTCATGATAGTTTGTGAAGTGAATAAGAAATGAATGAGATGGTACAAGGAAATTTTATGAAACCTATATGAACTTGGTGAAAAAAGACCGATTACATCCTTCACACTCTATAAAGGCTATCAAACCATTTTTTAAGTGGAATTGAAACAAAAATAGTGATGGCCACTCACCAAATATCATATACAAGTCAAGGAACTGAGAATACAATAATTTTCCATAAACCATATAAACAGAATGGATCCTCGATTAATAGTGAGACATCCTAAATCCTAAAACTATAAATAATTTCGTATATTGTGTTTGAAAATAGTTCACTATCCATAATTTGAACATTTTTTACCATATTTTTTTAACTTTTATCAATTTGTTCTGATAACCATTTTTTTAGATCTCATTATGGGTCATTATTATAGTTTTTAAAATTTTATGTAAATTTTTTTGTCTATACATGGTTGGAACATGGTTAGGGAAAACTAAGTAGGTCATCTTAGGAAACTATGGGCCTAGATTTGTAATTATATAGGGGGTTCATGGTTAGTGAAAACCACCCCACCCCACCCCACCCCCCCCACACACACACACACTCAAATTGTGTGGAAATAGATATTCTGGAGCTCATGGTTGGTGTAGGGTTTTCAAACTGTGTAGAACAAACATGAACCATTTTCTAACAGAAATGGTGGGAGAGAACAGTTGGAACATTTGTTTGTCAATCCATGTATCCAAACCATGAAAATTACTTTATAATTCTAGTTAGGGCACACGGTTAGGCGTACAGTTAATAATAACTTTGTAGCTTACCCTAGGAAACCATGTGATGGTAATTTAATTCTCATAAATTCTTAATTTATTTCCTACGACCAACATTATAAATGATAATCTTCTCCCATTTGAACATAATCTAACACTCGTGATTTTGGAGGATCATTATAGGATATTTTGGATAAACCAACCACTTATATTCTCATATCAAAGTGATTATTAATGTGATTGATCCCTCTCTAATAATTGTTACCCTCTTGATTATGAATTCTCCTTTACTACACTCTCACATTTTTTGAGAGTGGTTAATCCCCATGTTTTTTATGGGTCGGAACCTATATTTGATTAATTGAAATTCTAGGGATTATTAGTTTATCTTCCTTACCTTCATATCATCATTGGTGGTTCCCAATTTAGGTGATTGATTGAGTGAGTGACTAAATGTAGGTGGTTGCATAAGTATTTTACTTACACTTGAAACCATGATTACTTTATTGATTTAAAAGGTATTTTAAATTGATTTATAAACCTTGAATTGAGAATATTTAATGAATTATCTCAAAAATGAACAGAATTGTTAAAGAAACACTTTTTTCAAGGTTTTGAAAATATTGGGTGGATTTTGAGAAATTATGGCTTGAAATTAAAATTGATATGAATAAATGATTTGATGTTGATCCTTGCAGAAAATATCCTTAAATGAAATATTATTTTTATTGTTATGAACATCATAAAAACCTATGATTTTTTTGAAGTTTAAATTACATGTTGAAACTTTAAATTGGGAATTTGAACTATTAATGATTAATTGAATTGAAATGAATTATTTTTCCATGATTGATTAATTGATTGAAATCACATGGGAGCCTAAGTAATTAGTGGGTGACTAGGAAAACCATGCTAGGACACTGACAACCTAGAAATAGATTGATGATGACAACTCTAAAAAAATAAATTTCATTATGATTCTCCACGAATGGGTATTGATTAATTCTATCCTAACATCCTGATCATTAGGTATGATCACACACATTTATCCTTGGTTAATTGATAGAGTATTGTGAGGATCCTAGAGCTAGGAACTAACAAACCTTGGGGAATATAACCATAGATATTTCTTTTTATTTTATTATTGCATACTATTGTTTATTAAATATGATTACTCATGCCCAAATTATTTCAAAAAATGTTTATCTGATCCTATTTTTGATATAATTTCCATCTACTTGATTTGAAAGGTTGTTTGACTGAAATGATTAAAATGATTTTCCATGACATGTTTTAATTTAAATTAAAGAATAAATGGGTTATATTTTATGAAATTGATTAAGGAACATTTGGTGATATCATAATGGGATATTTTTCTCACATCCTAACTTTTCCTTTGGTTTTTTATATATTATGTTATGTTAGGTCCAGGAAAATTAAAAACCTACTTAGAGTGGGAGGGTGTGCATGAAAAGTAGGAATTTGGATGATATAAGTGATTTTTTGAGCTATGATTCACTCATTTAATGGAAATTGTGAGACTTTATATTGGTGTATTTTTTTTATTATTGGAAGGTGTACTATTATGGGATATTTATCTTTCTAATTATCATTTTTTCACCTTCAGTAGTGTTTGGAATACTAACTATTCACTAATTTTTCTTCTGTTATTCTATATTGATTGATATGTGGTGAAATAATTCCCCATGACTTTTTTTGATGCTTGGGAACTAGTTGTAAACGTGTAGGGATCAATAATACCCTTAAGGATGTGTTAGTTTTGGATCTAGTACCAGAATACTAGGGTATTTGGCTTTTTTTGTAACAAATTGGTATCATAGGTAGGTTGTACATATCTCTTTGACGTTGGTATGTATTTTAGGCTATCCTGATAGATATGAGGTAGGATTATTAGGAATTAAGGGGTATTTTACGAGAGTATTCCTCTCTATCTCTCATCGTAAAGAGCCTTGAGTCACTATGGAAATTTGGTAAAAACGTCTTTGGGGAATAAATTAAACTGATTCTAGTCTTTCTCCAAACTTGATCTGAGTATTTTGAAATTCCAATAATTGAATTATATTTGATGGAATTTATATTTCTTATATATCTTGATTTAATTAATGATCTGAGTATCCTTTATAATATATTCAGGTTGCCTATTGATATTGGGTAGTTCCATGACCCAAAGATGATGTTTGAATAGACCAAAGGTGGAATATATCAGGGAACCATAGAAAGTGAAACATCCAACTGAATATGACCTTGTTGAGATAATAGTGTGAGTGTGTCCAAAGATCTATGATATGTAGTTACAATTGTTCATGTTCCGGATCTAGTAGTAGAACCTTTAATGGATGAAACTAGAGAAAGTTATTAAGAATTTCATCAGTCTAAAGTACCTTCTAACCAAGTATTTAATAATCTTTAGGAAACAAAGGACTTGTTTAAAAGGATTGATCTGTATCCTTAGTTCTATAAAACACCATATTTAATAAATGTGTAATGTGTTACATTCAATCTTAAAGGGCCCTGCATGTGGTGGTGGGATTCGATGGTTATAGTGAAATAACATGATGTCTTGGAGTAGGGAGACATTACAACTCATTTTATAGCTAATTTCTATCTATAATTGATAATTTTATTGAAATATATTGAATTTACCAACATCCAACATGGTGACTGATCTGTGAATTAGTATGCAAACTAATTTGATGAACTTCTTTAGTTTTCTCCTAAGATACTACTGAATTAGAAGTTGAAGGGTCGGTTATTTGAGTTGGATTATTGATATGATGTTTTATATCATGTTTTAATATTTAATCTAACCTCTTATGTTTGTTCTTGATTGATATTTAATGGATGATCTTCAACTAGTTGGTAAGTCAGGGTTGGAAGCAGTTCCTCTTACTCTTAGTATCAATTCTATTAGTTCATTTAATGGAAAGAAGAAGTGAGATGAGTCTCATGGAAGACCACAATAATTGACATCATAGATACCTATTTTAGTTTATGGGAAAGGCATATTGTATTACTATGAATGTGGAAAGATCAATCATTTGAATAAGGTTTTCAAAATGGTACAAAATATTTTTGATCTGTACGGTTACTAAGGAAACGTACATAATTCTTATAATGTCTTTTTTATCATACATGGTGGAACTGTATCATCAGCACTAAAAAGAACTATAGTGCATTAAATTCCATCAATATCTAAGTGGTTCCATATATAGGCATCTGAAATAAATCTTTTTCACATAATAGATGAATCTCTAGTTGAATATTATATAGGTTCAGAGATAGTGAGAGGTACCACCCCAATAGATTCATCTTTTGTGAGTTATCTATTTGATACTATTATATTTCATTATTTTGTATCAACTCACATTTTTAATCTGTTAAACCTTCTTATGGATATTATTCTTTATGTAATTCATATTTCTAGGTCCATAAGAATGAAGAGAGGTAAAGGTCTCCAATTTCACTATTTTTACTTCTCTTTATCAAAGATTGAGATAATCTAGGATTTCTCAGTTCTCAATATGAAACCTCTATATGACATTATTGGGATGGATTAGATGATTTCCCATAAATCTCAGATTGACCTTTTTTTATAGAGGGTCTCCTTTACAACCCATAATGGGGTGTGTCATATTTTCTATGGAGAATGGGATCCAAGTTCAAGTAGATATGAACCACCACTTTTTATGTTTTTGAAAATGATATCAATATTTTATTTTGACCAGGAGTAGAAATATTTTAGTGGTGATATTCCTCTAGTGCTTGTTGAGTTTCCCGATGTGTTTCTGTCTAATTTTTATGGTTTACCATTGGTAAGGGAGGTGGAGTTTTCTATTGACTTGGTACCAAGTACCCAGCCTACCTTTAATCCCTTATAACATATAGAATAAAGTAAATTGAAGGAGTCAAAGACCTAGTTGGATGATTTTTTGAATGAAGTCTGTGATCACCAAGGGGTGTTTCCTTGGAAGACACCTATTATTTTTTCAAATAGGACTAGTGGAACACTTCTCTATTGGATTAATTACCAAAAAGTAAATTGATTCATGGTAAATAACAAGTATTTTTTGCCTCATCTTGATGATTTACTTGATCAATATAATGTGGAAAAGTGGTTCTCAAAGATTGACCTTAGGTTTAGTTATCACAAACTTAGAATCAAAGATTCCTACATATCAAATACCACCTTCTGGACTAGGTATGATCATTATGAGTACCTTGTTATGCCTTTTGGTCTGAACAATGCTCGTGTTATTTTTATGAAAATAATGAACAATATTTTCCATTAGTATCTTGATTTTTTATGGTGGTGTCTTTGGATGAAATCTTGGTTTACTCTATAAACAAAGAAGATTGTGTGTTTCATCTAGGAGCAGTTCTAGAAATTTCGATATATCATCAAATTTACTCTATGCTATAAAATTGTAATTTCTTAATTTAGGAGGTGAATTTATTCGTAAATGTAGTCTTAAAACAAATAATTTTAGTTAATCCTAAGAATTTTAATGATATTATGACTTGGGAACAACAACATAATGTTTTTTGTATTCATAACTTATTGGGTTTAGAGGGGTGTTTCCACCAATTCGGTTAAAAATTTTCAAATCTGTCCTCTCAGATGATGTCACTCACCCAAAAAGGAGTAAATTTTTCATGGGATTATAAATTTAATAATTCCTTTGATGAAGTAAAGTAAATATTGACTTATTATCAAGTGGCGACACTTCCAAAGGTTTGGAAGGGTTGTTTGGCCTTTTGTGATGCATCTAATTTGGGTTTGGTCTTTATTCTCATGTATGATGACACATGGTGGACTATGGTTCCCGATAGCTTATGACACACAAGAGGAACTATCCTAATCATAATATTCTACTCGAAACTATGATTCATGCTATTAAGATTTAATGAAACTTCCTTTTTGTATAAGGTTTACAATTTATTCAAATAAAAAAATCGAAGTCACATATTCTCATAAATATATTTATATCTCTATTAGTGGAGATGGGTGGAATACATGAAATCATTTGTCTTTGACTTTTAATACACCTCTAGAAAGGGAAATTTCATTACTTATACAACAAGAATTAAAATTTCAACTCTATACATAAAACAATTTTTAAGATAGTGTAATTTGATATCTCTCTTTACTCATATGCTTTTAGGAGTTTAGGGGGATGAGACCTTGATTGTTCTAGAAAGCGTTTAATTGACCTCTTCTCTTGTTGAGATGATTCTTCAGAAATAGAAGATTAATGATGAGTTACATGGAATAAAGAACTATATTTATGGTGGGGATACCATCAGTGAGTGGTTTTTATCTTCTAAGTCTATCATATGCCTCAAGAGAATGTGTGTTGTACCATTATATGTCAGAAAAGTTGTGCTCGGGGAGTTATATAATTTCTTATGGCTAGAACACCTTCGCAAAACAAAGATGTTCTATGATATATAGTGATGATTATGATGGTCATGTGTGACATGAGAAATAATTTTTTATAATTATTATACAAGTTAGTAGGTCATGTCTCAATAATAGAAACCGTCAAGTTTTCTTCATCACCAACCTTTACCGACTTGGAAGTGGGATGAGATATCGATGGATTTTTTTTGTCGGGTTTCCTCATACCCCTCAAAGGAATAATACGATATGGATAGTCATCAATTGGATTACCAAATCATCTCACTTTACTCAAATTCATGATATGACAAAGTATGAGGACTTAAGAAGCCTATATGTTAAGAAAGTCATCATATTTCATGTAGTTGCATTTGTTATAGTTTTTTATTCGGATTTCCAGTTCACTCCTCATTTTTTGGAGAGGCCTATAAGTCATAATGGGATCCCATATTACATTAATCATGTCATACCATCCACATATGGATGGTTATATGGAAAGATCTATATAAATGCTTGACGACAAGATTTTTCCTTGTGTTCTCAAAATACGTGGATCTTGGGATAGCCATTAAAGATAGGTTGAATTTTATTATAATAAATGTTTACAATTAGAAACTAAAATGGAACCTTTTGAGGCCTTGTATGGTTAACCTTTTATATCTCCACTTTATTGGTCAGAGATTGTGGAAGCATCTCTGGTGGGACCAAGTTATTGAAAGTGGAAACCCTGTAACAAACTTATGTATATAATTTTATTACCATTAAATGTGTACAATATAATATATAATTTTTCCCCTTATTAAAATTGTGTTGATAATTATGTGCCTACTACATTTATAGTAATTTACTTAGATTACATATCATATCAGTGGGTTATAGATGTTCCCAGGATATAATGAGAACCTAGAGATACCATGATAATAATCCTATATTTCTATCATAATGTATAGATAAATCATACTAATAATACATAATTGAAATGTGAACATCATGTGTGTGGGGATCATAAGCATTGAGGCTTATTATCATGAAGTTCACAGTTGGTGATCTTAAGTAGATGAGATCAGGAGGATAGACCCACCAATAAGAACTCCACATGTTTCATGTGTCATTGGTTGTTACTATATACGAGCATGTGTGTTTTTCACTGGAATTGAGATCATTATCAATGTGTTATAATTGATCACATACTTTGATGTAAGGAAAAAACTATGGCATTGAATTCATGGAGAGGTATATTGTGTTGGGTGCATCTTTGGTGGTATGACATTGGTCGAATAATCAATATAAAATTTGTTGATTCCATGTTGAGTAAGTGATATTCCAATCCTAGTTGATATAGATAGTGGTACCTTCATTAAATCCATAGACATGGTAGTAGAAGTTAAGTATATCCAATTATGTTAACAAATAATAAATAAAGAAATGATGATGAAACAAAGTGTGCATCTTTCTTCATGAGATATCCCAAGACAAAGAAATCATATTACAAGATGTTTGTTTCAAGGAAGGTTTTGTTTTCATGACTATTCCTTATCTCTTTTGGGGAATATATGGGATGTTAAAATCCACTCTTATCCTGTGGATAGTATTAAATGATTTCGAGATAAGGTACTAAAGGGCCACACATAATATAGTATTCAAGGGACCTCTTTTTTCTGAAGAATATGAGTAACGGATACGGTGGAACCTAGCATAGGTTCTGAGAGATTCACAAGCTTTGATGGTCATGAAAAAATAAATAATTTCATTATTATTTTATTATAGAATAATTAAGTTGAATTTATTTAATAAAATTATTTACAAGAATTTATGTAAGTACATGGAAAAATGTTATAATAACAAATATTATTTTAATGTTCAAGATTCATTTAATATTGAAGGAATTGAGAGTTGAGTTAATGACTCGGATTTATAATGTAATATATTTATTATATATTTATAGTATGTGATAAAAAAACTAATTTTATGATGTAGTTTGTTTCTGATAACAAGTCCTTTATATCATATTTAGAGGGTGTTGGATATACAGGGGTTGGGGAACCCTTTCCAGGTATTTTAACACCCACTATCTAAGTAGAGGAGATGAGATTTTCCATGACTATTAATCCATTAGAAATTGATATCTTCTCTCTCTCCATCCTCATCCAAGAGAGAGAAAGGTATAGTTCGAGCATTAAATGTCTTATTTTCATCATAGATCAAAGGAATATTATCATGGTGATTGTCGTGACACTGATGGATTCTTCAAAGATCCACCTTAGCAGCCAAAATTCAACAAACAATGTTCATGTTGACTCTTGAATCTTATGTGAATGATCCATAAGGGTCGCAGCTCAGATCCTTCATGCAATACTCTTCAGTGAGGATTGATATTCAAACATGTCTTCGATCCGAACAAGTTAATCCTTCAATTTATTATTTTGATTAATTAATTCACATAGGATACTCAGACTATTACTGGGGCTTAGATCACTAGAGAAGATAAGGTTTCATCACTTTGGTTATGAAATTTCTAAAATCCCTAACTCACTAACTTCGGATGTGTGCCCCGATACCAAAAATGGGTATCATAGTGATCATATGAATTTTTTTATCCAAGAAAAAAAATTATTTTTTTCTTAAATTAAGTGGAGAGAATTGTTTTGACCCCAACGGTTCTGACCACATATCGATCTATTCTCGAATGGCCAAGTTACGACCATCTAAAAAAATTAATATGGATCATAATCAGTTTTTATGGGTATTAAACTTCATGAAATTGTATGCATATATATATATATATATATATATAGTGGGTATGGGGAAGAACAGGATTGACCCAAAGCCTAATGAGAAGGAAAAAAGGAAAAGTGGTCCACATCCTTATCTACGGGTCAACTAAAACAAAAAAAACATTTAATTTTTATTGTAATAAAAGGTGGCGAGATCAAAATTAAAATGGAAGAAGTTTTTTTATGAGGTTCTTGTCGGCTATATGCAGCAGTAATAAAACTAATAAGGAAAAGAAAAAAGGGTTTTGATGAAGCTTTCAGAGGAATCCTCACCATCCTCCTACACGTAGCGAATTGTCACCACTCTGTTGGTGTCCCTGTCACATGGACACGTCTCCACCATCGTCGCCTAGTCATCCTACCACCACCATCTTTTCATGACACCACTGGTGTCTCCTAGTTACCGCGCTGAGATTTCTTGGCCTACTATTACATCCTCTCTTAAACCTGATTGTCAATTATCCCCTCTATGCTCCCACATGAGAAACCCCTGGATGGTGATTGACTACAAAGCCACGTCAATCATGTCTTCCACTAGTCATCCACAGTGTCTAAAACCCCTTTACATGGTTTCCCCTTCCTGGAATGTTCAACCTAAAATGGTTTAGGGTGGATCTTCCTGACCCAGCATAGCCTTGCAATTGTCTACCGAGCTCGGAATGGGCTAGTGTGGGTCAGACCAAACCGCAATGGGTCTGGGTAGGGTCTGGTATCAAGAAATTTATAATATAAATGAAAAATAATTTCTTATATTATTTGGACAAAATTAAATTAACTGATTAATTTAATTTTGGAGGGAAATTTAAATTAATTTAGGGACCGAAAAAAAAATTATTTGAATTCAAATAATTCATTTAATTTTTTTAAATACCCTCAAACATAAATTAATTACATTTTAATTTTTACCGCACATTTATTTTACCCAAGGAATGTTCTTAAGCATTGACTGATCTTGTTTGTCTGAGATTATTTATTTTATAAAAATAATTACTAAAACATTGTGTGATTCTTGTTATATGTAATTAGCTATTTTATAAGGGTCTCACAACATCCCTTTTTTGTTTAATATGTATAAGATTCTGTTCATCCGTCAACATTATATGTATGTATATTACGCTTCTTGAGACCCTCTTACCTACGTGTGAGTATGATTGTACTATTGACAATGACATAATAATATGTGTAGTATTCCAAGACAATGTAGTCACCCAGACAGGATGTAGAAACACCATACCATGGTGAGAGTTGTTTTATGATTCAAGATAGAACCGGTTGTTATACCCCTCGGAAATGGATGATCTATTGTGTTTAAATTGATAGACCAATATAAAGTGCTCAGGAATAGTCTGGTAATTTAATTCCTTTATGAATTTTTTATTATTTTATACATTAGCATGTTTTTGGTAAATACATAAAATAAAAATAGAAAAATGAATAAATATGCGATGAATATTTTTTATTCCTAAATGTTCAATTATAAGCATGAAAACCTAGTATGAACATATTTAACAGAAAAAATATTTCATTCGTCTAGAAGTATTTAAAACCAATCAATGTAATATTATGTTGTGAATTCCTTTTGTCGTTTACATTTGAACAAAATAAGGTGTATGGGGTTCTTATGAAACATATTTGGGGTTGAATTTACTAATGGGGAGTTATTATTTAAATGATGGGTTAACTTAACTAAATTTGGAATAAAAGAGTTACCTAAATCTATCTTGATTACACTTTATAAGAAAAGAGATGTGGGAATTAATCTTAGGATTCTGAGAAGATAAGACATAACTCAATAGTTCAAAGAAATGTGGGTCAATCTAGTGCTTACCTTTAATCTATCTGAGTAGTGGTTTATCCAAATATTGGACTTTGAGGAGGGGTTTCAAGGATCCTTTTCATTATAATACTCAATAGAAATAGTATTTTAAATCTGGTAGTGAGGACTACTAGTGGTTAATAAAATAGTGGGAGAAATTTAAAGATTTAATATATTAATAAATAATTTCTAAAAGTTAATCAAGATAAAGTACCAATGAAGAAATTTATTTGTATTAGATAAAATGGAAATCAGCATCACCAATACATTATCACTATGTTCAATTTTGGATAAATAAAATATTGTGACCCTCCATAACTTCCAAGAGTGGTGTAGGCACTTGCACATAGTACTACACCAAGAGAGAAAGATTTATGTTCTAGATTCATCACTTCCTTAGAAGCACCCTTCTAGAATAAGAAAGGTGGAGAAATAAAAATAAAAAAGGAATAAATATGGTGCACTATATGTATAGTGTATCATTTTTTATCCATGTCTAGTAAACTACAAAAAAAAATAATGATGGTGAATATATCTAAAATTCTAACTCATCTCCAGCATTTATATCATGAGAGATATAAGAAAGAAAGGTTTGAGATATTGATTGAATTTTATAGGTACAAGCTAGAAGAAGAGAATCAAGGAGGGCCCCATGTACTTAAAATAATCAGGTATATTGAGAGACTTAAAGCCCTTGGCTTCAAACTGAACCAAAAACTAGAAACTAATCTCATTCTTACCATATTACCACCAATATTTTTGGATTTTATTATTAATTAAAACATGAATAACATGAAAAGGTCACTATTTAATCTTATGTATTTACTTTTCCAATCTAATAACGACATTAAGAATACCAATTCTTCGGTCTTTATGGTGAACAAGAGGAGGAAGGTTGAGGTTAAGGGGTTTAAGGATAACCCCAAGATAAAGAAACCTATACATCAACCTTCAAAAAATCCAACGATACAGAGGGAGCTAAATGAGAGGCATTATGTATTCTATTAATGTGGTGATAAACTCTTCTGGAAGAAGAATTGAAATGTTGAGAAAAATAAGAAATGTGATGCTTTTACTTCGTCTATTTTTTTCATTGAATGTAATATATCTTTCTCTATAAGTGGGGTATTGGATATATCATGTGACCCACACATTTTTATTAACGTAGAGAATCCAAGAAGATTTCATTAGATGTGAATTTGATCATTATTGTTACCAAAATCAAAGGGATGATGGAACATTTATTATACTATTTTTTAATGTTGATGATATGTTGATTTTAGTTCAGGAGTTATGTCGGATTTAGGAACTAAAGAGGAATTTATCCATAAGGTGTGAGATAAAGAGCCTCATACAAGCCAATAAAATATTTTGATTAAGAATCTATAGTGACAGTAAAACCAGCTCTTTGGTTTTATCCTAGATAGGACACATTAGGATGGTCATAGAGAAGTTCAGAATGATCAGTTGTAAGACAGTATCAGTTCCCATGATGCTTCAAGATTTCTAAAGAGAAGTCACAGTCAATGGATGGAGATGTTTTTGACAAGGAAAAAGCTTATTCTTCTTCACTTGTTGAATGTTTTATGTACATAATGGTACATACACAACCAAACATTACTTTTTCTATGGGATTTGTTAGTCGTTTCATGTCAAATCCCATATGAAAATATTGGGATGATATGGAATGGAACATTCAATGACTGAAATGATTTGAAGATGAAACATTATTCCTTGGGAATGATGATCAATTAAAGGTATTTGTAGATACATATTTTACTAGTTACATGGATTTGTGAAAAAAGTATAATTTTTTTTGTTTTTACTTTTTATAAAAAAAATGGTCAGTAAAATGTCTCAGTTGAAACATGTTATTCCATTATCTACAATGGAACAAGAGTACATTTATAATACTAGAATGGGGAAATAGTTGGTATGGTTGCTGAAATTGTTGAAGAAAAATGGAAAAGGATCAGATAGAGGAATTTTATTCGGTGGTAGTTAGAGTGTCATTCATCTTGCATGAAATCCAGTGTTTCATGAAAGAATAAACAACATTGACCTAAAATATAAATTTATATAAATACTTTTAGAAGATAAAGAGGTGGATATATAGAATATTGTTGTAATTTATAATCTTGTTGATATGTTTACAAAGAATATATTCTAAGAACGTCTAAGGAAACATTATTCCCCAATTGGAATTTTTTGATAGTATAGAGAGGATAGCACTGCATACATCAGATAGATAATGAGATAAGGTGGATAGTTAATAGAAGTTGGAATCTAGAATAAATATTCCGGTGAGATAATTTTAGTTTTGTGATGATTCTTTAGTTATATCAGATAAAATTTTATAGATAAAAATCATCAAGCATAGATCACTAGATGAAGGTTTCCTACTGAGTGGTTTTATAGTATTTTGGTGCAAGAGTTTCATGAGACAAACTTGCATCATATGGAGTGTAAGAACCCAAATATTCTGTTTAGGTATGTTTTCCTTTTTCTGGTGTTTTTAGAAAAATAGGAGTTTATGGAAATTTTTTAAGTACACGTCGTGTACTTTATGAGTACACATTGTGTACTCAGTTACCACAGGGAGTTGTGTGCTGGTCGTGTAACAGTTGTGCACACGGCCGTGTGTCATGGCCTGGAGGACTCCTAGAGCGGGGCTCGGTAAAGACAAGTACCTGCCATGTACCTCAAAAGTACACACCGTGTACTTTCTTTTTTTTCATTAAACGTACTGGGGTTGCGGCTGGCGAACAAAAACACCTCCTTCTCAACCTAGTTCATTTGAGAGCGTCCGTACAGCCGCGATTCATCCTTGAGACCCCAATCGGGATTCTGTTCTCCGAATCGACCACCGTCGATTTCATTGGGATCGCCTCAGTATGATCCTTCTTATTCTAGAGCTTTGTATCCCGATTCCTCCTCTTTCAAGATTTATCCTCAGTTGAACATTTTAGACATTTTTATAAATCTATGGTGTTCTTGTGTGATTCAATGCTTGATGTTCACGTATAATGATCCTACAACACAGAGGTAGGTGGTTTGTTCCTTTCTGTAGAAATTCATTGAGTTATATGTGCAAAATTGCCCAATACCCTTGAACTGGGTATTGTGTGTTTACTATTTTATCCCTGTTAATTTCATGTTATGCTTGTATGTTTGAATAGAGGTTAATTGAATGTGAATAGAGGTAAATTTCAATGCATTGTAATTTTTTTCCCATGCATGTTTTTTTATGAACGTTTGTTCCTACTTAGCCTATTAGGCCGCCTTTTTTTCACTATGCCTAGTACTGTAGGATACAGTGTTTGTTTATCAGAAATGTTGTTGTGATATAGACTATTATCCAAGTAGTTCATGAATTTTACTTTGGATGTATTGAATTGTTGTGCTCGTTTGACTTACACAGGGTCGTGATAACCTGGTGTAGTAGACCATAGGGAGAGTGGACGTAAGCACTTCTCCAAAGTGTCTGTTTTTAATTTTACAATGCAATACCATAGGGGGAATTTGCGTAAGTTCTTCCTCAGAGTGTTTTTAGTTCCTCTATGCAGACTACAGGAGGAATGAGACATAATTTCTTCCCTAGATCATTATTTAGTTACTGATACGAGGATATAGGGGGAATTAACAGTGAGTGCTTCCTCAGAGAGTCTATGCCTAAGATAAACTAGAGGGGTTAGACTGTGTGAACATCCCAGAGGATTTCTTGTGTTGTTTTGGTTGAAGTAGAGGGGTTAGGCTGAGAGTACTTCCCAGAGTGTTTCTTTCTTTATTATCTTCTTACTTGATATGTGAAATTGAATGCTTTGAACTATATGAATGTTTATTGTTGAGTACTTCCTTGTTTACTGCTTCGTTTTTACTTATTGCCTGCCATATATACACTACTAGAAAATGGACCTATACCCACGGCATTTCAGAAAACTGTGGGTATGGGGGTACCCTATACCCACGGTTTTCCCCAACCGTGGGTATAGGGGTATAGTGTGAACCTATCCCCATGGTTTTCGAAAACCGTGGGCATAGGTTCCCTATCCCCACAGTTTTGACAAAAACCATGGGGATATGGTTTTTTACAAGACCAATACCCACGGTTTTGAAAAACCATGGGCATAGGTGTTTTTTTTCCAAACCCTATCCCCACGGTTTTATTCAAAACTGTGGGGATAGGGTGTATTGCGAAGACATATACCCACAGTTATTTAAAACCGTGGGTATTGGTGTTTTTTTAAGAGACCTATACCCACGGTTTTGAGGAATCGTGGGTATAGCTTTCCCGCGTTATGGGGGGAACAAAATTTACACGAGACGAAATTTTTTTGGCGAAAAACATAGTCTATATTAATATAACTATAAACGTACAAAAATGAAGACAAATAAGTTTCGTAGGTCTGTTGGTTAAGGTCCTTTACGTTTTTCAAGAGATCTGGGGTTCGAAACCCATTGGTTTTTTTTCCGTAAATTAATTTTGATTAATATAAGACGATAAATGTAGGGTTAAGTAATTGAAAATTCATTAGCTCAGTTGGTTGCCCCGCATGTTCAGATACAAGGGGTCGTGTGTTCAATTCCCTCCACCGAAATTTTTAGATACGCGATTTTATTAATATATTTAGAGAGATATATATACATATATTAAATTTGCAGTTGGCTCGGTTGGTAGTGAAGGCTGGAATGCATCAAGCATTTCCCGTAGTCGAGTCACAGCAGCAACTATTTTTAAAGATTAAATCCCCATGGTTTTGAGAACCGTGGGGTGAAACATTGTGCCAGCGTGGACCTAGCCTACCACGCTGTGGCAATTCTATGCCCGCGGTTTGGAGAAAATGTGGGTATAGGCAGACCCCCTATCCCGACACCTTTCTATCCCACGGTTCAAAAAACTATGGGTATAGTCTATACCCACAGTTTTGGGGGCTATACCCATGGTTTTGAACCGTGGGTATAGGTCAGTTTTCCAATAGTGATATTCATTGACTGTTAGGCACAGATATTTTGGTGGTTTCCTACTGATATTAGTCTCACACCCTGTTTGGTTCATGCTTTTGGACCTAAATAGAATATATTTTTGTAGGTATAGATAAGGAAAAGTGTCATTCTACTTCAGGTACTTGACTGCTTTAGAGATAGAGAGAATGGGACCAAGCTGAGGCTTGCAATGCTGAGGAGTTGTTTATCTATTTACTTTTGTACTTGGTTTAGTTGTATTCCAGCATTGTGACTTGTTTGATTATTTTCCTAGACATATGTATCATGCATCATATATATGTGGGCCCATTACCCTAGGTCGAAGGATCGAAACCACTTTTTGATACCTCTTTGAATGTTTTAGATGTTTTGTAGATCTATGGTGTTCTAGGCTGATTCAAGGCTTGAGGTTCATGTATAAAGATCCTACAACACCGAGGTAGGTGTTTTGTGCCTTTCTGTAGAAATTGTTTGAGTTATATATGCAAAATTTTCCAATACCATTGAACGTGGTATTGTGTGGTTACTATTTTATACCTGTTAATTGCCTATTATGGTTGTATGCTAAAATAAAGGTTCATTGAATGTGAATAGGGTAAATTTCTATGAATTGTAAGTGTTTTCCCATGCATGATTGTTTATGACAGTTTGGTCCTACTTAGCCTGTTAGGATGAATTGTTTTTCACCATGCTTAGTACTGTAGGATGGAGTTTTTGTTTATATGACATGATGTTATGTTGTAGACTGTTAGCCAAGTAGTTCTTGAGGTTCACTTTGGCCGTATTTCATTGTTGTTCTCGTTTGACTTACACGGGGCTGTGAGAACCATGTGTAGTAGACAATAGGGAGAATGGACGTAAGGGGTTCTCTAGAGTGTCTGTTTTTACTTTTATGATGTGAGACCATATGAGGAATGGATGTAAGTGATTATTAAGAGTGTATGTCGTTCCTCTCCATAGGCCACAGGGGTAATGTGACATAAGTTCTTCCCAAAAGCACCTTTTAGTTACTGATACGAGAGTATAGGGGGAATTGACAGTGATTGCTTCCTCAGAGAGTTTATACCTAAGCTGAACCAGAGCGATAAGACTATGTGAACTTCCCAGAGGGTTGCTTGTGTTTTTTTTGTTGAACCAGAGGGGTTAGGCTGAGAGTACTTCCTAGAGGGTGTATTTCTTGATTAGCTGCTTACTTGATAGGTAGAATTGAATTCTTTGAACTTTAGGAATGTTTACTGCTGAGTACTTCCTTGATTACTACTTCTTTTTACTTATTTCCTGCCATATATATTCACTGACTGTTTGGCACAGATCATTTGGTGGTTGCCTACTGGGATTAGTCTCACACCTTATTTGGGTCATGCTTTTGGGCCCAAACAGATTATATTGTTACAGGTATAGATAAGGGAAAGCGGCCCTCTACTTCAAGTACATGACTGCTTCGGAGCTGGAGATCAGGGGACCAAGATGAGGGTTTCAATATTGAGTATTTGTTTATCTGTTTACTTTTGTACTTGGTTTAGTTTTATTCCATCATTGTGACTTGTTTGGTTGTTTTCCTTGACATATGTATCATGCATCATATATATGTGGGATCTATTAGTTTATTACTTTCAGTCTTCCACTGTATACTATTGTATGGTGTTATAAATGCTTCTTCTACTATATATATGCATTTTTTCTGTTTTTTTACTCTGCCAATGAGGGCATAGTTTCCCCATTATCACCCCAAAGTCCCTCATTGCTAGTCAGAAACCTCTGGCATTTAGGGAAATGCGCTTGAGGCCATGTGACCAACCGGGTACGGGGAACCTCTAGGTGGCTTCCAAAACTGAGACATTACATGGATTGCATCAAATGAAGTTCTTCTCATCCTTATTTTACCTACAATATTCACATTATTAATACTATATTAGACACATTTCTATCAATGTTTGAAATAATTTTCATGATAAAGATATAAATAATACCATCACAAATATTAGTTTGAAATCTATTTCTTATTATTTATTATGTTAATGTAATGATAATATTAATATATAAATAATATAATCACCATGGTGTACCATAAAATTCATATGATTGATGTTTTGAGAATCCATTTGGTGTAATTTTTAGGTCTTATGAGGGAGTGTGACTACATGATGTAAATTATAAAAGAGAAGTGTACATTGGCATATGATTAGGGGAATAGGTACAAAAAAATGTCCAAAAACATTGTGGAGTTCATAAATGGGACCTTTAAGGGTCTTTAAAAGTTTCCAATAACTAGCCAAGTTCATGATAATTTTTATCATTGTGTAAAGTACTTTATAGAAAGAGGATGACATACTAATGTTGAGATTCATTTGGGGTTATGGTAAGGACAACAATTTCATTGATGTATTAACAAGAACATTGATTAATATTTCACTTTTGGTGTGTGATTTTTCAACCATGAATGAAGTCAATTCAAATTAATATAGTATCAGGACCCCATAAAAGGTAACAGTGGATGGGTATTGGTGGTATTGATGGAGAAAAGGCATTGTGACTGAGAAAACATTTAGGAAATATAGTTATCATGCACACATTCCATTGTGGAATGTTCCTCTATGAATATAACATAGTAAATATATCTTAATATAGTGTACTTTCTCAATACCATTTATAAATATTATAGTGCACCATGAATTCCTATAAGGGAGCTTTGAAATTTTTGAATACCCAAAGATCATCCCATATTGGTTTCTATCATCAATATATTTTGACTATGAGGTACACCATAGTCAAATAAGATTCGAAATGAGATAGACGGGACTCAGGAATATGTCCAATGTTTTAGATGCAACATATTTCACAGGGAATTTCTTAATAGGAAGTCATTCACTAGCAAGGATTGAATGAGTTCTCATTCTAAAACATGATAATTTATTACATGAAAAAATGTAATGTCTTGAGTATTTAAAAATTTTATTAGGTTTGGACCTCATGTAATTTTTTAGGTAGTTTTTTAAAACATTTAGGGATTTTAAATAAACCTTTTAAAAATATATTATATATGAATTTGAAAATCATCCCTCTGAAAAATACTCAATCAACCCTAGTGATTTTTTATGTCCACTAAATATGTTTCTTCAAATTATTATAGTGAGTTTTCAAAATCATCTAGTTCTTAAAAAGGTGATAAAATATGTAAATATTACCTGAAGGCCTTCATTTTTATTGATTTTTGATAACTCCCTTTTAAATGATGATGGGGAGCCCTTACAAGCCCCGTAGGCTCAGAGATTGCATGGAATGTAGGATTAGGAGATTACATGACCTTAAGGTCTTAGAGAATTAAACCAGAATATCTACAAGGAACTGCCCCTCCCCAGCATCTGCATCATGATGGTATCTCTCCACCTTTGCATGGCCATCTGGCTCGGATTCCCGTGCAAGAATAGGCTGGTCCTGATGGTATAGTCATACCCTCTCATTCTGAAAAATCCATTTGGCTCTGCTTTAGTGAGTGCACCTGCTCTGAATCTTCCTCTGGGGCTGATCGTTTTTGGTAGTGTGTCTGGGGAAAGTGTATTTTAATAACTATTATGTCTTACATTCTACTAACTATAACATTCAACTAAATGTAAAATTTTATTTAAATTTTACACTTAAATAAAATTCATTTCATTTTTGTGCATAGAGATGGAGGATACTAATCTACTCACTGAGCAGTATATACATAAAATTTGTCTCCTTGGAAGAATTAAATGATATCGTCAGCATAGAGAAGATGGGATGGGGAGTTCAGGTTTCAAGAGGCAAGAATCGGTTTGGTACTGACTTGATCTATATCTTGAGTGAGTAATCATCTCAGGTAATATTTTGCAATAGAGAAAATAATGGTAGAGAGAGGATCACCTTGTCTAACACCTTTAGAACATTTAAAGTAGCCTCTAGGAGAGCCATTAACAAGAATAGAGATATGGGCTGAGTTGAAAATAGTTTTGATTCTATTGATAAAAATTTCATTGAAACCAAAATTAGCTAGCACTTTAAATATAAATCTCCAATAAATAGTATCAAAATCTTTAGTGATATCTAACTATAACATTCAACTAACTATAAAATTGTATTCAAATTTTACACTTACATAAAATTTATTTCATTTTTATGCATAGAGATGGATGATACTACTATACTCACTGAGCAGTATATACATGTTTCTCACGATGTGGTAGTGGGTTATAAGGTTAGATGGGTCAGGATGAATAAGGCATACCATTATCATCACAATCTTCCTCCTACTACTATTATACCATACCTAAGATATAAATGTTTTTAGGGTGTTTCTATATCAGATTTTACATTTTTTTATCATCACCAACTTATTACCCTCACAGAGAGATGGATACCTGAGACTCACACACTCCACTTTCCTAAGGAAGAGATGACCATCAACATAGAGGATGTAGTAGTTATGCTCGGTCTTCTTATCCATGGTTCTTCAGTTATTGGAACAACCCGTAGAGAGTATCCCAATCTTGTAAAATTATTAATGGGCCTAGAAAATGTATGGGATAATATTTATACATTTGAAATTCCATATATATAATCTTGTTTGAAATGAACTTCACCCATTTACCCATTGACATTGATGAAAAGACTATCATGCACCATGATCAGGAATATATCATTCATCTCATTAGTAGGACTATGTTCACTAATCACTTTTGTATCCATGTACACATGATTTATATGGGTCCACATGAAGACTTTGATATGGCATGGTGATACAGCTAGGAATCTTCACGCTTATCATACACATTTAGATTATTATGCACTATATGATGATTAATTTGTAGTTATCTTGGTGGATCTATCATCCTCATTCAGATATTGGAATGGGAGTGCATCCCTCCCCTATACACTATTATCTCTGGTCCGAAGCTTCCCATGGATATTTGGTATGATTCTCTGAGTAGATGATGTGTTCAAAATATCTTCCCATAAAGATATTCATATGGTGCCAATCAAATAATTGAGTGGAAGATATCTTTATATGATAACTTCACCAAAAAAATAATTAGATCCTATCCTCCTATAAATTCCGTCAAGAATAATCACAACATATCCTAATGTGATTGGATTTTTCACTCAAATTGTCCATTAGTTTGGTGGTGATAATTCATATAGAATTTCAACTAAGTTTTTATATCTTTTTGGATACTTTTCTAGAACTATGAGGTAAAATTTTGATATTGATTGGATATGATCAATAGTGGTGTTCCATGTTGGCTCACCACTTTCTTGATGTATATCCTTGTATATCTATTTACTGAGAAGTCCTCCCAAATTTAAATTAAGTGAGTCATCTTTTTAATATGATTCACTAAAAACTATATGGAATTATATCCTCCAGATACCTTCTAAAAAACTGTGAAAAAATCTATGTTGATGTTTTCCCACTACCATGTAGTTATAGGTAGTTTTTTCATTATTTTCTTATACTTTTTACACTATTACTTCACTTGTTGACATAGCACAAACTTTGATGTATATTATGCGATCTCGACTTAATATTTTCCCACCAAATAGTGCTCTAATAGATCCTGATACATCTTCATCCACCCTGGTTTGATGAAGAATTTTTAATAATCTTTATCATTCAAAATATTCATCTTTTTATCAGTATTTTATTGTGAACATTATCATGAACCAAATATTACAAATCCTTCTTCAACAATATTAAATATTTAGGATTATCCTTTTCTTATAGCTTCCAAATTCTTCAGTATTTCCACATCATCCATTTTAGCATCCTTTATCTTCTTTAGAATGGATGGTTGACCATTCATTTGACCCATACAAGATGTTTTTTCTTAATTTATTACATCCATTTATATCCTTCATAAGTTTAAAAATATTGTATTATTCCCAATTCTCATCATCGATAGGGTTGAATGATAATTTATAAATAGAGAATAATCCACTTTATTCGCTTTCACAGGATGGTAATGGATTGAGTAATCATTATCCTTAATAATATATAACCATATTTTTTGGAACATATTAAGATTATTTATTGTGAATATATATTTTAGGATATTATGATATATATATATTTACACTTATCCCCATAGATATAATTCCACTAAATATTAAATGAAATAATCACTACCACCAACACCAGATCATGTTTTGGATAGTTAGGCTCGTAGAATTTAAATTTTATTGAGGAATAGTCTATCAATTTATCCTTTTACATTAATTAATAGCTTAATACCTTCTTTAAAAAATCATTTTATACCATGAAAAATTCCCTATGTGAGGGTAGTGTAAGTAATGATGTATTGATAAACCTATTTTTAAATTCCTTGAGGCTCTATTTACATTCATTGTCCTAGAAAAATATTTATCCCTTCTACATAATATTAGTAATTTTTCTTGAAAATAATTATAATTTTCACAAAAAATCATCGATACTAACCGTCAATTCCATATAAACAACTTATATCTATCACATATGTTAGTTTGGGCCACTCCTTAATCTCCTTTTTTTCTTGTAAGGATCCATATATATCATTTTGTTGGTTATAACATACCTAATAATGATACTTCCTCCAAAAAAATCACATATAATGTACTTTTCATATGAATTGTCATTTTATAAAGTCTTTATCATAGTATGAAAATGCACCTAAGTCTCCTCCTAGCTTTTTTTTCTATATTATAATATCATCTAAAAATGATACCACAAATCTTTTGATGTAATATATAAAGACTCTAATAATTAAGTATATAAATATTGACAGATAATTAGTGATTTTGAAGGTAATTACTATAAACTCATAGTGTACATAACTTTTTCGAAAGGTGGAATTGGGAATATCATCATTCTTCACCATTAATTAGTTATATCTTAATCGAAGGTCCACCTCAGAGAAGTATCGGGCATTATGTAGCTGATTGAACAAGTAATAAATCCACGATAGGGGATACTTTTTCTTTATCATGATTTTATTGAGTTCATGATAATCAATGCAAATTCACATTGATCGATCCTTATTCTTGAAAAAGATGACTGATGCGCCAAATTGTGAAGCACTCAGGCATATAGAACCCTATTTTAGCTTCTCTTGTAATTGTTTCTTCAATTATTCTAATTCAATTGGATCGATTCTATAGTGATTCATGGATATGGGTATAAATATATGTATAAGTTCAATTCAGAATTCAAACCTCACTCAAGAGGATAACCGAGCAACTATTCAAGGAATACATCAATATAGTCCTTCACAATGGGCTTGTCTTCATGGATGATTCTCTCTTTTTCACCATCATTTAAGCTAGATGTGTTTTTTAAGGAAAAAATATCCATATATTATAAGAATATTCTAATATATATTCAAATTGATTCTTACACTTGTGCTGAATAGAAATAGGAATTGGTATATGGGGTGTGATTTCCCTCCCCTACCTTTTGATTTTATCTTTACAAAAAGATACCCAAACGATTTCTCATAAAACATTAAATTCCATTAATGGAAGTATGAAAAGATTTTCTGGGATATCCATTCCACAAATATTGACTTGGGGATTTATATAATTTGGATGAAATAATTTTCTCTTTCACTGTCCTCACATATAACTTCACCCCCATGTTTTTATGTTGTGTTTTAATAGATTACTAAACATGCATGATATGAAGGAATGTGTTTCAGTATAATAATATGGGACATTTTATGTTCATGGATGGTTACTTAGTGCAAATTTTACTCTTTTATTTTGGTCCTTGTAAATTACTATTCCTAAATAAACATAGTGATAAGAATACTCAAACTAATAAACATGTAAAAAATGAAACTATGAATTAAAAGTAATAACATATAAACTACATGTACATCCTAACTTATGAGTCACTGGTATTCAATATAGGTTATCCATTATAATTTTCCTAATAGGTTTTCTAACATGAAAATATATTAAAGTCCTTTATTATGGTTTATAGATATTTTATGATTTTACCAAATCATTTCTTCTAGGAGTGTTAAACTAGGTATGAAGAATGGACTCTTTCTCATGAACTAGGTACAGGTCGAGTTAATACCCAACAATCCCATTCTGACCACAGTGAACTGATATGGTTTCCTTTTTCTTTATGAATATTAATTCATTATAGAATAGGAAACAAAAAAAAAGATACATTTTAGGTAATTTTTAATCATAACAATTGTATTAAGACCATCCATGAAGGTGATAGTGAAAAAAAGGACATTGTTCATAGAGGTAGTGAACCATCCATAATATGAAGAATTATTTTCAATTTAGAATCAATTTATGGGATGGTATAAAATGGACATTCCACCACAAAAATAACATATCTTTATATTTACAATATTTATTAAATTATGTTAATGCGGATAGAAAACATATGGAGGTTATAGAAGAAGATTAAAACTGAAATAGGTTTGGTTGAGAATTTATCTCTTCCTTTGGGTGCATCCTCCTAGGATACCCCTTAAGGATCATTGGAATGGTGTTTTGTGAGAATTGTAACATTATGGAATAAGGTAGAGAATTGTAAAGATAATTGGGAATAGAATTGGAAAATTGCAAGGCTTAGAAGGTGTGAGGTGAAAGGGTGGTATTTATATAGGGAGGAGAGGAGTTTTTTTATTATAATATTAATTAGTTTATTATTTTTTCTCTAGAGTACTAGTGGTTTTTATTGTTGTGACTATATAGCATAATTAGTGCTAGGGAGTTCGGAATATTTGTGTCTTACATCAGTCATGACTCACAAATTCATGTATTTAACTTATAATGTTAAAAACCATATTATTTCATATTTCACTATACACCTAAGATTAAACTATTATAGAAAAATTTAAGAAAATTATACCTGGCCATATTTCAATGTGTATATCACAAAAATGTAATCCACTTTATGGAAATAATTTTATAAAATTTGAGAATAAAATCCTTATTTATTTGAAAAATACCAAAATTGATATTATGATCAATTTTTTGACCATTTTAAAATTTTATTATGGAATCATAAAATTAAATTATAGTTATAATAAAAAAAATATTATTTTATAAAACCATTTTATGAGAAAAAAAAATTCTTAATGAATTTAAATTTATCATAAAAACTAATATAAAACATATTATTTTTACAAAAAAAAAATTAATCACTTAATTTGTTATTTTTAAAATATTTATTTATTTGTATTATAATATAAATATCATATATTTTAATTTTATAAGAAAACTAAATATTATTTTAAAATTGTATACCTGAGGTTAAAATTAAAATAGTCATGTTACTATTTCTAATGGTTAGATAGTTATTTTAAAGGTCAAATTACTACTCGAATATTTAGATATCTAGCTATCATTTGGGTTCCTCGACTTCTATAAATACCAAATATTTCATCCATTGTTAGTTCACTTTAATTTTCTCTCATGGTTATATATATTTCCAATTTTAATAAAATATTACATTACTTAAATTTTGTTTAGTTTTTACAATTTTTTCATGAGTGTAATCATTCTAGGGGGTCAAGTGGATCCAAATTTTCATATTATAGTTACCTTATTTTCTCTTTTTTGTCTCATTATAACACTTTCAATTATTATCTCTATATTTATTCTATAAAGGTAATATTCAAGTGGATATAATAAAACAAATTTGGTTTTCTCATGTCGTTCATGTGATGTATATAATACTACATTACTAAATATGAAGTATTTATAAAATTAGATGATCAATTCAATTGAAAAAATGTTTTTGGGTCATTACATTGTAGGTGCAACCTCCCTTAAAACACATGTGCACCATACAAGCATCCCTTATTCAACATAAACTGATCCCTAAGATATCCTACCTCACTTCATCAATCCATATCCCAAAGTAGTGAACTTTATTGACCTCATCACCTTGGATGACTCTCTATCACTATGATAACCACTGCATGTATAAACCTCTTCTCTCCTAAACTGTTGTCGCCATATCATACCTTTCTATAGTCCTCTCTCACCACACCCCACGGTTTCTCCACAAAACCACATTGGAGAACCCCATGATGAAGGTCTCAAACTCTTCGTGATAGAATAAGAGGGATATTATGAATATAATATAGGAAAAATAAAAGAATAATTTGGCCTCTAGCATGTCAGGTCACCCATTATTTGTCATTTCATCAACAATTTCACAAAACCACGAACAAAATATGAGTGAAATAGCTCCCAACCTATTTATCTATATAAAATAAGGATAAAAATTCTTTCAATAAGATTTTAATAATTATATGTAATTAAACATTATGATCAAAAAACATTCAACCAGAGATTAACCTGCCTTCATTCATTGACGAAGAACGATAACATTATTTCTAAGATATATTAAATAAATCATGAGGAAAAAGAACATAGAAAAAAATTACGATCCTGGTTTCGTTGATAAATATAAATTCTTCAATAAATTATTTGTTTTATGATATGTTCCTTGACACATGATCTGATCATCAACGTCATTTCCAATCTAATCATTTCCTCTCGATATGTCATCATCATCATGATCCTTCTTCTTTATCATATATTCTATAAAGGTTTTTGAAAACAATGGAAGTGGATACCCTAATAATAAGTCTATAACCCTTCTTTAATGATATAATTTTTCTCAATGAAATAATTAAATAAATTCATTAACTAATTTCTGAATTTATTCCTATATCTCTGATTGTGATTGCAAACTATTGTGGGACCAAATTTGATTGAAGATTATGTAATACATTGGGTAAACACATCATTTTGAAGTCATTTGTGACTACATATTATTTATTTGAGGCCTCATTCAAGATTTATAATCAGTTTTACAATGATATACCATTGAATAATAAAATAATATTTTTATTATATTATTTCCAAGGGTCTGTGACACTCACACTTCTGAACCGGCATAACATTGGGGGAAACGCCACACTCCAGAGTGAACAGAATGCTCAAAAATTTATAAGGCCATCCTAAATGGTAAATTTTTGTTTTACCCCTATGGAGGTCTAAGGACTTTGAAAACTCATGAATGGAGCTAGGTACAACTAGATAAAATCTAGTTCTCTACCAGACAAGTGAGACTGAGCCCTTGTAAGGGGGCCTCTATCTAGTTATATTTTTGATTGGTTGTTTTCCTTTATACATGTAGTTGTTTTTTGGTTGATGTTTTAATGAGTGTCTTTAAATAGCTTCATTGGTTTTCTCTGTTTGGTTTTTTATTTCTTATTTATGCTTTTAAGTTAATTTTTGTTCATTGTGTTCTTAATGGTTGTGTGGTGGCGTTCTCCCGTACACATAGGCCTGAGTCATATTGTATAATGTGTTCTTTTCATACTTATATCCTATTTTATGGGTTAAGGTACTTGATTTTTATTTTCTTATTCATCTAAATTCTAGAATTTTTTATTCTACATTTCCTTTTGGGAAAAAAATAAAACGAGTTTCAAAATAGGGGAAACGGCTCTCTTCTCATGAGAAACCCTCGACGTGAACCCTAATCCGGCAATCGTTGATGATGCTTAATCCTTGACCCTCCGAATTGTATCGGCTATGGAATATTTCAATCCTATTTTGGAGTGTTATACTGATGAGAAATGCAACAAATAGATGGTGGAGAAAGCTCCTGAAATAATCGATCTATCTCAAACATTAAATGTGACTCTAAGAGGTATCTCTTTTCTCGAAGTTCTCAATGGTTCCTCTTCCTCTTATACAACATCGAAAAATCAATCTTCGATTAAAATAATGGATGATGGAGGGTTCTTTGTCCATGCTGACCTAGATGTGATTCAACAACATCAAAATATCTGTAATTTTTCTATTATGGGTCGAATTTCATATGAAAAAGGTGATAAACCATGGTCGTATCATGAACTAAAACAAAGTATTTCAATATACTGGGATTTTACGAACTGGAAATCAATTCCTCTAGGTAGAGGGTATTTTTACATGCTTTTTAAATCGCGAGATGACCTTAATAGTGTCTGGAGATTAGAAAAACTCCAACTTTGGACTTGTTTTCTTCGAATATCTGAATGGGATTTCACTTTCAATCCATATACTCAAAGGAGTAAATCGGCACAGGTCTGGGTTACATTCCATAACCTTAATTGGTTCTTTTGGCATCAGAGGATCCTAAATGATCTCTCTTATTACATTGGAACTCCTCTAAAGATAGATCCAAGAACGCTAAATGCTGATCTGGGAATGTTTTCCCAGATGTTGATTGAGATTAATTTAGAAACAAAACCACCTCAGTCCATCATCTTCAATGCCCATGAGTATAAGACTGAGGTTAAGCTAGAATATGAGAAATTTCCCCCCTTCTTTGACTTTTGTAATATTGTAGGACATTAAATCCCATGTTGTAGAGTGGTCCATAGGGTCTCCAATCACCATAATGCCTCAGAATGGAAAGAAGTAAAAAAACATAAGAATGATAATGGCCCTCCCCCTGATAAACTAGGGCCCTCCAAATAGAAAGCTATGAAATGGATTGTCAAATAACATCTTGTGCCTGGAATTTCATTGTCTGACTTGGTAGAGGATCATGATAATGAAATATAGGAACAATCCATTAGACACAACATTTAAAGTGAGATTATTAAAATTCTAGAACAAATAGACCCAGATGCCCCGGATAAATCCAATGTTGTGTCTTCACTTATTCTGGGTGAGGAAAATGAACTTGACCTCACATCTCTTGCCCCAAAGACCCGACCTGAATTGTTAAAGGGTAAGATTATATTGAACCAGAGTGTAATTGGGACTATTTCTGGGGCTCAATCCTCTCTTCCATCCTCTATCAATGCACAGACAAGTAATTTTCCTCTGTGGAAGGGGATAGTCCTTCTAATAATTTTCTCCAAAATCTAGAAAAAATATCTCTTAAGGATAAGAAATCCAACTTCATCCCACAAGACATGAAAACTCCCCCCTATAAATCTACTCCCTATGATAGTTATGTTGATTCCATCAACTGCTCTGAAATTCCCATTAAGGAGATTGAGAAAACATGCACTTTTAATTTCCTTTCTTTATCCATCTCTCAGACTGAAATCATACCTAATGAAGAAGGAAAGGCCATCATACCCTGGGATTTTTTGGTCTCAGTCCCCATTGAAACTGTTACAAATTCAAAATCTGTGAAATATTCCAACGAAGACATGGATCCTTCCAGAAGCCTTTTACCCCCTATTCCATCTGTAAAAAACTAATGTCAAAGAAGGTGCTTCTGAGCAGAATCCTGCTGCTAATTTAAGTAAACAAGATAAACATTTCACACCTAATAGAGATTTTTCACCTAGAAGAACCAGAGGGAAAAACTCTGGAGGTAAAAATAAAGGGGTTTCACACCCCAAAAACAAGTCTTAATGTATCATTTGTTTTGGAATTGTCAGGGTATTGCAAACTGAGACACCCTAAATGTTTTAAAAGGGCTCATTGGCATTCATCGTCCTAAAATTCTTACAATTACTGAACCTAAAAGTAATTTTACTCCTAGATTTTGGAATATTTGTAATCATGGATTTTCCTTCTTATGGGCTTGTAACAACTGCAATGTCGTTGAGACTCTTTGGATCTTATTTCATTCTCCCCTTCAAAATGTAATTTTTTTTAGTATTACTGATCAATCTTTGACATCTGAATACAAATTTGAGCACACACACATCTTCAACACTCTTGTTTATACTAAAAACAAATAACAGGATAGAATACCCCTTTGGAATGAACTCTCCCAACTTAAAATCAAAATTAAGTACCCCTAGATTTTGGTTGATGACTTTAATGATTTTCCTTCTCATATAGAAAAACTTGGTCCTTCACAATCCAATATCTCTTTAAAAGAATTTAAATCCTCCATAGAGGCTAATAACAACAATGAAGTGAATCTCACTGGTTACAAATTTACCTGGTATAGACATCATTATAATAGGGTTGTGGTGAGCAAACATGATAGAGTGTTCACTAATGACTTATCCCCCGATAAATGGGAAAATAATTTGAGCATTACACTTCCTAAACTAGCTTCGGACCACCATCCTATCCTGGTAAGTTTTGCTCAGAATTTTTAAAAGAATTATCTTCCTTTTAGGTTTAATATTTCCTGGTCCTCAGACCCTGAGTGTGTTACCTTAGTTAATAAAACCTAGAACAACATGTGAAGCCATAATGATTCTTTTTCTTTCACCACTAAATTAAAAAATATCAAACTTATCCTCAAAAAGTTGTGTAAATCCAAATCTGATCTTATTGACAAGGAAATCCAGTTCTTAGAAAAAAACTTACCCAAATTCAAAACAATAACTCTACCTCAATATTTTTTGATAAACCACAAAATGAAATTAACATCTCTTCTAAATTTCTTTCTATGCTCAACTTTAAAGATAACATCAAAAGGCAAATCCTCAAATCTAAATGGCTAAATGATGGATATAGATATATTAAATTTTATAACTCCCTTAAAAGGGTTAGAAAATCTAGTAAGCCCATATCTTATTTAAGGGATGGAGGAAACCTCATTGATTCAGATGAAGGGATAGCTAATCATGTTGTTTATTATTTCTATGACATCTTCCATGGTCCTAATAACAATATGGATCTCTTGCTTAATGTCATCCCGAATATGGTGACAGCTGAAGATAATCATTTCCTTAATTATGTCTCCCTAGATAATGAAATAAAGGACATTTTCTTTGGTCTTAACACTGATAGTGACCCTGGGCCTAATGGTTTAAATAACGGTTTTTTTTAAAACACTAGGATGTCATTTAGAATGATGTCTGTATTATAGTTAGAACTTTCTTTGAAAAAGGCATTCTTCCTCAGGGATTAAACTCTAAATTCCTTACTCTTATTCCAAAAGTGGAAAATGCTAATGAAATCTATCTCTTCAGAACCATTTCCCTTTTAAACTCTCTCTATAAAATTATTAACAAGATCATTGCTAATAGAATCTCTGACATTAGTAATAGAACTGTATCCTAGAATCAATTTGGCTTCATCAAGGGCAGATATATACAATATTGTATCTGTCTCACCTCTGAATCCACCTATATTTTAAATAGAAACTCTAGAGGTGGAAATGTTTCCATAAAATTAGATATCACTAATGATTTTGATTCTATTTATTGGAGATTTATATTTAAAGTGCTAGCTAATTTTGGTTTCAATGAAATTTTTATCAATAGATTCAAAACTATTTTCAACTCAGCCCATATCTATATTCTTGTTAATGGCTCTCCTAGAGGTTAATTTAAATGTTCTAAGGTGGTCAGACAAGGTGATCCTCTCTCTACCATTCTTTTCTCTATTGCGAAATATTACCTGAGAAGATTAATCACTCAAGATATAGATCAAGTCAAGATCAAATCGATTCTTGCCTCTTGAAACCTAAACGCCCCAACCCATCTTATCTATGGTGACAATATCATTTAATTACTCCAAGGAGACAAAAGAAATATTAATAACCTCAAAACCACCATTTTTCACTATGAGGAAGTGTTTGGTCAATGTTTCAATTGGAAAAAATATTTTATCTACTTTGGTAAAAGATTCCCCCCCAATAGAAATGGTCATACTATTGATGCTCTGGGGTTCAAGGATGGTTCCCTCTCTTTTACCTATCTAGGTGTCCCCATTTTCTGTGGTGGACCCAAATCCATATATTTCCATCACATTGTTGATCAAATTCATCGGCAACATTCCTCTAGGAAAGGTAAAACACTTTCAATGGGGGGAAGATTTTTCCTTGTCAAATCCACTATAGTCTCTAAATGGGTTTACTCCAAAATGGTCAATAAATGGCCAGAGGGACTTTTAAAACATGTTAATATTTCTATAAAGAACTTTATTTATAGTGGATGTACTCTTGAGAGAAAACTGGTAATTTTCCCCCGGTCTACCTATTGTAAACCCATAGAGAAAGGAGGCATTAGAAAAAAATCTTAAAACATTCAATGATGCTCTCCAAGATAGACTCAGGTGGTCTCTTATAAATAAAAACTCTCACTCCATGAAATTTATTAGGGCTCGTTTCTTTGATAAGCTTAAGATAGTTAATCTTCATTATACGACTTCTTCTATTTGTCCCTCCATCAGAACTGCTTTTTCCACCATCATGGAAAATTCTAGATGGATTGTCAGTAAGTACCTTACTCTAAATTTTTTGTTTGAAAACTGGACTGGCTCCCCACTCATTTCTAAGGTTTCTAATTATTTTACCCCTGTCTCTAATAATACGACCATTATGGATATGTTTAATTCTAAAAGGTTAAATTTGACTGATAATGTTAAAGAGATTTTCGGAAATTACTCTTTCACAACTGATGATGATCTTTTGATTTGGGAGCCTTCTCAAAATGGCATGATTGACTGAAAAAAAAATTATAACCACTACTTTTCCAACTCTGATAATAATCTAAGTTGGTTTAAAAACATCAGCAAATAATGGTTAAAACCACCTCGTCTTATGCTTATTTGGATGATTTTCCATCCAAAAGTTCTGACTGATATTTGATTACAATCTTATTGTATTAATGTTTTTTTTAAATGTAGAATGAGAAATCAACATCGTGGGGACATTAATCATATTTTCCTATCTTGAGACACTAATTATACTCTTTGACATTACATTTTTGATCTTTTTGAGTGAAGATGGATTTTGGATATCTTTATTTTCTCTCAGCTAAAAAGGACGGTTGATTTCTTGGGGTCCCCAAAAATAAAAACCTCTTTCTCACAACTATTACGGAGCTCCTCCACGTCCTCTGGTATTGTAGAAATGATTTTATCTTTAACAAAAACTCATTAATTTTAAATTCAGGTAAAATGAGGATTCTTATCGCTATTAGAGAGGTTTCCTCAATTCAAAAGGACCACTACGACAACTCTGTTAAGGATTTCAATATCCTCCACCACATCGGAGTTATGGTGACATCTTTAGAGACCATCTTGATAATATCCTAGGATGTTTCTGTGGAAGTTGTAATCTCTCTTCTACATTGGAGGATGAAATTATAGGTGTTATTAACGCCATTTACTTTTCCAAAAAGTATATCTAGAACAACATTTGGATTGATGGAGACTCTATAACTATAGTGAAAGCCATTTGTAATGGTGTTGCTCATCTTACTTGGACTCTTACCTCCCGATGGATTGATTGTCTTAAATCTCTCAGGAATCTCAATTTTATTGTCACTCACACCTACTGTGAACCAAATTGGATTTTCGATGGTCTTTCTAACATGGTATTTCCTCACGAATTTACTTGGAGGAATGACCTTCCTTATGATTTGCTTCATTATTATATTAGAGACACCAAAAAATTTCCTACTTTTCATCTCATGTAATTTTACCTTGTACTCCTTACTATTTTCAATAAATTTTAGTGTTCTGGACTTTGACCAGAACACAACCATCCTTAAAAAAACTCAACCATTGTTGTGGGCTGTTGTTGAGAGGTTGGTTGGGTTTCCATAGATATCTTCCCCAAAAACATGAGATCATTTCTTTGATATCATATTTTATGAGGTATTCAACTAGGTTTGTGATTATGAAGTGTTTTGAGGATAATGACTGTAATTTTTAGAGAGTTAAGATCCAAGAAATACTATTCCACAATAGAATTAAAGTTATTTTTAGTAGATCAATGATAAAGATCATCACTATATCTTCTAATGGGAAAATTGCAACCTCTAATGTGGATATTATCCCAGATGTTCTGATGAAAGGTTATTCCTAAATGTTTTTTAACTTAAATGATAATGTATGATAGAGTTAATATTTTACTCATTTTTTATAGGCATTTAAATTAATTAAACCCTCTTAGTTTATCAATTTGAGCATATTTACATTAATTTTGGATTTATGGGTTGTTTTGTGATAAAATGTGAAATGTTATTAATTCTAGAAATTTAACATATTTTAATCAAAAGTGAATTTTGCGAATAATTCCTAAAATATTAATCCAATTTGAGTGATTTTTTTTATTCCTTGATTTATTTTCTTCAACTTTTTCTTTAGAAACAAAAGATTATTCGAACAAGTAGAGGACCAAAAAAATCAATGAATTTGGAAAACCTCCCTGGTAGACAATGTAGACCCCATATCTATAACTAAAGAATAACTTGATACACATACATCAAATTGAGGTGATTCCATCTGGATATTAAATCAGAATACTAAAATAATTATCCAATTAAATTCCATGTCGTTATTCATTCAGTAAGTTTGAAATTGAATTATATACATTAAAGGAAGATTCCTAGAAATCTCTTCTAGAAAAAGTCGTAGTCAATAAAAAACCCATATCTCCCTCTTGGGGTATCTAATCAAGCTGAAATTTTTAGGATTAATGACTAAAATATGTATAAACAACTTTTAGGAAGTATGAAATACATTAATTATCCATTTAATAGGTCAAAAAAAATCACAATTTTTCAGAGGACATATTATAGCCTATAAAAGGAGAGATCCCCTTCCCAAATCATTTCAATCTATACCATTCAATCTAGGGAACCAAGGAGAGGAGTCCAAGGGCCATTAAATATTTCTATTTTCTTTTCCTCTTATTTTAGTTTTATTTTCACATGTAACATGAATTCGTATTTATATTTAAGTATTTTATTTTCTTATTCCATATCTCTTTTTTCTTCCAACCCTAATCTCATTCTATATCTTCCATATTTCCATTTTTATCTCTATGCACTTTACAATGGAAAGTGCCTAACCAGAGGCTTTCCCCTGAGGGAGGTTTCATGTTGTTCTTTTTTATTGAATTTCAATTGAACATGGTTTAAATATAATTGTGGTGGATGATATAGTATTTCATGGGTGCGGTGGTTTTCCACCACAAAATTATTCCTAATTCAATTTATTTTTATTGATTAATAATTTTTCCCTCCCTTATATTGATAAAACACTTCATATGGTGGATTTGGGGTTTTCTGAAGAGATGAAATAGTGTACAGTGGAGCTGGGTCTTCTAGGAATGACATTCTTGGTTGATGTGTTATCCTATTTAACTGTTGGAGGAGGTTTGGTTTGGTGTTCTGGAGGCACGATAAAAGCATACACTCAACTAATAAAAGTAAAGTAATTCATTAACTCGGTTTCATTAAATGAATTAAAAAAATTGATTTTAAACAATAAAAAAATAATGAATGAACTCGCGTTATCAAATCCTAGATCAAGACCTTTCTTTCTAATATGTATTTTTTTTCACCTTCTTTTAGTTTTCAAATTATAATTACATTATTTTAATTTCACAACTTTCCAAAACCATTAAAATCATCATTTTAAATAAATTATAAAAACCAATAAAAAGAATTAGAATAAGTGAACTAGAATCAGTGATTGAAATGGTTGTGATGCTCCTAAAATGAGATGACCCTGGTCAGCCACTGTGCTACATTAGGAATATAAATTTTCTTTTACCACACCCTCTGACAGGCATGCATCAAAACTAGAACCGTTTCCAAGGATCTAAATAGTTATATTGACTATTTTTTCAAAATTCACATTTTTTTTAAATATTTTTCTTTGTTTTAATTATTAAAAAAACATTAAAAAAATATTTTCTCCTGAAGTTCTCATACGAACATTTTTTCAATTCATTTAAAAATTATGCATAGGTAAAGTAATAAGAAATAAATTATAATAAAGAGGAACTTCAATGAAGGGGTGATTCTATTATGGTAATGTTCAAATAGTTTCAAAGAGGCCAAGATACATGGATCTCACCATAAGGTTTGATGATCTTGATCGATGAACTCTAGATTGACTATCAAATAATCAAGGCCAAGAGTGGGGTGCCACTTGTATTTCTTGATTTCAATGAATACATCCATGAAGTTGAGGCAAAACTCAAGGTGGAGGATATTGTATACCTATCTCCATCCATCGATAATCAACTCCAAGAGGCACTTTCCATAAAAGATGATATTAAAGTCGAAGCAAACTAGGAAGATGAGAAATTATTGAACTCAAACTCATTTATTTTATTGAAACTACTTTGAGTATTACTCACAAAAATTTTGAATTTTCAAAATTTGATGAATGTTATTATGCCCTAGAAAATGATGAGGAAAAAGAAATTGCACCTATTGATGAATACCTAGAGCTCCCAAAATACATTGAATATTCACTAGAGGGAGTAAAATAAGAAAACAAAGTTGTTTTATAAGTAGTAATGAAGGAGGAAGAGGTTATATACTTAATACTACACCTACCATTAAAGCTATACCACACTGAAAAGGGGACAAATCTTGTGTATTCTATCCAGGGAGTCCTTCTCAATAAAAACAAATAACTACAAGCTGGGATGAACAACATGTGATGGTTCATGTAAAAAAAGATCCACCCACCATCAGATTATAGATAACAGCTAATAATTCCCACTGTAGGAAGTAAAAATCAAGGGCCCACTTGGGGGGTCATACCAAGATTTATCTTTTCCATTATTTATAATACTTTCATTTTAAATATTAGGAATTTAAATTACAAATTCATTCGTAGAAATTATTCAAGAAGATAGCCCACTCTCACCTATATTTTTTAACTTTAATGACATGATCCTTGTGTTGAATTGAGTTGATTTCTTTTATAGGGTCATAATGGTAGAACTAAGCCTTAGGAAGTGAAAGATAAGAACTAAGATTTATGGGAAAGGTATTTTATTTTTATTGTTTAAACTTTTAATCTCCTTGCATTTTTTTTGGTCCAAAACATTTTTTGATATTTAATGATAATAATTTCATTCCATGTTTAAATTAATGCTTTACTTTAATTATCTAAAAGACATTGGTTTCTTAGGAATCCAGTGATGACATGTTTTAAATTTCAATGTTATTTAAATTGAATGTTTAAAATAGAAAATTGAATTTTTAAACTGAAGAATGGGTATTTAAATTATGACTCAAGATTTGAAAGAGTTCATTGATTAATGTAAATGAAATTTTCCAACCATTTATCATTCTTTGAATTTCTGAAATTCATGTAAATTGATTTTTTATTATTAATCATGACTTGAGTGATTGTCCAAAAAAATATGTATCATTCCTTAGAGTATTTCTAGACCAATTACTTCCTATTTTGTGTTGAGCATATTTCTTGAGTGGTCTTGGGGCATGCCACCTACTAGAACTTGAATTTGAAATTTTCAAATCTATGACTATACAAAAACACATTTAAAATTATTGAGTGATATTTATATAAACCACTTATCCTTGAAATACTACCTTTACATCAATACTTATTTTAGCCCATATAGACCATGAATGACCTTGTTAGGGATGAGACATGTTTGAATCCATTTTTATCCATTCCTACCCTACTCTTATTATATACAGTATATTCTAAAGTTGAATCATGGGGGTAAAGGGAATCATGGTGAAAGGGATGTTATAAATTGTATGGAAAATATTTTGGGGGTAACATTTTGGGATTTGTAAAAGATTATGGAATCATTGATTGTAATCTATTGTTTTCCCCTCTTAAATATAAAAAAATAAAAATGACAAAAAGAACCAAAAATGAGAAATATTGGTCTTGATTTTGGGAAACCAATAATCCCCATTACTGTACCTATAATTTTTATCATACATGCTTACTTTTTGGATGTGAGGTTTATTTTAATCCTATATTTTTAAAAAAGGAAAAAATGAAAAGGTTATTGAAAAAATAAAAAAATTATAAAAAAATCAAAAGGGTTCACAAATCATTCATTACAAATAATTTGATCATGAACTTTCTTTGATTTTGGGGGAAGTGAGATTATATATATTAAAGGGAATAATTTCATAACACTTTTATTTTTAATATATAAATTTTAATTAAGAGATAAACCCATTCCTTGAGCATGAAGTTTTAAAGATTCAAATCCTACCAACCATAAACCTAAGAGTCATTTGAACCTTTATTAAGAAGTCCACATGATGTTATGTTCCTTTTGTCTTTAAAAAGTGGATAAAATGGTTCATTTACAAGAATATGGATAAGGATCATGTTCTCATGATATGAGAATCACTCTACTTGAATTATATAATGAGATATGAGAGAAAATATTAGAGTGATGTAAATCATGACATGGAATGTTTAATAATAAGGAATTGATGAGCTTGAATGAATGAAAGGATAAATTCCATCATTTTTCAATTGGGAAGTGTAAAATACATGAATTTATTGTTTATTTGAAAAATTATAAATTAAATTGATATTTTCTATGGATTTTTAAAGATTTATTTTACATTGAAAATTGTATGATTTTATTACTTTGGAATTTGAATATCGTTATTATTGGTGTCCTCTAAATTCCATGTTGAGATTTTATTCTTGAGAAAAAGTATTGTTTATGTATGGAGGAATTGATAGAGATAATATTTTAATAATTTTTTATATATATTTAAATTATTTAAATGCTCCCAATTTTTCAATTTGAGCTTATTTAAAACAATTTTGGATTTATGGGTTGTTTTGGGATAAAATGTGAAAAGTGCTTAATTTTGGAAATTTAATAGATTTTAATCACAAGGGTATTTTGGTCATGATTATTAAAATATTAATCAAATTTGAATGATTGATTTTTTTATTCATTTATTTATTTTAATCAACTTTTTCTTCAGAAACAAAAAACTTATTCAATCAAATGGAGGCCCAAAAAATCAAAAAAGTTCGAAAATCTTCGGGGCGGGAGGAAGGACCCCACCTATGTAACTGAAGCGTAACTCTGTCTACACACCTAAAATTGAGATGATTATACTTTTATATTAAATTGAAATCTTGGAAGAATTATAAAATTAAATTCCATGGATTGATTCATCCAGTAAGGTGGAAATTGAACAAAATACATTGAAGGAAGATTCCTGGAAATCTCGGCCAAAATAAAATCATAAAAAATAAAAAATACATAACTCTATCTAGGTGCATGATATCTAGTTGAGATATTTAGGATGAATGAAAAAGATATTTATGAACAACCTTTTTGAATAATTAAATGCCTGAATCATCCATTTAATATAAAAAAACACAAAATATATATCTTTGGACATATTCTAGCCTATAAAAGGAGGATAGCTCATCCTTCTCAAATAATTCCAATCCACCCCATTCTATACGGGGCACCAAAGAGAGGAGGCCATGGTCCATTTAATATTTCTATTTTTTTTCTTTTTTCTTTTAGTTTTATTTTCCCGTGTAACAAGCAATCATATTTATATTAAAGTGTTTCTTTTTATTCTTTCATCTCTCTTTTTTCTTCTAACCCTAATCTCATTCTCTCTCTTCCATCTTTCCATAATGATCTCTATTAAATTTTCAATGGTAAGTGACTAACCTTAGGCTTGGACTTAGGGTAGGTTTTACAGTGTATTTTATTATTGCGCTTCAATTGAACATGTTTTAAATCTATTTGTGGTAAATGAGGGAGTATTTCATGGGTTCGGTGGTCGTATACGACAAAATTATTTTTAATTCCATTTCTTTACTTTGATTAATTATTTATCCCTCCCTTATCTCAGGAAAAACATTCATATAATGGATCTAGGGTTTTTCTAAGAGATGAAATGGAATACTTTGGATTCGGGTTTTTTAGGAATAACATTCTCATTTGAGGTGTTATCCTATTTCACTATTGAAGGAGGTGTGGTTTGGTGTGCTAGAGGCATACTAAAAGCACACACTCAACACATCAAATGAAATTAATTCATTAATTATTTTTTATTAAATGAATAATTTAATTTAATTTAAATAAAATGAAAAAATGAAAAATGAACCGACATTATCAAATCCTAGAAAAAGACATTTCTCTCTAAATTGTATTTTGTCTACATATTCATTTAGTTTTCAAATTAGAATTATATTATTATAATTTAATTATTTTCCAAAACCCTTAAAGCAATCATTTTAAATAAATTATAATAAAAAACCAAAAGAATTTTAATAGGTGAACTAGAATTAGTGATTAGTCCTACTGTGATGCTCCTCAAGTGAGAAGACCATGGTCAACCACTATGCTGCATTAAGAATATAAATTTATGTTTTCCATTCCCTATGAAAGGTATGCATCAGGGTCCTATTTAAAGTTGTTAATGAAACCTACCCTAGTGATATATAGTAAAATATTTAACATCTTTATATTAATAAGTATTATATTGGTAGGTTTTGAAAGAAAACTCATCTTTATAATTTTGAAACGGTCCTTGACATTCCTATGAGAGTTTATTTAGATGATTTAACAAGATGGTTTTATAATTAGATAATATAGAACTGAATATATCAAATAATGATTGAGACTATTTTTTTAATTAATTCCTTGGATGATTTATTGAATAATATTAAGGATTTTAGTATGTATGGTAGGGATTCTATTACATTATAGGAATTAAAGTTTATTGTGCTTTCTAGGGATCTTTAGAATTATATTAGGATGGTGGAGGGAAGTTGGGTGAAGTCTTGGTATGATTTTATTAGTTTCAATGGTCAAATTTAGAAAAATATCAATGAGATTAATAATAGTATTTAATTTATAAATTTTATGTGATATCACCATTGATAAACTATCCACATTAATAAATATTTCCCTGACATTTGATTAAGGGATAGTATAGCCCATAAAAATGAGGTATACCCCAATTATAATATAGATATTGTCCAATGATATTCTCTTAGAGTAGAGTAATGTGTATTTATAGGTTTCTTTTCTTCTACAATAATAGTAATAGATATACATGTGACTTGTACAAGTCATCAATTGGAAGGAAGGGTGTGGTTAAGGCTAGTTTATGGGTCTGCTAAGTATAGGTGGAGGGATGCCTCTAGTCATCTTATTGTGATTGCTTAATAAAATTTTATACTTACTTTCTTCTTGAATTTAATATTTTCTATATTGTTAATTTAATATAGATTTTATTATATTCCAAAGAAATATCTAAAACATTTTATGCTATTTTTTCAGGTTCCAAATGATAGTTTTCCATAAATGGTGTCACTATCAGGGGGATAATTGAATGGGATGGAACTAATTAATGTGGAGATAGAGATATAGATATAGTAAACTATATTAAATGTTTTTACAAGATTATAATTTGTATTAATAATTCTTTATAAGTTGGAAAATATATATGAGGTTTTGTGGGTTGAAATATGTCACTGTGGTATATGCTAATTCGATAATCAGGCAAGATGGATTGTGATAGGGCTTTTGTCTTCTTGTTAAATGAAAATTTCCTGAACTAGTTGATATCATATTGTAATTTTAGATGAACATCGACTGGTTTTATTTTATATTTGTATGGAGGATATTTTTTTCTACTAAAATATTGACAGTTTTATAAATTAAAATTATTGGACTCCTCATGTATTAATCATGTTTTAATGATCACAAATCCTATTACTGTTATTTAATCTCAATCTTAATTGAACATCTTGCTAATGATCTCACATCTCAATAATAACTACACATCATGTTTTAATAATAGAAAATCTTATTGATGTTAATTACTCTCTTTATTATTTACAATTCTTATGCATGATCACAAATCTCACTTATATTATCAAGACGTTATATTGATGTTTTAACTTATCTTACTCTCTAATAATTAAGCTTAATCCATATTCTTCATATTACTTTTTTAGTCTAAATACAGATATTTGTCTAAGTATGGACACATCGTGACCCAGACATTGTGAAGGACACACCGTGACCCAGACACCGTGAAGGACACACCGTGACCCAGACACCGTGAGCTAGACACCGTGACATGGAGACATCGTGAACCACATACAGTGAAGACCATACCGTGAAGAAGACACCGTTTACATTAACATTGTGACATTGTTTCTTAACTTTTTGTCAATATTAATTAAATAATGCTACCTATCTTACTTGATGTTTTTAATGCAATTAATGTTATTTAATGATAGTTGTTAGCATGTCAGGAAACCGTACCTCGTACTTATGGAAATAGAATTCATTCCTATTGCCCAAGCTCATGAAATAATAGAAGTCTCAGCTGTAGTAAAAATAATAAGTCACCTCGACATACATTCTACAACACACGCTAAGTGCTCTATTGTCACGACCCGCCCTCAGGGCCCGTGCCGTGACTACCCCAAGCCCGACTTCCATAGGCCAGGGGCTGGCGACTAGCACCAAGGCGTAAATCCCGGTAAAAGGGAAGGCATTGCCTTTGTAAAGTAAACCACAAACACCACAGAGCAAGCAGGTAGAAGTAAACACTAAGTAAAAACTGGTACAACAGTAAGTGCGGAAAAGTAAGTGGGCCAGTATACAAACCCAAACTGAAAGTAAAGTACAACTGGAGAGGGAAAACAGCAACTAAAAAGTAAAGCCGCAACGTCAAGATGTCCATTGGAAATCCCACCTAAAGGGTGGGTACAGATAGCCTCCATTTCTCCTCAAGTCCAGTCGACCGCTCCGAGTATGTCCCGCCCAGTGGTCTACCTCCAGGTTCCATCCTTCTCTGCAAGCCTCAACCACGATCAGCGCTGTCCGTCGTCTGCAACCAGCACAACGTAGTGCGGGCATAGCCCGTGTAGGGGTGAGTATAAGCTACTCAGTAGGGACCCCGAGACCCCCGAAGGTCTCCCAGAATCCATAAAGTATAATCCACAAAGGAACAATACAATCACGAAGTAACATCCAACACTACTTAGGTATATTCCCATACATATACCTAAGTCATCAATTCTCGTTCGGCTCCCATATCCGAGCCCAAGTACAACCCAGTCCACACAGGAATGAAAAACGTAAATCCACATAGGATAGAACAACACAATCCACATAGGAAAGCAAAAAAGGATTCAACTCACACAGGTATACTTCTTCATATGACGATAAAGATGACCTGATATTGCCACTGACTCATCTAAGTCATCGGACCCAAAAAGGATCGATAGGTACTAACCCCCGCAATGACCCACAAAGGATTGATAGGTAACTAACCCCTACAATGACCCACAAAGGATCTGACCCACATAGGATCGATAGGTAACTAACCCCCGCAATAACCCACAAAAGATCTGACCACCACAGGATCGATAGGTCACTAACCCCCCCCCCCAAAGACCCACACAGGATCGGACCCACATAGGATCTATAGGCACTGGCCCACACAGGACCGCTGAGCACTGACCCACACAGGATCGGACCCACACAGGATCGGTAGCACTGATCCAAAAAGGATCGCTGAGTGTTGTAGTCATCGTCGAATCCACTGAGGATCTCTGCACAGTCGTCGTCAAATCCACTGAGGATCTCTGCACAGTCGTCGTCGTCGTCGCAGTCGCAGCCAGCTCTAGGGTTACCGCACACAACAAGCTCATACGGGAGGGTCCGCTCCACGAGCCGAGAGGCTGATACATAAAATGACACATAGTCCAGAGTTGATGTATCCAAAAGTTCTGTATCGTCAACAGGAACTCAACCTCGCAGACGGCGCGTCAATCGGACGCCCGGTCTGAGGGTTATTGGCTTTTTCATTCCAGGGGCCCGGTTGGTTTTTAAGGAAAAACCAACCCGACCATACTCCACCTGCATACAAACCTCAGGTGGATTAAGCCAAAATATCTGTCTCACTTAGAGGAATCCATCAAAGTCGACGTCACGTCAATCGGACGTCCGGAGCTCAAGATATAAGTGTTTCCGCTCCGAGGGCCCGGTTGGTCTCGTGTACGAACCGACCTGGCCAAACCCAAGGTACTTTGAAACCTTAAGTTCAATATACCTAAACGATCGTCTCAATCCAAGGATCGTATCGCCGCTGACTGCGCTATGATCGGAGGCCCGTAGCTCAAGATACGGGCAAAAGACCGAAAATGTCCGAAAATGGGGGGTCTGGGCCCGGATCGACCCGGCCCAACCCCCCCTGGGTTGGCCCGAACCAGGTCGGCCCGACCCGGGTCCGGGTCCAACCTGTTTGGGTGCGACCCGGCAGGCCGGTTGGCCAGTGGGTCGGCTCGGCTGTTACGGTGGAGCCGCGGGCGGGGGGCGCGCTGCCCCTGCGTGAGGAAGTCGCGGCCCCGCGTGGGGCCGCCCTTTCCAGCGGACGCAGAAGCCGGCTATGTCCCATACTCCTCCGCCAGTCCTGCGCGGTCGCGGGACGACCGGCCTGCCATCGCGGCTTCAGCCGCGGCGGGTCTCTATGGCGGCGCGCCAGGCGCTGCCGCCTTCTGCCGCCGTGCCGGCGTGGCGCGCCTGCGGTTTGCTCAGCGGACCACCGGACGAGTTCCGGTGGTCAGAAAATTACGCCATCTTCGCCAAAGGTCCTCCCGGGGTCCGTTCTTCACTGCGAGGACCTCGCGTCGCCCGTGCGGCCTGCTTTGTCGACGTCCATCATTTCGCACATCAAGAATGAAAGGGGCGGTGGGTTCTGACTTGTTCGTTAGTCCGCACCCACCGCGTTAGCGGTTTAAAAGTCTCACAACAATTATTTAATCAACGCCACAGGTATAAATCATAAAGAATTAAATAAAACAAACAACTACTTCGTCGTAGTCGTCGAACGAGAGTTCTTCGCGGAATTGACCGTCGCGGAAGAAGAGGATCGTCGCGTCGTGGAAGGGCGTCGCGTCGTCGTGGAACACGGCATTGCGTCGACGATCTCTGAGGGTTAAAAAAACACACAGATTTAATTTCATGAATTAAATCCATGTTGAGGATAAAATCCACAAAGAATTAGAGAATCGTAATCCCCTACCTCAAGCAGTTGATGATCAGAGATTGTTGTGGGGAAGAAACGTCGCGGAAGAAGCGTCGCGGAAGGAGAATCGTCGGCGTCGTGGAACACGGTGTTGCGTCGTCGATCTCCGAGGGTTCGGCGTTCTTTGCATTCTTCGCATTCTTTGCATTCTTAGCGTTCTTCGTGAAGGAGGATGAAGATCTCAAGCTTTAGAGTCTTCTCCAATTCCTCTCAACGAGCAATCCTCAAGAAAGACATGCGTTGGACTTATTTTATTAACATGCCAACAATTTGAAAAACAATTTAAGAAACGAACCATTAATTCAGAGAAATAATGGTAACATATTAACTGTCTAATTAATAGGAGCGTTAAGATTTTTGGAAAATTCACCAGTTGACTTTCATTAAAGAGGAGTTTTCACGGGTGCGTTACTTAGAGGAAAAGAAACGGTGGGGCTCATGCAGGCCCAACCTCACAAATATCCTACCAAGTGGGTAGGATATTTTGAATTGCACCCTATCTGCTTTAACTTAGCTTAAGTGGCTTTAAGTGGCTTTAAGTGGCTTTAAGTGAAATAAAATAAAGTTGTCGCACCACTTTATTTTATTTTCTTCACTTAACCCCCAAAAATTAAAAACCACACCCGAGAAAACCCAACTCCGGAAAAGGGGTTTCTAAGAAAATACCGGTGCTTCGATTCCATCGGTGCCCTCAGAATTCGATTTCGAGCACTGGTTCAAAAGTTAGAAAAACCCGCTCGTTCGTTCACTGAACGTACCCGAGCCAAACTTCGGAAAATTATTCTGGGCACACCGGGCCTCGGAATCAGGTTCCGTCAGAAACTACGTTCTTGCAAAATTCCAAAGAAAATTAAGAAAACAATTTCCTTGAAATTTACGGGTCTTTACATCACTCCCACCTCAGGGCTTTACGTCCCCGTAAAGATACATCATAAACTAGGGAAACAAATGTGGGTACTGAGCACGCATCTGAGCCTCCCGCTCCCAAGTGCTTTCCTGGAGGTTCCTGTGCTTCCATCTGATGCGCACAAGAGAAATATATTGTCCACGTAGGACCAGCTCCTGTCGATCCTCGATCTCTACCGGGACCTCCGCAAAAGTCTCCCCATCATCAAGGTCTAGCTCCCCATGGTCAATGATATGCGCCGGGTCGTCCACGTATCTCCTCAGCTGAGATACGTGGAAGATGTCGTGCACCCGGTGCAACTGAGGTGGTAGAGCCATGCGATAAGCCACCTCACCAATCCTACTGAGGACCTGGAATGGTCCGATGAAGCGTGAAGACAACTTGGCGCTTCGGCCAAATCTCTGTAATCAACGTCGAGGTGAGACACGCAAGAAGACGTGGTCTCCATCCTCGAACTCTAGTGGCCTCCGACTCCTGTCAGCATAAGACTTCGGTCGGCTCTGAGCTGTCCTCATCCGCTCCTGGATGACCTGGACCTTCTCTGTCATGGCCTGGACCATCTCTGGTCCCACAAGTGCTGACTTCCCAGGGTCTGTCCAGCACAAAGGAGATCTGTAAGGTCGGTCATACAACGCCTCGTATGGTTCCATCCCAATAGTGGAGTGGTAGCTGTTGTTGTATGCAAACTCCACCAAGGGTAGGTGGTCCTCCCAGCTGCGACCAAAGTCGAGGACACATGCACAGAGCATGTCCTCGAGAGTCTGAATGGTCCTCTCCGTCTGACCATCTGTCTGAGGGTGAAAGGCGGTGCTTAGACGTAGCTATGTCCCGAACGCCTCCTGCAACCCCTTCCAAATCCGGGAAGTAAAGAGAGAATTTCGATCGGAGACGATAGATGATGGCACACCATGAATCCGTACAATCTCTTGAACGTAGAGACGTCACAAGCTCTCCACTGAGCCCTGCTCTTTGATGTGTAAGAAGTGAGCTGACTTGGTGAGTCGGTCAACAATCACCCAAATGGAGTCGTGACCTCTGGAAGTGCGTGGAAGTCCAGTCACAAAGTCCATATATACCCCGTCCCACTTCCACTCCGGGACCTCCAAGGGTTGTACCAAGCCTGCTGGTACCTGGTGCTCTGCCTTCACCTGCTGGCAGGTGAGGCATCGAGAAACGAACTCCGCCACAACCTTCTTCATGCCCGGCCACCAGTGTTGTCGTCTGAGGTCCTGGTACATCTTCGCCACTCCAGGATGTACCGCCAAAGGGGAAGTGTGAAACTCTCTCAGCACCTCCTCTCATAAAGCAACTGGTACCAAGGTACGTCCTCTAAAAAGGACTTTGTGCTCTGGTACAAAGGAGAAACCATCAGGTGCCTACCTTGAGGATATCTTCACACGCCGCATCTCACAGTCAGCGTCCCCACGTTGTGCCTCTCTGACCCACTGCAGTAGTGGAGGGGTGACTGTGAGAGACTGAAGGAAGGCTTCCCCATCTCTATCCATGAAGGATATCTGCAAAGCGGCTAGCTGCTCTGTCGCCTCCTCAAGTAGCTGAATGCCCGTCCTCCTGCTGAGAGCATCGACTACCACATTCCCCTTCCCATAAGTATAGACTATCTAAAAGTCATAGTCTTGGAGGAACTCGAGCCATCGTCATTGTCTCAGGTTCAGTTCCTTCTGAGAAAAGATGTACTTGAGACTCTGATGGTCAGAAAAGACTGTAAAGCGCTCACCCGTCAGATAGTGTCGCCATGTCTTCAGAGCGAAGACCACTGCTGCTAACTCCAGGTCATGAGTAGCGTAGTTCTGCTCATGTGGCCTAAACTGATGTGATCCATAGGTGATCACTTCCCTCTCCTACATCATGACACATTCGAGTCTGGTCCCTGATGCATCTCAGTAGACTACGTACCCAAATCCCTCCTCTGGAAGCCTCAAGATAGGGGCGATGGTCAATCTCTGTCTCAGCTCCTGGAAGCTCTGCTGACATCTGTCTTACCACACAAAGGGTTTCCACTTCTTCATAAGAGTTTATAGTGGTTCCGCAACTCTGGAGAAGTATGGAACAAATCTCCGATAGTATCCAACTAGTCCCAAGAAACTCCGCACCTCTGTCGCGCTCTTGGGTGGCTCCCAAGCTAGCACTGCCTCGATCTTCGCAGGATCCACCGCAACTCCCGCCTCAGAGATGACGTGTTCCAAGAAGTGGACCTCACGTATACAGAACTGACACTTCGAGAGATTTCCATAAAGCTAGTGCTCTCGGAGTGTGTCTAGTACAACCCGTAAGTGGTGGGTGTGCTCCTCCTTAGTCCTCGAGTATATCAAAAAGTCATCGATGAAGACCATGACAAATCGATCAAGGTAAGGCTGAAAGATACTGTTCATGAGGCCCATGAACACCGCTAGATCATTGGTTACGCTGAATGGCATAACCAAGAACTCATAGTGGCCATACCGACATCTAAAGGTCGTCTTCTGCACGTCCTCGTCCCGAACTCTGAGCTGATCATAGCCTGACCTGAGGTCTATCTTCAAGAACCATCGTGCTCCCTTGAGCTGATAAAAGAGTTCATCAATCCTCGGTAGCGGATACTTGTTCCTCACTATCACCTAGTTTAGGTGACAATAGTCGACACAAATTCGCAAGCTCCCATCCGCCTTCTTGGCGAACAATATCGGAGAATCCCAGGGTGAAACACTGGGTCGGATGAATCCCTTGCCCTACAAGTCCTCCAATTGTACCCATAGCTCTCGAAGCTCAGCGGGGGCCATCCGATACGCTGGAGTTGATATCGGGGTTGTCCCGGGGTACAGGTCAATATAAAATTCTACCTCTCTGCGAGGAGGTAGTCCTGGAACATCATCGGGAAAGACGTCCTCATACTGATCCACCACTACAGGAAAACTAGGACTCCGCACGTCAACTTCTCCTAGGATGAGGCTAGCCAACTGATGTGTGATGGGCTGTCCTCTCCTCTGCGGAAGTCCATCCTGTGCTGCAAAGGCTCCCTTCTCGCCGGTGAAGGTGAACCTGCTCCCGTCAGTGCGTACACATCGCACCTTGCGCCTAATACAGTCAATCTGTGCATGGGCTGTAGATAACCAATCCATGCCCAAGATGACGTCGTAAGGCCTCGACGCCGCTACAAGAAGATCCTAGCCGAAGTTCTCGCCTCCTAGAGTAAGCTCACACTACCGACACTAGTGCGTAATCGTCGATTATTCTCCCGTAGGAGTCCCTATCCGTAAGTATCGATCCAACGGCGCGGTCGGAATCTCCGAGCTCCGAACAAGGGCAGCGGCTATGAAAGAGTGACTTGTTCCTGTGTCTATAAGAACTGCAGAAAGGGTGGAATAGACACAGATAGTACCTCGAATCATCTCGGGAGCGCCGTGGTCGTAGGCCTCTGCTGCCTGGAGCTGGGCCTGTCTCTGCCCTCCAGGTCCCTGTGGCTGGGGTGGACCTCTGGGTGGTGGTGGTGGTAGAGCCTCAAAGCGTCTCCCACCACCTACTGCTCGGCCAGCTCCTCTGGCTCGTCCGCCTGCACCCTGCGGACCGCCACGATCGACCCTCTGCCTCTGCCTGGGTGGCCCCTAAACCGTCTACTGCTCCTAGGCACGGTGGGTCGGGCAGTCACGAGCCATGTGGCCCTGCCTGCCGCATGTGTAGCACTGCCTGCCTCTCGAAAGACTGGCTCCGCGCTGTGTGCCCCGCACTACTGAGCCAGTGTCCTGAGGTCATCTGCGTGAGGGTCTGGTCTGCCTGGACCCATGAGTCATCCATCAACTGCCTGCCGCAGAAGACTCTGCTACGTGCCGCCCCGCAGTAGGTCTCGCTGCTGATGAAGGCTCAGCAAGGAAGCTCTCGATCAAAAGGGCTCGCTCCAGTACTCCTGCCTGAGTCAGAATGTTGAGGGAGATCAGCAATGCCCTGATATCATGTCTCAATCCCTGCTCAAAGGTCTGGGCCCGGAAGAATGGGTCTCGTAACATGTCTGTCGAGTAGCACGAGAGATCGGTAAATCTCGCCGAGTACTGGGCGACTGTAAAACTGCCCTGCCACAGCTGAAGAAGCTCCTCGATGCGTACCGCACGGAGGGTGGTCGGGATGAACTCTAAGCAAAAGAGGCTCTTAAAGTCTGTCCAGAAAAGAGATGAATCATCGTGCACCTAGAGCATCAAGATCCACCATCGGCCTGCTGCTGCGTGCAGTAGGCTCGCTGCGAGGATCACCATGAGGTCTGCTGGTGTCCTCACTAACCGGAAAACTCGTAAAACTGCCTCCAACCAATCCTCGACTACCTGGGAGCCCGTCTCCCCATGGAACCTGGGTGGTCGCTGGCGCTGGAACTCATGCAGTGCACTAAGGCAACGTGCATCGTCAGCGGCTGGGGCTAGAAGCATCGGTGGATCGGCGGGTAGAGGTACCGTCGGTGCCTCTACTGTCAAAGGGCCCTGCACCGAGGCCTCATCGCTCGGTGGGCTGTCGTCACGCTCAACTCTCGGAACCCTAGCTGGCTGCCGTCGTGGGGCCATCCTGAAAAGGAAACAGGTGTGCCACGGTCATAACAGTATACCTGGTGAGCTGACACAAAGTAATCACAAAGAAAACTTGAAACACACATGCAATCAATGTTTTCGTGCATTAAGTCAGAAATCAGAAGTCAGGGTCCTGGTGTTCGGATAGGTCGGCCGCCGCACCAACACTGGACTCTCTGGACTGATAACCACACCCAATACGCTTAACACTATTGCTTCATATAGAAAATATCAGAGTCCCAAGGTTCTGCGGTAGAACCGAACTCCTTTGATACCAATTTGTCATGACCCCTCCTCGGGGACCATGTCATGACTAACCCAAGCCTGCCTTCTATAGGCCAGGAGCTGGCGACTATCACCAAGGCGTAAATCCCGGTAAAAGGGAAGGCATTTCCTTTGTAAAGTTAACCACAAACACCACAGAGCAAGAAGGAAGAAGTAAACAGTAAGTAAAAACTAGTAAAACAGTAAGTGCGGAAAAGTAAGTGGTCCAGTATACAAACCCCAACTGAAAGTAAAGTACAACTGGAAAGGAAAAACAGCAACTGAAAAGTAAAGCCGCAACGTCGAGCTGTCCACTGGAAAACCCACCTGAAGGGTGGGTACAGATAGCCTCCACTGCTCCTCGGGTCCAGCCGACCGCTCCGAGTACGTCCCGCCCAGTGGTCCACCTCTAGGTTCCATCCTGCTCCGCAAGCCTCAACCACGATCAGTGATGTCCATCGTCTGCAACCAACACAACGTAGTGCGGGCATAGCCCATGCAGGGGTGAGTATAAGCTACTCAGTAGGGACCCCGAGACCCCCGAAGGTCTTCTGGAATCCACAAAGTATAATCCACAAAGGAACGATACAATCACGAAGTAACATCCGACACTGCTTAGGTATATGCCCATACATATACCTAAGTCATCAATTCTCGTTCGGCTCCAACATCCAAGCCCAAGTACAACCCAGTCCACACAGGAAAGAAAAACGTAAATCCACACAGGATAGCACAACACAGTCCACATAGGAAAGAAAAATAGGATTCATCTCACACAGGTATACTTCTTCATATGACGATAAAGATGACCAGATATTTCCACTGACTCATCTAAGTCTTCGGACCCACAAAGGATCGATAGGTACTTACTCCCGCAATGACCCACAAAGGATCTGACCCACAAAGGATCGATAGGTAACTAACCCCCGTAATGACCCACAAAGGATCTGACCCACACAGGATCGATAGGTAACTAACCCCCGCAATGAACCACAGAGGATCTGACCCACACAGGATCGATAGGTAACTGACCCCCGCAAAGACCCACACAGGATCGGACCCACACGGGATCTGTAGGCACTGGCCCACACAGGACCGCTGAGCGCTGACCCACACAGGATCGGACCCACACAGGATCGGTAGCACTGATTCACAAAGGATCGCTGAGTGTTGTAGTCGTCATCGAATCCACTGAGGATCTCTTCACAGTAGTCGTCGAATCCACTGAGGATCTCTGCACAGTTATCGTCGTCGTCGCAGTCGCAGCCAGCTCTAGGGTTCCCACACACACCAAGCTCGTACGGGAGGGTCCGCTCCACGAGCCGAGAGGCTGATACATCAACTGATACATAGTCTAGAGTTGATGTCTCCAAAAGTTCCATATCATCAACAGGAACTCAACGTCGCAGACGGCGCGTCAATCGGACGCCCAGTCTGAGGGTTATTGGCTTTTTCGTTCCAGGGGCCCGGTTGGTTTTTAAGGCAAAACCAACCCGACCGTACTCCATCTGCATCCGAACCTCAGTTGGAGTAATCCAAAAGATCCTTCTCACTTACAATAATCCATCAAAGTCGACGGCACGTCAATCGAACGTCCGGAGCTCATGATATAAGCGTTTCCGCTCCGAGGGCCCGGTTGGTCTCGTGTACGAACCAACCCGGCCAAACCCAAGGTACTTTGAAACCTTGAGTGCGATATTCTGAAAAGACCGTCTCAATCAAGGATTGCATCGCTGCTGACTGCGCGTCGATCGGAGACTCGTAGCTCAAGATACGGGCAAAAGACCGAAAATGTCCGAAAACGGGGGGTCTTGGCCCGGATCGACCCGGCCCAACCCCCCCTGGGTAGGCCCGAACCGGGTCGGCTCGGCTGTTACGGCCGAGCCGTGGGCGGGGGTCGCGCTGCCCCCGCGTGAGGAAGCCACGGCCCCGCGTGGGGCCACCCTTGCCAGCGGACGTGGCAGCCGGCCGCGTCCCGTGCTCCTCCACCGATCCCGCGCGGTCGCGGGACGGCCAGCCCACCGCCGCCGCTGAAGCCGCGGCGGGTCTCCACAGCGGCGCGCCGGGCGCCGCCGCCTTCCGCCGCCGTGCCGGCGTGGCACGCCGACGGTTTTCTCCACGGACCACCGGACGAGTTCCGGTGCTCAGAAAATTATGCCGTCTTCGCCAAAGGTCCTCCTGGGGTCTGTTCTTCACTGCGAGGACCTCGCGTCGCCCGTGCGGCCTTCTTTGTCGACATCCGCCATTTCGCACATCAAGAACAAAAGAGGCGGTGGGTTCGGACTTGTTCGTTAGTCCGCACCCACCGCGTTAGCGGTTTAAAAGTCTCACAACAATTATTTAATCAATGCCACGGGTATAAATCGCAAATATTTAAATAAAACAAACCCCTACTTCGTCGTAGTCGTCGAACGAGAGTTATTCGCGGAATTGACCGTCGCGGAAGAAGAGGATCGTCGTGTCACGAAAGGGCGTCACGTCGTCGCGGAACACGGCGTCGCGTCGATGATCTTCGAGGGTTAAAGAAAACACACAGATTTAATTTCACGAATTAAATCCATGTTGAGGATAAAATCCAAAAATAATTAGATAACCGTAATCCCCTACCTCAAGCAGTTGATGATCGGAGATTGTTGTGGGGAAGAAACATCGTGGAAGAAGTGTCGCGGAAGGAGAATCGTCGGTGTCGTGGAACACGGCGTTGCGTCGTCGATCTCCGAGGGTTCGACGTTCTTCGTGTTCTTCACATTCTTCGCGTTCTTCGCGTTCTTCGCGTTCTTCGCGTTCTTCGCGTTCTTCGCGTTCTTCGCGAAGGAGGATGAAGATCTCAAGCTTTAGAGTCTTCTCCAAATCCTCTCAACGAGCAATCCTCAAGAAAGACATGCGTTGGTATTATTTTATTAACATTCCAACAATTTGAAAAACAAGTTAAGAAATGAACCATTAATTCGGTGAATTAATGGTAACGTCTTAACTGTCTAATTAATAGGAGCGTTAAGAGTTTTAGAAAACGCACCAGTTGACTTTCATTAAAGAGGAGTTTTTGCGGGTGCGTTACTTAGAGGAAAAGAAACGGTGGGGATCATGTGGTCCCCACCTCACAAATATCCTACCAAGTGGGTAGGATATTTTGGATTTCACGCTATCTGCTTCAACTTATCTTAAGTGGCTTTAAGTGGCTTTAAGTGTCTTTAAGTGAAATAAAATAATGTTGTCGCACCACTTTATTTTATTTTCTTCACTTAACCCCAAAAAATTAAAAACCACACCTGAGAAAACGCAACTCCGGAAAAGGGGTTTCTAAGCAATATTTCAGTTGTGATTCCATCGGTGCCCTCAGAATTTGATTTCGAGCACTGGTTCAAAAGTTAGAAAAACCCACTCGTTCGTTCACTGAACGTACCTGAGCCAAACTTCGGATAATGATTCTGGGCACACCGGGCCTCAGAATCAGGTGCCGTCAGAAACTGCGTTCTTGAAAAATTCCAACGAAAAATAAGAAAAAAATTTCCTTGAAATTTACGAGTCTTTACATCTGTACTGAACAAAAGAACAATCCTGAGCACAACTGGGAAGAAGTCATTGAACGATCCTCAAAGAAGTTCAAACACATGCAATCCTAATCTACTGGAGGAACTGAAGTCAAGATAACATCTTCACTCCTGTAGAACACAAGATAGACTACGACACTCTATTTTTCAACAGAAAAACCAGAAAAGGACTCAGAAGCTTTTCTGCTGAATCCAACGAGTCGAGAGCTACATTGATAATCACTAGAGCTTTCTAAACTCTTATCTGTTCTGTCTAAGTGATCTGTTTATTTTCTTTCGAGCAGTTTGGTGTACTCTGTATATCTTACACACACACTGTCTCCTACACTGAACTGAAGGATATCAAAATCCTCACTCCAAGACTCTTCACTCTTGTTTACCCACGTTAATTATGGAAGAGGCCCTTGTGTGGCATGGTCTTTGTTTTGTTTCCCACAAAGAATTGTGCTAGAGGTCCCTGCATGGCCTGGATAGTTTTGTAAACTGTTTTTAACCCCGATCCAGGGTGTGGATCAAATTTATATAAATTTGAGAGGACTAAGTCTTGGCTTGATACTGAACCTCTTGTTATATCGGTTGTGCATCTTTAGATAAAGTTTAAATTATACTACATATATCTTTTATATTACGCTGCTGTTACTTTGGAATACAAAACCATTTTAAAGTTAATTTGATAGTTAAATTAGAAAGTTTTCACACTTATTGAAAATCAGTAAGTTAGTTTCAAAAGTTAGTTTAATCTTGTGGTTAAAAAGACTGAGACCTAATCAATCTTTGAGAAGCTAAGTGAACATTTACAATATGTATAAATTCACTACAGTTTAACTTGCTTTATAAATTGGGGGATTTTAATAGACAATATTATTTAATAGAAATTTTAATTGGAACTCAATTCACCCCCCACCCCCCCTTGAGTATCCACTCCAACCAACATTTGGTATCAAAGGTTGTTTTTGTTAAGGGATTTTTGAAATAATCTGTTTTTCAACTGTGATTTTGGTTGCATCTTTAAAGATCTTAAATTTCTATTAGTTATAAATTTTATCTCTTTAAAACTATTTTCTAAAATCTAGCTACGAATAATAGACTAGAGGGTTCTGCTACCAACATACCACCTTTCTTAAATGGTACAAACTATGCCCATTGGAAGCTTAAAATGAAAATTCATTTAGAGATTATGTGTTTTGATATCTGGACTGCTATAGAATCACAATATAAAATTACAGAAAATGAAACAGCAACTTGGGATGAACTTACAAATACTGCTTAAAATAATAACTGTAAAGCTATGAATGCTTTTATTATAGATTAGTAGATGAGGAATTTAATAGAATATCTGCTTGCAAAACTGCTTATAAAATTTGGGATAGTTTAGGTGTTTCTCATGAGGGAAGAACCAATGTTAAAGAAATGAGATTGAATACATATACTATTAAATAGGAAAATTTTAACAGGAAGACTTATGAACCTATTTATGATATGTATCTCAGGTTCAATGAGATAATCAATACACTGAGTTCACTCATAAAGGTTGTTCTTGCAAAGGAATAAATTAAGAGGATATTGAGGTGTCTACCAGACAGATGGAGAGGCACATCTATTTCAATCAGAGAGTCATGTGACATTGGAGCTCTACCTGTCAAAGAGCTGATTGGTAAGCTTATGATGTATGAGGAAGAACTCAAGGTGAATAAAGAGGAAGAGGATGAACCAAAAAGGAAATCAGTGGATTTCAAGACTACTACTTCAAAGAACAAGGACAAAGAAAAATCTCAAATACAAACTGACAGTTCAACAAGTGAAATTTCATACTCTGATAGTGATGCTGAAATATCTCAAATTGCTAGAAGGTTTAAGAAATTTTATAGGAAGAAGAAATTCTTCAGAAAATCAAATTACAAGGGAAAGTATGACAATAAGGGACATTGGAAGAAGGGCTGGAAAAAGGCAGATAAAAGTGATGAAGTTGTTTGCTACGAGTGCGAAAGAAAAGGACGCATTAAAGTAGACTGTCCAAAGAACAAATTCAAGAAGAAATATGATTACAAGGACAGTAAGTACAAGAATGTTATGAAGGCTACCTGGAGTGCTTCTGAAGATAGTACAAGTGAATCTGAAATGTCTGATTCTGAAAATAATCGTGCCAACATGTGTTTCATGAAAAACACATCTGAGGAAACTTGCTTGAAGAGTTCCCACAAGAAGACATGGTATTTGGACAGTGGATGTTCAAGACATATGTCTAGGGATTACTCATGCTTCAAGAACTTAGTAAATATTGATGGAGGCTATTTCACCTTTGGTGATAATTCAAAAGGAAATATCATTAGCCTAGGCCAAATTGATAACACTAATTCAGTTTTAATTTACAAAGTTTTATTTGTTGATGGGATGAAATATAATCTGTTAAGTATTTCTCAATTGTGTGATGATGGTTTTGATGTCAAGTTTGAAAATTATTCTTGTAATGTTTTAAATTCTAAAAATGTTTTAGTATTTTCTGCTTCGAGAAATGAGAATATTTATGTTGTTGATCTGAATTCTTTAGCTAAGAAAAATGTTACTTGTTTAAATGATTTTCATAAAGATTCCTGGTTATGGAATAGAAGATTTGGACACTGCAATATACACTCACTTAGAAAACTGACTAGGAAGAACTTAGTTAGAGACTTACCCAAACTTGAGTTTCCAAATGACAAAGTGTGTAATCCCTGTCAAAAGGGAAAGCAACACAAAATCTCTTTCAAATCAAAGAAATAAGTCTCAACTTCTCAACCTCCCAAGTTGGTTCACATGGATTTGTTTGGACCATCTAGAGTTTCTAGATTAAATAGGAAGCACTATTTCTATGTCTTAGTAGACGACTTTTCTAGATATACTTGGATATACTTCTTAGCTCACAAAAGTGAAGCTTGTTATTATTTTTTTAAATACTCCAAATCTGTAGAAAACCTTAGTGGACTAAATATTAAAAATCTAAGAAGTGATCATGGTCGTGAGTTTGAAAATCAAGACTTTGAATCTTATTGCTCACACAATGTCTATAGTCATAACTTTTCTGCTCCTAGGACACCTCAGTAGAATGGTGTAGTATAAAGAAGAAATAGAACCCTTCAAGAAATAGCAAGAACTATGCTTAATGAGTATGACCTGCCTATTTATTTTTGGGCTAAAGCTGTAAATACAGCTTGTTATATCATCAATAGAGTCTTGATTAGACCTGTTCTTAAGAAGACTCCTTATGAACTTTGGAACAATAGAAAACCTAAAGTCAATTACTTTAGAGTCTTTGGTTACAAAGTCTTTATTCTTAATACTAAGGATAATCTTGATAAGTTTGATTCTAAGAATGATGGAGGAATATTTTTAGGATATTCTATAACCAGCAAATCCTATAGAGTTTGTGATAAAAAAACCAATTGTGTGGAAGAATCTATTCACATAATGTTCGATGAAACTGATCCACATGAGCCTAAAACCTATCTTGAAAATCTTGAAGAAGATTTGAGTGTTCTGGATCTTAATAACAAATCTAAAGAACCTACTATAAAGACAACAAGTTCTGAAAATATTTCAGAATCTGCTCCTAATGAACCCAAACATATAGATGAATCTGAAATTTCTAGTCCTACCTTTACTAGATCAACTACAATTCTAAAGAATCATCCTTTAGATGTTGTTTTAGGAAATCTGGATAGAGGGACACAGACTAGAGCTTCTCTTAGAAATCAGTTTGAACATCAAGCCTTCTTGTCACAGCTTGAACCTAAAAATATTAATGATGCTATTAATGATGAATTTTGGCTAATTTCTATGCAATAGGAATTCAATCAATTTGAAAGAAATAAAGTTTGGAATCTTGTTGAAAGACCTAAGGACACTTTCACCATAGGCACTAAATGGGTGTTTATAAATAAAGTAGATGAAGATGGAAACATAATTAGAAACAAAGCTAGGCTAGTGGCATAAGGCTACAATCAAGAAGAAGGAATTGACTATGAGGAGACTTTTCCTCCAGTAGCCAGATTAGAATCTATTAGGATTTTACTTGCTTATGTTTCACATCTAAATTTCAAACTATATCAAATGGATGTTAAGAGTACTTTCTTAAATGGATATATTGATGACTATGTTTTTGTTGAACAAACACCTGGATTTACAAACCCTCATTTTCCAAATCATATTTTTAAATTATCAAAGGCTTTATATTGTTTAAAGCAAGATCCAAGATCTTGGTATGATAGATTAAGTACTTTTCTAATTTCCAAAGGTTTTACAAAAGGTATAGATGATCCTACTCTTTTTATAAACTGTATTTCTAATTATTTTTTCGTTGTACAAATTTATGTAGATGATATTATTTTTTGATCTTAAAAAACTACATTATGTACTGATTTTTCTAAAATGATGCAAAATGAATTTGAGATAAGTTTAATGGGTAAACTAAAATTCTTTCTTGGATTTCAAATCTTTCAAAATTATGATGGAATTATTTTAACTCAAAGTAAATATACTAGAGATCTTTTAAAACGTTTTGGATTGGACAGCACAAAAAGTAGTGACACTCCCATGAGTACCACCTGTAGGTTGGATCTTAATGAATTTGGTAAATCTGTTGATCAAACCACTTATAGAGAAATGATTGGAAGCCTACTCTACTTGACTACTAGTCGTCCTGATATCATGTTTCGTGTATGTATGTGTGATCATTTTCAATAAAACCCTAAGGAGTAACATTTAAATGCTGTAAAAAGAATTATAAAATACCTCAAGAATACTCCCAATTTAGGACTGTTCTATCCAAAAGGACAATCATTTGAACTAGTTAGTTATTATGATACTGATTTTGCTGGATGTAAGTTAGATAGAAAAAGCACCTCTAGAACATGTCACCTTTTAGGCAAGTTGCTAGTATCATGGTGTAGTAAGAAACAAAATTATGTTTCATTATCTACTACAGAAGCTGAATACATAGCTGCTGGAAGTTGTTGTGCACAAATTTTGTGGATGAAACACACATCACTAGACTATGGATACCAATTCAGACATGTCTCAATAAATTGTGATAACATAAGTGCTATCAACATTTCTAAGAATCATGTTTCACATTCTAGGACAAAAACATATTGATGTAAGACATCACTTTTTGAGGGATCATTATTAAAAAGGTGATATCACTTTGGAATTCATTGGTACTGAATATCAAATTGCTGATATATTCACTAAACCAATAAATTCTGAAAGATTAGACTACATCATACATGATCTTGGTATGATTAATCATAAATATATATCTTATTAATATTAATGTTTATTACTTTACTGTATTTTACTTTACGGTTTCATGCTCACTGTTTTACAGTTACTGTTTCATGCTTACGGTCTCACCGTTAAGACCTTGTGCTCACGGTATGTCAACTCACTTTCCCACCGTGACTGCATAGAATGGTCACTGTCTCACCGTGACGATCACCAACTGTCTCACCGTGATGAATTTTTTTCATCACACCTTAATGCATACTCACGGTCTCACCATAAAGATTATTTATAGTCTTATTTTAACTTGTATCGCGGTAATTTTTATTTCACCGAAATTTGATTTCCCGCATTTTTATTTTTATGATGATTGACATTCCCAAATGATAAAACATAAAGGTTTCACTCAATCTATCACCCGAAATCTCTCCTGCTATCTCTCTCTTGAACCCTCTTTACTTTGAGAACCTCTTCTTCTCTCTCGCCTGAACCTTCAGTGGATGCCTAGGATGAAGCGTTTGTCTTCACCCTCGTCTGAGAAGTGCCACTCTAAGAAACAGAAGAGGATACCGAGGATAGCACCTGAAGGACCCCTGAACCCAAAACATGTTAACCATACCGTAGTTCCTGAAAAAGAGGTTTTCCCTGAGTGGTTGTTGTCTAGTAAGTCTTTAATCCTGAAAATCATAAGAGAACAAGGATGGTTTGAATGGTTCTCTAGAAAAGATAGACCGATTTACCCAATATTGGTATCTAAATTCTACCAATACGTGAAGTTTTCCTTTGATTTTGGAGAAAGATTTATGGTGACCAGTTGGATCAATGGTTAGAAGTGTTCTTTCTCTTCGAGGTTGTGGGCTGCATGCCTAAGGATTCCACATGAAGGAGTTTGTGAAGACTACCAGAGAGACCATCCTCCTTCATCTGACATCTTTGATCTGGAGAATGCTTTGGAAATATTAACTGGAAATGGTACCTAGAGAAGGTCCATAACTGCTAAATTAAATGGGGAGACAAGACTAATGTTCATGTTTGTTCAGAACTCGATTAGCTCGAGAAAAGGAGATTTTGTTGTGATGAAGTATCAGGACGTGTTCCTGATTCACCTGTTGAAGAATGGCCATATGATCAACCTATGAAAGTATGTTATTAACCATATATGTGAGATTATTAATGTCACTTTCAAATCCACCTCCATGTTTTATTCAAGGATGATTTTAGCCATGATAGTTTCCAAAGGAATGGTTGGACTGAATGAAGAAAAGATAGAGGACTTTGATTTCTGCCTATCTAAGCCTATCATCAAAAGGATGAAAATTACCTGGAACCCCTGGAAGAAGAAATGGTTTGAGTATAATGATCAATTCTATAAGATGTATAATCATGTTGATTATCCAAGAAGGCCTAAGAACCTAGCTGATCTTGGTTTGGAACCAGATGAAGTGGCTGAGTACTCAGATACTGAAGAAGAAGAGGAAGTGGCAGCTGATGTACCAATTAGAGAAGAAGCAGAAATACCACAAGGAGAGGAAGTTTCTATTGAAAAGGAAAGGACTGTGGATCCTTCAGTTAGTCTTAGTGAGGAAGAAGCTCCTGCTTCTAGAGAAGTTGTAAATATGAATATCCAATCTGAGGATGTAAGAGATTTTGTAGTAACAGAATCAGAGAAAAAATCCATGGAAGGGTCTGATGGTGTAGAAGAACTCCCTGTTGAAAAGTAAGCCAATCTGGAAGCACTTCTAGTGGAACAGTCGGTTCTTGAGATAATTCCCTCTACTGAAGAGAGGATGGAAATTGCCTTTCAGCTGGCAAGGAAAGAGTTTGCTGAAGAGATAAGAGATGATCTTGTGGATCATGACCAAATTCTTGAGCCTCAAGAATATGAAATGGAAGCACATTTTGAGGGGGAGGAACCTCAAAACCTTGAGATTATATAAGCTGGATCTTCTGAAGCTTCTCAACCTACTGTCACATATTCTGTGTACACTCGGTATGAATTTCCAAGTTTTTATGATGTGAGTGAGTCACAGCAAGTGACTACAACTGGTATAGATCTTTCTTCTGTGTTTCAATTGAAGTCTGTAGCTTATACAGAACCAGAGCCAGAGCCAGAGCCTCAATCTGAATCTGAATCTGAGTCTGAAGATGACTCTGAACCGCAACCAGAACCTGCTCCATTACCTTTACCTACACTCTTACCCGAGCAACACTCTTTTGTAACTAAGGATGATTTGAAAGTATTTGGATAGACTATCTTGGCTGGTGTTGAGAAGATTTTATCCACTCAACCTCGTCCTGTGACTCAGTTAAGTCAAGAAGATGCCTCAATTCTACTAGAAAACATTATTTTGCATATTCAACTGAGGATGATCTGTGAGATTCAAGAAGTCAGAGTTGAAAATAGGTTTCTTAGTGCTGATGTTGCAAATTTGAAATGTTTGGTGGAAAACCTGCAATCAGAATTGTCTTTAAGACCAGAGCCTGTGCCTGCTCCTGTTTCTACCTCTCCACCTGTTGCTACTTCTCCTAGACCATCTGATTCCACCCTTGCTAGAGAGATTGTGTCTCAAGTGCATCCATATCTACTGTCTTTTGATGAGAATATTGTAACAAGACACACAAAAATACTGGAACACATGAGGGAGCTTGTGAAAAATCTAAATAAGATCACATATGAGTACACCGGGTTCCTGCAAAAAGTTTTAAAACAGATCAAAGTTCTATCCGTAGCTATAAAGGCTTCTCCTACTTCTGGTCAACCTTCTGCTCCTCCTTTGGATGATTCTCTACTATGATTCATAATTAAGGAAGAACTTTAGAATGCCCTTAGTGGCTTGGATCTATATTCTTTGTCAGAAGTGGTTAAGAACAGTGATCGAGCATTGGACTTGGTTAGAATTAATTCAAAGATTTCCAGTGATTCTCAAAAAGATATCACCAAGAAGATTTATGTCTATCTCAACCAGATTTTCTCCAAAAGCGACATGAAAAATAACTTTACTTATCTTGTGGAAAACCTGAAAATACCTCCTGTAACTCAAGCTTTTAAAGCTCAAGTTCAGAAGCTTACAGAGTTCACCAGATTGTTGGACAAATTCATGGAGAATAAGGATGATTTTGAAAAGGCTATGCAATATGGTGGATAAATCATTACTGATTTCATCAATCTTTTGAAGCCATATATTCATGTGCATAGTACTGTTATTGTTGCTCCAGCTGCTTCACCCCTTAGACCTGGTCTACCTACCTTAGCCTCAACTGCCATGTCAGTCAGTCAAGCTCTTTCTCAGATCCGGCCAGCCATTCTTGACCAACCACAGCCTAGATCTTCTACTGCTCCTACTTTGGCTCCATCCATTTTTGAAGGTCTACCCTTACCCTCCTTGTCTACCACATCTGTACCTTCTTCTACATCAGCCCTAGCTCCTTCTATGGATAAAGGCAAGGAAAAGGTTGATCCCTGAAGACTCCAGGGATTGTTTTCTTTTTGATGGGATGTCTTTTGTTGTTTACTATTTTTATTTCTCCTATATGTTTTATTCTGAACATTTTTAATGAAAAATGTAGTGCTTCACTTCACTTTCTCTAGTTTTCGATAATCCCAAAAGGGGGAGAAACAATCCAAGTAAAAGTACAAGTATTAGTACAATAATGAGATTTGTTATTGTCCAATCTATTATTCTCTAATTTTGTTATTCGAATATGCTAGTTTCTTTAATGTTGCATTTCATTTATATACTATATATACATGATTTGTGATCATAAAAAAGGGGGGTATTGTTGGACTCCTCATGTATTAATCATGTTTTAATGATCACAAATCCTATTACTATTAATTAATCTCAATCTTAATTGAACATCTTGCTAATGATATCACATCTCAATAATAACTACACATCATGTTTTAATGATAGCAAATCTTATTGATGTTAATTACTCTCTTTATTATTTAAAAGTCTTATGCATGATCACAAATCTCACTTATATTATCAATCCTTTATATTGATGTTTTAACTTCTCTTACTCTCTAATAATTAAGCTTAATCCATATTCTGCATATTACTGTTTATGTCTAAATACAGATATTTTTCTAAGTATGGACACACAGTGACCCAGAAACCGTGAAGGACACACCGTGACCCATACACCGTGAAGGACACACCATGACCCAGACACCGTGAAGGACACACCGTGACCCAGACACCGTGAAGGACACACTGTGACCCAGGCACCGTGAAGGACACACCGTGACCTAGACATCGTGAAAGACACACTGTGACCCATACATCGTCAGCTGGACACCGTGAAATGGAGACATTGTGAACCACATACCGTGAAGACCATACTGTGAAGAAGACACCATTTACATAATCATTGTGACACCATTTCTTAACTTTTTTTTCAATATTAATTAAATAATGCTAACGGTCATATTTGATGTTTTCAATGAAATTAATGTTATTTAATGATAGTTGTTGGCATGTCAGGAAACCGTACCTCGTACTTATGGAAAGGTATTCATTCCTATTTCATGCACTCATGAAATAAAAAGAAGTATCAGCTGTAGTAAAAAGAAGAAGTCGCCTCGACATACATTCTACAACACACGTGAAGTGCTCTGTAATGAACAAAAGAACAATCCTGAGCACAACTGTGAAGAATAAATTGAACGATCCTCAAAGAAGTTCCAACACATGCAATCCTAATCTACTGGAGTAACTGAAGTCAAGAGAACATCTTCACTCCTGTAGAACACAAGCTAGACTATGACACTCTATTTTTCAATAGAAAAACTAGAGAAGGACTCAGAAGCTTTTCTTCTGAATCCAACGAGTCCAGAGCTGCATTGTTAATCACTAGAGCTTTATAAACTCTTATCTATTCTTTCTAAGTGATCTGTTTATTTACTTTCGAGCAGTGTGGTGTACTCTGTATATCTTACACACACACTATCTATTGCACTGAACTGGAGGATATCAAAATCCTCACTCCAATACTCTTAACTCTTTTTACCCATATCAACTATGGAAGAGGTCCTTGTGTGGACTGGTCTTTGTTTTGTTTCCCCCGAAGAACTGTTGTAGAGGTCCCTGCGTGGCCCAGACAGTTTTGCAAACTGTTGTTAACCCCGATCCAGGGTGTGGATCAAATTTATATAAATTTCAGAGGCCTAACTCTCAGCTTGATACTGAACCTCTTGTTATATCTGTTATGCATCTTTAGATTAAGTTTAAAGTATACTATATATATCTTTTGTATTCCACTACTGTTACTCTGAAATACAAAAACATTTTAAAGTTACATTGATAGTTAAATTCGCAAGTGTTTACACATATTTTAAATCAGTATGTTAGTTTCAAAAGTTAGTTTAATATTGTGGTTAAACTGACTGAGACCTAATCAATCTTTGAGAAGCTAAGTGAACATTTACAATATGTATAAATTCACTACAGTTTAACTTCCTTATATAAATTGGGGGATTTTAATAGACAATATTATTTAACAGAAATTTTAATTGGAACTCAATTCACCCCCCCTGAGTATCCACTTCGACCAACAAAAATGTCTACATATTAAATTTGTGATTATATGTTCATTAAATTCACATTTCATTAGTTTCCATTTTCATTATTTTTTATTATTTCATTATGATTTCATTTTTATGGTTGTATTGAATTTATTTTATTTCAATGTATTTTAGGTCTATCATATGTGGTCGTTTGTTTAACGTTCCATGTTAGTGATGTTAATTTTCTAGGGTAATGTCTTATTCCCATGTAAGATGAAAGTTTGTACCTGACTTGCTTGTTATTTAATCTCAAGTGAACTTTTCTCTCTACAAATGTGAATTCATCATATTTCACCTTATGTGAGTCAATAGAGGCCTTAGTTTGAATCAATCAGTAAATTCAATGCACACTGAGTGTTTTGGAAATTTTATTCTTAATCAATGGGAATCTAATCTTTTGTAGCACATGGGAAATTAATTTCAACATTGCATAATAGTGGGGAAGATTATTATTCCAAAAAGGTGGATCCTCATCTAACATAGTTTTTCATAATAAATATCTCTTAATCTAGTTCTAGGGTGATTCATATGACTCTCGAGCTATTTACACCTTGTTTAAACAATTATTTCTTCTATGACCACCTTGTTTGAACATGTCCCCTACATTAGATAGAGGTGGGGATTCTACACCTTTATAATTTCTCAAGGATCTATTCTATCATAATACTGATAGATATTGAATTACAACCATGTGAATTCAACGTAAAATAAAAAATGATATAGGGATGAGATCTTTATCATAGATCTGTTGATAGTGTACCACATTCCAGATTTTGAGAGTTGTTGTTTTGGTGGAGTGTTTGTGTATTGAAAACTCAGATGAGGACTCTATGATGAAAATGTAGAACAGTGGGGTTCCAAATGTGAGACTGATCCCCGGTAAGGGGTAAATGTATGGTTATTTATTCCATCATTTATTTTTCATTATTCATGATATTGTTTCTCAGTTTGTTTGGGCATGGGAATCCTCAGATAGCTTCTTTGGTTCAGTTTTCATGGTAGTTTTATTCGGCAGTTCTATTTTTAAGATGCTATTTATTCTTTGCATAATAATTGGATGTGATGTGATGTTATTATTGTGCATGAAGAACAAATTTTTACTATTTATTTTGTTCAAATTTATTTTATATCTTATGTGTTATACTTTAATTAATTTTATTTTTTGGGTTATGGATTTTGTTTATTTCTTTTTTCATCATCTTAATTCTAGGTTTTTGAATTCTGATTTTTCTTTTGGGAATGAACATTATAAACTCCACCCTTTGTATTCCATTATTGATTAGTTTTTTGGTGTTCCACTAATACCTTCTCCCAACATTTGGAAACACATTTTTTGGATGACATGAAATAGGTCTTCAATTATTCAACCATCATGATTGTACTTTATGTTTCGCTCTAGATTGCATACTTTTTTGTAAGAACAATGTTTCTTCAAACAAAATATTAAAAATTGAATAATATAACATGTATTAAGATATTACTGAAAAAAAAATATTTACTATATTATCACAACTATCATCATTTAACTTGAAACCTCCATAAAAATTGGGTAGTTTCTAGTTGATGAAACTAAACCAAATTGGATGCTTGTTACTGGAGGGGTGAGATTCTTCACTAGATGGAATTCAAAGTTGTAAATACATTCATTAGTAAACAAACATGAAATACCAAAAAGGTAAAAAAATTCAACATCCATACATGCATGAGATAAATAAATCTTTCTAAATTCTCTCATGATGGGCACTATGGATATTTTCTTTTCATATTCCTATAATAAATGTCAAACTTAATTTTTAGTTTGGAAGATTCTCACTGGATTATAAAATAATCCAAACCATTGTATTAAGATGATTATAAATTTACCAATAGTTGGTATTATACCCAATATATTCAACATTATTTTGAAATATTTTATTGGGGGTGGTAGTTGTCTGTGGTTCTTCGGTACCTATGCACTAGTTGTCAGCTTGAAGGGATCAGGAACACCCTTCAAACCTTTTCCGGGACTGACTCAGGTGTTGTGTTAGGATATAACATGTTGGTACTAGTCATATCATATTATATGATATATTTTTTATAATTTAATTTTGAATGTCATATCCTATTTTAGAGAGATGACACTCACAACAACATGATTCGAATACAGTGGCATGGGTTATATGGTTTTACAATATGAAGGTTTATATAGGATTGAAGTATATCATACAAATCGATATATTTATATTATAATAATTTGTGGGACATAATATGAAATTATAAAATAAAATTGGGTTATATGGAATACCACATCTGGTGATATAGGCATATTATAATACATGACAAAAATCACAACCAATGATATGATGTTTTCATAAGATGATGAAAAGAAGAATGAGGAAATTAATAATCACGCACTATGATATAGTGACCCATATTCTATAATAAATATTTTATCCAATTATATAGAAGGTGGAATAATCTATTATAGAATAAAATACATATTTTATATTAGTTGTAGCATATAACCTGCATGAAACCATGTTTTGGGGATGTTTCATCTTTCAAATATAGTCTTTCAATTTAACGTGATCAATATCAACATAGAATAAATAAATATAAAGTATGGATATTTTTTAATATATTTGAACAAGACTTTAGGATTTAAAATGGAAAGATAAAAAAGTTATATTTTTGGTCAAAGATAACTATTTTTTGGAACCCTTTACTACCTCATACATTTTTCTTGAATAAATAAATAGACAAGGTAAAGCCCAAAGTCGTATTTAATGAATATTTAATACAAGATATTGAGATTCATAAGAATATTTAAATAGTTAAAACCATGAAATCGAATGAGGATATATTTTGGCACATCATTGTTGATAGATTAATTCAAGAGAGAGAGAAAATTTGAACTGTAGAGTCCTTTTGAAAATAAAAAATCTCAGGGAGAAGAATATAATACTAATATTGAATTTTTATGAATCTAGAGAAAGGGTGCTTGGAGAGATATGGAGGTAGTCTTGAGAATATCAAAAATATAATAGAATAATAATACCTACTTATGATATGAGAGTACACTATAGAGAAGAAGAATGAGGTTTTATGCTTGATCTGAGAACTCCGTGCTAATGGAAGTCATATGATAAAGCACACATGGTGATTTCTAAAGTGAATGAGTAATAAATGATATCATATAAGGATCATATATGAAACCTATATAAACTTGTTTTAAATAGACTAGTTAAATACTTCACACTCTATAAAGGTCATAAAACCATTTTCTAAACAAAAGTGAAATCCAAATAGTGAGGGAAATACACCCAATATCATGTACAAGACAAGGAATTGGGACTATGCTAAGTCACTGTAAATCTTATAGAGAGGGTTAATCATGGATTTATAGTGTGAAATCCTAAATCCTAATAGTATAAATAAGTTATTGGATTTTGTATAATAGTAGTTTTATATCGATAAACATTGGACGAGCCATTATATTAGAGGTGGATCAAAAAAATATTATTATCCATGTACTTATTTCATTCTCAAAAAAGGATGTGTGTGTTGGTAAATACAATCTTATTATAATAAAAATACTTAAATAGTGACTCTACTGATAGTGGTATCAAGATCCACATAGACTGAGTGAAAATATTTAAAAGTTCTAAGCATTATAAGAAGTGGTTACATCTGTTTTTTGTGTAATTGGTTTTTTTAAAATATTATTTTATTAATTGATTTTTTTTTGAATTCTTAAAAAAATATGATTTCCTTGAGTCATTTGATACAAAAATAAATATTATTTTTGATTCATGAAACTAATTAATTTTTTAGTTAGAAAAAGTATTTGGAAAATATGTTATAAAATATTCAAACCAATTTATTGTGTATGATTATATTTAATTATTGAAAATAATTTATATATAAAAAATGATTTTCTGATAAATATATTTGATATTTATTAGGGATGTTTAAATATAAACCTTTATATTTCTTGATAAATCTATAATTTCTAGAAACTTACATGGGGAGCTTTATTTATTTTCAATAAATATATTAATATAAATTTGGTTTAAATCTTTAAGAATTTTTTGTTTAATAGAACATTTTACAATAAAAATTTCATAAAAAAATGTACCATTATTGTGATTTTATAGTAATTAACTCAAATTTTGAATTTATTGATTAATATTTATAAAATATTTTTTTAGATAAAAATGGTAAATAATTATGCGAATTCACGATTTTAGTATTTTCAAAAACTAAAAACATCATTTTAAGATTTTTAATCAATGGGGTTTTCTTACAGTCCAATCACAAACAATTTCCTGTTATCATCCCTATAAATTAATATAAAAAATATGAATTTATATTAAAAAAACAATTAAATCCATGATGGCACTTAGATATGGTACAATCCAAAAATCCATCAACTACAAACAGCTCACATCACACTTCTCACATCCACTAAATCCCAAACAATAGATTTATTTCAAGGAAAAAGTATCTCTCCCATGCACTCATGGGTCTTTGATTTTATATTTTTTTTATTTAATTCATAGTTCCAATATGGGTTCAAAGGTGAAGGGAAATTCACAGGGTCAACTTTCGGGGCCTCCATGTTTATTTAAATTTTCTTTTGTTATGTTACGTACCATAGTGGCTGATGTAATCAACCTTATAATTCATAGTTACAATATACTATTAGAATCATTGATGTAAAAAAGAACAACTTCATACAACCATAATAATAAGAAACTTTAAAATCCTTTATCGATAAAATTAATTATATAATTCCAAACAAACTCCTTGTATATTTTGTTCTGAAATAATTGGGACTTTAAAAAAATATGGTTATAGTTATATAACATAAAGATTTCATATATTTTAATTAGAGGTGTAAACTAGAAAAGGATAATCATAAACTACTCAGGTTCACCTCAAAGAGTACATAACTCGAGCAATGTATGAGTATGACATACCATAACAATGTAGTGTGGGTTTTTTATGGGGCTTTTAAAAAATAATACAAAAGGGTGCAATTTTTAATTTTTTTTTAAAAATTGGGGATTAATGTCATTTATTTCCTAAAATTTTTGTGACTCATACTTTTCATACATAGATATTACATCTTATTTGATGAAAAATTATTACATATCATAAAATTCCAGGACATAGATACACAGGTCAAGTATATTTGGAAACATGGACACATAAACAACTACTTATAAGATTATCCCATTAATTTCTTCATAACTAGTACCCTAATTATAAATATCATTTTTAAAACATTTCATTATAAAATGGGGAAAGGAAACATAAGAAAGGTTGATCTCAGATACTCGTTATGGGTAAACATATGATATTTAATTTATTACATAATCATTTCATGATCACATGGATATGATAACATGATCTTAATATTTGAAATCCTTACTATACATATCATAGATCATAATCATGAATCATGGAATAAATCTCGGTAGTTCTGAAGAAATGAATCATAAAGTAATTAAATAACATGATCTATGAGGTTATAAAATATATATAAGACTTAAGTTTAAGTAATTCACATAATCATATAAAACCATTTCTTTAGTTGTAAAGGACCGCTTCAAAGACTACTATAATGTAAAGGATTCACTCCTCAAACTATCATAGTAGTCAAGATTCACTCCCAATATTATCACAGTGGATTGGGCATACTCTCCAAACCACTATAGTATTCAAGGTTCACTCGCAATACTATCATAGTGGATGGATTCCCTTACTAAACTGGGCTTACTCTCTATTCCAGTATTGTTTACCTCATGATATATTAATCATTATTTAATGTATTGAAAGGCCATATAATTCTAGGACCACCTTTCACATGATGAAAAAAATAAATATATATGCCATAAGATCATAAAACATTAATCATGTTAGAACCCAAGAAAATAAATTTGTTTCATACACATACTTCATTCCATCATAGCATAACCCATAAGAAAAGGGACAGGTTTTATAAACATCTTTTCATCATAAACCATCGAGGGAAAGACTAACGATAGTTTCATTGGATCATTTCCCTAATAAAACATAAGTAATATAAAAGGTTTTCGTCAGGGGTGATTTTTTTTTTAAAATATCACTAGAATATTTCTTTAGGAAAATTTAATTTTTATTTTTATATCATTTCATTAAAATCTAAAAATTTAGAAAATTTTAATTGAATTTTTTTTCATATTTTTGTAAAAATTAAAAAAGTACATCATTCAGAAAATGATGAGAATATTACTTTTAAACCATTTTTTAAAAATTTTAAAATTTGTAAAAATAAATTTTAAAAATAATTGGATAATATTCAAAACATTTTTGTAAACATTTTTAGAAAACATGGACATAGTAGAGAAACTATTTTCGACTGAAGAGATAAATAATGTTGGTTTTCCTTATAAACATATTTTTTGGATATTCAATAATTAAGGTGATTAAAATTAAATGTGATAATTTATTTCTATAAATAAATAGAGGATAAAATTATTGAGTTTCTTGAGTGTTAGATCATACTATTTCTTCATCAGAAACATAATCATAAACAATCCCGATAAATAATGGGATTGTACCATAAAACACTTATTGCTTTGGTAACATTTGAATCATAATAACCATGAAATAAATAAACATAGAAGGATATTAAAGTCCCAATATAATTCATAAGAATAAACCTAAAATTCATTCATGGGAATTATATACCCCACATAAATAATAAAATTATTAATATGGAATCTCTCTCACAAAAGTAAAATTTAGGCAAAAATAACTTACCTTAGGTTTGACTTTATTCATACACATTGAAATATATTTTATAGTAAATATAGATTTATTATAAACATATTATATAACCATTATCATATATATCATACCATATATGATTTTATTATAACCTTTTATCACCTATTTATTAAAAATTAATTATTAAAATCACTATTTATTGTTATATCTACTTTATTTTTCATAAAAGTTTTGGTTCGGTAGTTTTGGTACTTATACTTTCATCATGGTTACATTATCTCCATGATATTAATCATTAAATAAATATAATATATATTTATTATAAATATATTTATTTATTTATTTATAGTCATCCATAAAATTTATAGATAGAAAAATGAATTTCACCATTCATGGAGACAGTGGGTCATAAGTATGCATGAATGTTGTTTTCACATTTCCATAGATAGAAAAAAAGTCGGGTAAATAATAATTAACATTTTTATAATTATTATTATATCATATTAATATATATATATATATATATATATATATTCATTAAATACTCCCATATTACTATCCATGTATAATGGAAATTAAAAAAAATGCATCACATCAGTTCGTGGAGGTGGTAGTCCACATGTATGCACAAGTGACGTTATCATTTTCAAACAATTTGGAAGGTAAAAAGGTAGATATTATATTATCATTAAAAAATAATAGTTATTTAATAAATATATTATATAATATTTTAACCCATCATCACAACCAGCCATGAAATATGGTGCTGGAAGATTAATTGTATCATTGCATAGAGACGGTAAGTCGTGTGTACGCACGAGCAATCCTTTCACTTTCAATTTGATGCGAAAGAGTTTGGATAATGTTTATTTCATAATAATAATAAAATTTTAAGTATATTTTGGATAAATAATTTTTTATTTTATTATCAATACCATAGATTTAGAGGAGTTAATGACGAATTAAAAAAATAAAGTGATCGTTTAAGGTGATTACCTCTTCTTTAAAATAACTCTTATAGATCTCCTATTAAGGGTCATAGGGTTGGTATTTTGGTAATAGGAAAACCTTTATAATGTGGATAAGTAATTGTTTCATGAATTTTTTAGGATATATGACTCCAAAGTTGTGAATAATTGAGGGGAAGAGTTTCCCTTTCCTAATTAAGGTGAGGAGTACTTTTGGAATTTTGTAATAGATTAAATTATAATGGTCATTATCAAGAAAAATATATCCAAATGGCTATATATTAGAATATAAGGTAAGATATGGTATAAATATCATCAATAAATAAAATTTTGCAAGGTTTATGTGGTTTTTTAAACCTTATATTTGGTTTAAACACATAGTTAACTCATTTTAACATTAACCACAATAACGACTTTTTCATTCTTAAAGTGTAATAATTTTACTTATATGGTAACTATTGACACATAAATGGAAAATATATAAAATATTATAGAATATACTATCCTAATTTTTCTTTTTAAATATTTTTATCATTATTAAATTATTTAATAACATATTATTTTGATAAAATACCATTAATTTCAATTTTGACAAAATTCATTTAATTTGACTAAAATAACTAAATGAAAAGATTTAATTAAAATATAATCCTTGTAAACATCACTAATATTTTATATTTAAATAAAACATTAGTTTAAAACTATAAATCACTCAAATTATATTACTTTTAATATTTTTAAAAACATTTATTTTATTTTTCTAATAATTGAATAAATATTGTGTCGGTGAATAACAAGAATTTAAGTTAATTATATAATTTATAAAAACTAGAAAAAAAATTGTCCCAAAAATAATTTCATTAATTTCAAAAAAATACATTTATATTTATTAATAACTTGATTTTTTCCTTATGTGGACACATAATAGATATTTAAAACTAAGAGAATGGCATTTTGAAACTTTCTTTGCTTTAAATTTTATATAGGCCATTTTCATGTACAAGTGTTCAATGAAAAAATAAATTTTGGTAATAAGGTAATAAGGGTAGAATTAAATTCATACAAAAATAATTAAGATGAAAACATATATCATTACCACTTGGTTTCAACATAAACTAACCATATTTACCCTTTAGTGAGGTGATACATTTTACCATAGTTAGTTTTTATGTTGACCAAAAATAAAAGGGGGATATTTACAAAATTCAAACCTCATGATTCTAAATATGGAATAATTTTTTTAATATTAAATTTCTATAAGTAGTATAAATTAATTTCAAAATAAAAATTCAAAATGTGATGAAAACGTCTTTAAAAAAAGTATATTTATAAGCGTAAATCTTGGTTTATTCTTATCCTACTCTTAGAAAAATATTAAATCACTGTTAAAACATTTTATCAAATATATAATATATAAATTTCATTAAAATGATTAAACTATAGTGATTAATTTAATTTATTAAGATAAAAATACATTTCACACATAAACACAGTTTTTAGAAAAATATTTCTTTTACTTTCAAATGATTTTTATATTCATTTCTAATAAATTGATAACCAATGAATTTAGTTTACACATGTGTAAATAATAAATTTTAATACTTTAGTTAATATTATTTAAACAAACTAATCAAATGGATAATCAATAACTGTCAAATAATATTTTAAATGTATATTATGATATGTTTAAACTCGGTGTAGTGTATATCACCAGTTATTGAAAAAAATTACATTCATTTTATAAAACATATATTTCATAAAATATCAAAGAGTTACATTCTACAACCCTTTAGAAATTAAATTTTCTATCCAAATTCATCACTCTAAAATAAAAAAAATGGGGATATCTTTGTTTTATCACATCCTTAGTTTCCCATATAGCTTATTCAAATTTATGAATTATCCAAAGAACATTCACCACTTGATTAGTCTTATTCCATAGAAATTTATCTCTAAGATATAAAATTTATAATATTTGTTCAAAATAAGAAAGATCATGCTACAATGGTATAACCTATGACTTTATTACATATGAATTATTGGGTACGTACTTCTTCATGAGAGATGCATAGAATATATCATGAACTTGATAGAGTTTTAGCGGAACAACCAAGCGATATACCAGTGTCCCTACTTGATTAAGAATCTAAAAGGTAAAATATTCCAAGGGCTCAACTTTACCTTCCTTAAAAATTTCTCAACCTTCTTTCATGGAAGATTTCATAGAAAACCATTCTCACCAACATCAAACTCAATATCACATTGATGATTGTTAAAAAAAACATTTATATCAACTTTGAGATATGGTAATGAACTATTGAATTTATCTAACTTTATATTCCATTTTATCAGCTAGATTTTGTCCCAATAGATTCATTTTTACAACTTTTTCCAACTAGTTTGGAGTTCTAGACTAAGTTCCATATATGGATTAAAAGGATCCATCTTAATACTCTAGTAAAATCAATAATTATAAGAAAACTCTTCCATATGAAGGTTTTTATCCTAACCACATTTGAAATCCATATAAAAAGTTCTCAAAATGTCCTCTAGGGTTTCAATGGTTATTTTAGACTAAATATTTTTATGAGGATGGTATGATGTATTGAAACTCCGCTTTGTATCTAGACCTTGCTGAATACTTTTCTAGAACTTTGATATAAACCTCCGATCCTGATTAGATACAATAGAATGAGGTACTCTATGAAACCTTATAACTTAATTAATTTAAATTCTAGAAAGATAGTCAAGAGACAAGTCCTCACTGATGGAAATGAATTGTGATGACTTTTTAAGGTAGCTGACTATAACTAAAATATCATTGTGTGCTTTATAATTTTTGGGGATTCCAACAACAAAATCCATAGTGGTGTTTTTTTCACTCTGGTATCTGTAATGGATGTAACAACCCATTAGACTTTTTTCTCTCATCCTTAACCTAATTACATAATTATAACTAAGATACAAACTTTTCAATATCTCTATCCCTTTCATCCAACCAAAAATACTCTTTCAGGTCTATATACAATTTTTTACTTCAAGGATGAATTGAGAATGATGAACTATGAGCTTCATCCAACATCATATTCTTTAAATCAGGTTTGGATGGAACACATACATGGTTATGAAACTTTATAATTCCATCACAATCAAGGTTAACCTCAAAAACCTTTTTAACCTACTTGTTTATCTCTACATATTCTTTCTATATAAATTTAAATTTCACTTAGATAGATGGTTGAACACTCATTTGATAAAGATAATATTTCTCCCCTTACCTTAATATTTCTTGATCCATCCTTTTAATATCCAAAAATAATGGATCTTTTATTATCCGTATCATAGATAATCTAACATGATCTTTTCAACTCAGAGAATTTTCCACCATTTTCACTTTCCCAGGGTGGTAATGTATGGAGTGGTTAAAATATTTAATCAGCTCCAACAATCTTATTTCAAATATATTCAACTATTTCTATTTGAAAATATACATCAAAATTTTTAATCAGAATATATATCACATATTTCTCGGTAAATATAATGCCTTTATATCGTTAACCAGAAAATTACTATAACTAACTCCAAATCATGAGTTGGGAAATTTTTCTCATCAACCTTCAATTGTGTGAGGCATAAGCTACAGCCATATCATTTTTCATGATAACACATCTCATTATCTTTTTTGATGCATCACTATATATTACAAAACACTTTCCACTAAAGGGTAATGTGATCACAAGTGTTCTGACTAGACTTCTCTTCAGTTAATTGAAATTTTATTCACACTCATCTATCCAAAGGAACTTGGATCCCTTCAGAGTTAAAATGGTGAGTGTATTAGATAGTCAAGAAAAATTCTACAAAAAGTGTTTATAATATCCAAACGAACCACGAAATTTATGGATCTTAGTCATACTGGTTGGTTTGGGCTAAATTTCAATAACTTCTATATTTGAAGGACCTACAAATATGGCCTCACTTGAGATTATATGACCCAGGAATGAAAAAAATTTAATCCAAAATTCACACTTCATAAAATTTTAATTAATATTATCCCTTTTTAGGGTCTTTATAATAATTCTAAAATTATATTCATGATATAACTTTATATTTTAATATATAATAATATCATCTATAAAACTACCCAAAATGATAAAGGTAATATATAAAGATTATATTCATTAAATCCATGAAGATAGTCGAGGAATTAGTAAGAAAAAATGGAATCACTATAAATTCATTGTGTCTATACCTTATATGAAATATTTTCATGTATATATACCCTTTTTTAACCCTCAATTAATGATATCATGAACAAAGATCAATCTTAGAAAAGTATTGATATATATATATAGTTGATTAAAAAAGTCATCAATATGGGGTAGAGGATACTTTTTCTTGAGTGTGATCTTATTAATCTCTCAATAATCAATATAGATTCTCATTGATCTATCTTTCTTCTTAACAAAAAGAACCAATGCACCCCGTTGTGAAACACTTATATGAATGAACCCCTTTTCAAGATTCTCATGGATTTTCTTCTTTAATTCCTACAACTCAATCAGGGCCATTCTATATGGGGTCTTTAAAATAGATGTAGGACCAATTATGAGATATATTGATAACTCAAATTCATAATTTTGAGGACTAATTAGAAATTATTCAATAAATACATCAAAAAACTCCCATAAAATAGGCATATCTTTTATGTGGACTTTCCCCCCAACCATCTAAGATAAACAACCCTTTTGGATAGGAATCAGGACCCATATAATGGATGTGATTTCCATCATAAATTCATATTCATCATCTCACTGATATAAAATCATATTTTGGTTTAGAATATAAAATGTGACTTCCCTTTATTGAAAATTAATGTGGGTTTTATGTAATAAAATTCAATAGATTCCCAAAAACACATCAAATTATTCCAAAACTAGATTAACAAGATTTGTAGGGAACTTGTTCCCACAAAATTCATTCAGATAAGAATCATAGACTTGATATTCTATCATCATAGCATTATTTATTTTCACTACTGATTTAATATCTAATCATTGGGGTGGAATTAAGATACCCTTATTAAATTATTTAGATATAAAATAGTGGGTAAAGCCAAATTCAAATAAGACATTATCAATTATAGAGTGGATAGTATGTGTACCTTTCACCACATTATTATTTTAAACCTAATCACTAATAGTGACCAAAGGATATTTCCATATATATCTCATCTTAAGAGGTAACTAACATCGATTATCATCATTAACATTCATGTTTAAGCATTGTTTAGAATAATTCCCATACTCTTTGAATTTGAAAATCTAAACTATGGGTGGTTCATTTTATGGTGATTTTTCATTGTTTTCTTTAATTAACTATTATCTTCACATCAATTTGAAATTTGATTTCGCAAATACATTCCTTTATACATTTAAAAAATTTACCATCCCCCTTAATACAATCTTGACGATGTTAACTCCCACACTTTGAGCATAGAAGAATATCATATTATTCTCTTCATGGTTTATAGAATTTCCATTGAATTCCATCATTCGTTTCTTATAAAAACTCTGAGATGTATAGGTAACTCCAATATCTATTTCCACCATGATAATTCACTGAATTATTTATTCATATCTACTAAAATATCTTATGGATAATTACCTTCAAATACTTGATTTTATTCTACTGAATAATTGATGAACTTTACATTCAGGTTGGATGATAATACCAAAAGAGTACCTCATAAGTACTATAGAATTTTCCTCATAGGTACCAATAGACTCATCATCCTTGTACTTTAGCTCAAGTAATTCATTCTCCATTTTTGTAAAAAGCATCTCAAGAAAGTACTTATTTAAGAATAAGATCCTAAACTCATCTCACTCCATGGATTCAATTTATTCCCTTTGCATCATGTTATTGATAATATTCCAACATTAATATGATTTTACTTCCAAATGATAGATATACCAAATAAAGTTTCCATGTTTCAAACACTATAGATGGGAAAATATATTTTCAGTTGTACTGATCCATTTCTCAGAAACTAGTGGATCAGAATACCCACTAAAAGAAGGTGGGTGTTCCCTCATGATGGACTCAATAGATCATTTTTTCCCTCCATTTATAATTTGTAAGTTTGTAATGATTTATATATTGAGATAGTTTTGTGATCATAGAAATGATATTTTAAATTTCATCATACATAACGTTTGGTTTCTCAGGAGTAAAATCATTACATTGTATATTGCATTTAGCATTAACATGAGTCAGTCAATTTCCAATTGCTTACTAAAACCAAAAATCATTTTGTGAGAAACAATAATCATAGTGTAAACCCACATAATCATGAAAAAATAGTTTATTGGATGTCTAAATCAAGACACCTTATTTTAATTCTACAACACCTTAGGTTTAACCTAGGTCATAAATGATCATTACCAAAACATTATCATGTTATCCTACACTTACACATATCCCCAATGTTCTCACTAATGTTTTCTCATCCTATTTTACAAATGTTAACTAAAACTTTCTTTGATACCAATTATAGAGACCCATACTTTTTGTACAAATATATTACATATTATTAGATAAATATTCACTTCATAACATAATGATTCACCCTAAAATAATATTTTTATAGTATCTTTGGAAACATTGATACAAAAAAACTTGTTCATAGGTGTCTCTAATTATGTTCATAAAAACTAACACCCATATTAGACATATCATTCCTAAAAAGTTTCATCACAAACTGGGGAAATGAAACATAATAAATGGTGATCTTAGAGGCTCGGTAATGGAAAATAAGTTATATATCAATGATCAAATAAGAATAACATGAGCATAAGTGTATGATGACATGATCATAACATTTAAAACCATTACCTAACATAATATATATCATAATATTGAATCGTGGAATAAATATTGTAATTTTAAAAGACATGAATCATAAAGAAACCAAATAACATTATCCATGAGAGTATAACATAGGTATAAGTCTTAAGTTTGTGGAATACACATAATCATAGAAAATATTTTCTTTAGTAGTCAAGGATCACTGCCAAGACTATCATTCTGGATTAGGATCACCCTCAACCCATTGTATTAGTAATGGTTCACTCAAAATAACATCATAGTGGATTGTGATCACTCCCCCAAACCATCATAGTATTCAAAGTTCACTCCTAAGACTATCATAGTGGACAGAGTCCCTTACTAAGTTGGGTTCTCTCCACATTTCTGAACTATTTATAGCATGAGATATCTATCTTTACCCAATTTATTGGAGAACCATGTAATTCTATACCCACCCCTAAGATAATGAAAATCATACACCTTTTTCCAACATTAGATAAAAAAATATTCATCATAACAGAACTCAGGAAAATAAATGGGATTTATACAAATTTCATTATTTCAACATTACATAACCCATGGGAAAAGGGATAGTTTTCATAAACATATTCTCATCATATACCATCCATATAAATAATAATTGTGGTATCATTGGATAATAACCCTAGTAAAACTTAATTAATATTAATGTATGTTATCTTGGAAGCAAATTTTATTTAAAAGATCATTGTAATATTACATGAGTGAAATGCACTTTTCACTTCGAAATCATTTCTTTAAAATATAAAATTTTACAAAATATCATGAAATAAATTATTTTATAATAAAAATAGATATTTTAACAGGAATATTCAATGAATTCAGTGGTCATTATGGTGGTAAATTTCATTCAAGTTGTATAATTTAAAATAAAAACATTTTATTCATATTTTTTAAAAATTCAAAAAGTACCTCATTAAAAAAAATAAAAGAAGGTTCATTTTTAGACCATTTTTTTAAAATAAAATCATGGGTAAAAATTACATAGAATAATAATTTTATAATTTTAAAAACATTTATGTAAACATTTTTCAAAAACATGCACATATAAGAGAACATATTTTCAATTGATGACATAAATGAATTATATTTTCCAGAAAATATATTTTTAGTATCCTGAGTACTTAAGGAGATAAAAATTCAATGAGAGAATTTATTTTCAATAAAAAAAATATATGAGAATAAAATTCATGAGTTTCTTGAGTGGTAGATCATAATATTTCATCATCATAAATATAATTATAAACAATCTCGATAAATAATGAGATTCTTATACAATACCCATATAGCTTTACTAACATTTGAATTATAGTCCCCATGAAATAAATAACATTATATGGATGTTAAAATAACAATAAAATTCATAATAATCATCAAAAAATTAATTCATGGTTATTATATACACTCCATAAAAGAAACAAGTGGTAAATATGGTACGTGTCTCACATAAGTAAAAGTGAGATTAAAATCCCTTACCACCAGTCTGACTTCCTTAATACACATTATAATATCATGTACAATAAATATATATTTATTTTAAATATATAAAAACCATTTTAATATATATCATGCCATATATGATATATTTATAACCTTTTATCACCCTTTTATTAACAATTATTTATTAAAATCATTGTTTCATGTGATATCTGCTCCATTTGTCATGTATGTTTTTGTTTGGAAGTTTTTATTATTGTACTATAATCATGGTTACATCATATAAAAATATTAATCATGACATAATTATCATTTATATTACCTGAATGGCCTGAAGGCGTTTCTTTTTTATTGATTTTAGATAACCCCCCTTTCAAGGGATGAGGGGGAACCCTTACAAGGCCCATAGTCTTAGATATTAAATAGCCCAAAGACTTATGATACATTATATAAAAATTAACTACACCATTCATGGAGGCAGTTGGTCGTATGTAAGCATCAATTCAATTTTCACCTTTTTATAGATGAATATGAAGAATGCTAAATAATAATTTACCTTTAAAATCATTATTATATCATATGTATCATATATATTCATAAAATATATCCTTATTACAATCAAAATAAAATATAAATGAAAAAATGAATCACATCGCTTCGTAGAGGTGGTAATATACACGTACGCATGAGTGATGTTATCATTTTCCAATGGTTTTTAAGGTAAGAAGGTACATATGATATTATAATTACACAAGAATTAATATGTCATAAATATAATATATATAAACTTTTAACCCATAATAATAACCATTCATGAAATATGGTGGTGTAAAAAGAATTGTATCGCTACGTGGAGATGGTAAGTCGTACGTACGTACGAGCGATACTTTGACTTCCCAATTGAAGATAAATAAGACAGATAATTGAGATTTCATAATTATAATAACATTTAAGTATATTTGGTTTAAATAAGTTATTATTTTATGATAAATTCTATATATTTAGGTCAAAAATATATAGAAAAAAAGTGATTGGTTAAGTCGATTACCTCTTCTTTGAAAAAACTCCATTACATCTCCTCTTAAGGGTCATAAGGTTGGTATTTTGGGAATAAATTCACTTATATAATGTCTATAAAGAATTTTATAATTGATTTTATTAGGTTTTTTTTGAGATAGATGTCTCAAAAGGTTTGAATAAGTGAGGGGAGGAGGTTCCATTTTATAGCTTTGGTGAGGGGCACTTTTAGAAATTTCCTAAAAGATTAAATTATAATAGATTCATTCTCAAAAAAATAAAAAATAAAATAGAAATATATTCCAATATAAGGTAGTATATGTTTGAAACCTAATAAACCAAAAACATATTTATAGGTTTACGTGGTGGTTTAAACTGTATCTTTTTGTTTAACCGCTTCGTTAATTCATGTTAATATTAACCACGATAACGAAGTTATCACTCTTAAAGGGTTATAATTTTACTTATAAGTTAAATATTGACTCCTAAATAGAAAATTTATGAAATTTTATACAATATATTATCCTAATTAACCTCTTAAAATATTATTATAATTTTTAAATAATTTAATAAATTATTGTTTTGATAAAATATCATTAATATAAATCTTGAAACTATTCATTTAATTTGACTTAAAAGAAAAAAAATAAAAATATGTATTTATAATATAATAATTTAAAATATTAATTATATGTTATATTTATCTATAAAATTCATGGAATTCCATAAATCACTAAAATTATATTAATTTTAATATTTTGAAAATCATTTATCTTATTTTTCAAATTACTGAATAAATATTGCGTCAGTGTTTCATAAGAATTTAAGATAATAATAGAATTAAAAAATAGAAAATATATATATATCATGAAAATAATTTCATTAATCATAAATTACATATTTATATGAATTCATAACTTTCTATTTTCCTTATGCGGACAAGTAAGAGTCATTTAAAACTAAGAGAGTGACATTTTGTAACTTTCATTGATTTAAATATTATATCAGTGATTTTTGTTGAATATTGTCCATTAAAAACATTAATTTTTATCCTAGGGTAATAAGGCTTTATTTCTATTCATCCGATAATAATTAAGATGAAATATTATGGTCTTATTACTTTTTTTTATCAAATATTAACCTAATTTACCCTTTAGTGATGTCACGAACCAGCCCGGGTCGACCCTGAACCGGTCACCCGAGCTGGTCCGCGGCAAGTCCCGAGGAGCGTTCCTGATCCCCCCGGGATGGCAACTAGTGCCGGGCATCAAAATTAAGCAGGTGGGAACGATTTTAGCCCAAACAAAAGTAAATAGAACAGAGCGAGTAAACACTAACAGCGGAAAAGAATATAAAAGCCACACGACCACGTGCCTCCATGTGACCTCTCAGGTCACCACCCAACTAGAGAGCAACCTCGCCCCAACTCTGAGCGACTCAAAACATAATACCTGAGCAAGGGAAGACCTGAAACTGAAATGATAATATAGGCGTGAGAATTAAAAATGCCCAGTAGGTAAGCCAAAGTAAACCACTGAATCCAAATGTTTCCTTTCCCAAGCAACCCGTTGACACAGGTTTGGAAAATACAATTATAAAAATAGATTTTTCACATTTAAAAATAAACAAAATGTTTTCCCCATTTGAAAACCCAACGCACACTATAAATCACTTCCAAAACCATTTCCTTTTTTTATTAACAAAACCAAATACAGATAATACTACGACTGTGCTAACAAGAAACAGGTAAACAGTACAGGCTGAAGGCAAACCAGTGAAACAGAAAGTAACCAAGTAATGCAAGATGATAGTAGTGCAAAAGGACACAAGTAACACTATAAGCTGTAAAGAATAACTGAAAGTAAACAAACAAGGTGAACAAGTAACCATGGGTGATACTAAACATCCCTAGAAAACCCCTGGACGTACTCGGGTTCAGACTACCTGCCGGCGTGGTACTCCATAGTCAATAACCAACTGGCCGCCCTATTAGCCAACCAGTGGCACATCCCTCCTGGCCTGTCTACAACTCCAGGGGGTACTAACCCGTCTAATCAGGGTTAGCAATCAACCGTCACTCGATAATCTATAAGACGCCCAGGAACCCATGGTGGTTTTAGTAACACTGTGTAAGTGGGGGGCCCACGCACGCGTTACTCATCTCACCGCACTTGCCAACCCCTTACACGGACATCGCTACACGACAACCCTCGAAGGGAAGTCCCCCTGTAGAGATGCCCTCACAAGTACGCATATATATATATATATACAATCACTTCACAATTAATTAAGTGCCAACCGGGCCTTCACGACATTTGATTATCAAAACTATTTTATAAAATACCTGGAGTTGTCAAGCGAGCACTTGGTTTTTCAAAAACAAACAGCTTTACACGAATATTTCACAGTATCATTTTAAATAACTCTAAACACTGTTTTTGTATTAAGTAAAGGGCCAAACGGGCATATCTTCGTAGATTTTTTTTTAAACAAGTTCGATGTGTCTCAAAAAGAGGCGAAAACATTTTTGAAACCAAGAACCATTTAGAAAAGTCGATATTTCGAGAAAATAAAAATAAATAAAAATAAATGGTAACAATTTCAAACACCATCTTCATTTGAGGGCACATCCATGTGTGCACCTGGTGCACCCATGGATGTGTCAACATCCAATGGTGCGTCAAACCTGCAAAGGGGCACGACAACACTTCCAAATGATACTAAATTTCATAAAACTAACCAGCACAGGGTAATAAGATCCAAGAATGATTCTTCCTTTAAAAAAAAGAAAACACCGCTCAAGACAACCAATGATAACATAAGAGAACATAAGCATTTAGTTCCACGTTAGTTGGCAACGCCTAAACAGGTGCACTATATAAACAATAAAAAGTGCAGGACAATATCTAGTGCACTACTACCTTGGTATAAAATATAATTGCTTCAAACTTAACTTTAGAATAAAAACTATAGATTTTGAAACACCAAAATAAGTCGTGCAAGGATATCATAACCACGCGAATCATGGAATAAAATTTATTTAAAACAATTCAAGCATCAGCAGAGTACCTCGGAAAGGAAACAGTTGAATTCGCCTACCTCAAACATAGAGCGGACGCGACGGAACCCAGCAGAAAGTAGAACGAATCCCTGCAGACTAACTGCGTATGCTGAACAGTGAAAAGGTACATGTTACTCAACCCGCGACAGAAAAGGATTAATCCAAAATAAATAAAAACACCGATATTGAATGAAGAGAAAGGTAAGTAAACAATAAGCAATAATTGCAATAATAAATAAATAATCAAAAGAACAAAATAATAAACAAATGATTAAGCAAATAGATAAATAAATAAAATAATACATAATTGAATGAATAAATAAATAATTAAACAAATAATTAAATAGATAAATTAATAAATGAAAGAATGAATGAATAAGTAAATAATTAAATAACTTATTAATTTAACAAGTACCTAAATGAACAAATAAATAAATAAATAAATAATTTATTAATCAATTAATTAATAAACAAATAAGTAAATAACTAAATAATTGATTAATTAACAAATACTTAAATGAATAAATAAATAAATAGATAATTAATTAATTAATCAATTAATAAATAATAATAATAATAATAATAATAAGATGTTAATAATTAAAATGATAATAAATATAATAATAATAATAATAATAATAATAATAATAATATAGTATTAATAATAATAACATAATAATAATTTTAATAATGATATAATAATATTAATGATAATATTAACATAATAATAACAATAATAATAATAGTATAATAATAATAATGGTAACATAATAATAATAATAAAAATAATAATAATACAATAATAATAATAACATAATAATAATAAAATAATTATAAGATTATTAACATGATAAAAATATTAAAATGTTATATATATATATACAAAAACATAAAAAAAATGAGATTAACATAAAAATAAAAAAATAAAAATAAAATGAAATAAAACAAAACTTACACTGGTGCGGGAGGGGAAGGGAGTGCGCAGCGGGGGCTGCGGAGTGCGGGGCGCGGCGGCGAGCCGGACAGGGGTCGCGCGCAGGGGAGGGTGCGGCTGAAAAAGGGAACCCGGGGCAGCCGGCACAGGCCGTGGGGAGAGCCGGAACAGGGGGAGACGGTGCGGCCGTCGAAGGGGAGATGGGCGGTGGTGGAACGACGGAGAGGCCGGGCTGTGCGCTGGGGCGGAGGCCGGAACAGGGAGAGCGCGGCCGCGGGGAGAGCCGGTACAGGGGGAGAGCGCGGCCGCGGGGAGAGGGCGGAGCGTCGGTAACGGGGTGCGGACGTCGCGGCGGAGGGGCAGGGGTGCGCTGGGGCTGGGCGAGTCGGGACGGCGAGCAGGGGGGGTCCGGGGCGGTGCAGCAAGGGGAGACAGGTGCGGTGGTCTGGACCGCCGGAAAACGGGAGGGGAGCAGCGGCGGTTGGGACGGGGAGGCCGGGACGGCGCAGCGCGCAGGGGATTCGGGAGCCGGACGGAGGTGGGGCTCGGCGACGGGCAGGGGTCGGGGCGCCGGTGGAGGAGGGGCACCGGATGAGGTCGGCTGGAGTGAGCGGGAGCCGGCGAGGCAGAGTAGGCCGGGACAGGTGGGGCGCGGCCGGCCGAACCAGTAGGGGGAAAGAAGAAGAAAACGAAGGAAGAAGAAAAAAAAAGAAACAGGGAAGAGAGAGAGAGAGGGAAGAGGGAGAGAGGGGGATGGGGTGGCGGCTGGGTAGGGGGGTAGGATTAGGGTTAAATTAGGTTATATATATATATATATGATAAAATAATAATAATAATAACACTATAATAATAATAATAAAACTCATAATATTAATAATAATAAAACTTATATAACAATAATAAAACTTATAATAATAATAAATAATAACTTAGTTGATTCAAATAATAATTATTTTGATCAAATATTTAAAATAATAAAATAATTTAAAGATACTACACATACATATATTTATACATATATAGATATATACATAAACATATAGACCTATATGTATATATACATTATTATACATATATATATAAAACATACATAAACATCTATAAAATAAAATTAACTACGATATTAATAACACAACTTAAATAGCGTTAATAATAAAATGTCAACATAAAAATTATAATATTTAAACATGCCGGGTGAACACACGGTCACCCGGGCTGAACGCACGGTCACCGCTAATGATGCAGTGACCGCGCACCAGCGCGAAACCGCCAACGCAAATAATCTTCGAAAAAAATTTAAATCAGGACTAGGAAAGAGGAGAAAAAATAATAATAATAATAATAATTTTGAACATCCGTGGTCGGGGTGTGACAATTCTCCCCACCACAGACACTTTCTGCCCCCAGAAAGTCACCAGGCCAAAAGTCGGTCAAGATTTAAGTCCATTCCCCAATGGGACCAAAGGAACCAGAGAGAACTGAGAATCTCGGGGATGACCTTACTCAGCACAGGTCACACCCGACCGATTCAAGAGAAAACTGGGGTCCGAGATTGAGGGGAGAACACGAAGGGTTCTCCCCACCACAAGAGCTCAACTTGTGCAGAAAAGTTGACCATCTAAATAGAAAACCCTAGGAAAGGGGGGGTCGTCGCGGGAACTCCCAACCGGTTTAAACCAACTCTCATAGCACGAGTGAAAAACAACACCTTCGTCGAAACCTTGAACCCACGACTAGAGTCAACACCCTTCAATACTAGGGGAAACCCACGAAAACCCTAAACCAAAACATCGAGTCAGAAACATGGCCCACTGAAATCCATGAAACACAACCACATCTGACGGGCATTGCTAAACAAAGGTCAACCCACCGAAGATTCAAACACACTTTTAAGAAACACATACGATTCAGAAACAACACATCCACATAATCCAGACTACTTGGATTATAATAGAACAAGTCCATGATAACCCCATGGTAAAACAATGAACATACAACAACGTCAAAACTTAACAGCAGAAAAAAAAAGTACTAAAAGACCTTGATTGTTCCACTGCTAACACGGAACACAAAACCTGGACCAAGGCTTCACACCCCTGAGGACTCCTGACTGTGCGCGAGCTTCACCCCGAGACTTGTGGCTGGGGCTCTGATGGCTAAAGAATCTTCTGCCTCACAGTCAGGTACTGACATTCTCCCATCACAGCTTCCTCTTCAAGCGACGCTTCTTGAAAAACTTCTCCAGATGACCCAGAAAACCACAGCGATGACACGTCTTCGGAGGGTTGCGACAAGACGACTTTAAATGCCCGAAACGACCACACTGAAAGCATACCATCGAACGATCTGATGAACTGGAAGCTGGGACCAAAGGGAATAACTCATTAGGAACAGGTATCTCTGGCGCCTTTTCCTCACCAGAGGGGGGACTCTTACGAACAACAACAGGGTATGCTGAAGTATTAACCACCCGCACACCAGAAACTAACTCAGCCAAGAAAGCTTCCTCCACCATCTTCTCGAAACAAAGGTCTTTAGAAGGGAGGACTCGCTCCTTGATCTCTGGACCAAGACCCCCAGTGAAAAGAGAGGCCTTCATGAGCTCATGCGATGCTACCTCTGGAGAAAAGGAAATTAGTTCCTTGAAATGGTCAACATATGCCTTCACCGTCCGTTGACCTTGTTGAATATGCACAAGCTCTCTCTTTTTCTCCAGCTTCACTTCCTCAGGTACAAACCATTGGATGAAAACAGTTTTAAAGACATCCCACGTCATTTCACCTTGCGTTGACGGTGGGGTAACCATCTTCCACTGGTCCAGAGCTGGACCCTCAAACAACTCCATAATTGCACGAACCTTAACATTATCGGGAGTTCCCAACATTCTAAAGACACGTTCCACTTCCTCGAGCCATTTTACTGCCTCTAACGGACCCTGATCACCATGGAGAATAGGCAAAGTCTGAGGAGGACTAAAAACTGGGCATGACATATCCAAATCCTTAGAGACCTTTCTGGGCGGCATTTCCTGAGCGATATATAAAACACAAATCCAAGACCAATATCAAACTGAAGAAACATCAATAAAAGTGCCTTCATAAAAAAAACAGTCAGAACAAGACCGAACAAATACGAACACAACCCAAAACAAAATCTCCTCTTTAAAATTCCCTTTTCATTTTTGATTTCAAAACCACCCTTTCTCAAGATCACTTTCCAAAAACCAATCCACTTTCAAACCAAAAACTTTCCAAAACCATTTCCCCTTTAAGACCAATTTAGAAAACAAGGTCAAGCCATTAATTTCAAATACACACCCAGGTAATCTCATGAACCGTTGCACATGTCTTCATCCACATTCCATTCATACGTGCATCAACACACACTTTCCATGCATTCTCACACATGTGCAAACGTTCATAAAGAGGAACCGAGGTTTCAACCCAAATCATTCTTATCCAATTGCAAGAAAACAACAGATTTCCAAATCAAGAGATTTCAGTTTTTAAAACCAATTTTATACATTTAAAGTCCTTTAAAAGAAACCAGTCCAATTTTCAAAAACCCCTTTTCATTTCCAACTACGCACCAAAACGAAAACAACATCCAAATTTGCATCAATCACTGAAATGAGGGACTTGTAGTCACGCTCAATCTGGCGACATGGTAGTGGGCCATGTCCCAAGTCGGCGTCGACCACTAGGAGGAATTGAAACCATGTACTCGGACTCCACATGGGTCACTAATCCATGTGAAATCACGACGTAACGTCGGCTTGCCTCCATTGTCATCTCTCAATCCAAGACAAACCCGAAAAGACAAGGACACAATTCCCGAACTACCCCTGGTAACTCGAGGATCAGTGCGAGCAAGAGTTCGCGACGCTCTTCCCGTACCTACCCCTCGAGTTCCGACAGTCCTAATCTCCTTCTACCGGACAACCCAAATAACAAGAACCACCTTTGATACCATTTTGTCACGAACCAGCCCGGGTCGACCCAGAACCGGTCACCCGAGCCGGTCCGCGGCAAGTCCCGAGGAGCGTTCCTGATCCCCCCGGGATGGCAACTAGTGCCGGGCATCAAAATTAAGCAGGTGGGAACGATTTTAGCCCAAACAAAAGTAAATAGAACAGAGCGAGTAAACACTAACAGCGTAAAAGAAAATAAAAGCCACACGACCACGTACCTCCATGTGACCTCTCAGGTCACCACCCAACTAGAGAGCAACCTCGCCCCAACTCTGAGCGACTCAAAACAGAAGACCTGAGCAAGGGAAGACCTGAAACTGAAATGATAATATAGGCGTGAGCATTAAAAATGCCCAGTAGGTAAGCCAAAGTAAACCACTGAATCCAAATGTTTCCTTTCCCAAGCAACCCGTTGACACAGGTTTGGAAAATACAATTATAAAAATAGATTTTTCACATTTAAAAATAAACAAAATGTTTTCCCCATTTGAAAACCCAACGCACACTATAAATCACTTCCAAAATCATTTCCTGTTTTTATTAACAAAACCAAATACAGATAATACTACGACTGTGCTAACAAGAAACAGGTAAACAGTACAGGCTGAAGGCAAACCAGTGAAACAGAAAGTAACCAAGTAATGCAAGATGATAGTAGTGCAAAAGGACACAAGTGACACTATAAGCTGTAAAGAATAACTGAAAGTAAACAAACAAGGTGAACAAGTAACCATGGGTGATCCTAAACATCCCTAGAAAACCCCTGGACGTACTCGGGTTCAGACTACCTGCCGACGTGGTACTCCATAGTCAATAACCAACTGGCCGCCCTAATAGCCAACCAGTGGCACATCCCTCCTGGCCTGTCTACAACTCCAGGGGGTACTAACCCGTCTAATCAGGGTTAGCAAGAAACCGTCACTCGATAATCTATAAGACGCCCAGGAACCCATGGTGGTTTTAGTAACACTGTGTAAGTGGGGGGCCCACGCACGCGTGACTCATCTCACCGCACTTGCCAACCCCTTACACGGACATCGCTACACGACAACCCTCGAAGGGAAGTCCCCCTGTAGAGATGCCCTCACAAGTACGCATATATATATATATATATACAATCACTTCACAATTAATTAAGTGCCAACCGGGCCTTCACGACATTTGATTATCAAAACTATTTTATAAAATACCTGGAGTTGTCAAGCGAGCACTTGGTTTTTCAAAAACAAACAGCTTTACACGAATATTTCACAGTATCATTTTAAATAACTCTAAACACTGTTTTTGTATTAAGTAAAGGGCCAAACGGGCATATCTTCGTAGATTTTTTTTTAAACAAGTTTGATGTGTCTCAAAAAGAGGCGAAAACATTTTTGAAACCAAGAACCATTTAGAAAAGTCGAGATTTCGAGAAAATAAAAATAAATAAAAATAAATGGTAACAATTTCAAACACCATCTTCATTTGAGGGCACATCCATGTGTGCACCTGGTGCACCCATGGATGTGTCAACATCCAATGGTGCGTCAAACCTGCAAAGGGGCACGGCAAAACTTCCAAATGTTACTAAATTTCATAAAACTAACCAGCACAGGGTAATAAGATCCAAGAATGATTCTTTCTTTACAAAAAAGAAAACACCGCTCAAGACAACCAATGATAACATAAGAGAACATAAGAATTTAGTTCCACGTTAGTTGGCAACGCCTAAACAGGTGCACTACATAAACAATAAAAAGTGCAGGACAATATCTAGTGCACTACTACCTTGGTATAAAATATAATTGCTTCAAACTTAACTTTCGAATAAAAACTATAGATTTTAAAACACCAAAATAAGTCGTGCAAGGATATCATAACCACGCGAATCATGGAATAAAATTTATTTAAAACAATTCAAGCATCAGCAGAGTACCTCGGAAAGGAAACAGTTGAATTCGCCTACCTCAAACATAGAGCGGACGCGACGGAACCCAGCAGAAAGTAGAACGAATCCCTGCAGACTAACTGCGTACGCTGAACAGTGAAAAGGTACATGTTACTCAACCCGCGACAGAAAAGGATTAATCCAAAATAAATAAAAACACCGATATTGAATAAAGAGAAAGGTAAGTAAACAATAAGCAATAATTTCAATAATAAATAAATAATCAAAAGAACAAAATAATAAACAAATGATTAAGAAAATAGATAAATAACTAAAATAATACATAATTGAATGAATAAATAAATAATTAAACAAATAATTAAATATGTAAATTAATAAATGAAAGAATGAATGAATAAGTAAATAATTAAATAACTTATTAATTTAACAAGTACCTAAATGAACAAATAAATAAATAAATAGATAATTTATTAATCAATTAATTAATAAACAAATAAGTAAATAACTAAATAATTGATTAATTAACAAATAATTAAATGAATAAATAAATAAATAGATAATTAATTAATTAATCAATTAATAAATAATAATAATAATAATAATAATAATAATAAGATGTTAATAATTAAAATGATAATAAATATAATAATAATAATAATAATAATAATAATATAGTATTAATAATAATAACATAATAATAATTTTAATAATGATATAATAATATTAATGATAATATTAACATAATAATAACAATAATAATAATAGTATAATAATAATAATGGTAACATAATAATAATAATAATAATAATAATAATATAATAATAATAATAACATAATAATAATAAAATAATTATAAGATTATTAACATGATAAAAATATTAAAATGTTATATATATATATACAAAAACATAAAAAAAATGAGATTAACATAAAAATAAAAAAATAAAAATAAAATGAAATAAAACAAAACTTACACTGGTGCGGGAGGGGAAGGGAGCGCGCAGCGGGGGCTGCGGAGTGCGGGGCGCGGCGGCGAGCCGGACAGGGGTTGCGCGCAGGGGAGGGTGCGGCTGAAAAAGGGAACCCGGGGCAGCCGGCGCAGGCCGTGGGGAGATCCGGAACAAGGGGAGACGGTGCGGCCGGTGAAGGGGAGCTGGGCGGTGGCGGAACGACGGAGAGGCCGGGCTGTGCGCTGGGGCGGAGTCCGGAACAGGGAGAGCGCGGTCGCGGGGAGAGCCGGTACAGGGGGAGAGCGCGGCCGCGGGGAGAGGGCGGAGCGTCGGTGACGGGGTGCGGACATCGCGATGGAGGGGCAGGGGTGCGCTGGGGCTGGGCGAGTCGGGACGGCGAGCAGGGGGGTCCGGGGCGGTGCAGCGAGGGGAGCCAGGTGCGGTGGTCTGGACCGACGGAAAACAGGAGGGGAGCAGCGGCGGTTGGGACGGGGAGGCCGGGACGGCGCAGCGCGCAGGGGAGTCGGGAGCCGGACGGAGGTGGGGCTCGGTGACGGGCAGGGGTCGGGGCGCCGGTGGTGGAGGGGCACCGGACGAGGTCGGCTGGAGTGAGCGGGAGCCGGCGAGGCGGAGTAGGTCGGGACAGGCGGGGCGCGGCCGGCCGAACCAGTAGGGTGAAAGAAGAAGAAAACGAAGGAAGAAGAAAAAAAAAGAAACGGGGAAGAGAGAGAGAGAGGGAAGAGGGAGAGAGGGGGATGGGGTGGCGGCTGGGTAGGGGGGTAGGATTAGGGTTAAATTAGGTTATATATATATATATATGATAAAATAATAATAATAATAATAATAATCATAATAATAATAATAACACTATAATAATAATAATAAAACTCATAATATTAATAATAATAAAACTTATATAACAATAATAAAACTTATAATAATAATAAATAATAACTTAGTTGATTCAAATAATAATTATTTTGATCAAATATTTAAAATAATAAAATAATTTAAAGATACTACACATACATATATTTATACATATATAGATATATACATAAACATATAGACCTATATGTATATATACATTATTATACATATATATATAAAACATACATAAACATCTATAAAATAAAATTAACTATGATATTAATAACACAACTTAAATAGCGTTAATAATAAAATGTCAACATAAAAATTATAATATTTAAACATGCCGGGTGAACACACGGTCACCCTGGCTGAACGCACCGTCACCGCTAATGATGCAGTGACCGCGCACCAGCGCGAAACCGCCAACGCAAATAATCTTCGAAAAAAATTTAAACCAGGACTAAGAAAGAAGAGAAAACAAATAATAATAATAATAATTTTGAACATCCGTGTTCGGGGTGTGACAAGTGAGGTGATAAATTTTACCACAGTTACTATTCATGTTGAATAAAAACAAAATGGGCCTATTTATAAAATTTGAACCTAATAATTATAAATAATAAATCCAGTTTTCAAGATTCTATTTATATAAGAGGTAGAAATTAATTTAAAAATAAGCACACTTTTTAGAAAAAATATAATTTTAAGTATAAAGCTTGGTTTATTCTTTCCCATTCTTAGAAAAGTATTAAATGAATGTTAAAACATTTTGTTGAATAAATAATTTATAAATTTAAATAAAATCATTCAGAAATAGTTATTTATTTAATTAATAAATATAAAAATACATTGTGCACATAAAAACAGTTTTTCATAGAAATATTTATTTTTCTATCAAAATATTTTTATTTTTATTTCCAAACAATTGATAACCAATGAATATATGTTATACATGTGTAAATAATAATTTTTTCATAATTTATATCACTTTATTCACACCATCCAATCTAATGGGTTTTCAATAACTATAAATTGATATTTTAATACTATATTGTGGTTTTTTTAAACTCAAAGTTGTGTATACGGCAAGCAATCAAAGAAATTAAATTTACATGAAAAATATATATTTTAAAAAATATCAGGCTATTTAAAAAATAATTTTTGAAGAAATCAAAAGTCATTGAGAGAATAAATACCTTTTCCTTTTATCAATGACATGAGAAAGACATTGATTTCCTCAATTCCTTTCATGTACACAAAGGGATTTGGGGGAGGCAATGACATTCATATAACAAAACATGAAAGTAAATGCAGGAATCAATGTATTATATATATACTTCTATAAAATCAGGCTCCCTCTCCTCTGACTGAGTTTCACTCATCATTTTTTCCTCTCTAATTGTGGCCCATTACCTCTTTATATATCTCCTCATTTTTTCTAACTTCTCCGACGTTAAAGTCGGAAACGCTCTTGGAAACATTCAAGGGCTAAAAAAATTAAAGCTTCATTTAAAAGTACTTATCTAAATTATTATTTTTATTTATTTATTTATTTATTAGTTTGTTTTTTAGTTTTTAAAATTATTTTATTCCCTTAGGGTTAAACAGAGTGGTATATTCCCCTATGGGTCTCTACAAGGTCCCATCTTCGATCATCATCGAATTATTTCCAACATTTTTATATTGCGTTCATTTCCTTGTAATGTATCCCCTTTATCTACATCGATCTAAATATTTATTTTATTTACAATGTTATTTAGTTAATTATATGAAATTCATAAATAATAGTTAATATTATCGAGTAATAAATTATTATTTAATGATGACTACTTAGTAATTAATTTATAATTAGTCATAGATAGTCCTTTAATAATTATTAGGAATTTATTATTATTTAATATCACTTATTATTTTATAATAATTAGTAACGAATAATTTTAAAAAAAATAGATAATTAATTAATTAATCATTATAACTAATTATTAATTAATATATTAGTAAATAATTAATTACTAGTTAATTAATATCTAACAAAGAATGACATTCAAAAGGATTATTTATTAAAAGGTGGCTTCTTAGTCTGAATGGCACAATCGCCTTTTTTTATTTTATTATGGATAATCCCCCTTTTAACGGTTGAAGGGGAACCCGAACATGACCCGTAGGCCCAAGGAATAGGGCCCGACATGACATGCAATAAATGACCCGAAAGCCCAGAGGCACACCATGCCCAATACATGACCCCTTCGCCCAACCCACTAGAACCGCCCCTCCCCAGCTTCTGAATCATTGATCTCCTAGCTCCCCACCTTGCATTGATGATCGGATAGAATTGTTTTGTAAAATTTTGCACAGCACCTAGTCCCAATGGCAGTTGTCATACCCTCTCATTCTTCCAATCTGGTTAGCTCTCCTTCTAGTGACTACTACTCTTATTACTCTAATCCTCTTATGGGGCTTGCTATATTTGAACTGGACTTAACCATGGTCTCTATGGCCCGATGTCCCTGAGGCCTAAAGACATTTGATGGCCCAAAGTCCCTTGAGACCTGTTGGCCCAAACCGGTGGACCGAAGGCCCAAACCGGGTGAATATTTACAGCTCCGACAGTACCTACTATAGTGCTGCTAAAGTGATGCTATAGTAACTCTGAATTTCGCCTCCACCCGATTTTGAACCTGGGTCTCTTGGATGCCAAGAAAGATCCTCTACCACCCAGTCTTGAATAATAAAATGGAAGACTTCCCAATCATTAAATTGTTGGGTTTCAATGGAGTTCCTTGGTGACCCAATTAACTAAATTTTTTCATTTGGATCCCCCCAATCTCTTCATGGATTAAATTCAATGTGGAAGGTGTTGCACATGGGGAACATGGCCGAACAAGATGTAGTGTTATCTTCATTACCAGTACAGGTTTCATCAGGGGGTCATTTTAACTATTACTTGTGAATTACATTTCTATTGATACAGAATTGTGGGCAGTCATCTATTTAGTTAATTATGTGAATCATTTTTTATGGGGAGATATTTTGATTAAGAGTGACTCTATGAAGGTGGTGAAACTTCTCAAGAACCAATCTTCTTTGCTCCCCTGGCATCTCTACTCAGAATGGAACCCCTTTTTGGACTACTTGAAAATAATTCAATTCGAGGAGACACACATTTAGAGGGTGTTGAACATGGCGGGTGATTCCTTTTCAAGGAAAGTAGTGGAATAAGGGAGTTCTTTTTGTTCCTTATTTCTTAATGTTTCATTTCATAACTTGTGTTTTTCTAATGTGAGGGGTGATTTGTACACCTATTTCTAGAAAATTACTTCCACTATCATTCTTCCTTAATAACTTTTCTAGGAATGGGTTATTGACCCATCTCTTGCACCATATATGATTAATTAATAAAAAAATATTAAATTACACTAAATTAAATAATTGTTAATTACTACTTATTAATTACTAATAAGAAATAATTTATTATTAATAAATAATTAATGATTAGTTAATGATTAGTTAATAATCAACTATTCATTAACTATTAATTAACAATTAATTAAATAACGATTAGATGATCATTAACTATTAATTAACTAAGGATTAACAATCGATTAACTAATAACTAACTATTAATTAACTAGAAATTAACTAGAAATTAACTTTTAATTAACTAGTAATTAACTATTTATTCGCTATTAATTACCTATTAATTAACTATTATTTAAGTAATAATCAACTATTAATTAATTATCAATTTAATTAATAAATATTTAAATTTTAATTAAATATTAATTAACTATTGATTAATTATTAATTAACTTTACTAATATTTTAATATTAATTAACTAGTAATTAACTACTAAATAACTTAAATAATATTTAACAAATATTTAATTAATATTTTGATAATATCAAAATAGCATTAAAGATTAACTAATAATTCACTAAAAATATATATCTTATTTATAAATAGTTAACTAACAATGACTAACTTGGTTACTAAAAATTAGGAGAACTTAATTACCAAGAAATAAATTCCCAAAATTATTCTACTTTTAAACCTATGTGATTATTCCCCATATTGAATATTTTTTATCAATAAATTAATAAAGTAAAGATTATGTGGTTATCTGATCAATGAAATCCCTTTCTGGATACAAACAAGTAGATCTGGACTTTGTAACAGATGTACCTAGGGGTAATAACCCAAGAAAATTGTGGATTTTGTATTAACTTGATCATAACCTGGTGCATGATATAGAGTTATAATAGCACATTTGGTTTGAAACCAATGGGGTATATTTTGGATAATTCATTTTCTCTTCATAAACTGTTGAATTCCTAATTATATCCTTATACCATGAAGTATATTTAAAAAATTATTCCACTTACAACCCCACAAGATTATTCAATATAGTGAAAACTCATTATCAATCAATAAATTAAGTTACGATTGTGTGGTTATCTGAGAAATTAAATCCCACTCTAGATATAAAAAGTGGATGTAGACTCTGGAAATGATGAACCAAGGGTTAATAACCCTGAAAGGGTCATATTGGGTATTAAACCAATCGCCACTCGATGTATGAGAATGATTCATAACTATAAACCTAGTTTGAAACTCCTGGATAATTTGTTTTAGTAAATTCAAATTCCCTTTATAAACTATTGTAACTCTTAATTATATCCTTATACCATGAAATAACATTAAAAAGTTAGTCCAATCCAACTTGTAGTTCCCATCAGATGATGATGATGATGATGATGACATATTTTATTTTCTTTCAATATTTTTTAGGAAATTCAATGAGTATGTTGAAGGAGAAGAAGTTCCTTGAGGATATCTAGACAAAATCCACTGAAAGGGCATATTCTGAATGGAGGAAAGAATGGTTGTTTCGAAAGACATTCCCTTGAAAGAACATATTCTAAATGATTTAACCATCGAAAAAAGTAATAGTATAGATGAAATATCTACTTCCAAAAGATAACCAGAAGTAATGAAAAAAAATAAAGGGAAGTAAATCCTATTGAGATATAGAGAAATAAATTGAAATGTCTATTACTAAATGTTGAAATCATTTGGTTTTGAATAAGTAAGTTCTATGAGATTGTGAGATTGATGAACCTAGAGAATACATAGAATAAGATTGAAGATCTACTGAAGAGATTTGCTGTGAAAAAAAATGGCACAAATTTAGGAAGTTCAGAACCACCAGAAGAATATTCTATAAGGATATTCCAGAAATAATTTTTATAAATTTCACTAAAGATACACATTATATTATGTGTAGAGTAAGATTGAATGTTTCCAGAAGTATAATATAAGAAACCTGAGCCACTAAATGTTTCAAAATAATAAGTTAGATGATGATCAACTATTCTTTTATCATAATAATTTCACTTTAGAAGAATAACAATATTTATCCTATATAAGTTTAATTTAGAATGTCTTTCTCACAAGAATTTGAGGATTCATGTAAAGCATCATGGAATTTTGAAATTATTGAAATATAGAGAATAGGAAAAGCACCGAAATAATTAAGAGTTTTATAATAAATAATATTCATAAGGACAATTTTAGAAGGAGTAATTAGAGTCTAAGGATGGAATTAATAATAATTAAGACCGATAGTTGATTTGATCAAAATAAGAAGTCGAAGTCGAAATATGAGTTGATACCATATAAGAAAAACCAAAGAACACTATATGCTAGAGGTTGAAATTGTATCAATTGGAACAAGAATTCACAATACCAAGTTCTGACTAAATGAGGTTTCATCAGATGGATTCTATAAAATCCACATGTATCATGATGAGGAATGTTCGGAACATTAAAGACAATAGAATTTTTTGTTTTGTAAAATACATAACTTCGAATAGAATATTAATTACATGAGAAGAAAATATTTAAAAATGATTCCATGATGACTTTACATTGTTTTAAAGTCAAATCATTATGATATTGATGATTTTTAAGTTCAATGTATGATATTCATTAAATGATATTTCTTGATTTAAGTCGAGATTTAATGAAGAGTTGCTTATTTTTTATGGAAATTTTTGTGGTAAGTAAAATACTAATATCATTATAAATAAATTAATAGAGGAAAATTTAAAGATCTAAGATAATGATAAGTTCAAATTAATTCTCATACATTTCCCTAATCAATTGTAAGATGATTTCTTATATAAATTAGGGGAAAATACCCAATTGAAATAAAAAAAGGAGAACAACTGGGAGAGTTTTTTAATATAAAGGAGATGTGAAAGTTAACCTAGTACTTATATCTAAGTATTAGAATGGTCATTATTGGGAAGGCCAGAGAATGATGTTTCAAATAAGAGTGGGTTAACTATAACTAGAAGACCAAAAGTATGAAATATAGGCATACATTAAGCATCAAATTATAGATGTTTCAGTTTTAAAATTTCAAGGCATTAATCATTACATAAGTACATACTTCTAAAATTATAAGGATAGGGTTTAATTGTATGTTGAGTAAAAATTACGATAAAAGGTATTTGAAGAATCATCAATGAGTATTTCCAAGGAGATTACTCTAATATTGGTGGTTCTAGTATAAACAATTCCAAAAGAGGAAGAAGGATCTTGTAAATGGGGTGTATGACTAGTTGTTAAAGAGGATCAAGTACTAATATCTATAATCAGTCAAGGAAGAGTGTGTGGTGCATGTCATTGTTTATAAGTGATTACTTCCCACACCCATTGTAATATTTTATATATATTAAGTAAATAATCCATGTTAGGGTGTATAACTAATATGAAAAGGAGTATGATTTTTTTTCAAACCTTCCTAAATTCCCTATGTGATATTTAGTTTACATTATCTACATATCATAATGGAAAAATGAAAATGGATAATTTCTAAATATCCATAAAACCTAACCTCTAGACAAGATTCTATCAACATAAAGGAAGTAATAATTTAAGTTAAACTTAATCAGTAAAAAGTTGGTCACCCTGAATTCACCCCCTCCTTCTAGGTGACTACATAATCCCCTAAGAATCTCAATTGGAATCAGAATGAGGTAATATATGATTGGGTATACTAGTTTATTATTAGTTTTTTTAACAATTTTCCATGAATTATTGATTTCTTGAATTTAATGAAAATTATTTTTCTATAAGATAATAAATTTAATCATGAGTTGAAGGGAAAATAATACTATTAGTTATAGCAAACGTGGAGGTTTTTATAAAAAACATGAAGAATATGAAGAAGAAACATACCCATAACAAATAGAATATGGCCTCTCAAAATCAATATATGGTCAATACACCACCTCTAAAAGATAAAGTGCGTGTTATTATTAATAAAAATCTATTATAATTAATTCTATTAAAGAATAAAATTTCTCTAGTTATAGTGAATATGGTCTTGTTAGGTCTGTTGATTATTTTTACTCAGAAAGAAATAAATACATGAAACATTTATGCATTGAAGTTATTACATGTATATTTGCATAATTAAGGTGACTGTATCGGAAAAATCACAACTAAAATTATAACATAAAGAAATAGAATATGCATCAGGTTTGAATTTTAGAAAATATAAAATAAAAAAATATATTGTAAAAGAAAAAAAGAACAATATATATAACTCTACAATGAAATATTATTCCTTGTTGAATAATAATTGGAAAGAATCCTCTAGAAGAATAATATAAAATGGAAACTTTCATTATAAGTATTTCATGAACCCAAAGAAACATTAAAATTCAGGAACTAAAAAGTTTAAGTAAATACTAGAAGAATAATAAATCAAGAAAACTTTATAAAAATGAAATGAATATAATTAATGAAATAATTATTAATTTGAAATATAAATTTGAAGATAATGTGAAGTTCTATGAATATAAGATAAGAACTTTAAATATAAAGTTCCTTGAATTGGAAATAAAACTAAAGATCTTAGATATCGCTTAAGTTGAATATTCACATAAATATAAGAAAATAATAATTTCCAAAATTTCTCATGATAGTCTTATTTCTATAAATAATAAATATAATGACATGAATAGTATGAAATAATTGAAATCATCATATTCTAATAACATAAAGAAAAATTTAACCCTGGTTTCTAATGAATTTTTCTGCAATAATTCCCATACATTGAATAATGTAGGTTGTATTATCAAAAAAAGATAAGTAAAGAAATGGTTGTAGAAATGCACCTATTCTATCAATGTGGAAGTTCAGAACGATAAATAAAGCATCAGTCCTCTAAAACTGAATGGGATAACCTAGGGATATACATAAGAAAGGGGTGATCTATAAATCCTATTAAGGGAATATAAAAGGAGAACAACATGAAAAGTTTATTACATGTCAGACAACAAGAATTTAAATGGAACATAAAAGGGTAGATAATAATAAACATAAAAAATAATACATGATATATTATGGTAACATTAAGGTAACATGGAAATGTATAACCAACTTTAAACATGAAATCATAAAAATAAGTCAAGGAAGACCACCAAGACATCATAACATGGTGGAAAAAGTCTTGTGATGGACTTGGTTCACTACTTAATCCATTGTATTACATCTCATGAGATTAAAAAAATACCTAATGCATTGGATCACTATATAATTCAAGTTTCACACGTCCCTTTCATATCATGTATATATATTACTATTCCACATAGAACATTCAACATAGGATCAAATTTCATCATATTTAATTATGAAATCAAGGATTGAGGAATAAATACATTAAAGTACCAAATAATAGGAGTATAAGTATGTATATTTTAATACCCTTGAGTAGAAACAGTGATGGTACTCACAATAAAAAGGTTTAGCATGGAAGAATTGACGTAAAATTTTGGCAGCATACAGGCTGTAATTAAGGATCCATAAAATGGTTTAATGAGATCGAAAGGGATATCTCATCATATGGACATCAAATTTATAGAAACATAGAAATTTAAAAATATATCCCAACATTATTAATTGGAAATAAAATCCATAAAATGAATAATAAGCTAGAATAATGGGAAGAAGTATATGATCTCTTTCTAAATTTATGAATAATAATGGATTGGGTAGATGTTATAATGATAAGGGATAAATGATCTATTATTTTTAAGACATAAATTGTAAAGTAGAGGTATCTTTATAAATTAATGATAAAATAACCAATTTATATACTAAAATTTAAATACAAAAATGGTGCTTTAATTGAAAAGAGGTTAAAGAGGTCCCTTACTTTTGGTACGGAAAATCACAGGACAATTTCAGCAGCATAAAGGGTTTAAATAAAAATTCATGGAAGGTATTAATGAGAGTCACTACATTAAATAGGATATTTAATAAAAAGAAGAGGCGTAGATCCCTTACCTTGAGAGGTCGATTCCAAAAGCTTGGTATGAGCTTCTTCAAAACTTGGTGGAACATTGAGAGGACTATAGAGAGTGTAGGTAAGAGTAAGAAAACAATCGACAGTTTTTGATTGAATAGGATTGGGTTTTTTGTTGGTTTATATAGGAAAAGAGAGGGGATTTTTTTATTATTTCCCAAACTTAAGTTTTGGACTGTACATAATAAAATAATCAAAACACTACTGGAAAATGGGTCTATACCCACCGTTTTACAAAAAACTATGGGTATAGGGATAATATGTGAACCTATACCCATGATTTTGGAAAATCGTGGGTATAGGCCATCTATAACAATGGTTGTGCAAAAAACTATGGGTATAGTTTTATTTTAAGACCTATACCCACGGTTCTGGAGAAAACCGTGGGTATAGGGTATTTTCCGAAGACCTATACCAATGGTTCATCAAAACCTTGGGTATTGGGATTTTTGTAAAGAACTATACCCACGGTTCTGAAGAACCGTGGGTATAGCCTTCCCGAGTTATGGCGGGGAAAGAAAATTAGGTGGGACAAGAAAAAAATTTGGCGGGAAAACATTTATTCATGGTTTAGATTAATATATTTATGTAAATATAAATATATATTTTCAAAAATTCCTTATCTCGGTTGGTAAATCATTCTTCGTGGTTGTTGTAGGTCGCGTGTTCGATTTTCGTCATTAACATTTTTCAAAACACGGATTATATTAATATATATACGTAGATGTATTTGTATATAACAAATAAAAATTAATAGCTCAGTTGGTCCCTTTTGAGGCGTGGCCCTAAGGCGCGTTGTGAGGTGCGGGTTCGAATCCTTCCGTCTTCAACATTTTTCGAAATGCGGTTTATATTAATATATATTCGTTGATGTATGTATATATAACAAATAAAATAGACATCTAGGTTGGTCCCTTGGTGAGGCGTGGCTGTGAGGCACACTGTGAGGCACAGGTTCAAGTCCCCCCTGCTCCGTATTTTTTAGTTTAAATACCCCATGATTTTCAAACTATGGGGTGTGTTGTGTGCCATGATGGAACAGCGTGGTCTACCATTTGACAAGTCTATACCCACGGTTTAGCAAAACCGTGGGTATTGGCTGAGACCCCTATTGCGACGTCTTTCCAGCCAATGGTTCCCAAAACTGTGGGTATAGCCTATACTCATGGTTTTGGGGGATATACCCACAGTTTTTAACTGTGGGTATAGGTCATTTTTCTAGTAGTGAAACCACAACCCTTCCATTGGTTTTTCCCATGGTTTATACCAAATATAATTTTTATTATTATTTTATAATAAAAAATACTTAACTCATTAGAATATTTTAATTATTATAGGGTTACATTATTCAAATTAAAACAAATATATATATATTGATATTATTAGGGTTACATTATTCATAGACCTTGTTAAATTATTTTTACCCTTAATTAACCTATTACATTCCTTTTACCATTACAATAGATATATACTACATTTACTATTCATATTGTCAAAAAACATACATTTAACTTATTAAATAATATTAATTTTGATGGTTAAAAATATGGAATCTATTTTATCAAAACTAATTCATATTTTTAGAAGAGTTTAATTTAAAATAAATTCCACAAGCATGATGGAAAACGATTTTCTGAAAAATGAATTTTTCAAGGAAATGATTATTTTACTTTAACGATATTACTAGTAATATTCATAAAATAAATTCCAATTAATATATATATATATAATATAAAAATTTTATTTAAATTATTTCTCATTAAGGTTTATATTCATTAATTATAATGGAGAAACATTATGAATTTTAAAACAGTTTAAAGAAAATTGAATGTTTAAGAATAAAAATAAACTTTTACTATGAAATCATATAAGGATGATTTAAATGTAATTAATTAAATTAAATATAACTAAATATTAGTTATTTTACCTTAAAATAAAATTAAAATTATATTGGGCCTTCTATATTACTTAATTTATCAAAAGAAATGAAACTTTTATATAAAAATAGTATTTTACACTATTCACTAAAAAAATATATTCTTCAAGAAATACCAAAATTTCACCAAGTGTTAATTTTGATATTATGATATGAAAAAGGGATATCATTTTATCAAATATATTTTATAAATTTTCTGTAAAATAATTATAATATGTTTTCCACAAAGAGAAATAAAAAACATTTTTAAAGAAAATGTATTTTGAAGAACAAAAGAGAATTACCAAAAAGTAATGAGTGATTATTTACTTAGTATTTATAAATAACTTTATAATGATTAATAAATATATATTTATATCATAAATTTGTTAATAATAATCAAATCTTCAAATTTAATGCATAGTTTAAAATTTTGATCTTTAAATAATCATTGATCTTTTGGGTTTGGTGCTGGGTATTGCATATGATATCAAACATAATATTCTATTTTAAAAACACTGGATGTTACATTATTCCCCCTTAAAAAAATTAAATCCTCACAGTTTAAACTTGAACTCAGCTGTAGTGTTTTGACACTTTAAAATATCTTTATTGAAACCCCATAGCATAAAAAGGGTTACTAAAACATCTACATGAAAAGAGAGAAATGGAAGTATAAATGTTATCACATAACTAGGTTTCTTAGTAGGAGAAAATTATTAATAAGTGAAAAAATATACATAGAAGAAAAAACTAACCATAAATTGATAATAGAGTGTGATATATAACATGGTATAAAGTCAATATCCACAAAACCATAAATATGCAATGGGTTAAATTACCATCAATTCATCATAAATAATCATAATATTAAAATGTTTTGGGTTTAAGATTATTTTCTAATATTTAAGGAATTACTTTACCATATATTCAATGGACATAAAGAAATATAATTTTTTGAAAGGTATAATTTCATCATTTACTCAATTTCTACTATAATATCATCTTTTCTCTAAATAATGAATACTCAACATGAATTTATTTATGCCTAAAGCACTGAAATAATCTTCTAACGGATCAAATAATCCACTAAATAATAATAATTTATTCATACTATATTTAATAAATTCAAAATGTTTAGAATAAATTAAAATAAAATTGAAAATAGATAAACCTTAATACATTAATTTCTAAAATTCAAAAAATAATCCCTAAGGTTTATCTTATACCATTCCTTAAAAATAAATACCCATATATCCCTTATAACACTAATAACCTAAACATTAAAGAATGTTTTAACCTCAAATGTTGTCTCATACCCTTATTCTTACACCTCTAAAAACATAATATCATTCTTCTCAAATAATCTTAATGGGTATATCTACCTTAACCCAATCAAATATCTCCTGAAATGTCATTAATCACCTCAAAATCAAAATATTTGATCATGTAATATATTTCCAAAAATATCCTTAATCATACTAAACTTCCATCACATAAATTTTCAAAACTTTTTTCAATGATAAACGTAATATAATCCATATACATATCATCCCAAGACTCTTTGGGGTTATCCCCACATCAAACACATATTAAGGGTTATTAATAACATTATCACTAAATCAAATTTATAGGTTATCAATACCATTCAAGATATATTTAAAATATTTAAATAAAACTACTATGGAACAATCCTTATATGTTTAATTATTTTTATATATATAGTTTCATTGATATACTAATTCTACAATATAACTCTCAAACACTAATAAAACACATATTAACCCCATAGCATATTTCCTTCCTTATTCCATGATTTAACCCTTTGATTATGGAGTTGATTTAGATAAATCCCATATTCTACCTACGTAATACAATAAACAAAAAAGGTTTTCATAAGATGTAATTTATTCCCTTCCATAATTCCCTTAATTTTTATGACAGGTAGCTTATTTATGCCCTATTTTTTTACACATAAAACACCTTCAAGTGCATTTGTGATATTTCCCTTCCTAATTATTTCCATATTTTTGACATGTAGTAAACTAAATCTTCTTTCCTTTATCATCCTTATTATAGGAACTTCCTCAAGATATCATCATTATCTTATTTTATGTCTTTGGACATTCAATTATGTGCCAATTTTTAATTGTGATTTTTGATAGCTAGTTTGGAATAGTCACTAGATGTCTTACTTGATCTCTTATTATGTTCGGTATCTCATTTGGGAATTCATCACATTTATCATAACATTGGTTATGGAAATAGTTCCTCATATTTCTAGTCAATGAATAGAATAAAGTTAAAAACTGGATATGAGTACTTTAAACTACTAAAAAGAAAAACATGAATCTAATAATATTAAAGGGATAACTTATAAATGACATGTATTTTCTTAATGTAAGAATGTCAAGGCTTCAATCTGTATTTTCCATGATCTATTTCCAAACATGGACTCTTATGTGAATTTTTGTTCCCTTAATAGCAGTTTGTGATGAGCTTGTGAATTTATCAAATTATATCCCCTGAGAGTGTAAAACTAGGTGTATAGAAATTCATGTTATCTTGCACCAATTCCCAATCAAGTCTACCTCAATATGGTGTTTTTAGGGTTTTCACCCCTAGGTATATTTTTTCCAGAGCCACATCCTATTGTAGTATCCATAAAATGATGTAATTTCTTAGAAAAAACATACTCTATTTATTATCAAAATTTAAGGATGTTTTCTTTTGTTTATTCTTGTCCCCATGTCTTTGTATAAAGTCTCCTAGCCCTAATCCAAAAAATAACCAGACTTTCCTTTAATACCAAATCTGATAACACTGGTATTTATTACATGTTAATTGATGATTTTTTATAGAAAAACACACTTAGTTCAACCTAAAATATTGATAAGCCTAGTGTCCTTTGGAATTAGTTACATAGCATAACACCTTGAACATGGGATACAACAAAATTATTGGAAACTTCCTTAATATGATCTTAAAAATCATTTGTCCTCTAAAACTGTATGGGATAACCTAGGGATGTACATAAGAAAAGGGTGAGCTATAAATACCAGTAAGGGAATATAAAAATACAATACCATGAATAATGTATTACTTATTATACAATGGGAATTTAAATGGATCATAAAAGTTGTGAGAGTAGTAAACATGAACAATAAGTTATGATATATCATGGTAACATATCGGCTACATGGAAATGGGGAAACAACATTAAACATGAAATCATCAACATAGGTCGAGGATAACCACCAAGACATCATAAAATGGTGTAAAAAATCATGTGATGGATTAGGTTCACCCCATAATACCTTGAATGATTTCTCATGAGACTAAAATATTACCCAATATATATTAGAGAGCTATATAATTCTGGGTGCACCCATTACATTCATATCATGTACATGCACAAGTGTGCCACATAAAAAATTCAACATAGGATCATATTTCATCATATTTAATTCCAATATCATGGAGTGTGAAATAAATACATGTAATTAACAATTAAAATGAGAATAATTATGTCAAAGTGAATACTCATTAGTGTAAATAGTGACGGTATTCATAATAAAAAGGTTTTTCATTGAATTTTTATAGTGAGATTTCAATAGCATAACGATGGTACATAAATATTCATAAAATTGCTTATTATGAGAGAAGGGGGTATATCACAATATATAAAAAAAATAGTAATTGGGATTTTGAATAATATATCACAACATTATTAATTGGAGATAAAAGACATAAAATGAAGAATATGCTTGAATAGTTGGGAGAATGAGAGGATCCCTCACTAAATTTTAACATAGTGACGACTTAGGTAAATACTATAATGAGAGCGGATAAATGATATAGAGTTATTATAACATAAATTTTATAGTATAGGTGTCTTTATAAATTCATTAAAATATAACCAAATAATATTAAAAAGTCTAAATACAAAGAAGGTGCTTGAATTGAAAAGCGGAGAGGGAGGTCCCATACTTTTGGAATAGAAAATCGTAGTACAATTTTGGCAGCATAACGAGTGTACATAAATGTTCATGGGAAAGATTAATAAGAGTGAAAGAGTTCTACCATTACATATAAATCCAAATGAATCTAATAGTAATGTATAAAAACATATCAAAATAATAAATTATGGAAATTAAGAGGTTATATGTTAAAGTGGTTCTTGAATAAAAAGAAGATGGGGAGATCCCTTAACTTGAGAGGGTGATTCCAAAAGCATGGTATGAACATCATGCCAGCTTGGGGGAACCTTATGAGGAATATATAGAGGACAGGGAAGATAAATGATATGATATAATGTTTTTGAGTGAATAGGAATGGAATCTTGTGTGGGTTTATATAGGAGAAGTGAGGGGAGTTCTTTATTATTTCTCAAACTTAGGATTTTCACTCTAAAATAAAATAATCAAAACCAAAAACCATCCCATGTTTTTCCCATGGATTATGATAAATAGAATTTTTGTCATTATTTTATATAGCCAATGGATGAACTCATTAAAATATTACCCGTGGTGATGTGGAAGTGAGTCACGTTTACAATGAAATTATTTTAAAACCTTAAATTATAGTATAGGTTTTAGAGGATTCATAACAGATTTAAAAAATTAATAAAATAATATAAAAATATATTATCATAAATTTAAAACATATATTTGGTCATGGATACCTTATATGGTATATATTACCACACTTTTGGGTCATTATGGTGTCATAATATACCCAGCATACTTATACCGTATTTAATTTTTACCAAAAGAATCGATTGTCTCTGAAAATTATAAAAAAAATCACCATTGGATAATTTCAACATGATACTTACAAAAGTTTTATTTATTTTATAAAATTAAATCAATAAAAATTATAAACTAAACTTTTAAATTAAAATCCTCATTTATTGAAAAATTAAATTTTCTAACAATAACAATTTTATTACCCTTATAAAAATTACATTTGAAGTTTATAAAATTATATTATTAACTATATTTAATATATAATATTTAATAATAAAATTTAATTAACATATCATTTATTCCAAAATTATTTAACTAATCAAAAAAATTCTTTATTAAAACTATATTTTACCCCAAATACAATTTATGGTTTAACATATCAAAAATATAATTTTTATAAAAAACATTTTTTAATCATTTATAAATTATTAGACATAAATATAGTTTATTAATATATTGAAATGAAAATATATATACTTATAATATTATGGATACATTGTTCCTGGACCTTGTTAAATTATTTTTACCCTTAATTAACCTTTTTTTGCTTTTACCATTATAATAAATATATATTATGGTTACTATTCATATTGTCAAAAAAATTATATTGACTTTATTACCTAATATTAATTAAGATTTTTAATAATATGGAATCTATTTTATCAAAACAAATTTATATATTTTGAATAATTTAATTTAAAATAAAACCCATAAGCATTATGGAAAGCGGTTTTCCACCAATTCGTTATTTTTATTTCCAGGTTAATCTACTTTTATGGGTTTAGTGGGAACCATCACAGTAAGTCCAATTTAACAAGAGGAGGAATTCATGTAAATTCATCATTTTAAATGGATGGAACACCTCACAAGAAATTTTACAATTAATTTCATTATCTTAAAGGAATTTAGTTCTCTTAAGAGTTGCTAAAATCGTCTCACCTCTTCATGTGGTGTTGTATGGTTCAGTGTTTGCCTCGGGCCTTACCTTTAGAATTTGGACAGATTCACTCTGTGATCAAGCAGTATGATAATTACCATAGAATATTCCTTGTAGGATCTCATTATTTTTATTTTTATGGATCACGACCACCACAGTTGTAGAGTTTCAAGTAGACCTCGTATTGACAGTTCTTGGGATATTGGAGTTGTCCATTCATGGTCGATATTTCTTCACCTTCATAGCTTCAAATACTTCACTATCAGAGCTAGAAGTTGGTTGTTTACCTTTATACTTATTATAATTAATTTGGTTTTTAATAGACTAAAAAAACTTGATAGTAGCCAGCATCTCTTCTTTTGCATCTTTTTCCTTTGAAAACTGATGAGTGTCTTCAGTAGGAAAGCAGTTTTTCGAAAAAAAAATGTATTCTTCATGGAAAATATGATTTTAGTTTAACTCTATAACTCATAATATTAATTATATTAATATCATTTTATAAATATAGATATATAATCTAAATATTTCATTTCAATAATTTATAATTAGGGGTTACTTTAATTAATTATAATTGAGAAACATTAAGCATTTTAAAATAGATTTCAGAATCATGCGTTTTTAATCATAAAAATAAAAAAATACTGGAATCCAGTATAAATATGATTTAAATGAAATTAATTAAGCTAAATAAAAAAAAATTCCATTTTTTCCTTAAAATAAAATTAAAATAATATTATGACTTATATTACTTAATCTATCAAAAGAAATGACAATTTTATATAAAAATGGTATTTTTCACTATTCACTAAAAAATCTATATTTTTTAAAAATACCAAAATTTCACCCTAAGTTCATATTGATATGATGATATCAAAAATGGATCTCATTTTATCAAATAAATTTTCTAAATTTTATAGAAAATAATTATAATATTTTTTCACAAAAAGAAATAAATTTTTTTTAAGAAAATGTATTTTAAAGAACAAAAGGACATTACCAAATAAAAATGAGTGATTATTTACTAATAATTTATCAATAAATTTATAAATATTAGGAAATATATATATATATATATATTTCATAAAGTATTTAATCCTACTCATATCCATAAATTTTATGGATAGGTTTAAAGTGTCATATTTAAATAATCCTTATTTGTTTGGGTTTTGTGTTGTGTATCGTATATTCTATTGAACATAGTTTTCCCTTTTAAAAAATTAGGGTGTTACAATAACTCAGCCATGAGGTGGAAAAAATTGAAAGCTACAAATAATTTTTCACTAAAAAAGGAATGTTACAGAAGATATCATGCCTAAAAAGAAATATTCTACCTTTGTGGAAGAAAATTCCACTTCAATGATAGTTATAAACTTTCTGTCACCACCCGACCCACCAAGGGACACCTGACTAGAGATAAGTCGATTCAGTCTACCCCATGACCACCTTAAATAGGTTAGGGGATGGAAACTAGTGTTGAGTAGCCATATCACACACATGAGAGGCCTTAACCTATAGTATTTTTAAGTACACAAACACTTCCATCTCCATGCATCCATGAGGAGATAAAACACAATTGATACCAAAATTCATGAATACATGTATAAAAAATTCGTAGTATAATAAAATTACTGAAAGCACTAATAGGGAAAAATTATTTCCTAAAAAACTAACAAAAACATCCAACCTTCTTATTGGTGGGGACCGCTATCAAATTAAGCTATCGGTACACACCTCAATCTATCTATCTCAATATGATTCACCTACTTCGGGTCCTCCAAGAACTCCATAAAAAGTCATATCATCTACATAGTCTGATCAACCCATTTTCAGAGGGTACAAAAAACCCAAGCGATAGATAATAGGAAACCCTATCTCGAAAAATCCTTAGATATACATTACTATTCATTTAATCACCACTTGTAATATCAATTAAATTTTAGGGATTCTGAAAAGACTCCTAGAATCACCCAGATATACTTATCACAAACTATAAGTCTAATGCTCTCAACCATACATCCATACACATGATTCTACACAAGAATAAAAGGTATCACTTATCTATGAGCACTCACTCTATAACCCATTCAATCCCTCATAAAACTGAGCTCAGAGATATCGATCATTGGGTACCACTAAGTTTGTCGCACAACCTTGTAATCCCCGATAGAATCCATCTGATTGTACACTCTCATTAGGTATCTCTATGAAGGTAGTCCTGATGGAACCAAGGAAATCACGATACTCAAATAGGATATCCTACCCATGTCTCAAGGTATACTTCATAAACCCTACTAGAACTCATAATATCTCATCTCACATATATGGTATAACTCCCAGGACTGTTGGGGGACACCAAAAACCCAATCTGTAACTCCAAAGATGTTAGGTCCAAAAGGGGTCAAGATACCCTGAGAGGGGGGGTGAATCAGGGTATGGATATTCTTTCCCTAAATAATTCATTCCCCACTGGATCATGACTTCTTTATTATAATGGTCATTCTGTTTTCACTTATGTGTTACTATTGATCTTATTATTCCCTTCTTTATCTAATGATGATGCATTGAATGTAATGTGGGAGATAAAGTAGACTGACACACAAATTTTTACTTGGTTAGCCCTCACTGGGCTATGTCAAAGGAGTATACAACGATGATGTGTCGATGTTCCAAATCCATGAAATATCAATTCCAAATTACAATGTTCAATCTATATCATCTATACCCAGGATCACTGCCTTTACAAATTTTAGGGTTTGCTCACTACATTCCCAATGGTCACTCCCTATGTCTCTTCCTCTGGTTCACTACTGGTGGGAAGGATCATCGTCTTTCTATTCCTTCACTCCCTAATATTGGAAGGGATCCACTCATAGTTTATGGATTTGTAGGTCCTTTTATTATCACTAATTAATGCATCTTCCACTATATGTATATGCTCTATTGATGCCCCACTTTTATCCACTAATGAATATCACTTTACCATAGATGTATTGAGCAACTCCAAATCTTTCACGCAACCCTTATTGTGTATTGTGAAAAAAATTAATGCCTTTTATGCAATATTACACTTTTGTTTCAAAACACCCCTTATGTGTAACTTCAATATTTCACATAACTCAAATCTTACACGCAACTTCCTTAGCTTGTGTGCAACTCAAAATCTTTCACACAACTCCCTTTTCTTAAAATTATTACTCTATACAGAGCTCAGATTCTCTCTAAGTGTTGATATTATTAAAATGAGTGGGGTCACTATTTATTTATAGGCATTTATTAACCCTTCATGGAAGATTCTATTTTCCACACAAGATCCTCCTCGAGTGCACAAAATCTTATTTGATGTCGCATTGGGAGCGCAAGTTTCTTTCACACAACCTCATCTTCTGGGCACATTTCCAAATATTCCACGTGAATTATGCCTTTTCCATATTTAGATGTTTTTATCCTGAAACATGTCTTGAACAGAAGCTTCCAAACCACCTTTAATCTTCTCTGCAACTTCCTTTTCCAAAAACTTGTTTACCCATTTTCCAATTTTGAAGCCCAAAAATTTGCAAACACTGGAAAATAGTGCCACCTTATATCTGTTCATTTTGTACCTCCTCGAGATCATTCATTACTTTTTCATGGTTCTTTGTCAACATAGGTTGTCAACAATATCTTTGTAACTCAACAACTCACTATGGAAACCCACTTTTTTAACAAACAAATCCACTTTTTCAAAAAACACAATCAACCCAAAAATGATTTAACGCTTCCTTGAGGAATTTTTTCCAAACAAAATATAATAATTATCAGATAGAGGATCACACATAGGACTGCTGGGGGACACCATGAACCCTATTGAGACTCAAAACCATGATACATAAATAGGGGATCACACCTAGGGTCATTAGAAGATACTGAAAACCCAATATGAAACTATACATCATGTAATTGACCATATATAAAATGATACCAAGAACCCTACTGGATCACCACTCTAAGTAAATGATTAACTTGTTTTCATGATTATTATGGTGATACCACAAACCCCACATGGGTAAGATGAAGAGATAATATAGGATCCCACCTCGGTATTCTGAAGGGATACTAAAAACTCTATCCAAACCAATACCATAGAGAGGATCAAAATTTTATTCTAAGTAAATGATTCCATAGTGTACCTTATGTTGAGAAAATGTTGTTTTCAACAATACATAATATTTTTATTTAAAAGACAGAGATTTTTTAGAACAATAATCTATCTTTATGATTATTTTGATGCTCGTAAATACCCCTAATTGTTTTCTAATTATTTTATTTTAAAGTATATTTCAGGAATTTATTATTCATTATATTTTTATTTCTAGAATAAATATTTAAGTTCTTGAACAAAGAGATTTAATTGCTAATGTATTCGCATTAGCATGTTCTAGAAACACTGTTCATACTCTACATATTTGGGAATTTCTTAAGCGTGTTATGGAATCACTGTTCATACCCTATGTAGAAAAACATAGCATAAGAATGGAATGCGATGTATACTTTATGAGTTGTCAGAAAAGTATGGTTAATCAACCATACGTGTTTGTAAAGTATGGAAGAGGAATCCTACGTTAGAAAGGAACCCTACATTTGGGATATTAAAAAGTATGGGAGAAGAACCATACGTAAGTTTTAAACGTTACATTTGTTTCTCAAAAGTATGGTTCATCAACCTTACTCTTTTGAACAACCTTACATTTCAACAAAAGTATGGATTAGGTTCCTTGCGTTTGGAAGCTTTTAAAAGTATGAATATTTTATCATATGTTTGAATATTAAAAAGAAAATTATGTATGATCAACTCTATTTTTTTGAGAAACCCTACGTTTTTTATTAAACCTACGTTTTTTATCAACCCTACGTCATCAAGCATACATTTTTTATCTATCTTACGCTTTGTATACAGTTTAACCTTATGTTTGGCATCAAATAATTAAACGATATTATTATGCAATGGTCAACAAGCGGTTTATTAGGATGATTTTAAGCCATATCAAAAGTTGTTTTTAATGTGTGTCTTTGACTGATTCAAATCCATTTTATCTAAGATTCAAAGGATCAATTTAAAAGGATCTTTTCATGCTGAATTTAAAGGGGAGTTATGACTAATCTGTTAATTCATATGTTTGAATATCATGAGTCAGAAGGCAACTTTTGTGGATCTAAATTTGCAGGAGAAGTGCTCTTCATTATTATATAGATGTGATATATACACAGATACAATCAAGATATATAGATCTGCTTATTTAGAAGAGAGAAAAAGCTATGTTTATTGAAGAAGAAGAATCTTGATAGAAGATTCACTCTTTCGTCATTGAAGATCAATTGTGAGTCTACTGCTGCTGAAGTTGTGAATTATATTTCTATATCTACTACAACTGGATCGAATTAGAATGACTCTTACTTGAATATCACTATTTCTAAAGATGATGATCCATCTACTGTCAATTACATTCTATTTCAATTGTAAATAACAACGAGAATTTATTTTCAATGAAAAAATATTTTTTATTTATCTTGAGTGACTAGATTATCATACTAAGCTTTGTAGGTTCTGTGAGTGAACCATAAGGCTTTGTTTTTCATTAGATTGTAAAGGTGTCAACTTCCTGTACTCAGTTGTGGAATAGTATGTTGACAAGAGGACCAGATAATGAAAATCACCAAGCTCGTGGAGTAGAGTGTTGGTGGACTGGACTAGGGGCCTTCTGTTCCCCGAACCACTATACATCGTGTGTCACTACTATTTAAATTTCCACTACATTGATCCATCTAATTAAAGTCAAAGGGCAGAACACGATTTCTAAAATAATTTTTAAAAGACACAATTCACCCCCCCCCCTCTTGTGTATATTTGGTATATCCCGATCCAACAATTGGTATTAGAGATGGAGCTTTCTGATAAAGCCTTAACAACCTGAAAGTGATTAAGGATTATACACAGAGCAAGATGACTGATACAAGAGAAGGAATCTCTATGGTCAAATCTTTGTACTTCAATGGAGAAAATTATGGATGCTGGAAAACAAGAAAGATAATATATCTGAAAAACCATGGATACAGAGTATATTCTAAGATTCTGACTCCATATGAAATACCAAAGAAACCTGAATCATGGAGTCCATCCACTGAAGAAGAATATGATATGAACTCGAAGGCAATGAATGCAATTATATGTGGTCTAGGATCTGATGAATTTAACAAAGTATCTTAATTCCCGATAGCATATGAGATGTGGAAAACTATTGTTGTTGCTTATAAAGGAACTGAAAATGTCAGGAAAATGATATATGTTACTGCTAAGCTTAAATTTGATACATTCAGAATGTTTGGAGGTGAAAATATTACTCAAATGAATTGAAGATTGAAAGAAATTGTCAACAATATAACTACCTTGGGAGAACCAACCAAACAAGTTGATCAAGCTTTAAAAGTACTGATAGTACTGCTTACTAAATGGAATGGAATCTCTGCTGCAATCAGACAGTCAACACTTGTCAAAGACTTAACCATGAGAGAGTTGATTGGCACACTTATGATGTATGAAGCCGAGATGCAAGATGAAACAAATGAGCATAAGGTTCTGATCAAGAGAGAAGACAATTCTTTAAAAGTTTCGTCTCAAGGGAAAAGAAAAAGGATAAAGAAAAAAGAAGTAAAGGTGAAATCAGAAAGTTCTGATTCATCAAATTCTGATATAGAACTGGCTCAGCTAGCCAAAAAGTTTAGTAAATTCTATAGAAGGAAGAAAGGTTTCAAAAAAAATTCAAAAAGGATGAAAAGGAAGTTAGATGTTATGAGTGCAAGAAGATGGGTCATATCAAACCCGATTTTCCTCAGTTAAAAGAAGACAAGAAGAAGAAGTTATTCAAAAGAAATGACTATGAAAAAAGAGACAAGAAAGAAATTAAAGCTACATGGAGTGTGTCTGAAGACTCCAACAGCTTTTCAGAATCGGACTCAGAGAAGGAATAATTAAATATGAAAGCTGACATGTGTTTTATAGAAGAAACAGATGAGATAGAAACATAATACTCTTCTGACTATGACTCTAGTTCTTAAATAAGCTATTCTAATGGAAAACTTGCATCCTACTGCAACATGCTTGAATAAAAATATGATTCTCTTTTTAGGAATTATATTTAATTAAAAAACATTCACAATTTTGTTTCAGATGAAAGAGATAAAATACTAAAACAATTTAAAGAGTTAACTGATAAGTATAATTCAATTAACATTGACTATACAGGGCATGAAGCTAAAATAAGAACACGGAAAACTGAAGTAGAAACATATAAAAGTATATCCCTCATTTTTACTAAAGGAGAAAACTCCTTGAATGAAATTCTTGGGAAAACTATCATTAAGAAAGAAAGATTTGGAATTGGTAGTAATGGTGAAAAACCTAAGCTGTACAAAAATTGTTTTTTTTCAAGCACAAAAAGATTAAATTGTAGTTACTTTGGAACAAGGGGACATATTTCTAAAAACATTTTCTTAAGACAACCTCAAATAAGTGGTATTAAGAAAGTTTTTATTTCAAATAATTTATTTTATTCTACTAAATTTAGAAAAACAAAGCAAGTCTGGATTCCCAGATCTTTTCTGGCTAACACAACTGGACCCAATAGAATATGGGTACCAAAAAAATATGTTTAAATGCCTATGCAGGAAGCAGGTCACATAAGAAAAGAGACTATATGGTATATGGAGAGTGTCTTCTCAAGTCATATGAGTGGAATCTCATCGAATTTCTCTACACTCACTCAAAAAGATGGTAGAGTTGTCACTTTTGGTGACAATTCCAAAAGGAAAATCATTTTCATTAGAATAGTTGGAGATTGAGATGATGTCTTAATCAAAAAATTAATTTATGTACAAGGATTGAAACACAATCTGATAAGTATCTCTAAACTTTTTGATGATGGTTATACTATTGATTTTTCAAATAATTGATGTTCTGTTTTCATAAATAAGCTACTTAAATTTTGAGCACCTAGAACTGACATTGTGTATACCCTGGATTTGAATTACTTGTGTAAACAACAAGTAAACTTCTTAACTTCTAAGATAAATGAATCCTAGATCTATCATAGAATACTTGGACATTGCAATATATATGATTTACATAAATTATCCAAGAAACAACTATTTTTTGATTTACCTAGTCTCAAGTTTGAAAGTGATAGATTTTGTGATGCTTGTCAACTTCAAAAACTGCACAAATCATCCTTCAAATCTTTTAACAAAATTGCTACATCTAAAACTCTAGAACTTATCTATATGGATTTTTTGGACCTTCAAGAGTAAAAAACTTGGTCAGTAAACTATATGTATATGTTTTAGTTGATGACTATTCTAGATTTACATGAATTTTATTTTTAAAATTTAAAAATGAAGCTTTTACATTATTTGAAAGTTTTTGCAAAGCTATTCAAAATGAAAAAGGTTTTAAAATAATTTCATTAAGAAGCGATCATGGTGGAGAATTTGAGAATTTGGAATTAAATTCCTTTTGCTCAAATATGGGTATTAAACGCACCTTCTCTTCACCAAGAACACCTCAAAAAAAATGGAATTGTTAAAAGAAGAAATAGGACTATTCATGAAATGTATAGAACTATGCTAAATGAATACAGTCTTCCTACCCATTTTTGGGAAAAAGCTGTAAGTACATCCTTCTATATAATGAATAGAGTTTTAATTAGACCAATTTTGAAAAATAAGCCCTATGAACTCTAGAATAATAGAAAACCTAAATAAAATTACTTTAATGTTTTTGGATGCAAGGTTTACACCTTAAACACCAAAGACAGTCTTGGTAAGTATGATCCAAAATCTGATGAAGGAATTTTCTTTAGATATTCTGCTACTTCCAAATCTTATAGAGTTTTTAATAAACAAGTCAAATATTGTTGATGAATTAGTTCATGTGAAATTTTTTGAAACTAATCCCTTTGAGAAAAGGACAAATAAAATAGATGAGCCTGATTCTAATGATAACATGAGACTTACGAACCTGAAAATGATTTTGAAAAAGATATAAATGAAATTCAGTCCAGTCTAGAAGAACATGACACTGAAGAACCTATAAGTGTACTACCTAAATAGTCAAGGACCCTAAATAATCACTCTTTAGAAACTTTAATATGAGACTTAGAAACATGAATAAAAACTAGAAGGAACATATGAAATCTTGTTGAATTTTCTACCTTTCTATCCCAATTAAAACCCAAGTCTATAGAAGAAGCTTTCGATGATGAAAGTTGGTTGATAACAATTCAAGAAGAACAAAACCAGTTCAAAATAAATGAAGTCTGTAAATTAGTTGAAAGACCACAGAATTATCCAATGATTGGAACAAAATGGGTCTTTAAAAATAAACAAGATGATCAATAAATAATAACTAGAAATAAAGCGAGACTAGTAGATAAAGTATATAATCACGAAGAATGTATAGATTATGATGAGACCTTTGCACCTATAGCTAGATTAGAAGCCACTAGAATCCTCTTACCATATACATCTCTTATAAATTTTAAATTATTTCAGATGCATGTTAAGTATGCCTTTTTAAATGGTTATTTAATGGAGGAGGTTTATGTTGAGCAATCTCCTAGTTTTGAAAATTCACAAAAACCAGATTATGTTTTTAAACTTACTAAAGCTCTTTATGGCCTTAAACAAGAACTTAGAGCTTGGAATGAAAGACTAAGATCTTTTCTTTTGAAAAATGATTTTATTATTGGAATGGAATATCCAACACTATTTAATAAAATGGTAGATTCTACCATTTTATTGGTTCAAATTTATGTTGATGATGTAATTTTTAGATCAACTAATAAATCTATTTGTCATGAGTTTTCAAATCCAATGAAAAAAAGAATTTGAAATGAGTCTGATAGGAGAATTAAATTTATTTTTAGGACTTCAAATTTATCAAAAAGATTTTGGAAATTTTTTAAATAAAAGCAAATATATTACTGATTTACTAAAGAAATTTGTACTTTAAAATAGTAAGACATATACAACTCCTATGTCTATTAATATAAAACATGATTTGGATGAAACTGGAAAATCAGTTGATAAAAAGTTATATAGAGGTATGATTGGTAGTTTGTTATATCTTATTGCTAGAAGGCCAGATATAATGTATTCAGTATGTCTTGGTGCAAGATTTCAATCAAATCCTAAAGAATCCCAATTAACTGTTGTTAAAATAATTTTTAGATATTTAAAAGGAATTGTTTTTCAATATCTTATTTATCCCAAAACTTATGATTCTAATTTAATTTCATATTCAGATGCAGACTTTGGAAGTTTTAGATTAGATAGGAAAATCACCTCAGGTACTTGTCACTTTTTAGGAAAATCCTTAGTGTCATGGTCAAGTAAGAAACAATACTCAGTTTCCCCGTCAACAGCCGAGGCAGAATTTGTATCTGCTGGCAGTTGTTGTGCACAAGTATTGTGGATGAAAAACACTCTTATGTATTTTCGACTAAGTTTTAATAGTACGCCTATTTTATGTGATAATAATAGTGAAATAAATATTTCAAAAAATCCTATTAATAATTCTAGGACTAAGCATATTGATATCAGACATCATTTTCTAAGAGGCCATGTTCTTAAAAAGGATATATTCTTATAATTTGTATGTACTGAAATTCAATTAGCTGATATTTTTACCAAATCACTTCCCACTGTAAGGTTTTATTTTATTAAAGGGGGTCTAGGTTTATTTAATTTTAAATAAAGTTTTATTTTATTATGCTTTTTCTTTCTTTTAATACTGTTTAAAATAAATTAGTTATTTGTTCTTCAAACTGAATAAGTTTTTTTTCTCGCACGATCAGTTTTTTTTTGTTTTTAAAATCTATGTAATAATTATTGATGACATGGGAATCAAGACTATCAGAAACCTTTCAAATTATTAATTGTTTCATTTCTACAAAAAATTATTTCTAACCCACGATTCTTTACCATTATTTGTCTATTCAAACTTGAACCTTTTAAAGCCTAATCCTCTTTCGAACCATCAGGTATTTTTTGACAGAAATGTCCAAGACCAAGAGAACCGATGAGGCTGAGACTAGCACTGCCAAGAGATAGTGATCCGAAGGAAGAAAAAAATTTCAAGGAAATTTCATAGATCTGTAATGGTTATATCAGACGAACCTGTTGCTGAAGAAATATCATGCATTTCAAAACCTAGAACAGTCGTTTAATGGAGATTTTACGTAGATTCTATAGGAGTTAGAACTTCGTTGTTTCTTTAAATCTATTCAGTTTAGTCTGGGGGAATATGAGGATACTATGGAAGCTAAGACTGAAGATAGAGATGTTTCGGTATCCTCTATGGAGATTGGTCAGATACTAAACTGCCATCATGAGGGAGTCTTTCATTTTGATTTAAAGAATATAAAAGATTCAGTACATAAGTCTGAAAATATTATGTCTTTTCTTTTTGGTTCTACATATATAAGTAAGATGATGGTAAAGGGCTTGGAGCCTGATCAGAAAATCCTAGTAAAGTTTGTGCAAACCGGGATTGCACCAAGGCTGTATGAGATGGAGAAAATCTTGTATTCAGACATGTATATAATGTATCTATTGATGAGTGATATAAGACTTAATTTTCCTAGGTTCATGGTAAGGTACCTTCATTATAGTTGTCAAATAGAAGCACGCACGAATTTTTATCCGTTTGGTAGATTCATATCAAATATTTTGTTCAAAAAGGATATGGTAAGGCTGGTGGAAGCTAGAGTTAGATGCCATCATAGTAAAACTTTTGGTGCTGGGACCCTGAGAAATATTGGTTACTTATAGAGAACATTGAAAGGAAAACTTTTTCCAGTAGGAGCTGAAGAAGAAGAAGAAAGTTCCCAGGCTCAATCTGTTAAGCCCAAGGAGGGACAGTTGGAATCAATAGTGAGAACTACTGTAAGGAAAATTAGATTTGAAACTGAAGAAGATCAAGAAGAAAGTAGTCAGGAGGGACTTCAGATTCAAAGGAAAAGAAATTCTAATGCTCCTGAGGAACTAGGTTTACCTATTTTAACATCAATAGATTTAATCACTTACAAGTTTGTCAGAGAATCAGCTATTGAGAAGCCACAAGAAAAGGATACTGCACAAATTAAAGTGACTCCTCAAGTACAATCTAAAATTCAAGAAGAAGTTGAAACTGAGACTAAGGAATAGGTTGTGGTTGTAACTGAAATTGAATATCAAATTATAGCTGAAACTGAAGTTATAATTGAAAAAGAAAATGAGGCAGAGCCTGGTGAGGATGGTTCCAGTCCTCAGGAAAATCAAGAAGATATAATTTTCAAAAATCTAGTGGAAGAAATTATTACTGATGTTTACAATGATAATGTTTCTGAAGTTCATACATATAATGACCCATACTATACATACATTGTTATTACTTCAAAATTGAAGAATACTTATTAAAACATATAACAAAACCATGAAAGGACCGTATAGGTATAGTGTCTTTAGAAACTGGGAAACATAAACAACTGGTTCATAAAGCGTCTACACTGTCCCCCATTTATTTCATCATATCTATCGTCCCTTTTGGCATATCTTACTTAATAAGCTTCTTCCTAACCTGGGGAAAGAAAACATACAAAAGGGTGAGCTCAAATGCTCAGTAAGGGTAAACAAAAGAAATATCAATCACATCATATTCATAAGAACATAACATTTTGGAAATCTTAACCTGCAAAAGAGAGCATAATTTCATAACATGGGATAAATCATAGTAGTGAAATGAAATCCCAATAATCATAACTTAAAACATGAAACTTTTTGGAATACACACATAATCATATAGAATCATTTCTTATTAGTCAAAACTCATTGCCAAGACTATCTTAGTAGAAAAAGTCCATTTCTGAACCGAGTTCACTCCTCATTTCAGTACTGTTTCACTGAACCGGTTTAACCTACCATTCCAGCCATGTCTATCTCATGAGATATAAAATCTTTACCCAATGAATTGGAGGGAGATATAGGTCCCACCCATATCATAATGATACCATTCTTATGTGTGCCACAAAATCATAAACCGTACATCATAGCATAACCCATGTAATAAAAATGGGAATCTTAAACAACATGACATCATAAAACAATTCATATAAGATAAAGGAATTCATAAAAAATAAATCCATCACAACATAATCAAATCAATGTAATAATAGTGATAGAAACAGAACCCTATATTATCTTAGATGGAAAATAATTTTGAAAAAAAACACTTGAACTCCATTCTTGAGGAAAATATCATTTCTACTTCAAAAACACTTTTCCTTTCTTAACATGTCATACAATTCTAAACTAAAAGAAGTTGATTAAAAATAATCTTGAAAACTTGTAAGGGAATCTTCTTGGAAATAAGGTTTTAAAAATCCATTCATGTCGTATAAGTTAAAAGAAAACATTCTTCTCGTACTTTTGTCGGAAAAGTCAAAAAGTACCTCGTACGAAAAACGACAAAAGATTCCTTTCATATCTTTTACTAAAAACTCACCGAAGGGTAAAATTGGATATAAACTATTTTATAATGATGTAAATATTACATATTGAGGAAACATGGATGTGGATGATAAAATACACCCCAGTAAATTCCAAAGTATAAACAATCTCGGATAAAAATGAGATTGTGATATTTCCCTTACCTTAGGTCTGATTTGCTTCATAAGTGTCTGAACCTCCTGTATAATGATTTAAATAATGTTATTTACTTATTAAAGAATCATAATTATTGTTATGATATCATATATGGTCATATTCTTAGCTTCTTATTAATAATATTTCATTACTACTTGTTATTCGGGTGTTTATTACTTTTTGTTCTTATGCGTGTTTGTCGAATAAATTATTATTCTTCTCATTAGGTTATAGATACCTCATTTCCAGAATGGTATTAGTGTAATATATATCATATTCATTCATTAAATTCATTTATATAATCATTATGCAATGAAGATCATGTAGAACGAATCGCATCACATCGTGGAGACAGTATTCTGTACGTACGCACGAGCGATAATATCGTTCCCATGATCGTGGAATTGTATTGGAGTGTATGTATACTATTTCAGAATCAATACCACTTTACAATAATCATATATATTCATTACTTTCACCCTTATACCCATCCAAGTAAGGTGGTGGTGGAGAAAAGATTACACCACGGCGTGGAGACGGTATTCCGTACGTACGCACGCGCGGTGATTTCGTTTTCCGTAAGAGGGATAAGAGGTGAAATAGGGTTGTTTCATATTTATAATAACATATCAGTATATGAGTGATACTGATGTTATTACTTCATAATGAAACAACTAAATAAGATGGAGTAGAAGAAGAATGGAACTTGAAGAAAACGGTAGAAGGTATTAGCTCTTTCTCGAAGTGCCTCCTTTAAACTTTCTCTTAAGGAACTAGAGTTGGTCTTTTGATAAGACTAGTACCTCAAGTAGGTTTTTAAGGAAGTGGGGAAGTGAAATAGGCAGGGTTTGGCCGAGATTGAAGGCTCAAATTGGTGTGAGGAAGAGAGGGAGGAGGTGCCCTTTTATAAGGGAGGAGAGGGGCACCTTTGGAAATATAAGAAATATTAGTTTATATTAAATCCTAGCCCCATTTAAAAACTTCCAAAATGACTCATATCTGAATCTTAGATTATATAGGGTTGTAATCTCATAAACCAATAAAATTTAGACATGTTAGGAATTTATTTTAAAAATTATCAACTTGATTTATCCTTATTTATCAATTTAATTTTATTTGGGGTAATAATATTCTAAATTTTAAATTATTATAAATAATTACATATGTCTTGGGAATTTTCCATAATTTGACACTTTATGACATTATAGACCATATAAAGTTTAATTTATATTTTTTACATATTTTTGTGATTTTTAAAAAATTTTATAATATGTTATTTTTATAAAATAACAATATTGTCAATTTTGACACCATTTATTTATTTGAATTTAAATAACATAACTACAGAAGATATGTTCGAAATAAAATATTTAATAGATCCATAAAATGTCATATATATATAGAAAATTAGTGGAGAACATTAAATAGTTCATATAATATTTATTTTATTATTTTTAAAACCATTTATTTTATATTTTAATTAATAAAATAATTTCAACATCACTATTGTGTCATAATAAATGATAATTATTTAATCCCTAAAAATTATAAATAAATTCCTATGATTTAGATAATTATATTAGCTTTCTTGAGAATATTCATGTTCGAAGTTTCATGAATTTTATCACTAAATTAAAATTATTATACTTATAAGATTTAGGAAAGTGACATGTTGTCACATTCTTTGGTTTTAATAATAATTAAATTATTTTCATGGAAAAAAGTCCATTAAATGAATCTAATCCGACCATTAGGTGATATGGGTCTACTTTTAGTCATCCAATAGGATTTTGGTAGGTGTTAGGGTAATTTTATAATCTTATATTTACCCTTAATTACCCGATTTACCTTTAACTATGGTAATAAAATTTACCGTAGTTACTATTCATAATGCCCAAAAATAAAAAGTAGCCTATTAACATAATTTGGACCCACTGATTCTGAATATGAAATCCATTTCTCAAAATTCAAAACATATAAGTTGCAGTAATTAATTTAAAATAAATCTCGTTGTTAAGAAAACGGGTTTTAGAAGTTAAAACATTGCCAATGATTGAAATGTTTTTACCTATGAATTCAATGTGAAATTAATGCTAATGACATAAATTATATTAAATGGTAAAAATATATTCTATTTATACTTTAAAACCATTCAATATTATAGTTTATCCATATAAATTATCTCAATGAAAAAAGTTGTTTTTAATTAAAAATTATTGTATTTTTACTATTCATCAAAATATGAAAGTTATCAGAAAAATATCAAAAATTTATCCAAAGTAAATTTTATACCCTGATTCAAAAGAAGAATTTTATTTTGTCAAATTAAACTTATAAACATGTCAAAAACTAGATTTAATGTGGGTGCGTCATCAAAAGGCGGCAAAACTGTATTTTTTGAAAAATATTTCTTTTATCCATAAAAAATTGACTTTGCTCTTATAAATCATTCTAGAAAATGTATAAGTTGAATTAAAATGTTATAAAATTAAAAATTGAGTTATTACTATTCATAACGGCTAGTTTTAATAATATTTTAATAGCATATCATTGTTTAGTGAAACTCGGTATTGCGTACGACGCAAGCTATCGAGGAAGGTCGCGGTTGCGTGTAAAGAAAGCCAAGATGGTGTCGTGTGTAGTGAAAGATTCCTTTGATGATTTATATAACATAAAAACAAAATATTTCTCATAAAAGTCTCGGGTGTTACATTCTACCCCCCTTAAAATGAATTTCTCCCTCGAAATTCGTCACTTTGTAACAAACAGATGAGGATACCTCTCCCTCATCATATCCTCAAGAACCCATGTAGCTTCTTATAATCGGTGGTTCCTCCATAAAACTTTCACCAAGTGAGTGGTCTTGTTTCGTAGGACTTTTTTTCTACGATCCAGAATCTCTATCGGCTCTTCTTCATAAGAAAGATCTTTCTCCAGCGGTACAACTTTTGAGCTGAGTACATGTGAAGGATCAGGTATGTACTTTCTCAGGAGAGATACACAGAACACATCGTGTACTTGAGAGAGATTCGGTGGAAGCACCAATCGGTAAGCTACCTTCCCAACACGATCCAGTATTTTGAAAGGACCGATATATCTCAGGCTCAACTTCCCCTTCTTTCCAAATCTCATGAGCCTCTTCCAGGGAGATATTCATAAGAACACTTTATCACCCACTTCAAACTCTAGGTCTTTTCTTCGGTTGCCAGCATAACTTTTCTGTCGACTCTGAGCTGATCTTATGTGTTGTTGAATAGATCTGACCTTTTCTGCCATTCTATCAACGAGATCAGGTCCTAATAGCTTTCTTTCCCCAACTTCATCCCAGTAAGTTGGAGTCCTGCATTTCTTTCCATAGAGAGCTTCATAAGGATCCATCTGAATACTGGAGTGAAAGCTATTATTATAAGAAAATTCCACCAAAGGTAAGTGTTGATCCCAACCACCTTTGAAATCCATAGAGCAAGATCTCAACATATCTTCTAGAGTTTGAATTGTTCTCTCAGACTAACCGTCTTTCTGAGGATGATAACCAGTGATGAAACTCAACTCTGTATCCAGAGTATGCTAAAGACTTCGCCAGAACTTTGAGGTAAACCTCATATTCTGATCAGATATAATAGAAAGTGGTACTCCATTCAATCTTACCACTTCCTTTACATAAATCCTGGCAACATGATCCAGAGAGAAATCCTCTCTAATAGCAATGAAGTGTGAAGACTTTGTAAGACGATCAACTATGACCCAGATAGCATTATTGCCTTTGGATGTTTTAGGAAGTCATGTGACAAAGTCCATAGTGATGTTTTCCCATTTCCATTCGGGTATGGGTAATGGTTGTAACATCCCCTTAGACTTTTGTCTCTCAGCTTTAACTTGCTGACAAACCAAGCATCGAGAGACATATTCAGCAACATATCTTTTCATTCCATCCCACCAGAAGTACTCTTTTAGGTCCCTATACATCTTCGTGCTTCCAGGATGAATAGAGAATGAAGAAATATGAGCCTCATCCAGCAGCTCCTTCTTTAATTCTGGGATGGGAGGAACACAAACCCGATTCCTAAACTTTATTATCCCATCACAATCAAGGTTGAATTCAGGAATATTTCTCACCTTCTTTTGTAACTCTACATCTTCTTTCTGTGCCTCTATAATCTTCACATGTATAGATGGTTGAACATTCATTTGAGAAAGATATGATTTTCCCCCTTCCATTATAATTCCAAGATCTATCCTTTGTAAATCCATAAATATTAGATCTTTTGTGATCCTCATCATGGATAAACTGGCATGGTCTTGTCGACTTAATGCATTTGCCACCTTGTTTTCTTTCCCAGGGTGGTAATGAATTGAGCAGTCGTAATCCTTAATCAGCTCCAACCATCTTCTTTGACGCATATTCAGCTCCTTTTGAGTGAAAATATACTTTAAAATTTTATGATCAGTATAAATATCACACCTTTCACCATAAAGGTAATGCCTCCAAATCTTTAATGCAAAGATTACCGCAGCTAACTCCAAATCATGAGTTGGGTAATTTTTCTCATGGATTTTCAACTATCGTGAGGCATAAGCTATCACCATATCATTTTTCATGAGAACACATCTCAGTCCCTTCTTGGATGCATCACTGTAGATCACAAACCTTTCTCCACTACAAGGAAGTGTGAGTACAGGTGCACTGGATAACTTCTTTTCAACTCCTTGAAATTATCTTCACATTTCTCCGTCCAAACAAACTTAACTCCTTTCCGAGTCAACCTGGTGAGTGGATTAGATAATCGTGAAAAAGCTTTCACGAAACGTCGATAATATCCATCCAAACCAAGAAAACTTCGGATCTCAATTACTATTTTTGGTCTCGACCATATTTCGATAACCTCTGTTTTTGCTGGATCCACAGATATACCCTCTTTTGAGATTATGTGACCCAAAAATGCGACTTTTTGAAGCCAAAATTCACACTTGGTAAATTTTGCATAAAGTTTCTACTTTATCTGGGTCTTCAATATAATTATCAAGTGATCTTCATGTTCTTCCTTTCCCTTTGAATAGACAAGAATATCGTCTATAAATACTACCACAAATTGATCAAGGTATTCTCTAAAGACTCTATTCATCAGATCCATGAAGATAGCAGGGGCATTAGTAAGACCAAATGGCATCACTATAAATTCATAGTGTCCATACCTTGTACGGAAAGCCGTCTTTGGTATATCCTCCCTTTTGACCCTTAATTGATGATACCCTGAACGAAGATCAATCTTGGAAAAGTATTGAGCTCCGCGTAGTTGGTCAAATAACTCATCAATGTGTGGGAGAGGATATTTGTCCTTGATAGTGAGCTTGTTAAGTTCTCGATAATCAATGTAGAGTATCATTGATCCATATTTCTTCTTAATAAACAGAACAGGTGCACCCCAAGGTGACGCACTAGGGCATATGAATCCCTTATCAAGATTCTCTTGGAGTTGCTTCTTCAATTCCTGCAACTCAATTGGGTCCATTCTATAAGGTGTCTTTGAAATAGGCAAAGCACCCGGTACGAGTTCTGTTAAAAACTCAACTTCATGATTTGGTTGAAGACCCAGTAATTTCTATGGAAAGACATCATCAAACTCCCGTACAATGGGAATATTCTTAATTGTGAATTTCTCACCAACCATTTGAGATAAATAACCTTCATTAAGTGGAATCAAAACCCATAAGATGGAAGAAATTTCTACTGGAAGGTTATGTTCATACTTGCATCGATAGACGATCATAGATTGATCTGGAATATGAAATGTGACTTCCCTTCTTTGGCAATTGATATGAGCTCCATATAAAGAAAGACAATCCATGCCAAGAATCACATCAAATTACACTATAGGAAGGATCACAAGATCTGCATGAAGCACTTTCCCACAAACTTCAATCGGGGAAGAATTATAAACTTTTGATGCGACTGTTGTTCCATTAGGTGTTGTCACAGCTAACTCAACATCAAATTGTTGAGGTAAAACGGTGATACCCTCAGAAAAATCTTCAGAAATAAAAGAGTGGGTGGATCTATAATCAAATAAAACATTTTCTACTTTAGAGTGGATGGTAAGTGTACCTTTCACCACATCGTTATCGTACTTCACATCGCTGATAGAAATTGCATGTGACTTTCCTTTGTCTTTAGCCTTAAGATTTTGTTGATATCGATCATCATAAACAACCCTTGGATTAGGGCATTTATTGGAATAATTCCCCATCTCCTTGCACTTGAAACATTGAAGTGTAGTAGGTTCATTCTGTGTGTCCCTTCCTTTTTTGCATCATTAGACATCTTCTTCCCATCATTGCGGCATTCAAATTCCCGATGACCTTCCTTTCCACATTTGAAACATTTAATTGTCCCTTTAAAACAACGCCCTCCATGTTTCTTTCCAAACTTTGAGAATAAGGGAAAGCTCATCTTCTTTTCAGTGTGCTCTTTATATTTTCCTTTGAATTCCATTTTCCTCTTCTTATCAAACCCATATGACTGATGGGTTACTCCAATCTCCATCTCGACTTTGAGAGCACATTGAATGATTTCCTCATATCTATTGAAGTCCCTTATGGCTAACGCCCTTCGAAGACTTGGTTTTAAGCCACTAAATAATCGATCGATCTTACTCTCAGGTTAGATAATAATACCAGAAGCGTACCTTGAAAGTCTTGTAAAATTTTCTTCATAGTTACCAATAGATTCATCATCCTTTTGCTTCAGTTCAAGAAACTCTTTCTCTATCTTTGTTCGTAGAATACGAGGGAAGTACTTATTGAAAAATAAGTTCTTGAACTCGTCCCATTCCATGGACTCAATTTCATACCTTTGCCTCATATTCTTAATAAGATTTTACCATTGATCAGCATCTCCTTCCAAATGATACACTGCTAGGATGACTTTATCATGTTCAGAACATTTAAGAACTGAAAATATCTTTTCAGTAGTACTAATCCATTGTTCAGCAACTAATGGATCAGTAGACCCGCTGAAAGAAGGTGGATGCTACCTCATGAAGGATTCAACAGAATGTTGCTCCTTCCTTTTCTCGTTTGGAAGTCCTGCATGATTCATAGCTTGAGAAAGTTGTGTGAGCATGGCTACAAGATTTTGCATTCCAGCTCCCATAACGTTTGGTTTCTCAGGGGGACAATCATTGCCTTGCCCGTCGTATTCCGCATTAACACGGTTCCTTCAGGTTCCAGCCATTGACTAAAACCAAGAATAATAGTGTGAGCAACAATAATTATAATAGGAAAATCACATAATCAAGAATAAATTTCACACTTAAGTTCTTATCCTAGGTTATTCATGGTCATTTCTAAAACACTAAGATTGTGTTCTATGCTTAGACTTTTCCTAAGGGTTCTTACTAAGGCTTTCACATCCTAGTTTCCAAAGGTTGACTATACCTTTCCTCTGATACCAACTATAACGACCCATACTTTACATACATTATTATTACTGAAAAATTGAAGCATACTTATTACAACATATAACAAAACCATGAAAGGACCGTATAGGTATAGTGTCTTTAGAAATTGGGAAACATAAACAACTAGTTCATAAAGCGTCTAGAATGTCTCCCATTTATTTCATCATATCTATAGTCCCTTTTGGATTATCTTACTTAATAGGCTTCTTCCTGACCTGGGGAAAGAAAACATACAAAAGGGTGAGCTCAAATGCTCAGTAAGGGTAAACAAAATAAATATCAATCACATCATATTCATAAGAACATAACATTTTGGAAATCTTAACCTGCAAAAGAGAGAATAATTTCATAACATGGGATAAATCATAGTAGTGAAATGAAATCCCAATAATCATAACTTAAAACATGAAACTTTGTGGCATACACACATAATCATAGAGAATCATTTCTTATTAGTCGTGACTCATTGCCAAGACTATCTTAGTGGACAAAGTCCATTTCTGAACCGAGTTCACTCCTCGTTTCAGTCCTGTTTCACTGAACCGGTTTAACCTGCCATTCCAGCCATGTCTATCTCATGAGATATAAAATCTTTACCCAATTCATTGGAGGGAGATATAGGTCCCATCCATCTCATAATGATACCATTCTTATGTGTTCCACAAAATCATAAATCGTACATCATAGCATAACCCATGTAATAAAAATGGGAATATTAAACAACATGACATCATAAAACAATTCATATAAGATAAAGGAATTCATAAAAAATAATTCCATAACAACATAATCAAATCAATGTAATAATAGGAATAGAAACAGAACCCTATATTATCTTAGATGGAAAATAATTTTGAAAAAAAACACTTGAACTCCATTCTTGAGGAAAATATCGTTTCTACTTCAAAAACACTTTTCCTTTCTTAACATGTCATACAATTCTAAACTAAAAGAAGTTTATTAAAAATAATCTTGAAAACTTTTAAGGGAAGCTTCTTGGAAATAAGGTTTTAAAAATCCATTCATGCCGTATAAGTTAAAAGAAAACATTCTTCTCGTACTTTTGTCGGAAAAGTCAAAAAGTACCTCGTACGAAAAATGACAAAAGATTCCTTTCATATCTTTTACTAAAAACTCACCGAAGGGTAAAATTGGATATAAACTATTTTAGAATTATTTAAATATTAAATATTGAGGAAACATGGATGTGGATGATAAAATACACCCCAGTAAATTCCAAAGTATAAACAATCTCGGATAAAAATGAGATTGTGATATTTCCCTTACCTTAGGTATGATTTGATTCGTAAGTGTCCGAACCTCCTGTATAATGATTTAAATAATGTTATTGACTTATTCCAGAATCATATTTATTTTTATGATATCATATATGGTCATATTCTTAGCTTATTATTAATAATATTTCATTACTACTTGTTATTCGGGTGTTTATTACTTTTTGTTCTTATGCGTGTTTGTCGAATAAATTCTTATTCTTATCATTAGGTTATAGATACCTCATTTCAAGAATGGTATTATTGTAATATATATCATATTAATTCATTCAATTCATTTATATAATCATTATTCAATGAAGATCATGTAGAACGAATCGCATCACATCGTGGAGACGGTATTCCGTACGTACGCACGAGTGATGATATCGTTCCCATGATCGTGGAATTGTATTGGAGTTTATGTATACTATTTCAGAATAAATACCACTTTAAAATAATCATATATATTAATTACTTTTACCCTTATACCCATCCAAGTAAGGTGGTGGTGGAAAATAGATTACACCACGGCGTGGAGACGGTATTCCGTACGTACGCACACGCGGTGATTTCATTTTCCGTAGGATGGATAAGAGGTGAAAGAAGGTTGTTTCATATTTATAATAACATATCAGTATATGAGTGATACTGATGTTATTACCTCATAATGAAACAACTAAATAAGAGGGAGTATAAGAAGAATGGAACTTGAAGAAAACGGTAGAAGGTATTACCTCTTTCTCGAAGTGCCTCCTTTAAACTTTCTCTTAAGGCACTAGAGTTGGTCTTTTGATATGACCAGTACCTCTAGTAGGTTTCTAATGAAGTGGGGAAGTGAAATGGGCAGGGGTTGGCCGATCTTGAAGGCTCAAATTGGTGTGAGGAAGAGAGGGAGGAGGTGCCCTTTTATAAGGGAGGAGAGGGGCACCTTTGGAAATATAAGAAATATTAGTTTATATTAAATCCCAACCCCACTTAAAAACTTCTAAAATGACTCATATCCGAATCTTATATGATATAGGGTTGTAATATCATCAACCAATAAAATTTAGACATGTTAGGAATTTATTTTAAACATTATCAACTTGATTTATCCTTATTTATCAATTTAATTTTATTTGTGGTAATAATATTCTAAATTTTAAATTATTATAAATAATTACATATTTGTTGGAAATTTTCCATAATTTGACACTTTATGACATTATAGACCATATAAATTTTAATTTATAATTTTTAAATATTTTTGTGATTTTTAAACAATTTTATAATATGTTATTTTTATAAAATAACAATATTGTCAATTTTGATACTATTCATTTATTTGAATTTAAATAAAATATATACAGAAGATATGTTTGAACTAAAAGCTTTAATAGTTCCATAAAATGTCATATTTATCTATAAAATTAGTGGAGCACATTAAATATTTCATATAATATTTATTTTATTATTTTTAAAACCATTTATTTGCTATTTTACTTAATAAATTAATTTCAATATCACTATTGTGTCATAATAAATGATAATTATTTAATCCCTAAAAATTATAAATAAATTCCTATGATGTAGATAATTATATTATCTTTCTGGAGACTATTCATGTTTGAAGTTTCATGAAGGTTATAACTAAATTAAAATTATTATACTTATAAGATTTAGGAAAGTGACATGTTGTCACATTCTTTGGTTTTAATAATAATTAAATTATTTTCATGGACAAAAGTCCATTAAATGAATCTAATCCGACCATTAGGTGATATGGGTCGTTTTTTAGTCATCCAATAGGATTTTGGCAGGTGTTAGGGTAATTTTATAATCTTATATTTACCCTTAATTACCCGATTTACCTTTAACTATGGTAAATAAAATTTACCGTAGTTACTATTTATAATGCCCAAAAATAAAAAAGTAGTCTATTAACATCATTTGGACCCACTTATTCTGAATATGGAATCCATTTTTCAAAATTAAAAACATATAAGTTGCAGTAACTAATTTAAAATAAATCCCGTTGTTTAGAAAACGGGTTTTAGAAGTTAAAACATTGCCAAAGATTGAAATGTTTTTACCTATGAATTCAATGTGAAATTAATGCTAATTAAATAAATTATATTAAATGGTAAAAATATATTCTATTTATACTTTAAAACCATTAAATATTATAATTTATCCATATAAATTATCTCAATGAAAAAAGTTTTTTTTAATTAAAAATTAGCGTATTTTTACTATTCATCAAAAAATGAAAGTTATCAGAAAAATATCAAATATTTATCCAAAGTAAATTTTTATACCTTGATTCAAAAGAAGAATTTTATTTTGTCAAATTTAACTTATAAACATGTCAAAAACTAGATTTAATGTGGGTGCGCCATCAAAAGGCGGCAAAACTGTATTTTTTGAAAAATATTTCTTTTATCCAAAAAAAACTGATTTTGCTTTTATACCTAATTCTAGAAAACGTATAAGTTGAATTAAAATGTTATAAAATTCAAAATTCAGTTATTACTATTTATAACGGCTAGTTTTAATAATATTTTAATAGCATATCGTTGTTTAGTGAAACTCGGTATTGCGTACGACGCAAGCTATCGAGGAAGGTCGCGGTTGCATGTAAAGCAAGCCAAGATAGTGTTGTGTGTAGTGAAAGATTCATTTGATGATTTATATAACATAAAAATAAAATATTTCTCATAAAAGTCTCGAGTGTTACAATACAGAGGTAATTAATGATGATTTTTCTATGGAAGAGTCCAGAAAAGACTCTGAGGAAAAGTCTGTGGACTAGCCAGCTCGGGAGGGAGCAAAAGAAAAATATGATGCAGACTCATTTCCATTAGTACTACTTCATCACATTGAAGATGAGAATGAGAATAAAGCACAAGGTGCCTCTGATTCAGTGACTAAGAAAGTAGAAGATCTATACAGGAAGCTGACAAGTTTTGAATCTAAAAATTCTACTCTGAAGAGAGTCTTAGAGAAAGAATAGTTTAAATTTCAAAGACTTAAAGGAAGTACAATTTCAAGGTAGGAAGTTGATACTTTTCAGAAAACGATGTTGATAGAAGTGTCCAGGATAAAATCAAAAATGATGATGAAGTCAGATCTATCAGAGTTTGAAGACTATATGGAGACACAGTGTGCATCTGTCAGGACTGGTGAAGCTAGTGGATCAGGTACTTCACCTGATTTAATCAAAATATTTCATGATATCATAGCAGCAATGAGAAATATGAATGACATATTTCATGATTTGTAATGAAATACTTCTCCACTATCAGTCTTATTAGATAATCAAAGATTTTTGGTTGACCAGTTGACCTCAAGTGAACCACGTATTAGAACTGTATTGACTGAGTCCACAGAAAATTAACCCTGTTTATGGAGATGGAAGAATGACTTCATGAGTTTTTTAGATTAAATATGATAGCAGATATTCTTATGAATCAAGAGAATATAGATCTTATTATCAAGCTCGGAGATGGAATGATGAGAAGGCTGAGGGATTAGTTGACAGAAATCAATGTCATTATTCAGAGGAGATAAACCCTATCTCATACCCTTACCACACCTTGATTCATGAGTTCATCATAATTTTACCTGATACATTTTATTTTAATGATATGTTATTTCAATCTATATTTGTGTGTTTTCATTTGTTTCACTCTCTTTGTTAAAATATCCCAGTAATCCATGTTCGATTATTGACGAACGGTTTCTAATAGCATTTACTTAAGTTCACTGCTACATTAAAATGTGTTTTATTCCATATTCTATCATTCTTTTTTATATAACAAAAAGGGGGAGAAATTTGAATAAACAGAACATTTTATTTTAACTATTTCACGTTGTACTTTAAAATATTAAGCTTTATCTTAAATCCCTTAAGGGGGAGAAATTAAGTTAAATCTAATATTGTATTTATATTTTCAAAATTCAAAACTAATATTGGAAGTTAATTTAATTTATTATTTTATGGGTTTTGTGATCATAAAAAAGGGGGAGATTGTTGAGCAAGTGTTGTTTTCAAAAAAACATAATATTTTTATTTAAAAGGGTAGATTGTTGAGAACAATACGCTATCTTTATGATTATTTTTATGCTCACAAATACCCTTAATTTTTTTCTAATGATTTTATTTTTAACTATATTTCAGGAATTTATTATTCATTATATTTTTTTCTGGAAGAAATATTGAAGTTCTTGAATAATGAGATTTAATTGCTAAAGTATCTGCATTAGTGTGTTCTAGAAACACTTTTCATTCTCTACATATTCAGGAATTGCATAAGTGTGTTCTAGAATCAGTGTTCATACCCTAGGTGGAGAAACATAGCGTAAGGATGGAATGCGGTTTATACTTTATGATTTATCAAAAAAAGTATGGTTAATCAACCATACGTTATCGGAAAAGTATGGAAGAGGAACCCTACGTTAGGAAGGAACCCTAAGTTCGGGATATTAAAAAGTATGGGAGAAGAACTGTATGTAAGTTTTAAATGTTACGTTTGTTTCTCAAAAGTATGGTTCATCAACCTTACTTTTCTGAATAACCTTATGTTTCATCAAAACTATGGATCATGTTCTTTATGTTTGGAAGATTTTAAAAGTATGGATAATTTATCATACGTTTGAATGTTTAAAAGAAAAGTATATATGATCAACCCTATTTTTTTGATCAACCCTACGTTTTTTATCAACCCTACATTTTTTATCAACCCAACGTCATCAACCTTATGTTTGCGATCTATCTTATGCATGCTATACAGTTAAACCTTACATTTGGCATTGAAGAATTAAAGACGATATTATTATGAAACGGTCAACAAGCAGTTTATTAGGCTGATTTTAAGCCGGATCCAAAGATTTTTTTAATACGTGTCTTTGACTGATTCAAATCCATTTTATCTACGATTCAAAGGATAAATTTAAAAGAATATTTTCATGCTGAATTTCAAGGGGAGTTATGACTGATATGTTAATTTAGATGATTGAATATCATGAGTCAGAAGGGAACTTTTATGGATCTAAATTTTCAAGAGAAGTTATCGTCGTTATTATATAGATGTGATATATACACAGAGTCTATCAAGATACACATATCTGCTGATTTCGAAGATAGAAAAAGCTATGTTTATTGAGTGACCGGATTCTCTTACTAAGCTGTGTAGGTTCTGTGAGTGAACCAGAAGGCTCTATTTTTCCTTAGATTATAAAGGTTTAAACTGCCTGTACTCAGTTGTGGAACAGTCTGTTGACATGAGGACCAGATAGTGAAAATCACCAAGCTCGTGGAGTATAGTGTTGGTGGAGTGGACTAGGGGCCTTCTGTTCCCCAAACCACTATAAATCATGTGTCTCTGCTATTTAAATTTCTGCTGCATTAATCCATCTGATTAAAGTCAAAGGGAAAAACACATTTTCGCAAAGAATTTGTAAAATACATAATTCAATCCCCCCCCTCTTGTGTATATTTTGTATATCCAGATCCAACACATTCAAGTGAATGTACTAAGGGAATGTTCCCTACTCATATTTTCCAAGTTTCGGTAAAAGAATCTCCTCAATAGCATAACCTTTTTTCACATCTCTAATGCCAAAACCATGGCCACCATCTCATTCTAGGTTGAAAAAAACTCAGTATAGGCTACACATGGGCCCCTATCTGAGTCCTAAATATAGAGATGTAAAAGGGAGAAGTCTCTGTGGTGAATACAGAGAATATAATCATAGTAAATGGTATGTCTCTTAGCCCAATACCCTTGTTATGTCCCCTTTATTTACTCGATGTGTATAAGGAAAATACGTGGCATGTACATCTGGTTACATGGATTTTAACCTCTTATAATCACATGGGTATGTCCTTACCCTAACATTGCCTAGATTTCCATGTCTCCCTACACGTTGTGTACTCTTGGTACATGGTGTGTACCTCTTGGACTAACCAAAGATCATGTCCTTGGTTGTGCTCATGTATAGGATCCCATTCCCATGTACCACAGCTCATGCCCATGTACCTAGACATGTCCTCTAGCCCTTGTACACCCATGTTCTGGCCATGTACTTCCACACACCCATGTCCCCTTATATGGAATTCCTTCCCATGACCTCGACCACCTTGACAAGCCTCACTACACTATTTTTACCCCCAGTACATGTATTGAAACTCCCAAAAGTTCATCTTCCCGAAACTGAAAGAACACATTGGTTTTTATCCTATACTACAGACTATGTGATTGGGATTTATGAGGTATATATCCCTACATTCCTCCCAAAAAACCTTATTTTCACCAAAATACCATATATTTACCCCCATGGGATCTATAGAAGTTATAAGGGCTCCAAAACATTTAAACGATGCATATAAGGGGATCAGAACAAAAATATCATAAATATGAATACCTATTGTTGAAACATCAAAGCTTCAGGTCTAATGTGAGGCCTAGAACCTACTTCACCTCGATCTGGTATCGATCACCACCAATAACAAATTTTGGTGGCACCTTCTCTCTCTCCCTATGATCATTCATCACATAAAGGGGAATCTCCCTTCCTCTTCCATTCATGGAAACCAAAGTGGGTAGGGTATTAGGTTTATTTATATAATTTTATTAAATTAATAAACCCCTTGTTATCATCCCGCTAATGGTCTCCACCAACTAAGCACCTAATGTCAACAAACTTAATGTCACTCCTATGGTAAAACCAACATGATGAACTCAATCACGATATCATATTTATGATCTAATAATCTATTTAAGATTTACTCAACTATTTTTAGATCACTAGGTTCATGTGATATTATATATTTAATATTTTTAACATCACTGTACTGAGGCTCTCTGTTCCCAATAATCTCACATCGACCTAGTTCTTATATTTAGAAATATTCGTAGAAATATTTCAAATACTTTCATGGAAAAACTAGAGTCACTAATCTCTCACCACCTTCAAGTATTTTCATCATAAAAAGAATCATCCCATGGATAGGGGGAAAGGATATCTCAACTAGGTCTCCCACACCATGAAGATCCCCATAGAGTCATCATGCTACCAAAAAACACACATCCATGGGAACCACTTACCCATGAAGGGTCTCCTCTACTCTGATCTTAAACACCACCAGGTACCTCAAAAAGGAAACTCCACACCCATTCCCTAGCTCTTTCGGGTCAATATCTTGCAACAAGGCATATACATGTCTCCTCAGCTGTGATGGGTGGAAAAAATACCAAGAACCTAGTACAACTGTGATCATAGGGTCTAGCATAACACCACCTCACTAACCCACAAATCAATTAGAGTAAGGGTGTACAAACCATCGAGGTAGCCTAATGACCTAGATAACTCTCCACTAAGCTCTTATCTTGGATGGTTAGGAAGTGGGACAACCTAGAAAGTTATCCTATAATCACTAAGATTTTTTATTGACCTCTCTGTGATCATAGAAACCCCCGTCATAAAAACCACTTGGTCGCCACCCCATTTCCTCAACCAAATGGGCACCTCAATCTCCAGCTACTAATTAGTGATACATTTAGAGAAGAATTAAGAACATGACACCCCGTCATTTTCCACCAAAACATGGTGCTAAAAGATCTGGGTATAACCACCACTCTCCTGAGTGTACTACTGAGGGAAAAAATCTCCTCAACACCCTATCTAATAGCATGATTGGTGTTATCATCAATCCTCAGAAGGATGATATACTCCCCACCTTCATAAAATCCATCAGGGATGTGTCTATAGGACATCCATTCATGTGATGCCTCCCAAAAAAATCCCCAAGTTGTCCCTCTTTCTCACACTAAAAAATAATAGGGGTAACAACCATAGATTTGAGATATTTTATAACATCCTCACCAATAAGGACCCTATAAAAATGTCAACTAATTCATTACCTATCTCAATATCAGCATAAAGGAATTTCTCTATGATCATCTGCTACTACAGTTACATCCTTATGTGTACCTAGAGCTAGAATAGCCTCAACCTCTATCGGGTCCACTATCACTCCCATGTATAAAAGGAAATATCATAGGAAGAGGAACTTATGAATCTATACCTAACTCCATGAGAGATCCCCAAGAATACGATACTCTCAGAGCATATATAGAATCAATCCTCAAGTTTCTTGTGTGTAACTCTACCATTGATCACAAAAGGGTACTAAAGAATACTACTATGAACTTATCAAAATAGGGGTTTAGAACTCGGTTCACAAGTCTCTTTTTCTCTTCCTAGGAGAACAACATAATGCTACATAAGTTATCACACTTTGCCTTACTATGCTCTCCTTCTGCAAACATCCAACTGCACCTCATCTCACGTAGCTCTAAAGGACTCATCCCTTATGATGGAGCAAATAACAGGGTAGTCCCTAGGTTCTAGACTATGAAGAAGTAAAAATATCAGTGGAGAGGTAAACTTAGAACATCTATAGAGAACACATCCTCACACTCCACCACTTGTGTAGGTAATAGAAAACTCATAGAATCTACTACTCTAATGGTAAAACTAGTCAGATAATAAAAATAAGGTTGTGTCCTCCTGAATTTGAGATCTCCCTACTCTACCTAGGATCATTCCAAATCAAAGGAATAATTCCTTCCCAAAATCCAAAAACACTATCACACCGACTGGTGGCAACCACCTGAGCATGGATAGTGGGAAACCAATCCATATAGAGGAAAACATCATCAGGCCTCTCTGCTGCTATGAAAAGATTATATGTAAGGATCTATCTCCCTCTCTCTATAGTTAATTCACACCACTGATAGGAGTGAATGACCTCTGATCCTTTCTATTAGAGCCTCCAAGAATAAGGTTCGGGCATAAAGCCTTAACTATTATAACTAGGCCTCGAACAGGGGCTACACTCATGGAAATATTGCTCGTAACTTATTTTTAAACCTCAACTAGGGAATGGAATTCACAGTTCATACCTAAAACCATACTTGATCCTACAATAAAAAATACCCTTCTTCTTAAATCTCATCATTTTCCCTTGGTTTCTTATTCACCACAACCAGGGCCTTCTTCAATGCTTCCACATTCCAAATTACCCCAAACACACAACCCAGAGAAACTCATCCTCCATACCTCAACACTATCCACTTTGGGTGGAATTGACTCACATGAATGGTTTTGTATCACATCAAAAGAGCATGTTTTGGTGGGGGAAGTTTCCATATTCCTAGAGAGTCTGAAGCCACATAAAACATTACCATCATAGGGTTCCACTAATGCCTCACTTCACCCTGTAAAATTCTCAAGTAAGAAGTGGTAATAAGAGAAGCTCATGCATGTGTCTAACAATACTAAAAAAATTATAATGGAAAAAATAATACTTATAATCATCCCTTAAGCCTCAATGATATAACCCTCTAGGGCCTTTATCTTTCCTCCCCCTTCCTCCAACTCCCTGAGCCTAGCACAGACCATCTGGGGGTGGTGGTGGTATTAGGTGGAACCATATTCCACCCACTTATACTCTCTTTGTTCCTCTATGACATCATTCATCATAAAGAACGCCTCAATCTTTCCATTTTCTCTAAAATTGGGTTTTATTGGACATATCTTTATCAGCGTCATAGAATATTTTAAAATCCCACATTAGATATCCACAACCATCAAAATTGAAACACCTCCCCTCTTTCAGATGATTAAAACCAACTTGAGTGCCCTAAGCTGCAAAGCCTCCTCCCTAAAATCATCTCCTGGAGCATCTTGAATTCCCAAAACCCCAATCCTACTATTTTCTACTAGATAAAAATTTATCATTTCATATGTACCAAGCACCAACAGTCAACATCTACTCATCTAGAAATCTCTCCACTAGTAAGGCCCACTCGATCACTCCAGTATAGGTGTAAATTCATATAAATACCACTAAAACCAGAATATCTCTATATAATACCTTATAAAAAAATTCTCACATTAATGGATCATTAACCACATACAGGGATTATTTTTAAAGGTCTGTGAAACTCACTGAATAATCTGATATGGTTATGCTACCCTACTAAAGTTACAGAAGGTCCTAGATATGCACTGATTACAACGTGTCTAGATAAAACTCTTCAATGAAGATCTTATTAAAAAAATCCAAGTTATTATTGTATCATCATGTGTTTGAGTCACTAGAATACACGATATCACCATAGAACTCTAAAGATGACTTGCTTCTAGGACCACCATCTGATCTGGACGTGTCCTCATAAGGCATAAAACAAATGTGACTGCCACCATCCATTCATTAGCTACTTCGGGGTCTGGATCAGCCCATAAACTAGGAGGTCACTTCCTCTAAAACTCATGAATAACAATAATACAAGAAATATCATCCATTTTTACCACCAGTACAACCCACAACTCAAAGGGTGGTGGCGTAAATGGAATCCTGATCAGAGTCACCACCTACAATACAGACCCATGCACTAAAGCCTCACCACTAAGAGAATCATCATAACAATTATTCCATGGAACCCTAGTTGGCTATCACTATGGGAGAATATTAAAATTATCATGAAATACTATAGTCAAAGTTTATAGTTAGGGAGAAGACTCAAGAAGGACATGGAAATCACAACATAGTTCTAAATGATTCATGTTCCAAAGTGTTCCTACAACTAGTACCTACATGTTCCAAGTAAAAAAATATGTTTTCATAGTCCTATTGAATGGATAAATCATCCACCATACCAACACTGGAGTCCCTGACCTGAAATATGAATTCAAAACATTTTAATATTTTCTCTAAAAATACTATACCAAACCTCACAGCTAGTAAAAACTCCAACTCTAGTCCTCATCATTGGTCCAATATCGACCTAAGGAAAAAATTCATCTAATACCACTTTTTCATGACCCAACCCACCAGGACCTTCTTGGATAGCAATAATATGAATATGACACCCCCGAGATCATCTCCATTAGGCCAAGTGATAGAAACTAGTGATGAGTATGCATATAACACACTTGGGAGGCCTTATCCAATGGTACATGTATGCATGCACACACGTCCATCTCCGTGAAACAATACATAGATAAAAAACTAATACCAAAATACATTTATACATCTATCCCACAATCAGAGTAAAAAAGGTACTAAAAACATGAAAAGGAAAAATACACTCCCACAAAAAAATTGATAAAAACATCCAACCTACTCAATAAGAGGGTAATACTATCAAAAGAAACCATCAATACACACCTTAGTCTGTCAAGCTCACTATTCTCTTCCTACTCTAGGTCTTCTTAGGACTCCATCAAAAATAATTTAAACTTTATAAGACATGACATGTAAAGATAGATCCCATATAGGGGAGAGTATAACTATACCCAGTAGGTTCCCCAAAAAACCAAAATAAATGGGAGAAACTAAAAGGTAATAGTTTTTCCAACCCATATTCAGAGGTTATAGAAAACCCAAGAGAGAGAGAATAAAAAATTCCATTCTGACTACACATCATCTATATATGACTAGTCAGATCATCCCCACCAGGTATTTCAATCAAATTTGAGACATACCAAAATGAGTCCTAGAAAAACCTAGATATACTCATCACAAACACCAAGTATCATGGTCTCAACCATACATCCATCCATAGGATTCTTCTCAAGTATTAAATTAATTTCTCATCCAGGAGAACTAACTCCATAATCCCTAGCATCACTTATAGAACTCATCTGACATATCTCACTCAAGGGGTATCACTATTCCGATGGCACAAACTTTCCATCCCTAATGACATCCATCTGAGAGTACACACTCATTGGGTATCACCATGGATTAAACCATGTTAATACCTAGTGGATCATGATACTTAGATAGGGGATCCTACCCATGTCTCTTGGGGGACTCCAAAAACCTTGATGGAACTCAGAAAATCTCATCTCACGGATAGAGGATCACTCCTAGCACCACTGGGGGACACCACAACCCCAATCTGGAACACTGTTGATCCCAACACTTAGATATGGGGTCACACCCAGGACTGCTAGGGGACACAAAAAACCTACCAAGATGCATAACCATGCTACATGGATAGGCTATCACACTAAGAACTTCTAGGAGATACCAAAAACCTAATAAAAAACTACCCATAAATTAGGGGACGGTATAGACATTGATTCCACAAACTATATTGGATTAACCCTATAATTAAGGGATAAACGCCCATACATGAGGGTCACGTTGATACCAAAAACCCCACTTAGGAAGGATGAAGATATGATAGTATCTCATGCCTCTGTCTCATGAAGGGATACCATAAACTCTATCCAAACCAATCCCATAGAAAGGATCACAATTCTGTACTGAGGACATGATGAAAGACTATACCCTCAAAGAAGTGGAACTAAGGGAATGAACCTAACTAATAGTAACCAAGAATCGTTCAGATAATATCCCCACTAATTTCACCTTGTGTCACATATCTAACACCAAAACCATAGACAAAATCACCTTCTATGTGGAAAAACACTCATTATAGGCTACTCGTGGGCCTCCATGTAAGTCTTTATTATGGAAATGTGCAATGGAGAAGTATCTATGGGGAATACATGATGTGTACCCATATTACATGATGTATCACTCAACACCACACCCTTTCCATGTCCCTTCACTACACTCAGCATGTATAAGGAAAATACATAGTGTGTACACTTGGTTAGATGGTCTGTGACCTCACCTGCACATGACCTGCCATTCCATGTCACCATACACAGCATGTGCTATTGGTACATAACATGTACCTCTTAGCACAACCTAATCCCATGTATTTTTACATGAACCTGACCACAGGTATCATGGACCATGCCCATGAAACAAGCCATATCCCCCAACACATGTACACATGGGGTCTGGTCATGTACTTCCACACTACAATGTCCCCTCACATGGAATGCCTAACCATGACCTCGACCACCTAGACAAGCCTCAGTATATGGCATGTACCCTCAGTACATGATGTGTAGTTCACAAAATTTTGTCTTACCCAAACATTAAGAACAAATATCATGTTCTCTTATACAACAATTCATGTGATCAGGGTTTCCAAATGTGAAATCCAAGAAAGCATTCTAAAACCCTCTATTTTCACCAAAAACCGACAGATTGATCCCCATGATATCTCTAGAATTCATAAGGGCTCTAAAACCTTAAAAAATTCATATATAGGGATCAGGTTAAAAATCTCATAAATTTTCTTACCTCATGGAAAAATTCCAAATCTTCATGTCCAAAGAAATGCATGGAATCTATTGCACCTCAATCCGGTGTTGATTGCTCCTAAGAACATAATTTGGTGGTGGATCCTCTCTCTATACATTGGGTCTTATATCATTAAAAGGGGGCTCTTCCTCTAATATTCCTTGTTTGGAAACAAAATGAGTTAGGGGTTAGGTTTATTAATTTAATTTTATTAAATTGATAAACCCTTGATTAGCATCTCTCCAACGGCCACCTACAACCAGGAACCCGATGCTGACAAACATTATTTCATTTCTAGGGAAAAACTAACATTGTAAACTCAACCACAACATCATATTTCTGATCCAAAATTTCATTTGGGAGTGACTCCTCATTTCCTGGATCATTGTGTTTATGATATATTATATATTTATTATTTTTAACATCACCAAACTAAGACTCTCTGGGCCCCAGAATCCTTTTCAAACTTATCACCTAGATTCAAAAATATTCCTATAAATATTCCAAAGTCTTTCATGGAAAAAATATAGTCACCCCACTCAATATTAATTTTCAGGTTAGTGAAATAAATCTTGAGTGATGAAGTTAGTCAACTCGATAAATAGAGAAGTATATTGGAATGGTGGAAGAAATATCTGATGAAGAAGTTTAAGTTCACTATAAGTTACCTATGAAGAGTAACCGAATGGAAGTTATGAATTTGCGTGAAAGGTGTAAGTTGTTCATCTACAATCTTAAAAATTACAAGAAAATGTTACCAGGATAGAAGAATATAAGATATAAAATCAGGAAAACATTGGAAAGAACAAGATATAAGGTAAATAAATCATAAAATAAGAATAAATTTGAATATATTCTAAAGTTTTTCATGGTTAATGGCCAAATATTTTGGATGAAGAAGGGAATTTAGAAGAAGAATAAGAAAAAAAGTAAAATAAATATTCCTTTTAAGATAAATTTAGGAAGAAGCCACCATATATTGTTAGAAGAAAAGGAACAATAATAAATCTATGCCACCCAAGAATATTAATTCTTATAATGATAAGGGTGAATGCATTAGGAAAAATAGTGTCAAATTAAAGAGAGTTGCTGGGTTGAGAAAACTTTATCATCCTTGTTACTCTATGTGATGAGAAAAGTGAATATCGATATTATTCTCTCATTTGATTCCAAGAGCCTACATTAAAAAGTAAGTAAAGGTGTTGTTATTCAGGGTGACCCCTGAAGTGATGAAAAAGCTAGTTTTTATGGAATATTTATAAGTTGAAATAAAAGGTCATATTCCATATTACCAAAGTGTACCAAAGAAGGATTATAAAAAATCTAGTGGATTGAATATTCAAGTTCCTGGAGGAATAATATCTAGATTATGATGAAGTTATGGTTACTAATGATCCATGGAATTAAATATATTTTTATATTTAAGGTACACTATCTATACTCTCCCATATATATACAAATACTATTGCTTAATTATAGAGGAAATTTTTATTTTTTGATGACAAAGTAGGCATTGTCTTTCAAAGTGGGAGAAACCAGTTATTTATTATTAAATGATTTTAATATTTTTTTGAGATGGATAAAAGAAAGTAAGTTGAATTAAAATATGACGAACTTTCCCCTATAGGAATATTTTTTTTTAAAAATCATCACTTCGTAAATGTTTGTAAAACATAAATGTCCGAGTAAATCAATAATCTATTCTACAATGGTTATGGATCACATATCCTTATAGTTGGTTTATTTTTGACATGTTTCTTTAATAAAAGTGATAAAATCTTTATTCTAATAAATTAAAGTTTACATTCAATTTAATGGAAGGAAAGGGGACAAGAGTAAGAACATGTTTGAAAAAAGTTCCTACCTCACCTCAATATGTCAATAAGGGGGACTCAAATTCAGATCATTAAGGGGGAGAGAAAATTGGAACCTCAAATAATTTTCATATAAGAAGAAGGTAAGAGATAATTTTAATTTATTTTCAATATGGGGGAGAGAAAAATCATTTGAATTTATGATAATTTTGTATTGAAAATAAATCCAAATGGGGATATTTCAGTCCCCATCAGAGTATGATACTGATATATTGTATTCTTTTTTAGTAGTTCATAGCAATTTCAATGATTAAGTTGAAGGAGAATAATTTTTCTATGGTTGTCCCAAAATAAAACCACCAGAAGGACATATTAATAATGGATGAACTAATGGGATTTCTAGAAGCAATTAAATCAGAAGAAAATATTCTAGATGGAGTAAACAATATAAGTAGGAACATCATATATATAAGATCTACTTATGGAAGATTACCATGGGTAATGAAGAAGATAAATAGAATTAAATATGGGTAGTAGATATAGAAATAAATGGAAATTATTATATTAAGAATTTAACACAATTGAAATTTTAATAATTAAGTTCCAGTGGATGAGACTATTGAAAAACCTAAAAAAGATTCAGAAGGAGATTTAAGATCTTCTGAAGAGATTTTATTCCACAAAATTGGTAATGGAATGAATTGAATCACCACTATAAGGATATTCTGAAAGTATATTGTAGAAGGATTCATTATTAAGTTCACCAAATATTCAAATTGAAGTTGGTGTAGTGTAATGTTAAATTTTTATAGAAGTAATAGCTCAAAAACTAAATCCATTAAAGGTTTCATAATAATAATTCAAATAATAGTAATTTTTTTATTCATCATAAAAACATCACTTTGGAATAAAAATAATAATGATTTAAGAAAGGTTGAATTTATATATTCCTACTCAGTAGATTTTGTGTACTCATCTAAAGAATAATGAAATTTTGAAATTGCTGCAAGATAGAGCATTATAAAATCATTAAAATAATGAAGATGTTTCTAATGAAGAATATATAGAATAATAATATTTATAAATTGGAATTAGTTTCTAAATATATAATTAATCAGAATGGACATTTGGGGTTGAGCTGATTGGAAGATTAAGATGAAGCTTGAAGATGATTTGAGACTAGATAAGAGGAATGAGGAGCATCAAAAGTTGTAGGTTAATGTTATGTCTATCCAAAAAAAAACTTCAATCCATGCTTGAACTAAATTAAGGTGCATTAAATGGATTCAACCAGATGCACATGTATTATGATGAATAATTTTAAAATCATTAAAGGCTATATAAGTTTTAGTTATTGAAAATGTATAATCATAAATAGAATATTAATTACTTAAGAAAACATATTCTTGGAGAATTCCATAAGGACATTACATTATTGTAAATTCAAAATATTATGATGGAGTGGATATTGATGTTTAAAGTACCATATTCATAAAAGTAAAGTCCTTGATTCAAGCTAAGATTTTAAGAAGAGTTGAATATTTTTTATACTTAGTTTTTTAAGAAATAAAACCTTGAAATATTAGTAAATATATTAATGTTTGTTAAAATAAAGAGTTGATAAAATGATATGTTTAAATTTAATCCCTTTTGTACCCCTTAGCTTCCAGATCAAGATTGATTATATAAATGAGATAATAACACTTGAGTCAGATATGAAAAGGATAAGAATTTAGAGAGATTTTGAATATGAACAGAGGTATAAGTCAACCAAGTACTTTAATAAAATATCAGAAGGGTTAAATTTGAGAAGACCATAAATTAAATTTCTAAAGTAGAGTAAGTTCACTAGATCTAGAAGACTAAAAGTAAGAAAGTCAGACTAACATCAAACCTTAAATTTTATATTTTTTGGATGTTAAAGTTCATGGAATTAAGAGTTCTAGAAGAAAATTCATCCAAAAGTATAAATATAGAGCTGAATTTTATATTGAGTAAACTGGACATAAAAGGTAGTCAAATAACTATCTATGAGGATTTTTGAGGAGATTACTCCAATAATGGGGGTTCAAGTATAAAACATTCCACCAGATAACTAAAGATCCTATAACTTGGGTGTATAACTAGTTACTGAAGAGTTGTGAGGACTGGGGTGTATAACTAGTTAATGAAGAGTGTGTGATGCACGCCAAGGGTTAACGGTGATTCCTTCAAACAAAACTTTTAATATGTGATGGATGTTAATAGGAGAATTTATAATGGGGTGTATAGATAATATGACAATGAGTAGGATTTTATGTCAAACCATATAAAAAAATATGTGTTCTATTTAATTTAAATTATCTACATAACATAATAAAAATGTGGTGATATTGAATTTCTGAATATCTGAACATCCTAAAAAATAAAATTAGTTTGATTAACTTAAAGGAAAGAAGAATTTAAGTCGAACTTAATTATTAAAATATTGGTCACCCATGATTAACCCCCCTTATAGGATGACAACTCAATCCATTGGAAATCTCACAACCCAACACAATTATTTCCTATAGTGAATATTATTTACACTTTTGGAATCACGATCACAAGAAATATTTTCACATAGAAAATCATGCCTACCCATGTCTACTACCATGGGGAAGTTATTCAAATAAATCTTTGAGATTCCTATAGTATACAACCAACCTGAATGATTATCATAGGTGATTTTATTAACCTATGATGACTTCATGAAATAATTATTGGTTAGTTAAATATAATATCAAATTAAGATATCCAACTTAATAGTAATATAAATTTTCAATTCTAGGATTGGATATGGCATATGGTTAATCAATTACATGATGTTGAGGACAAGTATCAAGAAAAACTATTATTTAACCAATGTTATGATAATGATTTAATGGTGTTATATATGGATGTTTATACTATCGAGTAGTATCATGTTATTATATGATGACAGAGTCATACAATATTTGTTGAAAAAGGTCCATCTCAATATTATGTGACTATTATATACCATGTGAAAGACTAAAACCAAAAAAAATAACCCAGATATAATTCAAGAGAAATTTGATGAAGATGAATAGTTTAATGATGGAACAGAAGGAGAAAAAAGAGATAATTAGGAGGAATATGAAGTATTTAAGGAATAAGTTTCTAGAAATGAAATGGTTGTACACCAGCCACCACACATGATAAATCATCCACCACTGTTAGAATCTTGGTTAGAAGCTATGAATCATTTACTTACATTTTATTGTAATATTATCACACAAAAAAAAATTCCTAGAGTTATAGATGATATATTTGGTTCAATATAAAAATATTATACATTGAAGATATGTTCTAAGTAAATATTCCCTTAAAAGTATATTAAAATAATTTCATGATCTTGACTGAGACTTGTGTATGCATTTGTTTTATTTAATATAATTTATTTCATTATCTTTTCAATAATAATTTATTAAATAAAAGATGATGGCTTGTGAGTAATTCCTCCTTCATTTATTATGTAGGACCAGTGTATCCAAGGTTACTTATGTGATTCCCAATAACCAATCATTTTAATCCCCTCACTTCCATGTGAGTTATAAATACATGTAATAAAAGGGGTATCTCAAGGCTTGTGGAGGAGGATCAAGGAAGAATCGAGATGATACTAGCCCAGGTAATACACAGGTGGATAGGTGGGATGTTGTAACTCATGAAATGAATGGTACAATGAGTTTTCCCTCTAGGTCATAGGTTGATTTATTATCCACTCAATAAATCAACCATTATACAATCTTATTAATGGGTTATTAATTTATTTATTTCAATATTTTTCATTTTCTATTTTAAATGTTCAAGATCATGATCACATACATAAATGGATTAATATGAATATATGTAATTTAAATAAATTGATTATGTGTAAATTATTTATCAAAACAAGGTTAATCACTTCAGTAAAATACACTTAATATTAAAAATTAATGTAAAAGATAAAACAATAAAAAATATTATTCATAATAAAATAAAATCCCTCAAATATATATTAAGTCAGACTTTCCCTTCCATTACTTGATCATAAATGAAACAAATATAATTTGGTGTTTGACCAACCTTTATTGGGAATCTTAATATTATAAGGAGTCTTTTTATGAAAGTTTTGGGTTGACTAAACCGTGTTACATCAATATGAGTATCCCTTGAAGACTTGATATAACTTGGAGGCATGTGTTGAGAAAATCCCAGTTTTAATCTTTGGATCAGGGAATCAACTAAAGAGATCAAGGAACTAAAATTCCATAGTTATAAAAGACATTTTGACCTAAATACCTTCAAATGACTTGGACAACCCTTGTTAGGGCTATATGAAGTGTAATATGTATCCTTTCCACTAGAATGATTAGGAAATTAGGCCTTTAGAGTTCAATAGTGATGAATATTTGGAATTGATACAATAGTGGTAGAATTAATAAAATAAATTATTATTATTTCTCACATAATTTATAATTAATTAAAGTAAAAAATAACTACAATTTTATAAATTATAAAATAATTAAATGTTCATTTTCCTCAATATTTTCCGCAATCAATATTATAGAGAGACCATCTCTTAATTGTTAGTAACATTCAAGAATGATCCATATGCCTTCGGGTTATGTTCCACCTTGAAAAAAAATCTTACATGTTAGAATACTCATTGATTGATCTATATGTAAAGGAGGAAAATGATTAAGAGTTTGTTTTCTATGATAAACACATGAGAAATGTGGTTAAAATTCAATTTTTAATGCTTTAGTTTATATATAGTGAACTCATTAAGTATCATGAACACATGGATGCTTATATAATGATAAATAATATCCATGGTCTTTAATTGGAGAGAGAAATATAAAAATATATTGATATATCTAAGGAAATATTTTAGGGTATGCTTGGAGAGGGTGATCTGGTTGTTCCTCGTGTAGTTAAACTTATTGGACACATTTATCACCTAGAGGTTCTAGGGTTTAAACTCCACGCACACCAATCACATTCTTACATCACTCCCTTATAGTTTATCAATATTTTTAGTTAATTTTAATATGAATAGCATTGAGAAGTCTCTCCAAGATCTTCTCACTCATTTTCTCTAAGTTTATAAGGAGACGAAGAACAAAAAACATTCCATACTTATAGTGAATAAATAGAAATTCTAAGAAAATATATATAAGCCTGAATCTTCTTTGTAATTCCCCTCTGATAGGAGGAAGATAAAAGTAAAAGAAATGCAGCATGATGTTATCTATTTTACATGTGTTAAGAAGGGGAACTGTAAGAAAAACTACACCCAACCAAAGAAGAAAGGGGAAGCTTCAAGAGCATTTTTAATCAAGTGTGATTTATTTATTTCTAAAAATTGGGTATTGGATATATCTTGGGGTTCTCACATATGTATTGAAATATAAGAACCAAGTAGATTAAAAAATAGTTACTAAGGGGAGGTAGATTTACGATCACCCAACAGATCCAAACTTATTATTGTGGTTATCAAGAACTATTACCCCGCGTTTCTAACTAGAATTGTCCAAGTTTTGAAAATTTGGTATTATGTTCCATTCATTTCCAAAAACACTATTTATATATCCATACATGATACATATGGATATAATTTTATATTTGGTAATAAATTTTTCTTATTTTATAAAGACATGGTTTTTTATGGTAAGGATCATTTAAATAATGGTCTTTATGTGTTATATCACATAAACCAAGTAATGCAAATAAATAATGAAATTACTTCACATGACACATACAACACCAAACTATGGAATCAATTTCTAGTTCATGTAAAAAATGTTTTGAAAAATAACATCAAGATGGATATTTATATTCCTTTTAACAAAAACCACTTGGTGTATGTCACACATTCTTACAAGAAAAAAATGACCAAAGATCCATTTAGTGGAAAAGATAAAAGGTCAAAAGAGCTTATTAAATTAGTTCAAAATAATGTGTGTGGACCATTTCCTATTAAATAATGGGGTGGTAAATCATACTTCATAACTTTTACTAATGATTTTAGTACATATGGATATATATAATTAATGAGTTATAATTTGGATTCCTTTGATATATTCAAGGAATAAAATAATGAAGTTAATAACCACCTTGGTAATAAGATTATGAAACTTCTCTTAGTCTGTGGTAGATAATATCTTAATCAATACTTCATTGATTATTTATGGTGTTTTTTTATTCTATATCAATTGAATCTTCCTTATACAACGTAGTGGAACGGTTTAAATGAAAGGAGGAACCACGCCTTGTTAGACATGGTGATAATGATGATGAGTCATGAAAGTATTCCATTATCCTTTTGGGGATACGTGTTATAGGAAATAGAACATATATTAAACCAAGTTCCAACTAAAGTGAAAAATGTTTTTCCATATGAATTTTATCATGAAATAAAAATAATATTTTCAAATCTACATGTGTGGGTATGTAGAGCTTTTTTTAAGGCCTCTTCAAGAAACAAACTTTCACACTAAGGGAAACAATTGTACCTATATAGGACACCCCGAGGAAAAAATGGGATATTACTTATATGAACCATCATAAAAATGTAATAGTGGAAAGATATTTCATATTTCTTGAGATGAAGGAAATCACAAAAAAATATATATGGAATGAGATAGAATTTGATAAAGTCCAGGATGAAGTTACATAAAATTTAGCACAAGAAACAATTCCACAAAGCCATATGGACGAAGATTATTCTAGAGACACAAGTACTGGATATGAGTATAAAAGGGGTTAGACAAATATAACGGTGTGGTTTTATGGTCTCCAAGGCTTTTAACTCGTTATTAGTTATTAATAATGATCTTGTAACCTATAAGTATGTATTAAGTATCACAAATGTATCCATGTGGCAAGAAGCTATGAAATATAAAATGGATTCCATATACAAAAACCAATATTGTATTTTGTTAGATCCTCCAATGGATGTAAATACTAATTTTTATAAATGGGTATTCAAGAAGAAATTGGATGTTGATGGACAAGTTAGTAGTTATAACGAGTGACTGGTTGAAAAAAGGTTCAAATGTAGTCAATAAATAGAATATGATGAAATACTTTCATCAGTTATAATGTTGAAATACATCATAACTCTACCTGTCTTTATGGATTTACAAGACTCTGATATTTGGAAAATGAATATAAAAACATATTTCCTTAATGGGAGCCTTCAAGAACATTTTTATATGACAAAACCTGAAGGGTTTGTGATTCTATATAATTCCAACAAGTTATGAAAATTACAAAGATTCATTTATGGATTAATGTAATAATTTGGGTCATGGAAAATTTGGTTTGATGAAACCATAACAGAATTTAGTTTCATAAATAATTAATGACAGAATTGTGTCTATAAGTGGTTTAGTGAGAGTGTGGTAATTTTCTTAATAGTATATGTCAATGAAATATTACATACTGTAAATGAAATACCAATATTATATACAATTATATCCAAGTTTAATAAATGCTTATCCATGAAGGAATTAGCTGAAGCTCTATATATTCTTAGAATTAAGATCCATCACAAAAGATACAATAGGGTAATTGGTCTAAGTCAAGGAACATATATTGAAAAGATACTAAAGAGATTTAGTGTGTAAAAATCCAAGAGGGTATTGTTACCAATGTCACATAGGATTTATATTTCTAGTAAAATGTATTCTTAGAAACTTGAGGAAAGACCAAAGATGTCAATGATTCCATGCACATTAGCGATTGGGTCAGTCATGTATGTTATGTTATATACTAGGATAGATGTCACTTATGCCTTAAGTGTTGTAGGAAGATATTTATCTGAACCATGTGACTTCCATGGGAAGGAGGTCAAGACTATCCATAAGTATCTAAGGCATACTAAGGATATGTTCCTTTTTATGGAGGATATGAAGAACAATTTATCAAATGATATATAGATGATAATTTCTAGATAGATCAATATGATCTAAAATCATATATAGGATACATATTCATTCTTAATGGAGGTGTTGTGAGCTGGAAAATCTCAAAGAAAATTGTGGTCTTAGATTTTATGGTAGATTATGAGTATAATTTGGCCTCTAAGGTAGCTACAAAATTAGTAAGGATACATAGCTTATACTAATAGATGACATGGTACCTAGTATTAAATATATTATAACACTCTATTGTTCCAATACTACAGTGGCGACCCTTTCCAAGGAGTCAAGGTCACTTAAGGTGAAAATAACATACTTTAAAAGTATCAACTCTTGAGATATTTCTCTCAAATAGGTGAGGTTGTAGTTAGAAGAATATACATGGAAGACAAAATGGTGGATCCCTTGACTATATCCTAACTCAATAAAAACATGATTACCATGTCATATCTAGTGTATTGAAAGTCGGAGGTAGTTAGCTCTAGTCCAAATGGAGGTCTGTTGGAGTTGGTGTTTTATATCCAACTAATTTTACTTTTATTAAATGTATATTTAGAGATTTAAATATTAATAAAACATCTTATTAAATATTATTCATTATTATATATTAATTTTATGTAATAATATCCTCGGGTATCTGTCACATTGATAAGTTCATAGAATTTCTCCACTATAATGAGATTCTTCAAGTGCCATGATGACAATTTTAAATATAGGTCTACAGTATTGTAACATAATATGATAGGGAACATAGTATGTATAATGTCAGGTTATAGTATAGAAAAGTGGATGAGACTACTTCTCATGAATTTCTCACTTGGTAATCTCCAATATGGGAGATTATGAGAATACGTCGGCCAGTAGGAATTCCTCATGTTTTTATATCATCATATATTTTTATCTATGAGCATGTATAATGGTACTTAGAATTTAAGATTATCATTAATTCATATTAATCCTTATGCACATAGATTTACTAACTGAAACCATGATTCCATATGTTAATGAGGAGTAGGGTATATTGGGTTCATCATGAATTACATGTTATTAATGGATAAGTTAAGGAAGGATTTATCCCTTTCATCATTATGAAAGTTGATATCTTAGCCACTTGATTGTAATGGAATAATTTAATTAAATTCCATGGACATATTGTAATGATGTGTTTATTTTAGATATCTAAATAAAGACAAATCATGAATATAGGCTGATGAAATAAATGTGAAACAAATTTGATGAAAAATTAATTCCAAGGGATCATATTATAAGAGGGAGTTCATTTTTGGTTGTCAATGTTGGGAAATTAAGATCTTTCTCTTGGTAACCTTAACCTATTTATAGATAGTAACCATGAACTTTAGGAGAACCCTCCTAATGCTAACTAGAAATAATTTTAGAGTATCACACACTATGTGTTCCAATTTATCTCGATTAAATTCTATATGAATTTAATTAATTTAACAAATATTATTATCAAGATCAAGGAATAATTTTATTTATGTTTTATTTATCACACATATTTATATAATATTTAATTCATATTTATTCATTAGTTTGGGGATAAAATATTTATTCAATAAATTCAAAGGGGTTCAAATAGATCAAGATCATTTCTAGTGATAAATGTTAATTTATAAGCCAGTAAAATAATATTTATCATTTCTCCATTTAGAGAACACCATAAAATAATAATATCATTATTATTATTATATGACATTGGGTTTTATAAGGATTATAATATTGTTTAAGGGTCTATATGAAATTAAATATTATTTTAACCTAAACACTATCTCTACAAATATATGATTATTTCTATTGTGTAGTGTTAATAAAAAATCAATAGTTGAGAATCGTTGGGTAAAATGGATTTCTCTCTCAAAATTATCATTCTCTTCTCCTCTCAAAAATGAGAATATAAAGGGATAATCCTTTAAGACCAAATGATCTTATAGTAATCAATATGAGAAACACAAGATGATTGATATGTTCTGCTGGAACCCAACATTCCATCGATGATTGTTAGAAGCTCAAAGGAGTATGTGTGGATCACCACTAGTAGGATTCTATACTTGGGTCCTATAAGTATAATAACAGTAATTTAAAAAGGGTATTTTGGAAGATCAACAACATCATTGAAGAGACTTCCTAAGATGAGGTAACCTTTATTTATATCTAATATTAATTAATAATAAATTTAATATACAATGATCCATTCTCTATATTCCTAGATCTACATTTCAATTTTAGGTGGTAAAATTTTATTGTTCCTAACATTTACATCTTGTACAATTTTTCAAATTATCCATCAAATTGAAAAAATCACGTTAGTGATATTTTCCCATCAAGGTGATTCTATTGTGCCAACAACCTTGATTCTCATTATCAATTATGATGAACTAATGCATAACAAAAATTTAATTTCATATTTATTTAAAAATTTGATTTGGTTCAGACCTTGATTCATCCTTTTGGGTGGTTTTGTAATAGTTTTTGTGATTTAAAATCAACCATCTTAAAATATATTACAAATGAATCTGAAAGTCAACCTTCTAAAAATACTAATAATTTAAAATGATTATTAAAGTTTACCAGACATGTTTCTTCCAAATATTCAATTGATTTTTGAGAATATTATAGTTTTGAGAGAAGTTACAATATAGGTAAACCTGGAAAGTGTTTAAAAGGAATCACAAAGAAAATGGAAAGTGAGAAGAATCAATAGAATATGAAGAAGAATAAAATATTTAAAAGGAAATATAATCCATATTATGATATTATGTGTTTTGAATATAAAAATAAATGACACACCAAATATGAATGTCTAATGTTTAGAAATTATAAATATGGAATGAAGGATAAAATAAAGAATAAGAAAGAGAATTTTACTTCTGGTTATAGTTACACAAATGATTCCAACTCAAGTGAAGAATATATAAGTGAAAAGGAAATATTTAATCTTACATTAATAGATAAGGTTATTAATGTTGGTGGTTATTTTGAATAGTGTAATAGCCATTCTATAGTTAGTGATTAATTTTTGAAATTGTAACTTGGAAGGTTTCCAAAAATAAAGATTATGAAGATAAATTAAACCATATGATGCGAGAGTAATTCCAAAATGATTTTAAACTTTAGAAAGACCTAAAAGTGTTTGTTATTAAAGACTAATATATTATGATAAGATGATACTCTTATCTATGAATAATATCAAAAGAAAATGATGCAAATGAGTTTTTAATAATATTATATATGTAATTACATAAAATACTCTATGTGATAAATAGAGATCAGTTCATGTTATCATCTTAATAAATTTAAAATACTATTAACAAAGTGGTTATATCCTACATTATTATAACCATAACATGCTATTAAATATAACATTGTATTTAAATTTTACACTTACATAATATTTATTTCAGTTTTTATGTGTATAGATGGAAGACACTACTCTAATCAATGAGCATCATAAACATTTTTTGTGTGATGTTCTAGTGTTGTGATGTTTGATGGGTCATGGTATGTAGGGAATTACATTATAATAAAATTATGCCTCTAGTTGAATTATACCATACCTATGGCATGTAGATTTTTATGGGGTCATTATATTATATTTTACATTTTTTATCATCACATCCTTTCTACCATCACTAAGATATAGAGATCTGAGACTCATGCTTTCTACTTGCCCGTAGGAGAGATCACCATCACCCTAGAGGATGTGGAAGTTAAGCTCGATCTTATTTTCCAAGGTGCTGAAGTTATAGGACCCACTCGTGGAGATTGTCTTGAGATAGTATAATGACTTCTATGCTTGGAAATTATGGTATATGGTACTGATATAGATGGCGGTTTTCTATCTATGTGTTGGGTTGAAATTAACTTCACCCATTTACCCACTATCATTGACGAGTGTATTGTTATGTGCTACACTCATGAAAATATATTGAGGCTCATTGGAGGGATGGATCACACTTATCACTCTAGTGTACATGTCCACAAGATTTATTTGGGGATAAATAAAACTTTGACCAAGTTCAGGTATATAATTGGGCATCTGAATTCTTGATATACACATATAGAGCATTACACATTACATATCGATCATATTTTAGTGAACTTGGGGATATATATTCCTCATTAAGATGTGGGAATGGGAACACATACCTTCACAAGCCCAAATTTTTTGGTCTAGATCTTTCCAAGGATGTGTTGTATAATGCTCTACATAGACATTGATGTTCTACATCTCTTCCAAAAAATGAATTTATGTGGGTCTAATTAAATGCTTGAGTGGAAGCTATTACTATATGGAAACTCATCCAGAGTAATATTTTGATCCCAAACCCTTTATAGTTGATCGAACATGCTATAAATAAATACTCAAGTGTTTGGATTGTTCACTAAAATTGGCCATCATTTTGGGTTTTACAAACCATAATAAAATTCAAATCCATGTTTAAGGAATGTTAGATTATTTTCTAGAACTAGAAGGTAAAACTTTAATATTGATTAGATACAATAAATAGTGGAGTTTTATATAGACTCACTACTTCCTTGATGTATATCATTATAATTTTATCTTATGTTAAGTCCTCTTGAATTTTAATGAAGTGAGTTTAATTTTTAAGAAGATTCTCTATAACCCATATGGCATTATTTCTTATATATTCCTTCTAAAGACTTATAAAAACATCCATAGTAATATTTTTCCCATTTAAATGTTGGTATAGATAATAGTTGTATCATTACCTTTTACTTTTTCCACGCTTCCTTCACTTGTGCACATACCATGTACTTTGATGTATATTATGCAATCTCTGTCTTCATATTGTCCCACCAATAGTTCTCATGGAGATCTTGATACATCCTCAAGTACACTGGGAAAATAGAGAATATCTTGCTACGTGTATCAATCAAAATCTCCATATTTATGTTAAGGTTTTATTGTACATATATTCTTAAACAAAATCTTACAAATCCTTCTTTATCAATTTTAAATTATAAGGATTTCCCTTATCTAATAGCTTCCACCTTCTTCTATATTTTCACATTTTCCCTTTGAGGATCCATTATATTCTCTAGAATGGATGGATGTGCAATTATTTGATCTATGTATGATGTTGTTCCTTCCTTTTTTAATTCCATTTCAATCCATCACATGTCAAATAATATTGGATAGTTTTCAATTCTAATCATTGGTAATGTTTTGGGGTCTTTTACATAAAAAGAATCTACCACTTTATTCTCTTTCCTAGGATGGTAATTGTTTGACTAATCATAGTCATTGACAAAATATTACAATCATTTTTGGCATATATTAATCTTATTTTGTGTGAATATATATTTTAGTCTCTTATAAACTATATATATTTTACACTTCTCCCCAAAGAGATAATGCCACTAAATATTCAATGTGAAGATCTTTGTCGCTAACACTAGATCATGCACTAGATAGTTCTTCTTATGGAATTTCAATAGTGTCAAGGAATGTTCTATAAATTTATCATTTTCCATCAATACATAGCCTAGGACCTTATTTTAAGAATAGTTTTATTCTATTAAAAATTCCCCATGTGAGGGTAGTGTAAGTATCAGTGTAGTGATAAACCTATTTTTTAATTACTTAAAGCTATATTCACATTCATTTTCCTAGAAAAATATCACTATCTTCTGAGTAATCTTGGACAATTATTTTTAAAATCAAGAGAATTTCCTTATAAATTTTTAGTAATACTAAAATATTCTATGGAAACTATATATCTATATCAAAAATGTTGGTCTAGGATAATCCTCAATTTCATTTTCTCTTAGAAATATCCACATATATATCCCTTTATTCGAGATAACATGCCCCGTGAATGACACTTCCACCATCCAAATCTCAAATTTACAATAATTTTCATATAACTTCTCCATTTTTAAAGTATTTATCATAATTTGAAAATTCCCTTAATGCTCCACCTTTCTTTTAGAGTATATCATAATATCATATATAAAGACTACCAAAAATTTATTGATGTAATCTATAAAGACTCTATTCATCAAGTCCATGAATATTGATAGATAATTAGTGAGTCTGAAGGGGATCACTATGAACTCATATTGTATATACCTTTTTCAGAAAGTAGTCTTGGGAATATATTTCTTATTCACCTTTCATTAGAGATATCCCAACCAGAGGTCCCCCTTAGAGAAGTACATGGCCCCATGTAGCTGATTTAACAAGTAATCAATCTATGGCAGTGGATAATTTTAATTTATCATGATTTAGTTTAGTTCATGATAGTCAATGCAGATTCTCATTGATCAATCCTTCTTCTTGATGAATAGAACTGGTGCACCCAATTGTGAAGCACTCATTCATATAAAACCTCTGTATAGACTCTCTTCTAACTAATTATTTATTTTAAATTCAATGGTATCCATTTTTTAGGGAGTCTCTGATATGGGCATAGATCTAGGTATGATTTCAATTAAGAACTCAACATCTTGGTTAGGAGGATGAACAAGAAACTCTTTAGGGATTAAATAGGTATGGTCCCTCACAATGGTCTTGTGTTCAAGTAGGATTATCTCCTTCATCTAAATCATTTGAACTAGAATTTTTTTCTCATTAAGAAATAATATCCCTGATTGAGAAGAATATTATTTTGGAGATTTATCCTCCTCCTCACACATGAAGGGAATATGAGGAATATTTAAAATATGGAGCATTATTTCCCTCTCCTGGTAGTTGATGTAAGCTTTATATAAGGACACCCAATCCATTTATTTTATAACATTAAATTCTATTAAAGGATGTATGAAAATATTTTTCAGGAAGTCCATTACACAAACATTGACAATGGAAAGGTTATATACTTCAGATTCAATAATTTCCCTAATCTTTATTCTCCCTAAACACTACACCCCCATGTTTTGAGGTGGTGTTTTAATTGTTTAAGAAACTTGCATGATATGAAATAATGTGTAGAACTATAATAATATGGGACATTAGAAGTTCATGAATGGTTAATGAATGTACCTTTTACCTTGGATTCTGGTAGTAGTCAGTACCATATCCAAAATAAATATATGGACAAGAATACTAAAATTAATAAGCATGTAAAAAATAAGAACTGTAAATATAGAAGTAAAAACTTAAAAATGAAATGAATGTCCTAACTTATGAGTCTCTATATTTCAATATAGTTTATCCATGCTAATTTTCCTACTAGGTTTTCTAAACTAAAAAATTATTCATGTATTTTATAATGGTTCATAGAGAGTTTGTGAATTTACTAAATCCAATCCCCCCAGGAGTGTTAACCCAGGTGTACAGTAAGGTCTCTTTATGATTCACTGGGTATAGGTTGAGTTAACACCCAATTATCTTTTTTTGGGTTATTTCCCCTAGGTAAATCTGTACCATAACCACATCCACTTGTAGTGTCAAGATAGGGATTTCATTTCTTAGAAACCACTCGCTCTATATTTTTCAAAATGTCAGGATTTGTTCCTATACTTGTAATTATCCATATAATTTTTATAAATTTATTATTTTCTTAATACCCAAAAATAAATAGAACTTATTTTGAAACCAACTATAGTGACCCATTCCTCTTAAACATATTAATATAATATTTTTAAGAAAAAATATCTAATAAAAACAACACCAGAATCCAGAGGCCTAGTGTATTTGAGAGACTTGGTTTATAAAATATCAACATGAATCTAAAATACAACATATTTATTTTAAAATTCATAATGGGATCATAAATCTCTTTTATCTTCTAAAAAAACATACATAACTTGGGGAATAAAAAAACAAAATTCATGAGCTATAAATCCTAGTAAGGGGATAAACATGATAACGAAACAAAAAATGTGAGTCAAATGGAATAACATGATATCATAAATTATAAAGATCAAGAATAATTATATAAAATAATGAAATAAAGAATATTTAATTATAATATCATGGCATAATAATAATGTATCAATATCATAATACATGAAATAATAAGAAGAATTCATGGATTACTGCAGAGATATCATAACATGGTAGATAGAGTCTTATAATTGATTATGTTTAATCCTTAATCCAAAACATATCATATATTGAAATAAAATCATTTCTCAATTAATTGTATCATAATCTAGGAACACCCATCATAACTTGTACATGCATGCATGTTCCATAGAAGGGAATCAAACTTAAGGAATAAGAATAAGAAATACCCATGTAATGTATTTGGTTATATAATCCTTCCACAACACATAATCAAAGGATATTTAATAATGATTACAAATAGAATATGTAATTAAATATTTTGGACGTTAAAATTTGAATCAATAAGAATAGGTCTCAAATATGAAGTATATTTTAAAAATTTATGATAAAGGGAAGAAATTATGCTTCAAAATAGTATTTATGGAATTAGTAAAAGGAATTTAAATATGGAAAGAATAAATAATTTTAATCAAAACCAGAGGTAAATAAAAATGGTTGTACCTAAAATAGTTATCATTTTATGAAATAATTAATGGGTAAAATAATTTGAAGGATTGTTCTACGAAATGATTAAGGGACATAAAAGTTCCCCTTAATTGAGTTTGATTTTAAAGAAAGTATTGATAAATGAATGCAAGGTATGTATAACTCTAGAAAATAAATGGATAATTATATATATATATATAAATTTAATAAGTATATATAAATAATTTATAATCATTTTATAATTTTAAATATAGATAAAAAATTTATTATAGAGTAAAAATGCATAACCTAATGAAAATAGGGTGGTTCTGAGAGTTCCCTTACCTTAGGTCTGGATTCACTATGCACTTTCACCTAACATCCTGAATAATCAAATTTTATTTATTAAACACTTTATTGATAACCTAATTCAACTATATTTAATTTTTTAATATGACTGTATATAATTTTAGATTTTTTTAATTGGGAAATTGTTTATGTTACTATAATCCCATGTTTGGTCATGTCATGGTTCCATGGTCGCATCACTTATAGGTAATTATGGAAGTTTTTTATGAAATGGTTTCATAACTCTATAAGTATGATGACATGATATTCATGTTATTTCAACTATTGAAATTTTTTATAAAATACAAATGTTTCAAAAATATACATGGCTCATAGAGTTTAATTATTATCATTATACAGTTAAATCACTTAGGCGGTTTTTCTGTCCACAGTGAACTTATATAGTTTCCTATAACTTTAAGAATATTAATCCATTAAAGAATATGTAACCAAATTAAATATAGTTTTTATATAATATTTAACCATAAAAAATTTTATTAATACCCTCCACGAATGCGGTGGTGGAAAATAAGTACATTGTTCATAGAGGTGGTGAACCAACCACAATATGAACAATCATTTTCATTGTAGAATCAATTGATGGGAGGGTATAAATTGGATATTACACCATAATATTAATAAGTAAGTATCTTTAAGATAATTGTTTTACTGTTTAAATTTTTATAGAAAATATATGGGGGTTTCTGAAGAATAATAATTTTAAAATAGGTTCAGATGAGAATTTACCTCTTCCTTTAGGTGATGCCTCTTAGGCTACCCATTAAGGATCCTTAGAATGGTCTTTTGTGAGACCAAAAAAACTATGACATGGAGAATAATATTGGGAAGAGAATTTGAAAAAAAAATAGTAAGATACAAGTCTTAGAAGGTGTGAGGAGAAGGGGTGGTGATGGTTAGTATTTATATGGGGAGGAGAGTGCTTTTTAATATAATATTGATTAGTTTATTATTTTCTCTCAAAACTGGAAATAGTTTTTATTCTTGTTACTATATAATTTAATTATTTAATTTAATTTGATATAATTTTCTCCTACATCAACCACGACTCACAAAATCATGTATTTAACTTATAATGTTAAATACTGTATTTTGTCGTATTTCATTATTCACCAAAAATTCAACTATTTTAGAAAAATACCATAAATTAATCCCTAATTATTTCTTGACATTTAGATTCCAAAAATGAAATTTATTTTATGAAAATAATTTTGCTAAATATTAGAAAATTATTTTTTAAATAAAACCTTTATTTATTTGAAAAATAGCAATTTAGTATTATGATCAAATTTCTAACCATTTTAAAAATTACTTATGGTATCATAAAATTATGTTATAATTATAATAAAACACAATATTATTTTATAAAAATATTTAAGGAAAGAATTTTTTTAATAAATATATATTTATCAAGAAAATATAAATAAAACATATGTGTTTTACAAAAATCCAATTATTTTTAAAACAATTATTTTTTTGTATCATGATATAAATTTTTTATATTTTCATTTTATATGATAGATAAATATTATTTTAAAATTAAATAGGTTAGGTTACTATTTTAACAGTCATTTTACTATTCCTAATAATCAGATTTCTATTTTAATGGTAAGATTGTTATTCCAACAGTCATATGGGTTCCTCACCTTATATAAACACCTCATACATCATTTATTATTAATTTACTTCAATTTTATCTCAATGTTATGTATATTTTCATTTTAAAAAAATAATATTACATTAAAAATATTTTTTTTAATTTGTACAGTGTTGTTTATGAGTGAGATCATACTAGTGGATTGAGAAAATCCAAATTTTCATATTATAGTCATCTTATTTTCAATTTTTTGTCCCATTATAAAACTTTGAATTATTATCACCATATTTATTATCTAAATGTGATGCTTCAGTCAATATAATAAATATTTATTGGTTTAATCAAGTGTGAATTTTCTTTATGTAATAAAACATTACTAAAGATGACATGTATATATAATCTGATGGGAAATTCCATTGAAAAAAATATAGGTCATTACACTGCAGGTGCACCCTCCCCTACAACATGCATCAATAGCCTGGGAATCTCACATTCTATATCTACTTCTCACTAATAAATACAAAATCCCTTCACCTATCCATCTCCCTTATTAGTGAACTACATCGACCTCATCACTTGAGATGACTCCCTATCACTATATTGACAACTACATGCATATCCTCCTCTCGCCTAAATCATTACCTCCAAGAAGAACATTTATGTGGTCCTCTATCACCACACCTTGTGGTCTCCCTACACCACCACATCATCCAACCCCAATATAATAGTATCATACTCTTAGTAAGAGAATAAGAGAGTGATAATGAAAATAATAGAGGAAATATAAAAGAATAATTTGACTTATATCATTTCAAATTACTCATTCTATATCATTACATTAGAAAGTTCACAAAACTCCAAAAAAATAGAAGTGACATAGTTCCCATGCTAATAACCTCCATATAATGGGAAAAATAATTCTTAGAATTATATTTTAAGAATGATCATTAATTATAAATAAGGATCAACAAATAAAGTCAACCACAGATTAAACTAACTTCATTCATTGACATAGAATGACAACCTCGTTTCTTAGATAAATTAAAGAAATAACAATGAACAAGACAACAAATCAAAATAAAAATACCTATATCAAGAAGAAATAAAATGATTCAAAAAATTGTTGGTTTCATGATACATTCATTAACAAATGATTAGATCATCGACGCTACATTTAATCTGATCGTTTCCACACGATTCACCATCATCACCATGATCCTACATATCCCTTCTCTCTTCTCTCAAGTTTTATACTAAACAATTAAAGTGGATAAACCAATAGTAAGTCTATAATCCTTTTTTAATTAGGATAATTTTTAGGATCAAATAATTAAATAAATGCATTTGATTATTGAATTTATTACTCTATCTCCACCCATGAGTACAAACTATGATGGGACCCGATGTGATTTCATATTAAATCTCACATAGGGTAAAAACAAAAATCTTGACACACACATGATCTTTAATTCTCCATCTGAGATTCTATTTGAGTGTTATAGTAATTATCAAAAAACCTCTCAAGCACATAATAAAAATATTGTAATATTTTTATTATATTATTTCCAAGCATTTGTGACACTCAATATTTTATATCATCTTAACATAAGGGTAAACTCCTTAATTCATAGAAAATAGATCCCTAAAAAATTATAAGGTTATTATCTAGGAAAAATTCACTAGTTTACAACTAGGGAAGACCAAAGACTTTGAAAAATAAATAATGGAGATAGGTCCAATTGTAAAAAATCTTGGTCGCTACATGAAAGTTGAGACTAATCCATAGTAAGGGGTCCTATATCTAGTTATCTTTCTAATCAGTAGTATTTATTTATACATTATATTGTTTTTATAACTACCCATACTTTATATGGATTTATATTACATAAAATTTGAAGAATATTCATTTCAAAATATTAAAAATCCACAACAAGACTGTATATGTATAATGTATTTATAAACTAGGAAACATAAAACAACTGGTTCATAAGACATCTTCATTATCTCCAACTTATTTCATCATAACTTGACCCATTTTTTATATATGTTACTTAATACCCTTCTTCATGATCTGGGGAAAACAAAAATATAAAAGTGTAATCTCATATGCTCAGTAAGGGTAAACAAGTAGATATCAATCATATCATAATCATAAAAGAACATAACATTTTAAAATCTTATCCAGTATATGAAAGATCGTGATATCATGCCATTGGATAAATCATGAAATTTGATAAGAATCAATGAACGTAATCCCAAAATTCATAACATAATACATGAAGTTTTGTGGTATACACATAATCATATATAATAATTTAATATTATTCAAGGCTCATTACCAAGACCATTATAATTGAAAAAGTCAATTACTGAACCGAGTTCACTCCTCATTCCAGCCCAGTATTACTGAAAATAGATTATTTCCCATTCCATCCAAATCTACATCATGAGATATAAATTTTTACCCAATGCATTGGAGGGATATATAAGTTACACCCTTCTTATAATTAAATAATTCTTACATGTGCCACAATAACATAAATCATTCATCATAATCCAAAGAATAAAATGGTTTTCTTTAAACATCATTCCACCATAACATAATCCATGTAAAATAAATGGATTTCATAAATATTATTCCATAATAAACACAATAAAATCATAAGAACAATAAGTATATTATACTCAAAACATATCCCTATTAAATAATTCCATATTATATGGAAAATAAGTTTTATATAATACTTGAAATTAATTCTTGAGGAAAATACCTTTCTTCTTCAAAAATGATTTATTTTCTCAAAATTCCAGACAATTTTAAAATAAAATAATTTATTTCCAAACAAACTAGAAATTTTATTGAAGAATATTAATGGAAATAAGGCTTTATTAAGATTTAAAAATCTATTCATATCATATAATTTAAAAAATATTATCCTCATACTTTGCTGGAAAAGTTAAAAAGTACCTCATATTGAATAACAACAAAATATTCCTTCAATACCGTTTAATAAAAATTCACCAATGGATAAAATTGACTTTAAATTTTTTTATAAAAATAGGAAAAATATTATATATTTAGGAAAAGTGGGTGTATATTATAAATATACCTCAGTAAATACTAACATATAAACAATCTCGGATAATAATGAGATTGTGAAATTATCCCTTACCTTAGGTATGATATCATTTGTATGTATCTGAACCTCATGTATAATGATTTAAATAATTTCATTGAATTATTTCAGAATCATATACATTTTTATGGTATCATATATGATCATGTTATCATCTTTTTATTAATAACATTTCATTATTACTTGTTATTCTGGTATTAACTGCTTCATGTGCTTATTCATGTTTTGTCAAATAAGTCCTAGTTATCCTTCATAGGTTATAGTTATATCATTAAAAATTGATATTAAAATTATATATATCATATTTATTTATTATATAAATTTATATAATAGTGCTTTAATGAATATCAAGTAGAATGATCTGTATCGCATTGTGAAGACAGTAGGTCGTATGTACGCACGAGTGATGATATCATTGCCATAATTGTTGAATGGTATTAAATTGAATGGTGTATAATATTTCATAATAAATATAATGTTATAATAATCATATTTAGTAATTATTTACATCATTATACCCATCCAAGAAAGATGGTGGTGAAAAATAGTTTACACCACGGTGTGGAGATGGTAAGTCGTATATACCCACACGTGGTGATTTCGTTTTTCGTAGGATGGATAGAAAGTGGTTATTGTTGTTCCTAAATAATATTAACATCTCATTATATAATTGATATGGTATTTATCACTATATAATGAATAAAATATTGAATAAGAAGTAGAATAAGAAAAAAGTTTGAAAGAATCGGTAGAGGATATTACCTCTTCTTAGACGTGCTTCCTCTAAATATCCTCTTAGAGCACTAGAGTTGGTCATTGAAGAAGACCCAAATCTATAGAATGTAAGTAAGTAAGTCTATAAGGTAAAAACTTAGGAGATTATTGATCATCAAGGATAAATGTTAAGTGAATAGGTTAGGTAGGAGGTTCCCTTTTATAAATGAGGTGAGGGGCGTTTTTGGGATCTCCAAAAATATTAATTTATAATAAAATCAAACCCTATCCAAAAACCTCCAAAATGTCAAAATTTAAAATATTATATTATATAGGGTTGTAATATCATTGAAAAATATATTTTACAAAAAAAATTCTATCAATTTATGTTTTATCATTTTAATTAACACCTAGTTATTTTTTTTAATTTTTAACAAGGGTAACAAATATTTCAATATTAAAAAGGTGCAATATTTACTTATTTTGTGTAAATTAGATAATAAATAAATACCTCATAACATTTTAGAACATTTAATAATTATTATATACTTTTAAAAAAAATTATTATTTTTAAATAATACAATAATACATTATTCTCATAAACAATCAATAGTGTCAATTTGGACACTATTCAATTCATTGATTTTTAAAAATATTAAGATAATAAGTTAAATAAGAACGAACTACTTTATTATGTTACTAATAGGTCAAGGTCATCTATAAAATTAATTATACATATTAATTCTCCCAAATTATATTTATTTTAATATTTTTAATAACATTTATTTTTTATCTCTATTAATAAAATAATTACTACATCAATATTGTGTAATTATTTATTATACATATTTCTTGAATAAAAATTAAAAATAAAATACGATGATGAAGATAAATACAATATAAATCCTAAGAATATTTGAAGTAGAATTTATATTCTGGAAATTCCAACATTTAAAATATTATACTTATTAAATTATGAATGTGACAACTTTAACATCACTTTAAATAAAAATAATATAACTGTCACAATCTCTTCTATAAGTCTCCAAATGTTCACTAACTTGAACCTTGGGTATTTATCATAGAGATATACTCAACCAATACTATTTGTTCAAGTGTTTTGGTATTTTATGGTTATTATCATTTTAATAAAAAAAATTATTAATTCCTCATCAATTAATTATTTTTTACATCATCAAAGTATAAGTCTTTAACGTAATTATTTATTTCCTACCAATTAAAAATAAATTTACATGATAAATAAAAATATTTTATATTTAAAATTAGTATTTATAATGGAATTCATATTTTGTATAACCTTATATAAAAATTATTTAGTTATTAAAATTTGAGTGAGACATATTTAACTTTTCTTTAAATAAAAATAAATTAAATATACTAATCTCATCCAAATGGCTTCCAAAGGAAACAATTTTGACCCAAGTATGATTTAGATTGAAACACACTCATAAAATGATATTAATATAATTGTTAGGTTAATTTTATAACAGAATGTGTACCCTTAATTAACCAGTTTTCAATTTTACTGTATTAATAAAAATTACCAAAGTTACTATTCATAATGTGCATAAAATTAAGCTATTTACATAATTTGGACACACTGATTCCAAATATGGAATCCATTTTTAAAAATTCAAAACACATAAGTTGTATTAATTAATTTAAAATTAATCTTCTTATCAGAAAGAGAGAACAAGTTTTAAAAGTTAAAACATTGCAAAAGATTAAAATGGTTTTACATCTGAATTCTATGTAAAATTAATGATAATAAAATACATTATATTTAATGATAAAAATATATTCCATTTATACTTTAAAATCATTCAATTTTATAAATTTACCGTATAAATTATTTCAATGAAAAAAATTGTTTTTAATTAAAATTTCGTCTATTTTTACTATTTATCAAAATTTGAAAGTTACTAGAAAAATATTAGAATTTCATCAAAAGTAATTTTTTATATGACACTTCCAATAAACATGTTTATTTTTTCATATAATGATTATTAATGTGTTTAAATCTTAATTTATAATGGGTTCTACATTAAATGGCGGAAAATTAACATTTTGAAAAAATATAGGGTTTTATACATAAAATAGGGTTTATTCATACACTATGACAAAAATATATATTGGATGAAAATAAAAAATATTTTATTATGTATATAAAATATATATTTCATTATTTTCATTTATTAATATTAATTTACTAAATTTATTAATACAAAAATAAAAATAAATAATTGATTTATATTTTTCATAAATTATTGGTAGTGAATGACTTCACCATACATTTTCATAAGTTTATTATATTTATTCCTGGAAAACTAACATCTAGGTTAAAATAGTCATTTTATACTAAGGGCATCTCGTAGATCACTTAAACTCATCATTGTGTGTAATGTAAGCTATTGTAGAATTAAAATTATTTAAAGAAAATATTTCATAAAAGCATTTTGGTGTTACATTCTAGCCCCCTTAAACTAAATTTCACCCTAGAAATTCATCTCTTGGATAAAAATAGATGAGGATAAATATCCCTCATCATATCCCCAATTTACCAAGTAGCTTCCTCAAACATGTGGTTCTTCCACAAAACATTAACCAATTGAGTGGTCTTGTTTTGTAGAACTTTTTCACTACGATCCAGAATCTCTATCGATTTTTCTTCATAAGAAATATCTTGCTCCAGTGGTATGACTTTTGAGTTTAGTACATATGAAGAATCAGGTATATACTTTCTTAGGAGAGATACATGGAACAAATCATGAACTTGATAGATATTTAGTGGAAGCACCAATTAGTAAGCTACCTTCCCAACATGGTCTAAAATTTCAAATGGACCGATATACCTAGGTTTTAGCTTGACATTCTTTCCAAATCTCATTACTCACTTCCAAGGAAATATTATTAGAAACACCTTTTCACCCACATCAAAATCAAGGTCTTTTCTTCAGTTGTCAGCAAAACTTTTTTGTCGACTCTGAGCTGCTGTTATGTGTTGTTGAATAGATCTAACCTTTTTTCCATATCATCAACAAGATCAGGTCCTAATAGATTTCCTTCCCCAGCTTCATCCTATCAAGTCTGAGTTCTACACTTATTTCTATAGAGGGATTCATAATTATCAATCTTAAAATTGGCGTGAAATCTATTTTTGTATCAAAATTCCACCAAAGGTAGATGTTTATCCCAACAACTTTAAAATCCATAGAGAATAACCTCAACATGTATTCTAGAGTTCGAATTTTCCTCTCATACTGAACATCTATGTGAGGATGATAAGAAGATATGAAACATAACTCTGTATCCAGAGCCTTCTAAAGACTTCACTGGAACTTCAAGGTAAACCTTGGATCCTGATCAAATATAATGAAAAGTGGTAATCCATGAGATATTACCAATTCCTATACATATATCCTAAAAATATAATTAAGAGAGAAATATTATCTAATAGAATTTAAGTATGCCAACTTTTTAAAGATATAAACTATAACCCATATATAATTATGGACTTTAGATGTTTTGGGAAGTCCGATGACAAATTCCATCGTGATGTTTTCTCATTTCCATTCTTGTATGGGTAATGGTTGTAACATCCCCTTAGACATCTATATCTTTGCCTAAACTTTCTGAAAAACCAATAACTGAGAGACATATTCAATTGTATCACTTTTCATGTCATCCCACGAGAAATACTCTTTCAGTTCCATGTACATCTTTGTTCTTCCAAGATGAATTGATAATGAAGAACTATGATCCTCATCCAATATCTCCTCCTTTAATCCTAGTATGGGAGGAATACAAACCTAGTTCCTAAACCTTATTATTCCATAATAGTCATGGTTGAATTTAGGAACCTTTCTAACCTTCTTTTGTATATCTACATCTTCCTTCTATGCCTCCTTAATTTTCACTTGTATATATGGTTGAACATTTAATTGAGAAAGATAATATTTATCCCCTTCCTTTAAAATTTCAGGATCCATCCTTTGAAATTCCATAAATATTGGATCTTTTGTGATTCTCATCACGGATAGGATATCATGGTCCTCTCAAATCAAATCATATGCCACCTTGTTTTTTCCCTAGGGTGGTAATGTATTAAGAAATCGTAATCTTTAATAAACTCAAACCGTCTTTTTTGACGTATATTCAACTTCTTCTGTGTGAAAATATACATTAAAATTTTATGATCAGTATAAATATAACACCTTTCACCATAAAGATATTGCCTCTATATCTTTAGTGAAAACATTATTGTAGCTAACTCAAAATCATGATTTGGGTAATTTTTCTCATGTATTTTCAATTTTTGTGAGGCATAATCTATCATCATATCATTTTTCATGAGAACACAACTCAGTCCCTTCTTGGATTCATCACTATAGATCACAAACCTTTCATCATTGCAAGGTAGTGTGAGCACAGGTTCACTAGATAACCTTCTTTTTAGATCTTTGAAATTATATTCCCATTCCTCCATTCACATGAACTTAACTCCTTTTCGAGTAATCTTTTTGAGTGGATTAGAAAATTGTGAACAATATTTCATAGAACTTCGATAATATCCATCCAAACCAAAAAAAATGTTGGATCTTAGTTACCATTGTTCATCTCGGCCAACTTTCAATAAATTTTATTTTTTTCTAGATCCATATATATCCCCTCTCTTGAGATTATGTGGCCCAAAAATGAAGCTTTTTGAATCCAAAATTTATATTTGGTATATTTTTTATAAATCTTATCCTTTATTAGGGTCTTTAGTACGATTCTCAAGTTATCTCCATGCTCTTACTTAATTTTTTAATTGAAAAGATATCATCTATAATGACTACCAAAAAATGTTCAAGATAGTCTATAAAGACTTTATTCATTAGATTCATGAAGATATTGGGGGAATTAGTACGACCAAAAGGAATCACTATAAATTTATTGTTTCTATACCTTGTACGGAATTTCATCTTTGGTATATCCTTCTTCTTAACCCTTAATTGATGATATCGTGAATGAAGATAAATCTTGGAAAAGTATTAAGCTTCACGTATTTGGTAGAATAAGTAATAAATGTGGGGAAGAGGATTTTTTTGTAGTGATCTTGTAAAGTTCTTGATAATCATTATAGAGTCTCATTGATCCATATTTCTTCTTAACAAATAGAACAGGTTCTCCCCAAGGTGATTCATTAGGGTGTATAAATCACTTTTCAATATTATCTTGGATTTTCTTCTTCAATTCCTACAACGCAATTGGGTTTATTCTATAATGTGTCTTTAAAATATAAATAGCACCTAGTGTGAGTTCAATTGAAAACTCAACTTCGTGATTTGGTGGAAGACCTAGTAATTATTTTATAAATACATCATCAAACTCTTGTAAAAAGTGTGTATTATTAATTTTGATTTTCTCACCAACCATTTGATATTGATAACCTTCATTTATATGGATCAAGACTTGTATGAAGGAAGAAATATCTACTGGAAGGTTATATTCACCCTTGCATCGATAGATGATCATGGATTTATCTGGAATATGATATGTGACTTCCATTATATAGAAATTAGTATATGGTCCATATAAATAAATTCAATCTATTCAAATAATCCCATCAAATTACACTATAGAAAGGATCACAGTATTTATATGAATCACTTTCCCACACACATCAACTATAGAAGAATTTTTTATTTGACTATTGTGCCATTAGGAGTTATCACAACTAAAAAAACATTTAATTGCTGAGGTAATACGGTGATATCCTTATAAAATTATTCATAAATAAAAGAGTGGGTGGATCCATAATCAAATAAAACATTTCCTACTTTAGAGTGGATGGTAAGTGTACCTTTAATCACTTCGTTATCATGACCAACATTACTGATAGTAATCACATGTAAATTTCATTTTTCTTTGGACTTAAGATTTTGATAATTTCAATTATCATCAATAACCCTTGTATTAGGGCATTGATTGGAATAATTCCCCATTGCCATACACTTTTAACATTAAAGTGTTGGAGGTTCATTTTTTATAGCCTTTTCTTTATTCGCATCATTAGACAACTTTTATCCATCACTTCTACATTAAACTTCTCGATTACCTTATTTTCAAACCATAAAACATTTAATAGTCCCTTTAAGAAAATTTCCTCCATGGTTCGTTCCACACCTTGAGCATAAGGGAAAACTCATCTTCTTATCAATTTGGTCTTTAGATTTTCCAGTGAATTCTATTTTTCACTTCTTATAAAACCCATAGGACTGATTGGTAACTCCAATATCCATCTTGACCTTGAGATCACATCGAATAATTTCTTCGTAGCTATTGAAATTACTTATGGCTAATGATCTTCAGATCAGGCCGAAGGTTCATGGCTTTCAGAACGGATACCCAGTGGTCCCTATTTTAGTTCTGGAGATCAAGGAAGCTGAGAGTATCCTTGATCTGACCTTGATTGCTCGATTCAGGAAGTTCCGTCATTTGGTGGACGATTTTGACAGGTTCGTCGCCAAATCTTGGGGACTTCAGTTTCAGTCGGTTGTTGGTTTGCTGGATAAACGGAGTTTGATGGTCCGTTGCTCTTCATCAGAGGACATGGTTCATGTGCTATTGTTCGCTCCCAGGAAGTGCGGAGGGTATGAGTTTCATTTATGCAGATGGTTCTATGACTTTCATATGAACTGCGATTCCCCTCTCATTCCGGTCTGTATTAGCTTTCCCCTGCATCCCCTTTCCTTTCAAAACCCAGTGATCATGTCTGTGTTGAGGAACATGGTTAGGTGCTTTATGTGTGTTGATTCTCGTACAGCCTCGGTGAGCCACCCAATTAACCCAAGGATGTTCGTGGAGGTTGATACCTCGAGAGCGTCGGTGGAGACGATTTGGATTGATGTTGCTGAGGAGATCCGATGAAAGAAACCGGTGATCTTTGATCATTGGATGGATTATTGTTTGGTTTGTCGTAGACTGGGACACACCATGGATTGCTTCTGATGCGATGGTCACCATAAATCTGATGCTGTGAAGGCCAGAGGTGTTTAGAAAGTCAGCAACGGAGGAGACCAAGAGCCTAGAAGAAATGGGTTCAGTATTGCTGAACACTCCTCACCTGCTGCAATGCAGGGTGAAAACCCCTCGGTGTATAGTGTTTTTAGCAGGCTCAAAGATGATCTCAGGGTTAATGTTGTTAGGGAGGAAATGGAGCCCTCCTTGCAGACTCAATTTAATGCTAGTAGTGGTGGACATCCATTCATGGGACGCGGTCTTGACCATGTAACAAATACAGATGATGCTGAGCAGTCTCTACTAATTAGAACTGATTTGGTCAGTGCTGATACATGCTCCTTGAACCGGTCCTCAGCACTGGTGGAGGAGGAGAATGAGGAATTAACGCAGGATAGAGAAGGTAAATACCAACATAGGGAGGTCCGGGTGGAAGGTGAGTTGGATGGGGGCCAGTTCCTGGGCCGCTCGTCTGGCAACGAGCAAGTGGAGTTACTTGGTTTGGATACTGAGATAGAAGGGAAGGGCGGGGCAGATGTCAATAAGGGGAGGAAAGGGGGTGCAATCTCCTCAACTCGGACCCCAATCATCCTGGGTAATAGGTTTGAAAGTCTGGCGGAGGTAGGATCGGGAGATGTAGCACTGGTTGCAGTTGAGGGAGAGGAGACTAGCAGGAAGAATCTCGATGGATTTGGGGTGGAGGAACACATTGAAAACAGCAAGAGTTTATCTGCTGGGGAGTCCAGTCCGAGGAGAAACAGGAGAAATAGGAGGAGGATGGGTAGGAAGTATTACCCATCCTTACCACCTCCCATTAAGACTCGGTCAGTGAAAAAGAAATTGGATGAGGACTTGAACAGTGAGGTCATGGGTCAATTGGAACCTCCTGGCCATTCTGCACTTCCCTTGGAGTTGATTTTATGTTCGGATGATGAGGTGACAGAGCAGATGTTATTCCTCAATGCGTCGGAAGAGGAAGTGGCCAAGATAATGGGTCGGGACATTGAAGTGAAGATTAACGAAGAACAATATTTTTGGGTCGACAAACAAGACACGATCCTGGTTTGGGGCTTCGATAAGGGGATAATTAGACTGGAGGAGTACATACAGGTCTGGGACCAATTGAACATTTCTCTTGAAGTCCTGGTAAGGGGAGACCCGCACATCCAAGTATCCACTATATCCTGGAGGTTGTTTAGAGATATGGTTATAGTTAGAGTTAAGTTGTTTTTCAACAATGATGCTTTACCATTATTTGACTAATCATGGGGTTCCCTCTTCTTCTTGAGATGTTTGTATAGGTGGAAGTGCTTCTTCAGTTTGTGTGTATCATGGTGTTTTCAGGTTTTTTTTAGCATGTTTTATGGTCTTTCCATAGATGAGGTTTATAGCACAAGGTCGTCACCTCTGCATGTCACTTGGAGCAGAAGACTAAGAGGGTATGGCTTGGCCATTGGTACCATGCCCGTGCATCCTTGCACGGGACTGTTTTCCGAGTCCCATGCTTTGGTGGAGGCCTTTTAATGCCGAGCTTCTGGGTAGAGTCAGGACCAGTTTTTTGTTTGGAGTTTTTTGTTGTTGTTAGCTTTTTGATGGACTTCGGGTTTCTCACTTCCCCTTAAAAGTGATTTGATAATAAAATAAAAAATAATTTTTAGTCAATCAGTTTGAATAATAATAAGAAAGTACTTATTGAAAAATAATTTCTTCAACTCATCTGAATCCATGGATTAAATTTCATCTATTTACCTCCAATTCTTGATAAGGTTCCACCATTGATAAGCTTCACCTTCTAAATGATGGACCACTAAGATGACTTTATTATGTTTTGAACATTGGAGAACTAAAAATATATTTTCAGTGGTAATGATCCATTGTTCATCCACTAATGGATTAGAAGACCTGCTGAAAGAAGGTAGACGCTACCTCATAAAGGACTCAACTAAATTTTGTTCCCTCGTTTTCTAGTTTGGAAGCCCTGCATGATTCATAGCTTGAGAATGTTGTGTGAGAAAAGATATAAAATTTTTCGTTATAACTCCCATAACATATGGTTTCTTAGGAGGATAATCATTTCATTTTTCATTGCATTCATCATTAACGCAGTTTCTTCAAGTTCCATCCATTGACTAAAACCAAAAAGCATAGTGTGAGAATAACCAATCATAATCAGGAAAACCACATAATCAAGAACAAAATTTTAATTTATGACACTTTAGGTTTTATACTAGGTTATTCATGATCATTTATAATAATCTAGTATTGTAACCTATACTTTGACATATCCTTTTGGTTCTTACTAAGGTTTTTTTATCCTAGTTTCCAAAGGTTAACTATAAATTTTCTCTAATACCAAATATAACGACCCATACTTTACATACATTGATATTACTTCTAAGTTAAATAATATTCATTTAAAAATATAAAAAATACATGAAAGTACCTTATAGGTGTAGTTTATTTAGAAACTAATAAACATAAACAAATGGTTTATAAGACATATTCATTGTCTCTCACTTATTTTGTTATAACTAAACCGCTTTTTGGAATATCTAACTTAATACCCTTATTCATGACCTGGGGAAAATAAACATATGAAAGCGTGAGCTCAGATTCTCACTAAGTATAAAGAAGGGAGATATCAATCATATCATAATCATAAGATATAAGAAGATAACTTTTGAAAATCTTATCCCGTATATGAAATATCGTGATATCATGCCATCGGATAAATCATGAAAGTTCATAAGAATCAATGAACGTAATCCCAAAATTAATGAAATAAGATATTAAGTTTTGTGTTATACACCTAAACAGATAAAATCATTTCATATTATTCAAGTCTAATTACCAATACCATCATACCAGACAAATTCCATTACTTAACCAAGTTTTCCCCTCGTTCTAGCCCTATATTATTGAACTGGTATCATTTCCCATTCCATCCTTGTCTATATCATCAGATATAAATTTTTACCACATACATTGGAGGGATATATAGCTCCTAACCATCCCATAATTAAATAATTATTACATGTTCCACAATAATATAAATCATTCATCATAACCTAAGGAATAAAATGGGTTTCTTTAAACATCATTCCACGATAACATAATCCTTGTAAAACAAATGGATTTCATAAATATAATTCCATAATAAACACAATAAAATCATAGGAAAAATAATGATATTATACTTGAAACAAAACCCTATTAAAAAAATTCCATCTTAGATATAAAATAATTTTTATATAACACATGAAATTAATTCTTAATGAAAATATCCTTTATTCTTCAAAAATATTTTATTTTCTAAAAATGTCGTGAAATTTTAAAATAAAAGAATTTATTTGAAAATAAACTTTAAATCATATATAGTAAGATTCATGTAAATAAGGTGTTATGAAGATTTAAAAATTCATACATTTCGAACAAGTTAAGAAAACAATCTCCTTCCACTTTTTCCAGAAAAGTTAAAAAGTACCTCGTATCGAATAACAACAAAAGATTCATTTCATACCATTTAATAAAAACAAACTAAAGGTTAAAATTGACTTTAAAAATTGTATTATAATATAAATAATATTAAATATTTGTTAAACATGCATGTGGATTATTAATATACCCCAGTAAATACTTACGTATAAACAATCTTCAATAAAAATGAGATTTTGAAATTATCCCTTACCTTAGGTCTAATGTCCTTAGTATGTATCTGAACCTCATGTGTAATGATTTAAATAATTTCATTGACTTATTTATGCATCATAGAAACTTTTATGATATCATATATGATCATATTATCATCCTTTTGTTAATAACATTTCGTTATTACTTGTTATTTGGGTATTAACTCCTTCATTTACTTATGCATGATTTCTCGAATAAGTTTTGGTTACCCTTCATTGATCCTAGTTATATCATTAAAAAATGATAATAACATTATATATATCATATTTATTCATAAAATACATTTATATAATAACTATTTAATGGATTTCATGTACAAATAATTGCATCGCATCATTGAGATGATAAGTCGTAGGTACGCACGAGCGATGATATCATTCCCATAATTGTTGAATGTTATTTATGTGAATGGTATTTAATATTTAAGAATAAATATCATGTTATAATAAAAATATTTAATTATTATTTTCATCATGATACCAATACAAGTAAGGTGGTGATGAAAAACAGATTACACCACGGTGTGGAGATGGTAAGCCATACATACGCAAGTGTGGTGATTTAGTTTTTCATAGGATGGATAGAAAGTGGAATATTTTTGTTCCAAAATCATAAAAACATCTCATTATATAATTGATATTGTAGTTATTACTTTATAATAAAACAACTCATGAAGAGTAAGTAGAAGAAGAAATAAGTTTGAAATAATCGGTAGAGGAGATTACCTCTTCTTCGACGTGATTCCTCTAAATCTCCTCTTAGAGCACTAGAGTTGGTCTTTGAAGAAGACCAGAATGTTTAGAATTTAACTAAGGAAGTTGAAAATGGATAAGGTTAGGGTATGTATATGCTTTAAGGATCAAATTGAAGTGAAGAGGTGAGGGAGGAGGTTCCCTTTTGTAATTTTGGTGAGGGACATTTTTGGGATCTCCAAAAATATTAATTTATAAGAAAATAAAAATTTGTCTAAAAACATCCAAAATTTCTAAATTTATTATATTATAGAATATATGGTTGTAATATTATCAAAAAATATATTTTATACTAGTTTTTATATCAATTTAAACCATATAATTTTAATTAACACTTAGTTATTCAATTTATTTGTTAACTATGTAACAATTATTTTAAAACTAAAAGGGTGAAATATTAACTTATTTTATGCCAATTATACTATAAATAAATACCTTAGAAAATTTTAGATCATATAATAATTATTATCTATTTCTAAAAAATGGTTTATGATTTTTAAATAATTTAATAAAACATTATTTTTATAAATAATCAATAATATCAATTTTGACACTATTCAATTCATGGATTTTTAAAAATGGTAATATAAGAAGTTAAATTTAAAAAAACTATTTTATTAGGTTTCTAAGAGGTCAATATCATCTTAAAATTAATTATACATATTAATTATCTAAAATTATGTTTATTTTAATATTTTTAATAACATTTATTTGTTATCTCTATTAATAAAACAATTACTACATTAATTTTTTTTAATTATTTAATATAAATATTTGTGGAATAAAAAACAAAAATAAACTACTAAGATGAAAATAAATATACTATATTCTAGAATAATATTTTTAGTTGAATTTATCTTCTATAAAATTCAACATTTAAAATGTTATACTTATTAAATTATGAATGTGACAAAATTAACATCACATTAAATAAAATAATGTAAGTGTCACAATCTCTTCCATAAGGCACCTAATGGTCACTAACTCAACCCTTGTATGGTAATGGTCAAGATATACTGGACCAATAAGATTTCATCAAATGTTTGGGTCTTTTTATGGATATTAGAATTTTAATAAAAACTATTTTACTGATTTCTCATCAATTAATTAATTTTTATATCATCAAAACATATGTCATTAAGGAAATAATTCATTTACTAAAAATTACAAATAAATTACCATGATAAAAAATAGCTTTAAAATTAGTATTTATAATTAGATTTATATTTTTTATAACCTTATATAAAAAATGATTTAGTTATTAAAATTTAAGTGAGACGTATTTAAATTTTCTTTAAATAAAAATAAATTAAATTTCTTAATCTCATCCAAGTGGCTTCCAAAGAACACCAATTAAAAAAAAGGATGATTTTAGCCAAAACTAAATCATACAATGATAATAAAATAAGTTTTAGAGTAATTATATAATAGTATTCTTACCCTAAATTATCGGTTTTACTCTTTTACCGTATTAATAAAAATTACCAAGTTACTATTCATAATACCATTAAAATTAATATATTTTCATAATTTGTATACAATTATTCCAAATATATAATCCATTTTTCAAAATTCAATATTAATAAGTTACAATAAATAGTTTTAAATTGATCATGTTGTTAGAAATAGAAAACAGGTTTTAAAAGCTAAAACATTGCAAAAGATTGAAATGTTTTTACATCTGAATTCAATATAAAATTAATGATAATATAAAAAATTATATTTTATGATAAATATATATTTTACTTAAAATTTAAAACCATACAATATTATAATTTAACCACATAAATTATTTTGATGAAAAATTTGTTTTTAATTAAAATTTAGTGTATTTTTACTATTCATCAAAATTTGAAAGTTATCAGAGAAATATTGAAATTTCATCCAAAGAAAAATTTTATATCCCACTTCCAAAGAACATGCTTATGTTTTTATATAAAAATTATTAATTTGTGAAAATATTAATTTAAAAGTGGTTCTCCATTAAAAGGTATAAAATTACCCTTTTGAAAAAATATAGGTTTTTATACATCAAATAAGGATTATTCACACCCTATGACAAAAATATCTATTGGATGAATATAAAAAATATTTTACTAAGTGTATAACATGTATATTTCAATAATTTAATTTAATAATTGTAATTCACTCAATTTACTAATACAAAAATACAAATATATAATTCATTTAAATTTTTCATAAAAAATGTGTACCAAATGACTTCACTATACATTTTAATAAGTTAGTTATATTTATTCCCGATAACCTAACCGCTATGTTAAAATGGTAATTTTATAATCAGGGCATCTCATGTTTTTCTTAAACTTGCAATTGTGTGCAATGCAAGCAAATGAGTTTCTTAAAATAGATTCACTAGTTTGGTTTGGTTTGTTTTTTTTCTTTCTGGTTTATATTTGTAAGTCAATGTTTGTTTGTTTTCTACAAAAAGGTAGTGTTGTGGTATTCTTCTCATACATATAGGATCGGTGTAGTATAAGTCACATTATATCATAATTTATTTAAATGATTTATTTTCTTTTATGAGTTATGAAATTTTATTATTGTTGTCTTCGTCATCTAACTTCTAGGTTTTTCACTTCTACTTTTCCTTTAGGGAAGAACATCATAAACTCGATCACTATTGTAGGATGTTGTCGAGGGGTTGTTTGGGTTTCTATAGATATATTACCCAAAAATGGTATCAGTTCTTTGATATCATTTTTTATGAGGTCTTTTGCTTGGTTTGTTGTTAAGAAGTTTAATGGAGAGAATGTATTTAAATTTTGGATGATTAAGATGTAAGCAATTCTATTCCAAAATGGAATTAATTTCACTTTGAGTGAATCAATGGAAAATATCATCCCCGTCTCTATGACTGGGAAAAATTTAACCTCTTATATGGATTTTGACCCTAATGTTTTGATGAAAGCTTACTCCCAATTATTGTTGAACCCATATGATGTGTCCCTAAATAAAGTAATCAATGAAACCTCCCCTAGTACTATCTGGTTAAAGCTTAGAAATATTTAGATGATTAAGTCTCGTATTGGTAAGTTGTGAAAGAAAATTCATATTTGTAATTTTACAATGGTCCCTAACAATCATAATTGAGTCTATTTAGTTGATTTTAATAAGATATTTTTAGAATTAGCTAATGTAGATGTGTAGATATAAAATAAGGATTAATAAAGTTTTTTAATTATATTTTTTGGATGATTCATTGAATCTTGTTAAGTATATGAGGATGTATGGTTGAGATTCTATCAATTTAGAGGAAATTAAGTCTATATTCTTTTCTTAATATCTTTAAAAATATGTTCTAAAGGTGGAGGTTATTTGGGTGAAGTCTGGGTCTAAGTTTCTTAGTGTGAATGGTCAACTAAATAAAAATATCAATGAATAGAAGAATAGTATTTAGTTTCAAAAATTTAGGTGATATCACTATTGAAAAACCATCCACAATAAGAAATATTTCCAGGAGACTTCATAAAGAATATAATAGACTATAACAATGTGGTTAACCGCAGTAATGATAGTTCTAATATTCTACAAGCTATCCTTATAATAGAGTAATGATTATCTCAAGGTTTTATTTCTTCTAAAATCCTAGGACTAGTGAACAGGCCGGAGGTCTTCAAGGCCCTCAAAATATTATTTATAAACCTACACTAGTATAGTAGTGATGGGTCAAACCCAAGGGAAGGTAAGTGAGTTTTCTAAGGGATTATTTTTATTAAACTCCATTGTTGTCAGCAATGAAGCGAGTGTGCATCTTTTTAGTTATTTTTACTTTACAATTTTTTTATAATATTCTTTAATAAAAAGGTAAAGATAAAAATGGTGAAAAGAAACTAAATCATTTACTAGTATACTAATAAACTAAGAACTACAATAAAACTAACATAAGAGAACAAAAAAGTACTAAAATAAGGCATTAAGATCAAGGGAGAAGATCAAATGTAATACTCGAGAATTCCAGACTATTTATTTAAAAGATATCTTTCTCACTCCACTCTATTGGATCATACCACAAGAAAATGGTGAAAAAGTTTCCCTCGCCAGGAAACTCAACACACAAAATACTGAATTAAGGATTTCGTCACTCCAAAATCTGTCAAACTGCTTAACAGTTATAAAATGATAACATTTTGAAATAAAATCATTGTAAATTACCAAATTTAAAGGCATTAACGCTTCAAAAAAAATGTATTCAAGAACAACCTCGCCAGTTGATCTGAATTTATGAATTTAGAAAACAATTGAGGTGTGAAGCAACTAAATAGAGAATCATTAATCAACCTCTCCAATTGATCATGATTTTGAAAAAAAATGTTCAGGGAATAAAGAAATTTAAATGATTAACGAGAAGAATTGAATTCTTGAGCTAAGTCAATTCATCCTTTGATCATTTTGATTAAAGTAGTGAAAACAACCAAAAATAGAGTACAAGATTTATGGACAGAGGGAAGAGAAGCTCCCCTAGCACTGTTTTGCATTGGACTCCTTCGCATCCATGGGTGCTCTGTCATCTCTCAGGAGTCTTCACTCTCAAAAATGGTGCGGGGGTGACTCTCATTCGGAAGATTCTGATTCTATGATCACATCCATCTGAGAGCAGATTTGGAGTGGGATATATTTTCTATTTTTTAAAACCCCTTTTTTTTGAACAAATGAAACTCTACAATCTTTTTGATTTTTTGTTCTAAACTGTAATGAAACAAGGAACAGGTTAAAAACAGTAAGAAACAGAGATATAAAACATTGATAAGTGAACAATCAAGTAAAATTCCTGGGGAAAAGTCTCCATTCTACTGGTTTTTAAAGTACTCCAATTCACTTAAAAGTTGCTGCAGTGCACCACCAAAAAGAGAATAACTTACCTCCCTCGCCAGGAGTTAAGTCACATAGGCTAATCGATTTTTGAGTTTTCCACTCCTAAACAAATCAACTGCGAAAAGTTAAAATTGAAAATGACAACATGAAAAACTTGTCGTAAGTCCCAAAGTATTTGTGAATTTATTATTTTTTGAAAGATGTGTCCACGATCAATCTCGCCGATTTGATTGTGGAGTTTTGAAAATTAACTTCTAGTGGTGAAAATCAATTGAATAAACTCAGAATCAATCTCACTGATTGATACTGAACTCATTAATGTGTTAAAGTAAAAGGAAGAAAAGTAACCAGTAGAATTAGTAATTCCCCGAGCTTGAAGATTTAACCCATTAATTTCTTCATTATCAATACATCAAATGAAAACATACTAGAACAGAGTACAAGAATTCCAACATTAGGGAAGAAGAACTACCCTAATAATACTTTACACTCGGGCTTCAAGGCCTCCAGCTCCTCTCTAGTGTTGTTGTGCTATCTTCCAAGAGTCTTTACTCAAAAAATGGTGTGTTCGTTCTAGTGAATGAGCATCCTGATCTTCTCTCAGATGGATGTGATCGTGGAATCAGAATCTTCTAAATGAGAGTCATGCCCCCAAAATTTTGCTGCTACTCTGATTTTAATCCCACTGTCATCTGTTGTGTGTCACCGCTTGGTTTCCAGTGACTTTAAGTGTCCTTTATGTGTGCACCGCACACATGAGTTTTTCTCGTGACTGACACGTCGTGCTAGTTTTTCTCACGTAACTAACTCTGAGTGAGTTAGTTAAGTAAATTTGGACGTATTTCTGTTTCTCAAATGAACATTCATAGTTAGAACAGAAAAATAAATAAATAAAGATGCATAGAGAGTAAAATAGCTATTTCTTAGTTTGATGTTATAATAACTGAAATTAATTAGTAAAAAAAATCTAAAGTCAAAAATTATTTACTTTTTATAAAATTATTCAATTAAAATTATTATGATTAATCCTAATTTTATTAAAAATTCATTAATTTAATTAAGTTATTAATTATTAAACATTATAATTTAACACAAAAGTAATTAAGTAATAAATTATATTAAATTAAATTAATTATTTCTATTTTTTTAATCTTATTAATATAATTATAATTATTTATTATTTAAAAAGTTAAATTATTATATCAATCACATTATATAAAATTATATATTAATTTATTTTAATTATAAAAGTTGAAATTAAAATTTTAGTTTTAAATATACTTTTAAATAGTAATTTTCTTATAGTTTATTTAATTATTATTATTAATTGTTTATTTATTAATTTATTAAATTTATTATTTATTAATTAATTTTAACAAATTAGGTCTTCTCCCTCCCCCCACATTCAGCGCAACAGGGCGGAGGGTCTTCCATTATCCTTCCCGGAGGAAGTAGGTTCGGCGGTGAACCCCTCATCTTTCTCTCGTGGCGTGACAGACAGGCTTAACAGCTTCTTCGGCGGCTCCACATACTCCAAGAAACGGTGCGACTCAGCTCGGCCTTCTCCTCAGAGTGAAAATAATCAGCAGCGAGCCCCCCATAGAGGCTCGGACATGGCTCGAATTGATGGGTTTCAGAACTGTTCTATAGTGGCTCCAAGTTGATGTAGAGGTCTCCTCTGGTTTGGCTCCCATGGTGGCGCAACCTTAGATCCATAGCAGCAAGGCGGCAGTGATTCCAAGCGGCTTTAGATCTCATCTTGGACTCCGTTCAACCCCTCCAGTGGCACCAGTTCTGGAAGCAGCCGACTTCAACTCGAACTCCTTCGGATCCGATGACTAGGGTTTGTTCCGGTTTCTAGGCAGAGGGGGTTATCTTCAGTCGTGGTGAGATCTGAAGATAAATCGGGTTCAAAGTTTTAAAATTGTTTCATTGATTTTTCTATTGCAGTGTGTTGTGGTTTTTGAATCCAGTTCGAAAAATGCTAAATTGTGTTTATCTGGTGATGATGTGTGTCAGTATGAAGAGGTGGAGAATCAGAAGTGTGGGTTGAAAGCAGCGATGTGGCAGAGAGAAACAGGGGAGGCACTTGTTGAAGAAAAATAACGGTGAGGTGAGGGAAAACGAGGGTGAGATGGAAAAGCGACAAAAAGGTCACAGGTAGGCTGAAAATTAAGGTTACCGATAGAATAAAAAGGGAAGGGTCACTATTAGTTTAAAAACAAAGGGGAGCAGCATCATGGGGGTCACCGATAGAAATAAAATTAAAAATAAAAGCTCACCATTTGTATAAAATAGAATAGGTCATCGTTAGTGAAAAATAAAAAACTCACCGATACAAATAAATAAAAGGTCACTGATACAGCTAAATAAAATAGTACTATCACATAAAATAAAAGGGACTACCGACTAATAGAACAAATAAAGGGTTACTGATGCACTGCATCGGTAACCTAAAAAAATAAAACTAACAAAGAATTAAAAAAATTAAAATTGCGTAAAATGAATTTAAAAACAAAACTTAAGTAGTAAAAAACAAAAAATTAAAAATAATTACCCAGATAAAACATAAAATCAAAAATACAAAGATTGATAATTAAAAGTTTAAACAAGACAAAACATTAAAAACAGAATAATTATTGAAATTTAAACTTTAAAGTTACAATAAAAATTATTAATTGATAACATTTAGATTAAGAACTATATATTTGATAAAATAAACTGATAAAATGATTTAACAAAAAAAACTATAAAAATTAATTATAGGGTAAAAGGTGGGTGAAAAAGGATAACACCACAAACCCAATAGGTCACCGCTGGCTTTTGTCTACCTCACTGGTAGACTAAAAACAAAAATTAGTGGCTTAATAATTTAACTGAATTCTTAGAATTAAATAATTAATGTTTTAAAACTCTTAATTAATTTTTTGAACAACAATTTGAATACATAAAATTAAAAACGAACTGTTTTATTTAATTTCGGCTAAAATTATTGTCTTAGTTAATTAGCAGGGAGATTAGACAAATTATTTAACATTGTTAACCTATTCTAAGGAAACTAAATTAAAAGATAAAATATTAAAATAATGACTAAGTTAATTAAATAGAATTACGATGATTAAATAATTTTTTATAAAAAATGTTAGTTTATTAAAAAGTCAAGAATATTTAAATTAACCAAACTAATTAGGACATAATTAAATTAGAAAAGTAAAGTAAGATTAAAATTATTAATTTAAAGACTAAAAATACATAATTAAATATGAAAATTGTTTATTTAAAAAATTTAACTATAAAAATACAAAATTACAATTATTTAGTATAATGTGCTTAAATAATTAATTAATTCATTAAAATTTAAGAAAACAAATGTGGCAAAACTATGTAAAAATAGAGCCACATCAACTAGATATGCATGTGACTTTCAGGAACCCGTGATTAAAATGTTGTGATTAAGGCTAGTTTCTAGGTCTATTTATGTCCAATTTTGGTCTTCCACCCATCATCTTTCTAAATGTTCTTTATATGATTTTATACTTCCTTGATAATTTCATTTGAGATTTTATATATTTTTAATTTTATTCAGATTCTTTTATTTTCAAATGATATCTATAACACTTTATGTGTTAGTTTTTTTTATAGGTTCGAGTGAAGAATATGGCAGAAATGGTTTCACTTTATAAGGGATAATTATAAAGAACATAACTCTAGTAACCTGAGTTAGTGGAAACTTTATTACATTGGAATTAAATATAGGTGATCACATCCCAATGGACTGAATAGTTTAGTATTCCTGGTCAACTAGATACATAATTGAATCTCACATACATTTGAATACCTAAAAAAGTTTTCTTTGAGAGTATCTTTATTATCTCTAGGATATCCTTTCATATCAATCATAATACACTTATGGTCATCTTAGAGAAATGAAATAAAATAATAGTGAGCTCAAATACTCAATATGGGTTCTGTATAGTGAAATCTCTCTTGAGTAAATAAGGATTAATCAATATGGAATGTTAAATATGTAACACCACAAGGTTTTACAAATAGATTGAAATACATGAAACTTTGTTTTAAGTAGTTATTTATAACTAGACTTTAAACATAGTTTTTCCACTTCTAGGTTTTGAATTTCAAAAAACGGTCATCTACAATTGTGTTCAGTAAGTTATTTGGAGTCTAATGAATAGTAAAATACCCTTATGAAAAGTAATATGACCCTAATGAATAGTAAATTGTATTATTATTTTATTTTCTAAAGACTTTAATATACTGACATCTTGGTTAATTTTTTAATGTGATATAAAAGTAGTTTTAGAATTAAAATTGTAAATTTTTGAATAAAGTATGATTTTATTTAAAAATTAAATTAATAATATTTAAAAACTTATTTCCAAAAAATGGATTTTATTTTGGAATTATACATATAGAAAAATGGAAAGGGTGAATTTTTTGGATTTTTCTAAAATTCTTGAATTTTTGATGAATAATGAAATATGGTAAAATACCATATATTGAAATTATCAGTTAAATATGCTATTTATGACATCGTAAGTGATTTAATCCAACTTTTTTCGAACGTACATACTATTATTACTATTTAGATCACATTAATCAATAATATTAATAGTCTTGAGCAAAAATATTATAATAATGATAAAAATAATGTAAAATACCACCTCTTCACCCCTACAAATACCACCCTCATTCCCTTCTTCCCCCCACACCTCTCAAGCCTTGAGCCTTACCTACGTTATGCCCAATAATCCTCCCAAGTCTCTTCCCCATGTCCTAGAGCTTATGGTATTACCAAAAGTCCAAAACCAAAGGCCTTATGAAGGATCTCAAGGAGAAGAGATCAAGAGTTAAACATCCTCATTTGTTTTCTATCTTTTCTTTTCATTTTGTTTTCTACTCTTCTTATTTCCTCACCTACCCTTATCCAAGAGGCATGAATGATCTAGTATATTACATATTCTGGATTTCATCATATTTATGGAAGATTCACCATTATATTTCTTCTCCTCTCCCACTTATTTAAGAAATTAAAACATCGTCTGTGATGTGTCGACTTACCGACATCGTGGATGATGTGATTTCAATTTCTTTTACATACCTCAATACTGGTCACAAAACCTTTTTTATGGTTTAAATAGATTATAATTTATATATTATATCTTATATAAGGTTCTGGAATCATTTTTTATGCACATTATTAATTTATAAAACAAAATGAGTTCTTTACGATCGAAGAATCACCAAAATGACCTAAACAAATATCAATAATGTTTTAATGTATGAATCATCACCATGTCAGAATTAAAAATGATAAATGGTATAATTTAGGGTTATTGAAATATTTAAATTCCACTCCATTCCAATTATATAGTTTCACTTCTAATCGACAAGAATATCCATCATGAACCGATCATGGAAATCATGTAAAGAACACACACAAGACAATGAAAAAAACAAAATACTAACAATTAAAGGGTGGAATGATGCAATTAACTGATCATATATGGTATTATAAATATGAATATGTTTATTTAAGATATTAATAACACTCTTTTAACCATTATAAAGGAGGTTTAAATGAGTTTTAAGTACGACAACCCCAAGGTAAGGGAATTCATAACCCGATTTCCATTCTTGAGGTTGGCCTTCTACTTCATTATTTATGTGGTATTAAAATATTTTGTGTGATTAATTTTGTTGAATTATGTATATTTACAGTTTATATAAATATTCCAACCACTCTATTAAGTCTTACTTCAATTATATGATATTTTAAAGGGGATTTTCTTTTCAAAACTTTTTTTAAAATTCTATTTTACAAAATTAAAAAGAAATGTTTTTTATGAAATTATTCATGTTGTATGATTATGTTCTGGTTATTGGGAATTGTTTGTGATGAAGGGTGGGACTTATATCTCCCTTCAATTCATTGGGTGTGTTTAATTTGGAGGTTGGTCGTATGGTTACTCCAAGTGTAAGTGTGATGGTTATACAAATTGTAAGGTAGTCGTGAGGGTTATAAATTATGAGGTAGCCAAGAGGGTTACAAGATTATGTAAGTAATTCCCAAAGATAACTTTATGGTTATATTTATGTTCTAATGTTTTTTGGGTTTCTTGTGAAAATATCATGTTTCAAAAATTAAGTGTATATGGGTGACAATTATGTCTTTTGAAAATGATTACATACATTACAACTATTCATGGACTAATGTGCTCTTTCCTTATTTTTATATCCCTTACTGAGATTTTTGTGCTAATCCCAAGTTTTTAAATGATTTTAACAGGTTATGAAGATGTGTAATACAAATAAAGAATCCATGTTAAATGTTTGAATAATTTTCAAAGAAATCAAGTTTTATTTGAAGAGTTTTATATTTTGGAAGAAATGAATATTGTTTTTATGGTGTCCACTCTATATTAATGTGTAATGTTATGAATGTATTATTTCCTAATACTATAAATATCTAAACTTAAAAAAGATACTCAATGTTAAAGGAAGTTATTTCTTCACTAAATTCAATACTATGTAATGTAATAAGGTTGGGTCCTTATAAAATAAATAAAAACATATTTCATTTAATCAATAAATTTAGAACAAAGAATAATATTGTAAGAATAAATGATGATCAAATAATTTCATATAATTAATCACAAAATATTGAAACTTTTCCATGGATATCATAACTACTCAAATATTCACATGGATATTAATAAATTATTTCATAATTAAATAATACATAATTCAATATACATTAAATTTACAATTGAGGGCTTGTTCCAATACATCATAAACATAACATCAAGACCTCATGCTAAGACATCTTACATAAATAGATAAGGCCTTTGATAAATACCCAAACTAGTTTTTATCAAGAGACTTACCAATTCATCAAGGTTATATGTCATTCTAGGCCCCACACATCACTTAAAAATTTTAGTTCTTTCATCATATGAAAAAATAATACAACATAATTAATGTACCATAATAATCAAAAACTATCTATATATAGAGAAGTAGCATACGAAATGTTAATATGATCACTAGAAAAACTAATCATAAACCATATAGAGAAAGAATAATGAAGGTATCATTATAGAATATCCCCAGGGGGTATAATTAAAATAAAGGGTTGTTGTCATAAATGAATAAAAATACCATTAAATTTTTTATAGGAAAATACCCTTTTACTTTGAAAATCAATTTTTAAAAACTAAAAACTTAAAAAATATTAGGAAAAACATTTTCTTTAAAATGTATAATGGAAAATTGTAAAGGAATCTTCAAATCAAATAGTGCTCCTAGTAGTGGGAAATTCTGTTCATGTCATCTATGTTAAAATAAATATTCTTTTCACATTTTCAGTAAAAAACCAAAAATTCCTCATTTGAAAAAATACAATAAATTTATTTTTAAAAAAATTAAAAAAAATCGAACATGGTTAAAAATGACTTTAGATAATCATAATATAGTATTAAAAAAATCATGAATTTTTTTAAATAAAACATGGACATAGAAGAAAAATAATTTTCAGTCGAAGAGTGAAATAATGTTGATTTTTCTCAAAAACATTCTCTCGAACTCTTGAGTACTTTACGTGAGGAAAATGAAAGGAAAAAATCACTATATGGAAATAAAAAAAATTAAGAAAATTAAAGGGTTTTATCATAAAATTATCATATAATTTCCTTCAATGGAAATTAAAGCATAAACAATACTAATTAAAATGAGATTAAAACAAAATTCATTTACCACTTTGGTAACTTTTTAATCATAGGACCCATGAAATAATAATGTAAAATGAATTTTTAAATATCATAAATATGAAGATATTCGTTATATATAATATAAAATGTGAAATATATCTACTCCTCGTAAAATAATGTAGGTGTATGACATGAACATATGTCCCAAAGAAAGATAATCTAAGACGAATAACCCTTACAAAGATCATATCATTGAATTGAGAATGAATCAATATAAATATTATGTGTAAAAAATTAAAATATATAAAAAAAGTGAAAATTAAATATAAATCAAATAAATATCATTTCACACATAATCATGGAATAATATAATCAATGAATAAGTTATTTAACATAATAAAAGGAAATTGAGTCAATAAACCTCTTTTCACTTTGGTAACTTCTCAATAAAATCCCCATGGATAAAATAATTTGAATTGTAACATAAAAATAAACTAAAGTATAATTAATTCATGATATAATATTTAAAAAGTTCAATATATACAACATATAAAATAAATTAGGTATGTAACATTTAAAACTTTCCTCAATAAATTGAAATTGAGATAAAATCCATTACCGCTTTACAAATCTCAAAATCAAAAACATTATTAAAGATATAACCCTATATGAAAGTTTAAATCCCCATAATTTTCATGAAAATAATCATAAATGGAATTCATGGGTAGTATATCTACCAAAAAAATGTAACAATTGGTGAATATGATATATGTATCACTGGAATAAAAGTGGGATTAGAAACTCTTACCTCAAGATAGGATTGATTTGAAAGCACTTTTAACCTCCTATATAATAAATTCAAATTTATTTTACTTATATAATAGAATATTTTATAGACTTATAATATCATATATTTTACACTTATTATAAAATCCGAGGACCCAGACTCCCAGATCTGGTGCTGAAATTATAAACTTTACATTTTTGGATTTGATGCTGATAATTTTGACCCTTTTTTCCATCCAACCCCTACAGAATCAAAAGGAAAAATTGGATCACTTAAATTATGAATGAAATTTTAGGTTTATAGTTTTAGATAATTTAGATAAATTCTTACATGAACAATATCCATGTCATCAAATGACCATTTCTTCCACTTAACCTAGCTTCTCTTAATTCAGAATAATTTATCATCATCATCCATATGAAATGCCTTATAAACATAATTTTTTCAAACTCATACTTTATAACCTATATAAAAGGAAATATAATAATTCTGAAATAAAATTATCAATAAGAATAAATATAAGAATTAGTAATTGAATTTAATCAATGAGCATAATAAGTTCATAATGGTATGACGATATAATCAAAGTGCATGAGTGAATCATAAAATAAAACATAGCCACAAATACTTGGATCAGCAAATGTGAAAACATAGAAAAGTAAATAGTCATGATAATTAATAATCATGAGCCATGTGATATCAATCTTGATCATAAAAAACGTTATAAATCAATGTCAGTAATAATAAAAAATATGTCTATATCGTGGAACATTTTACTTCATAAATCGTGTTAAACCTATGTCAAAAATTAGTGGATCCTAGTTAAATACATATGAGAAACCCTAAGGTAACTCCCTACTTATTTCCTCTTAAGAAAAATAAAATTACCTAATTCATTTGAGTGCTATCTGGGAACACCCATTGTTTAAGCTATAACAGGATCATCCAGCTCTATTTGGGCCACCCCATCATATAATTCATAACAAGATCACCCAATGAAATCTACGATGCCCCATTGTATAATCTATAATGGGTTCACCCAGCGCTATCTGTGCCTACCCATCCTATATGTAATGTCCAAAAACCAAATTTTTAATAAAGTTAAAAGATATTGAATTTAATCATAAAACTCATAAAAATAATAATAATAATTATTTAACATGATTAACCCATGGAAAATAAATGGGTTTCAGGTCAATCTCATAGAAACATAATTAACCCAAATAAGGGAAACAGGTTCCATAACTATCTTATTTAAACTTGGTTAACCCGTGGAAAAGAAATGGGTTCTATAATAATCTCATTGAAAGAATATTAATCCATATAGATAAATAATGAGGATGGTATCATTGCAAAATATACCAATTAGAGCGTAAGTAACAAAAATAGTTTTTTAATTTTATTAATGGAAATATCGTTAAAATATCATTAAAACCTTCTTGAAGAAAATATCCTTTTCATTTTGAAAATCTATTTTCAAAACCTAAAACATTTTGAAAGTCCTTTTCTTTGAAGAAAACCTTGAGATATTATAATGGAATATTTTAAAACTAATTTGAAACATTTCATTAATAAATATCATTCCATATTTAAAAATAGTTTTTAAAACATTTTGGAAAACATTTTAATAAAACGTGGTTTTGGAAGAAAAATTTTTTTGATCGAAAAGATAATTTTTCATAAAAACATTATTTTGAATTCTTGAGTACATAATGAGAGGAAAATGAAGGGAAATAGTGTATTATAATGACATAAAGAGATGAGAAGAAAATTCATGAGAATTATTTATAGGTATAAAATAATTTTCCAACATTGGAGCCTTAATCACAAAATAATACCAAATTCTAAATGATGCCTCATATCCCGCCCATTTCAAATTTTAATCACCTCACCAACATGAACACCAGGAATGGAAAAACCAAATTGAAAACTACGATTTCAAATCTAAATTCCAACCCCAAGTCTCAAATTTCAAAAAAACCAAATCTCTTCTCAAGACGATCGAGGGGCACCAGCTTCCATGCTGGTGAAACCCTGATTTCTTCATGTTTGAATCTCATCGCTGTCATAACACATAAAGAAAGATCTTACCGCTAGTCACTACAGTCAATCCATTCACCACCAAGCCATCTACTATTGTATTCCATCGCCGACTCCATCGTTGCCGGAACATCCACTCAACATCAAACCAACACACATTCATTTGCAGAGAAGACCCACCATAGAAGCAAAAACCCAGGATTCACCAGGGAATTTCCATTCAGATTTGGAAGAATGAGGGGGTATGTCTTTTCCATCGGTACCAGGCTCGTGCAACCTGTACGAGACATCTAGTCGAGTGTTCATGCGAAGGTGGAGGCTTGACATTATGATTTAGTTTCTGGGGAGGGGCAGTTCCTATTAGTCTTAATCTGGGTTAACTTATTTTATGATTTTAATTGGATGATCGTATGAAACTTTTGGTTTCTCACTTTTTCCATAAAAGTTTTTTGATAATAAAAAAGTTAAGTTTCAGTTAGTCAGAAATAGTTCTAAAAGAAGGAAAATTGTGACAAAAATCCTTTACCGCTTTGGTAACATTTGAACTATAACCCCATGAAAGGGAGATCCTTAAATGGATATGTAAATATGAATAATTTTTATAATAATAATCATAAAATACATTAATTTTAAGTATATACACCACATAAAAAAAATAGGTTCGGAAAATGGAATGTGTCTTGCATAAGTAAAAAAGGTGAGATGAAAACCCCTTACCTCACACTTCATTTTGGTTTAACATGATCTATCCTACTTTATAGTGGTTTTAAACTTTTTTTAATTTATTTCAGAATCATATTAATATTAATAATATCATATATTATACTTTCATAACATATTGTCACCAATTTTCTAATAATATTTCAATACATTCATTGTTTCATGTGTTAATCATCTTGTTTTCTCATTCGTGATTTATTATGAAAGTTCTGGTTCTTATGCATATAATATAGTTCAATCATCTCTAGAATAATAATCATAAAATATTTTTCACATTTATACATAAATTATACTTTTTAAACCCATCAAAAAATATGTAGTTCCCTAGGAATGATTGACCACTGAGAGAGGAGGAGTGAATTAGTGGTTTCTTTTTACTAATTCATTTTATTTTCAATTCAACATCTAGAACATGCTACGGTTCTTGATCCACTCAATATTATCTCTCAAAATCACATCATTTTTAGTAATAACAATAGAAATATAATCACACAGTATTTATAAGGTTTTGAATAAAGACCTACTTATTAACATATTGGTTATCCCCCCTAACATGGATTCTCCATTATACTTCACTGTCAAAAAAGTGATTACAATGGATTTAATCTCCAACTGAAATAATTATTCTCTAGATCCAAATGATAAACACTATTTTCTTTTCACTCCAACTAAAATACTTCTTTTTCTAGATCCAACTGAGAGACTCTATTTGCTCCGGGCTCCTACCAGAGGACTTCACATGCTCCTAACACCAACCAGAAGAATTCAAATCTGTTAAAAGGCTTGATCCAAAATAGAATGATTCTTTGATATTCCTCCATGATCTTATATTATATTTCTTACTCATGTACCAATTCAAGTACCTTCAATGGCCAGTGGTTGGTTCTATTGGTCTTGCTCAAAAATTCTAATCACCTGAGATTGACTAGTTGAATTAATGTGACAATGCTCTGACTATGCTTCCTTCTAAATAAAGTCTCATCCTCAATAAAATGTGTGAAAGGTTTGCACAAAAGTTTTTGTATAATATATACAAGAATAATCTTTTTAAAATCTCAAGTTTTTCCTTTAAAATTCATATACACATCATGCATGTATTTTATGTAATCTAAAACTCTAGCACATTCACTTAAGTTCTTTATTTTATGTTCTTCTCAATTATGTTTCAAGTATTTCTCAATGTTTTCACGTGTGCATGTAATAATTAATGCACCGTATTCACTTTCTTCTTTTAAGATTCATACACTTCACTTAAGTCTCATGAATTCATGTTATTATAGGCTTGTGTGTCATATACCGTGAATGTAATTCATTAAAGGGGTGTGTATATATTGTCCCTTGTGTTTGTTTATGCACACCATGTATGAACACATAAACTTTACACCTTCAATTCACATGAATTCATGATTTCCATACTTATTACTTTCTTTTCACACACTCACTATCCACACACAGTTTGTTTCTTTAGTTTAGGTTCACTGTAAGTGTGTCATGCATGAGTATCATACACCATGAAAGACATTTGTGCATGGGTTTGGGAACCACATTGTCCACTTCATGTTTCTCAATGATTCTTTCATACAAACCTGAATAATTTTGCACAACTTCTTCTTATTCCTAAGTTATAGTGTATGTGGAACTGCCTTGCAGATGTCCTAAGAAAATCACGTGATCTATGAAGTCATCACAGATCTCAGATCTTTACAAAATCTAGGGAGATGAATTATTGTGATGTCCCTACTTCTTCAAGGGATAATGTTCTTTGTAAATATCCTTAGAGAGTTATTTGGACTTTTCAAAGGCCCTCAATGTCTTCTATTCTCCTTCACATCAGAATATCACAAGGAGGGATTTTTATTCATGAAACTGTTTATTTCACGGTGCTCTATTTCTTTGGAAATGAGAGCCTCTCACAAATGGAGAATGGAATCCACCATATCAGCCTCTAGAGATCTATTTTTATAGGTGAGGATGACTAAATTTCACCACCTCATATTTGGTTTTCATACCACATCCAAGAAAAAATCAAACACCAACAAAAACTAATGAGTCATGGACAATTAAATGTCTGAAGATCTTAGGTTATTTTAATCTTCGTGTGATGCTAAAAATAATGGTGTCTCAGCTTCACGATTATCTGTTGCAATGACCTCCTTAAGTTCATGTGATGAGGATCACATGCTCATAATTTATCCAAGATAGAACTCTCTCATACCCAAATCACCTTCTACAACTGTTATTTTTAGTTCAGATGTAGCTTTTTCTTTGAGTTATCACATGCATGAAAAGTGTATTTTCATGCATGATATCAATTTTATCACAAGTTTCTCATCACGTTGGAACCATATTCAATGACAGTTGGAATCATTATATTGATATCTCAGTTGTGATTTGGAATAAAGAAAATTCTTGAGGAAGCCAGAGGTTGAAGATGATCACCATGATTTATTAGATGGCTGATATTGACTTAATTAGATGGTTCCTATTATATGTGTCATTTTAATGATGTGATAACGATACATGCATTTCCCACATCCCAGGTCCAAAACTCAATATTTTGGGGGTGGATTATTACTCAATCACTACATAAAGTGGTCAAAAATCAGGATCCCACTATAGTACCACCACGTACCATCCTTCCATCATGCCGCCCCACATAGTGGTGTCGTCGCTGCTACCATAATCACTCTTTGTGGGATTTATATATGGCCCTGCTCCATGGCCACCTTCCATATTGCCCGAGCTAGTTCCCTTGGGTACAATTCACCTACGGGACTGGCATAAGACCTTGTTAGAGATGTCTAAGGCATAGCTATTTGTTGGTCCCCATTTTTTAGTAACACAATAAATATAAATAACTTAAAATAAATCTAAGTATCAAATGTAATTTCATCCTTAATAAAATTTTCATTACAACTTCACTTCTCTTATTCTTCCCCACTTATTCTTCATGACAAATATATATTAACTTCTATTTTTTCATGGCTTCCATCAATTCAAAATCCTCATGCATTTCTTATTTTCTCTTTGTATGAAAATTTCTTCCCAAATTTTCAAGTCTTCTGTATGAAATTACATTTTTCATGGACTTCACTTGATGAAACAAATGTGAAAAGTCCTTAGAACATGTGTTTAATCATTGAAGATCAGTTCAAAAATCATTAGAGTTGACATAAAGAATTTTCCAACCATGAAATAAAATTCCATAATAAGAATTCATAAAAATTATCTAGGCATCACTACTTCTCATCCGCATCTTACCAAACTCATATTGAAAAATCATCCGAGTTGACATAGAAAATTGTCTAAGCACGACATCCAATACCATAATATGAATCCATAAAAATTATCTAGGAATCACTTCTCATAATCTACTTACCAAATACATATTGATAAATTAAGGAAACAAAATGTAGAACTAATCCCAACAATCTCTCCCATTGTATTTTGTTTCCAGTACCTCCTCAACACACTTTGTAAGAGTCAATATGAGTTTTCAAGATTTTCTCCCCCTTATTGGAAAGAAAATGAAAACAAAAAGTGGATATTTTATCCAAAACGTGTTCTAATCCATTTGAATAATATTTCTTGAATACCAATGAGATAGGGATTACATCACATGGTTCTCTTAGAAATGATCCTTTTGTAAATAAACTCTACGTATACTTGGGATAACCTGGTGTAGAAAATATGATATATATGACCAATGTTGTCCATAAACAACAATGCATGTAAACTTATGTTCAAAATACCGCAATTATCATCCATGGTGTTATAAATAATTATATTTATCAATGACATGATAAATATTGTACAAAATTTGACAAACACATCAAAATTTTCTAGTGAAAAGATAAATCTCCCCTAGCATCTCATTTTTTTCATTAACTAATAACTCCCTATTAATTGATATGATAAATACAATTAATAATGAGGGATAAAAGTGTGATTGGAATACCTTGACCATTAATGTTGAATTTCTCCCAAGGTTTTCATTTAATTATCAAGGTTTCTACCCATTAAGGGATGCACACTTTCCTTCCGTTTCATGGAATTCAGTAGACTCCATAAAGTACGATCTCATTATGCTATCTAGAAGTGATAGCCTCAAAATTATCATTCAATTCCCTACATGTTAGGTCAAAAAACATAAAATAATATTAAATAAGGAGGGGCCTATATTTTTTAGAGACAAATTTTAGACAGAGATATTCCTCTCAATTGATGATTCTTTTTCATGTTAGAATCAGAATCTTCACATAACTTTACATAGTTTTTATACTGGATTATTTTTCATTTATCACTGGATATTATTTATGATTCTTCTAAATTTCTATATTTCTGAAAATTATCTAGAAGAATCACAATAATTTCTTTGGGGAATTTAAAAACTTGTTTAGATTTTCCATGAGTACTTAAATTTATTTCTCAATTTTATATAGGAGAGGATCTCTCATTGTTATTCTTGGTGAATATTGATTTAATAGAGTTCTTGTTTTCTTCACAACCCAAGGATGAATTTTCACCATTGTTTTTTTGTGGATTTCTATTCTCTAGTTCTGGTATTATATTGTCCTTAGATTTTATCCCCCTAAATATTTCCCTTCTGTTATCTTTATGAATTGTCATGCTATTCCAACATTTCAATTCCTTGTTCCCAAACTTCTAGCAATACCAAATATAGTATAAGAGTCTTATTATTTTCTTTTGAGGTGTAGTATATTTAGACTTAATATATTATGAACCTTGCTACTTATAAGTGAAACCATAACTCTTTGACACACTTATTAGGAAATAGTTCTTCAGGTTTATTTTTGCATCCCCTCTTGGTTTGGTGGATTTAACAGTATTTTTCACCATCTATACATTCACAGAGTTTGGGTTAAAAGTTAAACCAGCACATGAAACATCATTAGTACATAAAATATTTTTTGGGTTATGGGATACCTTCTTCTTGGAGTATGGTTAATTTTTATTAGAGAATTATCATGTGATATTCTTGGAGTCATGATTCTCTAAGAACAATTTTTTAGCAACATATCTTTTCACAATAATATGGTAATTTGTAGATTTTCATGATTTATAATTCTTTGATATCACTTATTTCACTAAGAACTTCAGGTTGAGAGAGTTTTTCTCATCCTCAAATGAACTCAGCTTGAATTATTATTCTTCTTTCAGCTTTTTAATTTTTTCTTTATGAATATTTGTTAATTATTTCCAAGAAACATCAATCTCATTTTACCTGTTATCTTTTTTCCTCTAGTTGAGAAGCTTTTAAAACCATAGAAACATTGTGGAATTTTCCAAATCCATGGAAAGATTCTACAAACACAGTCTCAAAGAATTATTTCTTACAAAATCTTCCTTGAAATTATTCAACATCTTCATAAAATATTTAATTGAAAAAAGAATTTGTCTCTTCCTTTACATTCAAAAGTTTTGTGATAGTGTTTTATATGCCTACCCTTTTATCAAATGCATCTTCCATGGCATTATATTCTTCTTCTAGCTTTAATCTTTCATCCTGAAAACCCTTAGTGCCTACAACAATACATTTTACCACTTCTCTAGGTATATTATTTAGATATTCAATGAATATATACTGAAGATCAATTAGTTATCCATTATTATTTAACATGATAGGATTTGTCAAAAAATAATATCTGAAAGAATTATTCCTTGTTGTGCCTTTCAGATTACCTCTAATTTGATGTGTCTTTCCACTAGTAATGGGATTCATCTTCATATTTCTTGACAATTTCTTCTTACTGTTCTTCTAAGCCTTGGATAAGATCTCCATCTAAGGTATCTACTTCATTTCCTGAAATATTAATCTCATAAAGACTCGCTTGGATCTTTTTAGGTTACCTTCTATGATACCACTTATAGTTCCCTGGGAAGTATTGACCACTTAGAGGGGATGGGTGAATTAGTGGTTTCCTTTTATGAATTCAATTCATTTTAAATTAAACATATTGAACTTATTAAGGTTATATATCTAATCAATATTATCTCTCAAAATCACCTCATGTGAAATAATATTTACAAAAATAGCAGCATACAGTATTTACAAGGTTCAGTGTAAAGAAATAATCCTTTGCTTCTTGGTTACTCCCCCCAACATGGATTGTCCATTATACTTCACTATAAAATAAGTGATTGCAATGGATTTTAACTCTAATAGAAATACTTATAATTTGGCTCCAACCAAGTTATTCTATTTACTTTTGTCTCCAATAAAAAGACTTATTACTCCAGCTTTAACCAAAGGCTTTGTTTACTCCTAGATCCTACCAAAAGACTTCACCTACTCCCTGGAACCAACTGAAATGCTAAACCTCTGTTAAAAGACTTGATCTTCTATAGAATGATTCTCTAATGTTTTTCCATGATATTTTAGGATCTAAATTTCTTGTGTAAATTTTCAAGTACCTTCAATTTCCACAAGTCATGTTTTTTGGTCTTGATCAATATTTCTGATCACCTATGATTGACCAGTTGCCTCAATGAAATAATGCTTGGGATATGCTTCATTTTGAATGAAGTCATGGTCCCTATCAAATGTGTGTAAAGTTTTCATACAAATTTCTATATTATTTATTCAAAAATAATATTTTCACAATATCAAACTTGTCCTTATTAATTCACATACACTTCATGCATGGTTTTTATGGAATCTAAAATGCTAGAACATTCACTTAAGTTCATTATTTTATGTGCTTCTCAATTATGTTTTAGGTAGTTCTCAATGTTTTCACATGTGCATGTAAGAATTTATGCACCATGTTCACTTTATTTTTCCATGTTTCGCACACTTAACTTAAGTCTCATTCTTGAATGTTATTATATGTATGTGTATCATGTACCCTGAAATTACATTATTCAAAGGGTGTATATATACTATACCTTGTTATTCCTCATGCAAACCTTGTATACACACACACATTTTCCACCTTCAATAAATATGAATGCATGATTTCCATCCTTCTCCCTTTATTTTCACACACTCTCTATCTACACATACTGTCAATTTCTTTATTTTAGGTTCATTGTATGTTTGTTAGGAATGAGTATCATGCATCATGAAATACCTTTGTGCATGGGTGAGTGAATGACATTTTCCATTTCTTGTTTCTCAATTCTTCTTGCGTGAAAACCCAAATACATGTTCACAAGTTCTTATTCTTCATAATTTATAGTTTATGTAACACTAACTTGTATGTGTATCAAGAAAATCGTCTGAACCATGAAGTATTTTAGGGTCTCAGATCTTTTAAAAATTTAGGGAGACACATTATTGTGCAATACATATTTCTTCATGTGAATTTTTTCTTCACAAAGTTCCTTAGATAGTTATTTTCACTTATAAAAGGCTTATAGGATCTTCTCTTCTACTTCACTTAAGAATATTTGAAGAAGGGATTATGAATTGAAAAACTGTTTGCTTCATGGTGCTATATTTCTTTAGAAATGAGAGACTCTCACAAATAAATAAAATCATCCACCTTATCAGCCTCAGGATCTCTCCTTTTATAGGTGAGGGTGAATATTTTTCACCGCCTCAAATTAGGTTTTAATGGCGCATTCAATACCTAATCAAACACCTGTAAATATTGATGATTCATAGCCATTTAATTTCCTCAAGATCTAGGATTATTTTAATATTCATGAGACACCGAGAATAATGGAATCTTGGCTACACGATCCTCCTTTACAGTGATCTCCACACATGCATGCAATGAGGATTGCATGGTTCTCATTTATCCAAGCTCAAACCCCCTCATCCATGAATGGTCTCCCATGACTATCATTTATAGTTTGGTCATAGGCCATTCATTGAGTTATGGAATGCATGAAAATTGTAGTTATATGCATGATATCAGTTTAATCTGGAGATTCTCATCATATTTGAACCATCTTCAATGATGGTTGTAATCAATCAATTGGTGATCTGATCGTTCACTGGTGTAAAGAAAATTCTCAAGGAAGCTAGTGGTTAAATATAATCATCAAGATCGATCAGAAGTCCGATATTGACTTAATCATAAGGGGCCTATTATATGTTTTGTAACATCCTCAACCCAGGATCCACTAAATTGGTTCCCCAAGCTAGGTCATCACATGACCTCAAGCGCACCTCTCCATACTCTAGAGGTTACCAACTAGCAGCAAGGGTCAAAAAGTTATGTGGGGAGACTATACCCTATTTATCAGAGTAAGACACATTAGAAAACACATAAAATAATAGAAACAACGGACCATAAAACTGAGCATTCATAAATAACCATTTCCCAAAACTGGGTATAAACCACAACCAACAATAAATATGACATGTAAAGCTATAGTGCCAAGTGAACAAAACCCAAAATAAGGACAAATATAAAAATTCCCAAAATGGTCCTGACTCCAAGACTGGAACCTCCTCCATGACCATCCAAAATATGACTCAATTACCAAGCATGGGGCCTTTGAACTTTTTTGGAACTACAACCATGAAATTTTCTTGGGTACCCAATGGTGGCCTTACCAGGGTGTGATTAAAACTCAGTAAGACACCACCAATAGTGTCTACAAAATATCCAGTCTAAACATATTGTTCATGAAAGTAATCAATAAATGGAAAGTAATAAAAAGACATTTGGGGCCACTAGTGAACAATCCTTACTTAACTATTACTAACTATAGTTCCAGATTCATTATGTGCATGTTCTTCCTTACTTAGTTCATCATTTAAATGTAATCAATGGGTTATTCATTTACATCATCCATACAAAGGTTCATGGCATTTACCATTCTGTATAAGTGAAATTCATGTCTCTATCTCATTATGAATAATGCATCACAACATTACAATGTCCTCAACTCAAAGCCTTAATCCAATTGGAATGAAAATGTTGGGGGAATAATGCTTTTTACCCTTCCCTAACTCTTTGATTGTTGGTAAATTTATAGAATCAGTCCAACTCAACCCATGGGAGGATCATAAGTCCTTTATCACATAGCTCAATCCATGTTCACATGTTTATTCATCCATTAACCATGCATAGACCATATCACATCCAAACACAACCAATGCGTATCATAATCATAATCTATAACAATCAATAAGGTAATTAATATTATGCTATAATCCTTTAACACATTTTCCATTTATATTACTTATCCCAATTCCCATTCTCATGCCCATCTCACTAAGAACATTCAATATTTCCCTCAAATATTCCCATTTCACATATTCATCAATTACGTTATAAAATCCCACTTAACATAGTTAACATTACCAAATAATATATTCACTTATTCATATTCCCTACCGTCTTAGGTATTTCTAATATAATTCATAAGCCACATGACACAATCCCAATTAACCAAATTAACCCATTTCCATGTCATGTCAAAAAACACTTTAAGCCATTACCAAATCTAGGGACATTACCAATATTCCATTTTCACTTCCATTAAACACATAAACATACTCAATGAGGTCTCTACATTATCACACAAAAACCATGCACTAACTTAAATAAAATCTAGGTCTGGGAATATTGGTGCACCCCATGGGTGGCCCTAAATAGGTCAGACCATCCTTGATGTGTCCAATGGGAACCATGAATATTTCTATTCATAATTTAGACATCCATTTTTTTAAAATATCACCAGAGGGTTCAAAATAACAAGAATAGGTGAAAAAGAACAAAACCAAACATGCTCAAATCTATAATGAAACTATGGGATATAACTTGTAAACCACATTCCACGAATTCCTTGATGAACACACTCTAAAACAAGGTCTTCGGTCTAGATTCAACCACCTCTTTAAGATTAAACCTAAATCCATTTGGAAAATAAGGGTTTTAAAGATTCTGAATAAGATTGACTAAGGTGGAAACCCAAATCCAAAAAAATGAAGGAGGAGATTAGACTTATTCAAGGCTTCGATCTACAATCGACGACACTCCAAACGACCTTGAGATGAAGGAGAATCACCCTTGGAAGCCCTTTATGGTTCTTATTCTTCCCTATGGTGCAAATAAGGAAATGATGGGATAAATTGGATGAGTATTTAAAATCCTATAAGCGTAATTTTGTAATTTTTCCAACTTTTATAGGGGTTCACAGTTTACCAAACTGTGCACAGACCATGTACAAGCCACTATCTGAGGGAAGTTGGGTCACACAGTTACCTGGTCAGGTCACAAATTTTGAAAAACCGTGCAACAGTAATGTGATATTTCACTATCTAAGGTTTCATGGTTTTCCTGGGCAAGCTACATGGTTTACTTAACTATGAACCTTGCACAGTTTGGCATAGTTTTCCTTCATTTCGTGTTCTGAACCCCAGAACACCCCTGAGTCTTCTCATACACTCGTTAATTATCTCATTATCTAAAAAAATAGGTTAAAACCAAAATTTAAAATAATTTCGTACCTTCATGATGATCAGGATCTAACAAGATCCCCACCTTATAATGGATCGTCCTCGATCTGGATTCCCAAGCATTGGTAAGATTCTTTAAAAAAGATATCAGGCCACTAGGACTGCCTATCCATTCCCTTTTTTTCAAATTTCTCATTGAAAATTTCAATTCTACCATAGAATTAAAACTAAAGGTACAATATTTCCCCATAAAAATTCCTCACCACAACCCAAAACATTAATCGGATACTCCTCAAATAATTCATCAACTTCCAACATAAATCAACCACTACAAATTCATAGGGAAAATTTACACAATAGTTCCTAATTCATAGTATAAAGAAACATCACATGCAACATCATACCATCATGGAAGAATAAATTGACACCCCATCAGTTTGATCCTCTTTGAAACTCATGACCTAAATCACTTGGCATAAACTTACTTTATTTTCAAAACTCTAATGGTTACCAAAACCCAAGATCACCCAAAGGAAAACACACGGTATTTCCAAATACATTTCCTGAATTATGTCAATCCACCACTTATGTCCTAAAAATCCCATTCCATATCCGTACATCCAACATGAAACCACAATCTTGGGTCACTCGACCAATTAAAATCATGCCAATACTCATTTTCCGGGCCAACTCACCTGAACGGTGATCACTCGAATCCCTCCAACCCAAAACTCTGATCACATCATCAACCAACCTCTTTCTCGTTATGGTTCTCTCCATAATATTCTATTATTTGGAACACCCACTATCGACAAAATACCACCAGAGTCTCAACTCTACTTTCACATCATACCTGATAAGTTCTCAACTCATTGCGCCTGGACATCCATATGGACTTCTCCCAACACTTATTTTCCATTGAAACCACCATAAGGAAATTCCTACACTGTCCATTCGAGGACAAAGATCAAGTTGAACTTTCTTAATAAAGAATTCGTTTTCTAATGGAACTTTATGCTAAAACATCAAACAGGAGGTGGGTCACTCTCACTACACCCTTTTTTTTACCATCTTATGTCGGACTGCCCCCAACTGTCTTTTCCCAGAACACACATCTTCCACTGCTGGCATGATAACCATTTTTCCTTCCCAAGGAACTTAGTAACTTGAATCCTATCAATGTTATCCAAAACAACTATCGAGGTTATCCCTAAACTCTAATAGAATTATGCTATCATGGTATCATTTCCATTCAAACCATTATCGGGCTCCACTTCCCCCATCAACATTCCTCACACAATCACTCCTATCATTCATACACTAACTGAATAAGGATTGGTTCTCACTCAACCCATTCCAAAATTTGAAACATACTTATCCCCACAATATATCAATAGAAGGTGATTTAAAACCTTCCACATATGTCCCCTACACCTAGTTGAGTCGATCTATCCCTGACTGACTCTTCCTAGAACGTTTAGCTTCACCGTTGGAATGACACCACATCACATGGCCAAGGTTCCCTGAAACTTCAAGACATTACAATTCCAAAAAAAGAAACTTACACAAGTCTACTTATGATTTTTTTGGAGTTATAGGACCCGACCTCTCTTTCCAAAAACTTTTTTCATGTCTTACCATCCCCCTTTCATGGATTTAACAAATGAATATAGAATTTCATTTGGAACAACCTTGACCCCAAATCCACCACTTTGCTCAATAAAACAACATAAGAAAGGCCCACTTTCCCTCTATGAGAGACCCAACATGCACCTCATAGGTTCCTCATTGGCATCTTGGTGACACTAAATCAACTCAACATTTTCCACTCCACATTTTTTACTGACTTATCACTCCCCACCTTAGTATCGTCATTGTCATTGATATTCACCAGGGATTAAAACCGTCATGGATTACACTCGATCATAATTGAATCCAAAAAACATATAAATGGTTGTCTAGATTTTCCAGAATGAGAAAACGAACATCACCCAGTGCTCTCTCCTGGATTTTGTGAATAGAACCCATAACATTCATCGACACTCAGTCCATCCTAAGGACCTCACGTGAAACCATCGATGGTGTACATCCCATAATCCATCTTCTCATTTACCTCCCCCAATAGAATAAACTCCATGATGTCCCTAATCCAAAAAAACACCATCAAGTCACTTGGAATAAATCTATATCTTCTTAACGTACCTAGGACAATGTCAAAATGATAGGCATGATTGTCACTAACTGAGGAACACTAAGAAGTTGTTGAATAACACCTCCACTAACTTATCCATTGTAGATGTCACCTCTAAATATGGGACACCATAACCTACCAAGGATATCAAGCCCCCATGATATACAAATTTCTTCAGTACTTAACCACAACTGCTCAAGTGTGATTTCCATCTAAGACTCACCACCATTCCACAACCATCCCCCAAGTATCCATAAACCAACATTTATTATGGAACTACTTCTACCACACCCCAATAGCTCTTTTGGCTTTCCCCTAATAACAACTGAGACACAATGGTCCACCACACTAATCAAACCAATGGTCTCTCACATAACTGTGCTTCCTAACTTGGTTTCATAGAGAATTATGGATGCTTATCCTGATCGAAATCATGCCTTACCACTGTGTTCCCACATCTGGACCTCATTAGATCCCTCAAGGATTCGCACCTTCATGCGATCACTCTTACATCGACTTTAGTCCCCACAAGCCCACCATCACCTGATTATATCCCAACACTTTCTTACTCACCTAACCATGCCTCTTGTTTATCTTTCCTCATCAGCCCCAAGTCATTATCAACATCTCACCCAACAACTATACCATTCATACAAAAAAGATTATCCATGTGACCACCCTCACCTTGGGTGTCACCTTCAAAATAGAAGAATCTAATTGAGATTCAGTCACCCTAATCTCTTATTATAAATAAAAACATCGAGACATCCATTAATCATCATCAAAATAGATGATTCAGGCATCCATATGATACAACCCTTTGAAAAAAACCTTACAACCTACCACAAGCACTCAGGTGCCCTTCTGAAAGAACCAGAGCACAACTATACCATTTAATAAAACTCAACGATACTCATTATTCATTGATTCCACCTTTGAATCATCTCTCATGATTTATATTCTATGGAACATAAATCACTAGGATAGCCTCCCAAAAGGTCTCCCTTATTTTCCCCTAAAACTATCAACACGTAACCACAACTCAAGTTGCATCACCAAACCATCAGCCTTCCAACATAGCCCTCTCCGAGATCCAAAATAAAACTTGTGATGTCCCTACTCACAAGGTCACAAAAAACTAGACACCATCTTTATGGTCTATAATCCACTCTGTATGGTCACAAACCACACAAGTTTCCACACCCGCATTACCGAAAAACTCCTCATGACCCAAATGCCACAGCCTACCGAGGGTTCCCTAAGCACAAATCCTAAGTCGTATCATAAACATCAATGGATCACAACCCAAATCCAAGGTCTCAAAATAAGTCACTATCACTACCCCCAAACCACCCATACAAAAAGTCAAATCGACAACACAAGCAACACCCACTACCAGGTTCTCCCAAAGTTCCATCATTACACATCCTTTTATAATTAACTTTACAATTTTTTAACTTAATATTTCACATTTTAAACTTCCATTCACCTAATATTTTGAAATCACCTACATTTTTCATGACCATAATCCAAAAAAAATCCTCAAAAAACACTTTTATGAATGATCTATAGGGTTAAACCACATATGGAAAAGATCTTACACTATCAACCTTAAACAAATAATTTCATATACATTATACCAATAGTCATCATCACACATAGAATGATACCCTCTACCATACCTAATATGGTTCGTGGTCAACATGGGGTAAAATAATTTACTTAATCACAAGTATTTCATCAAACACCTCTTGAAACCATCTTCTATTTTACATCATGAATATTTTCTTTAAATTCCCAAAGGACATTGATTTATTCTACTCTCCAAGCCCAAAACACTAATCATGTGTGTTCCTATAATGATTCATGACACCTATATCCTTAGCTACCTAAAATGATGTATGAATGCACAACCTCATTCCATTCTATCCATGAGAAAAATATTATAAAATAGTAACATCACATAACATTTGAATCACCCAATGGTGAAATATCATTCAACATTAATAACACATACCAGGAACAAAAATTCCCACATTGTGTTACTTGGGTTGTCCCTCAAACATGGGTTAGAAACTCCTAAGAATGAGATCATTACCAAGGAACTACACATACTAAGCTCATGTTTACTATCCCAAATAACAAGACCATAAAAAATATCTACATTGATACCACTTTGTAACATCCCCAACCTAAGATCCACTAAACCAGTGCCCCGAGCTGGGTTGTCACATGACCTCAATCATTCCTCCTCATATTACAGAGGTTTTTGACTAGCAGTGAGGGTTCATAAGTCATGTGGGTATACTATACCCTCTTTACCAGAGTAACCAGAACATTAAAGACATAGAATAGTGGAAAAAATATAGCATAAAAATGAACATTCATAAATAACCATTTCCCAAAACTAGGTATAAACCACAACCAAAAATAAATATGCCAAGTAAAGATACAGTTCCAATTGAAAAAAAAACCAAAATAAGTACAAAAAACACAATCCAAAAAATGATCCTAACTCCAAGTCTGGAACCTTCTCTAGGACTATCCCAAATCTGACTCAATTCCTAAGCACAGGGCATGTTCCCTTTTCCTGAACTGAACCATGAAATATGCTCAGGTACCCAACAACAGACCAAGAATGGTGTGATTATAACTCAATATGCTACCACCAACAGTGGATACAAAATATACAGTCTAAATAGATAGTGCATGCAAGTAAAAAATAAATGGAAAGTAAGAAAAAGACAGTTTGGAGACACTTGTGAACAATCTGTACTTAACTATTACTAACTATAGTGCCATGTTCATTATGTGAATCTTCTTAATTACTTAGTTAATAATTTACATGTAATGCATGGGTTAGTCATTTACATCATTCATACAAAGTTTCATACCATTTATCATTCTGTATAAGGTAAAATTCAGGTCCCTATATCACTAGGGATAATGAATCACAAGATCACAATTCCATCACCTCGAAGCATCAGCCAATGTAGAATGCAACCGTTAGGGGAATAAATATGTATCCCCTTTACTAACCTGTGTATTGTGGGTGTAGTTAGGGCATAAATCCAACTCAACCCATTGGAGGAGCCTCAGTCTTTTATCCCACACCTCAAGCTATGTGCACATGCTTATTCATCCATTCACTACACATAACTCATATCACATCCATACATGTCACGACCCGTCCTAGGGGCCCGTGTCGTGACTACCCCAAGTTCGCCTTCCATAGGCAAGGGGCTGGCGACTAGCACCAAAGCGTAAATCCTGGTAAAAAGGGAAGGCATTGCCTTTGTAAAGTAAACAAACACCACAGAGCAAGCAAGCAGTAGAAGTAAACACTAAGTAAAAACTGATTACAACGGTAAGTGCGGAAAAGTAAGTGGGCCAGTATACAAACCCAAACTGAAAGTAAAGTACAACTGGAAGGGGAAAACAGCAACTGAAGAGTAAAGCCGCAACGTCGAGCCGTCCACTGGAAGCCCCACCTAAAGGTTGAGTACAGATAGCCTCCACAGCTCCTCGGGTCCAGTTGTCCACTCTGAGTACGTCCCGCCCAGTGGTCCACCTCCGGGTACCGACCTGCTCCGCAAGCCTCAACCGCGATCAGCGCTGTCCGTCGTCTGCAACCAACACAACGTAGTGTGGGCATAGCCCGTGCAGGGGTGAGTATAAGCTACTCAGTAGGGACCCCGAGACCCCCGAAGGTCTCCCAGAATCCACAAAGGATAAACCACAAAGGAACGATACAATCACGAAGTAACATCCGAAACTTCTTAGGTATATACCCATACATATACCTAAGTCATCAATTCCAGTACGCTCCAACTTCCGAGCCCAAGTACAACCCAGTCCACACAGGAAAGCAAAACGTAAATCCACAAAGGATAGCACAACACAATCCACATAGGAAAGAAAAACGTAAATCCACACAGGATAGCACAACACAATCCACATAGGAAAGAAAACAGGATTCATCTCACATAGGTATACTTATTCGTATGACGATAGAGATGATCAGATATAGACACTGATTCATCTAAGCCGTCGGACCCACAAAAGATCGATAGGTACTAACCCCCGCAATGACCCACAAAGGATATGACCCACAAAGGATCGATAGGTAACTAACTCCCGCAATGACCCACAAAGGATATGTCCAACAAAGGATCGATAGGTAACTAACCCCCGCAATGACCCACAAAGGATCTGACCCACAAAGGATCGAAAGGTAACTAACCCCCGCAAAGACCCACACAGGATCGGACCCACACATGATCTGTAGGCACTGGCCCACAGAGGACCGCTGAGCGCTGACCCACATAGGATCGGACCCACACAGGATCTGTAGCACTGATCCACGTAGGATCTCTGAGTGCTTTAGTCGTCGTCGTCGAGTCCACTGAGGATCTCTGTACAGTCGTCGTCGTAGTCGCAATCGCAACCAGCTCTAGGGTTCCCACACACAGCAAGCTCGTTCGGGAGGGTCCGCTCCACGAGCCAAGAGGCTGATACATCAACTGACACATAGTCCGAAGTTGATGTATCCAAAAGTTCTGTATCGTCAACAGGAACTCAGCGTCGCAGACGGCGCGTCAATCGGATGCCCGGTCTGAGAGCTATTGGCTTTTTCGTCCCAGGGGCCCGGTTGGTTTTTAAGTCAAACCAACCCGACCATACTCAACCTATGTCCAAACCTCAGGAGGAGTAATCCAAAAGATCCGTCTCACTTAGAGGAATCCAACAAAATTGACGGCATGTCAATCGGACGTCCGGAGCTCAAGTTATGAGCGTTTCCGCTCCGAGGGCCCGGTTGGTTTTGTGTACGAACCAACCCGGCCAAACCCAAAGTTCTCTGAAACCTTGAGTGTAATATAAAGAAACGACCTTCTTGATCCAAGGATCACATCGCCCCTGACGGTGCGTCGATCGGAGGTCCGTAGCCCAAGATATGGGAAAAAGACCGAAAGAGGTCCGAAAACGGGGGGTTTGGGCCCGGACCGACCCGGCCCAACCCCCCTGGGTCGGCCCGAACCCGGTTGACCCGACCCGGGTCCGGGTCTGACCCGGATGGGCGCGACCCGGCTGGCGCTGGCCGGGTGGCCAGCGGGTCGGCTCGGCCGTTACGGTCGAGCGAAGCGGGGGGCGCGATGCCCCCTCGTGGAGAGACCGCGGCCCCACGTGGGGACGCCCTTGCCAGCGGAAGCGGCCGGTTTCCGCGTCCCTCTCCCTCTGGTCCCGCGCGGTTGCGGGACCGCGACCTGCCACCGCGGCGGCTTTTTACGGCGGCGCGCCGGGCGCCGCCGCCACCTGCCGTCGGCGCCGCCGTGCCGGCGGGGCCGCTCCGCGGACCACCGGACGAGTTCCGTTGGTTGGAATTGTGTGCCGTCTTTTCCAATGGCCCTCCCGGGGCCCGTCCTTCACTGCGAGGACCTCACATCACCCGTGCGGCCTGCTTTGTCGTCGTCCGCTAATCCGCTCACCAAGAACGAAGAGACGGTGGGTTCGGACTTGTTCGTTGGTCCGCACCCACCGTGTTAGTGGTTTTAAAAAGCCTTCCAACAAATATTTTAAACATATGTCGTGGGTATAAAATCACAAGATTTAAAATGCACCAAAATAATCCATGCCGAGGATATAATTCACAAATAATTAAAAGAACCGCAACCTCCTACCTCAATCGGTTGTTGATCAAAGATTGTCGCGGGGGAAGGAATGTCGCGGAAGAAGCATCACGGAAAGAGGATCGTCGGCGTCATGGTACATGGTGTCGCATCGTCGATCTCCGAGGGTTCGGCGTTCTTTGTCGCCCTTCGTCGGAGGTCGGCGTTCTTCGCGTTCTTCGCATTCTTCGCGAAGGAGGATGAAGATCTTCAAGCTTTAGAGTTTCTCCAAAACCTCTCAACAAGCCACCCCCTACAAACCTAGTGTTGGTCTTATTTTATTCCCATTCCAAAAATTTGAAATTCAAAGATGAGTAACAAAAAATTAATTCTAATAATTAATTGCAACGAATTAACCGCCCAATTAATAGGGGCGTTTAGTATTTAAGTAAACACACCGATTGACTTTATTTAAAAGAGGTTTTCGCAGGTGCGTTATTTAGAGGAAAAGAAATAGTGGGGATCGTGTGGGCCCCACCTCAAAAATATCCTACCATGTGGGTAGGATATCGTGGGTCTCACCTTATCCACTTAACCTGGCTTAAGTGTCTTTATGTGGCTTTAAGTGAAATAAAACAAAGTGTCGCGCCACTTTTATTTTATTTCTTAACTTAACCCCAAAAATTAAAAACCACACCTGAGCAAACGCAACTTCAGAAAAGGCGTTTCTAAGAAAATACTGGCACTTCTATTCCATCAGTGCCCTCAGAATTCGATTCTGAGCACCGGTTCAAAAGTTAGAAAAACCCGCTCGTTCGTTCACTGAACGTACCCGAGCCAAACTTCGGAAAATGATTCTTGGCACACCGAGCCTCGGAATCAGGTGCCGTCAGAAACTGAATTCTTGTAAAATTCCAAATAAAAATTAAGAAAAAAATTTCCTTGAATTTTACGGGTCTTTACATCACTCCCACCTCAGGGCTTTACGTCCCCGTAAAGATACATCATAAACTAGGGAAACAAATGTGGGTACTGAGCACGCATCTGAGCCTCCCGCTCCCAAGTGCTCTCCTGGAGGTTCTCGTGCTGCCATCTGATGCACAATAGAGGAATTGACCGTCCACGTAGACCCGCTCCTGTCGATCCTCAATCTCCACCGGGACCTCCGCAAAAGTCTCCCCATCATCAACGTCCAGCTCCCCATGGTCAATGATATGTGCCGGGTCATGCACGTATCTCCTCAGCTGAGATACGTGGAAGACATCGTGCACCCGGTGAAACTGAGGTGGTAGAGCCAGGAGATAAGTCACCTCTCCAATCTTGCTGAGGACCTGGAATGGTCTGATGAAGCGTGGAGACAACTTGCCTCCTCGGCCAAATCTCCACAATCCACGTCGAGGTGAGACCTGCAAGAAGACGTGGTCGCCATCCTCAAACTCTAGTGGCCTCCGCCTCCTATCAGCATAAGACTTCTGTTGGCTCTGAGCTGTCCTCATCCACTCCTGGACGACCTAGACCTTCTCTGTCATGGTCTGGACCATCTCCGGTCCCACAAGTGCAGACTCCCCAGGGTCTGTCCAGCACAGCGGTGATCTGCAAGGTCGGTCGTACAACACCTCGTAAGGTGACATCCCGATGGTGGAGTGGTAGCTGTTGTTGTATGCAAACTCCACCAAGGTTAGGTATTCCTCCCAGCTACGACCAAAGTCGAGGATACATGCGCGGAGCATGTCCTCGAGAGTCTGAATGGTCCTCTCCGTCTGACCATCTGTCTGAGGGTTAAAGGCGGTGCTCAGACGTAGCTGCGTCCCGAACGCCTCCAGAAACCCCTTCCAAAGCTGGGAAGTAAAGCGAGCATCTAGATCCGAGACGATAGATTATGTCACACCGAGAAGCCATACAATCTCCTGAACGTAGAGACGTCCCAATCTCTCCACTGAGATCTGCTCTCTGATGGGTAAGAAGTGATCCGACTTGGTGAGTCGGTCGACAATCAACCATATGGAGTCGTGGCCTCTGGAAGTGCGTGGAAGTCCAGTCACGAAGTCCATAGATATCCCGTCCCACTTCCACTCCGGGACCTCCAAGGGTTGTACCAATCCTACTGGTACCTGATTCTCTGCCTTCACCTACTGGCAGGTGAGGCACCGAGAAACGAACTCTGCCACAACCTTCTTCATGCCCGGCCACCAGTGCTGTCGTCTGAGGTCCTGGTACATCTTCACCACTCCAGGATGTACCACCAAATAAGAAGTGTGAAACTCTCCCAGCACCTCCTCCCGTAAAGAAACTGGTACCAAGGTACGTCCTCTGAAAAGGACATCGTGCTCTGCTCCAAAGGAGAAACCATCAGGTGCCCGTCCTTAGGATATTTGTGCACGCCGCGTCTCACAGTCAGTGTCCCCACGCTGTGCCTCTCTGACCCGCTTCAGTAGTGGAGAGTGACTGTGAGAGACTGAAGGAAGGCTTCTCCATATCTATCCACGAAGGATATCTGCAAAGCGGATAGCTGCTCTGTCGCCTCCTCAAGTAGTTGAATGCTCGTCTTCCTGCTGAGAGCATCGGCTACTACGTTCCCCTTCCTAGGAGCATAGACCATCTCAAAGTCATAGTCCTAGAGGAACTTGAGCCATCGTCGTTGTCTCAGGTTCAGTTCCTTTTGAGAGAAGATGTACCTGAGACTCTGATGGTCAGAAAAGACTGTAAAGCGCTCGCCCATTAGGTAGTGCTGCCATGTATTCAGAGCGAAGACCACTGTTGCTAACTCCAGGTCATGGGTAGCGTAGTTTTTCTCATGTGGCCTCAACTGACGTGATCCATAGGTGATCACTACCTGCTCCTGCATCAGTACACATCTGAGTCCGGTCCCTGATGCATCGCAGTAAACTATGTACCCTACTCCCTCCTCCGGAAGCCTCAAGATAGGGGCGCTGATCAGTCTCTGTCTCAGCTCCTGGAAGCTCTGATGACATATTTTTGACCACACAAAGGGTTTCCCCTTCTTCGTCAAAGCTAAGAGTGGTGCCTCAACTCTGGAGAAGTCTGGCACAAGTCTCCGGTAGCATCCAGCAAGTCCCAAGAAACTCTGCACCTCTGTCATGCTCCTAGGTGGCTCCCAAGCTAGAACTTCCTCGATCTTCGTAGGATCCACCGCAAATCCCGCCTTAGAGATGATGTGTCCCAAGAAGTGGACCTCACGTATCCATAACTGAAACTTTGAGAGCTTTCCATAAAGCTGTTGCCCTCAGAGTGTGTCTAGTACAACCCGCAAGTGGTAGGTGTGCTCCTCCTCAGTGGTCGAGTAAATCAAAATGTCGTCGATGAAGACCACGAAAAATCGATCGAGGTATGTCTGAAAGATCCTATTCATGAGGCCCATGAACACTGCTGGAGCATTGGTTATGCCGAATGGAATAACCAAGAACTCATAGTGGCCATACCGACATCTGAAGGCTGTCTTCTGCACGTCCTCGTCCCGAACTCTGAGCTGATGATAGCCTGACCTGAGGTCTATCTTTGAGATCCACCGTGCTCCCTTGAGCTGATAGAAGAGGTCATCAATCCTCGGTAGCGGATAGTTATTCCTTACTATCACCTGCTTCAGGAGACGATAGTCGACACAAAGTCGCAAGCTCCCGTCCGCCTTCTTGGTGAACAATATCGGGGAAGCCCAGGGTGAAACACTGGGTCGGATGAATCCCTTGCCCTGAAAGTCCTCCAACTGTACCCATATCTCTCAAAGCTCAGAGGGAGCCATCCGATATGATGGGGTGGATATCGGGGCTGTCTCGGGGTACAGATCAATATAAAAGTCTACCTCTCTGCGAGGAGGTAGTCCTGGAACGTCATCGGGGAAAACGTCTGCATACTGATCCACCACTGCAGGAAAACCAGGACTCTGCACGTCAACTGATCCTAGGATGAGGCTAGCCAACTGATGAGTGATGGGTTGTCCTCTCCTCTGTGGAAGTGCATCCTGTGCTGCGAAGGCTCCCTTCTTGCCGGTGAAGGTGAACCTGCTCCCGTCGGTGCGTACACATCGCACCTTGCGCCTAAAATAGTCAATCTGAGCATGGACTGTAGATAACCAATCCATGCCCAAGATGACGCCGTAAGGCCTCGATGCCGCTACAAGAAGATCCCAGCCGAAGCTCTCACCTCCTAGAGTAATCTCACACTGCCGGCACCAGTGCGTAATCGTCGAGTCTGCTCCCATAGGAGTCTCTAGTCGTAAGGATCGAGCCAACAGCTCTGTCGGAATCTCCGAGCTCCGAACAAGGGCAGCGGCTATGAAAGAATGACTCGCTCTTGTGTCTATAAGAACTGTATCAAGGTTGGAATAGACACAGATAGTACCTCGAATCATATCGGGAGCGTCGTGGTCATAGGCCTCCGCTGTCTGGAGCTGTGCCTGTCTCTGCCCGCCCGCTCCCTGTGGTCGGGGTGGACCTCCTGGTGGTGGTGGTGATAGAGCCTCAAAGCATCGCCCACCACTTGCCGCTTGGCCAGCTCCTCTGCCTCGTCTGCCTGCTCCCTGCGGACTGCCACGGTCAACCCTCTGCCTCTGCCTAGGTGGCCCCTCAACCGTCTGCTGCTCCTCGGCACGGCGGGTCGGGCAGTCACGAGCCATGTGGCCCTGCCCGCCGCATGTGTAGCATTGCCTGCCTCTCGAAATACTGGCTCTATGCTGTGTGCCCCACACTGCTAAGCCAGTGTCCTGAGGTCGTCTTCCTGAGGGTCTAGTCTGCTTGGACCCATGAGTCATCCGTCGACTGCCTGCTGCAGAAGATTCTGCTACCTGCCACCCCGCGGTAGGTCTCGCTGCTGATGTAAACTCAGCAAGAAAGCTCTCAAACAAAAGGGATCGCTCCAGTACTCCTTCCTGATTCAGAATGCTGAGAGAGATTAGAAATGCCCTGATATCATGCCTCAATCCCTGCTCAAAGGTCCGGGCCCGAAATAATGGGTCTTGTACCATGTCTGTCGAGTAGCGCGAGAGATCGGTAAATCTCGCCGAGTACTGGGCGACCGTCAAGCTGCCCTGCCGCAGCTGTAGAAGTTCCTGGATGCACACCGCACGGAGGGTGGCTGGGATGAACTCCGAGCGTAAGAGGCTCTCAAATTCCATCCAGAGGAGAGATGCCTCATTGTGCACCTGGAGCATCAAGCTCCACCATCGGCCCGCTGCCGCGTGCAGTAGGCTCACTGCGAGGATCACTATGAGGTCTGCTGGTGTCCTCACTAACCTGAAAACTTGTACCACTGCCTCCAGCCAATCTTCGGCTCCCTGGGGGTCCGTCTCCCCACGAAAACTGGGCGGTCGCTAGCGCTGAAACTCGTGAAGTGCACAAAGGCGACATGCATCGTCAGCGGCTGGGGCTGGAAGCATCGGTGACTCGGTGGGTAGAGGTACCGCTAGTGCCTCAGCTGTCAAAGGGCCCTGTACCGAGGCCTCGTCACTCGGTGGGATGTCGTCACGCACTACTCTTGAAACCCTAGCTGGATGCCGTCGTGGGACCATCCTGAAAAGAAACAGGTGATCCATGGTCAAACATTATACCTGGTGAGCTGACATAAAGTAATCACAAAGAAAACTTGAACACACATGAAATCAATGTTTTCACGCATTAAGTCGGAAATCAGAAGTCATGGTCCTGGTGTACAGATACGTCAGACGCCGCACCAACATTGGAATCCCTGGACTGATAACCACACCCAATATGCTTAACACTATTGCTTCACTTAGAAAAAGATCAGAGTCCAAAGTTCTGTGGTAGAACCGAACTCCTCTGATACCAATTTGTCACGACCCGTCCTCAGGGCCCGTGCCGTGACTACGCCAAGCCCGCCTTCCATAGGCCAGGGGCTGGCGACTAGCACCAAGGCGTAAATCCTGGTAAAAAGGGAAGGCATTGCCTTTGTAGAGTAAATAAACACCACATAGAAAGCAATCAGTAGAAGTAAACACTGAGTAAAAACTGAGTACAATAGTAAGTGCGGAAAAGTATGTGGGCCAGTGTACAAACCCAAACTGAAAGTAAAGTACAACTGGAAAGGGAAAACAACAACTAAAGAGTAAAGCCGAAACGTCAAGCCGTCCACTGGAAGCCTCACCTGAAGGGTGAGTACAGATAGCGTCCACAGCTCCTCGGGTCCAGTCGTCCACTCCGAGTACATCCCGCCCAATGGTCCACCTCCGGGTACCGACCTGCTCCGCAAGCCTCAACCGCGATCAGCGTTGTCCGTCGTCTGCAACCAACACAACGTAGTGCGGGCATAGCCCGTGCAGGGTTGAGTATAATCTACTCAGTAGGGACCCCGAGACCCCCGAAGGTCTCCCAGAATCCACAAAGGATAAAACAAAAAGGAAAGATACAATCACAAAGTAAAATCTGACACTGCTTAGGTATATTCCCATACATATACCTAAGTCATCAATTCCAGTACGCTCCAACTTCCGAGCCCATGTACAACCCAGTCCACATAGGAAATAAAAACGTAAATCCACACAAGATACCACAACACAATCCACATAGAAAGAAAAACTTAAATCCACACAGGGTAGCACAACACAATCCACATAGGAAAGCAAACAGGATTCAGCTCACATAGGTATACTTCTTCGTATGACGATATAGATGATCAGATATATCCACTGATTCATCTAAGTCGTCAGACCCACAAATGATCGATAGGTACTAACCCCCGCAATGACCCACAAAGGATCTGACCCACAAAGGATCGATAGGTAACTAACCCCTGCAATGACCCACAAAGGATCTGACCCACAAAGGATCGATAGGTACCTGACCCCCGTAATGACCCACAAAGGATCTGACCCACAAAGGATCGAAAGGTAACTAACCCCCGCAAAGACCCACATAGGATCGGACCCACACAGGATCTGTAGGCGCTGGCCCACACAGGACCGCTGAGCACTGACCCACACAGGATCGGACCCACTAAGGATCTGTAGCACTGATCCACGTAGGATCTCTGAGTGTTGTAGTCGTTGACGTCGAGTCCACTGAGGATTTCTGTACAGTCGTCATCGTAGTCACAGTCGCAACCAGCTCTAGGGTCCCCGCACACAGCAAGCTCGTTCGGGAGGGTCCGCTCCACGAGCCGAGAGGCTGATACATCAACTGACACATAGTCCGGAGTTGATGTATCCAAAAGTTCCATATCATCAACAGGAACTCAGCGTCGCAGACGGCGCGTCAATCAGACGCCCGGTCTGAGAGCTATTGGCTTTTTCGTCCCAGGGGCCCGGTTGGTTTTTAAGTCAAACCAACCCAACAGTAATCCACCTGCATCCAAACCTCGGGTGGAGTAAGAAAAATATCCGTCTCACTTAGAGTAATCTAACAAAATTGACAGCACGTCAATCAGACGTACGGAGCTCAAGTTATGAGCGTTTCCGCTCCGAGGACCTGGTTGGTTTCGTGTACGAACCAACCCGGCCAAACCAAAATTTCTCCAAAACCTTGAGTGTAATATACCAAAAAGACCATCCCGGTCAAAGGATCGCATCTTCGCTGACGGTGCGTCGATCGGAGGTCCGTAGCCCAAGATATGGGCAAAAGACCGAAAGAGGTCCGAAAATGGGGGGTTTGGGCCCGGACCGACCCGGCCCCACCCCCCTGGGTCGGCCCGACCCGGGCCCGGGTCCGACCCGGCTGGGCGCGACCCGGCTGGCGCTGGCCAGGTGGCCAACGGGTCGGCTCGACCGTTACGGCCGAGCGAAGCGGGGGGCGCGCTGCCCCCATGTGGAGAGACCGCGGCCCCGCGTGGGGCCGTCCTTGCCTGCGAACGCTGCCGGTTTCCGCGTCCCGCTCCCTCCGGTCCCACGCGGTCGCGGGACCGCGGCCTGCCGCCGTGGCTTCAGCCGCAGCGGCTCCTTCCGGTGGCGCACCGGGCGCCGCCGCCACCTGCCGTCAGCGCCGCCATGCCGGCGAGGCGTGCCGGAGGGCCGCTCCGCGGACCACCAGACGAGTTCTGGTGGTCGGAATTGCGTGCCATCTTCTCCAATTTCCCTCCCGGGGCCCGTCCTTCGCTGCGAGGACCTCACATCGTCCGTGCGGCCTGCTTTGTCGTCGCCCGCTAATCTTCTCACCAAGAACGAAGAGACGGTGGGTTCGGACTTGTTCGTTGGTCTGCACCCACCGTGTTAGTGGTTTTAAAAAGTCTTCCGACAAATGTTTTAAACATATGCCATGGGTATAAAATCATTATATTTAAAATGCACCAAAAGAATCCATGCCGAGGATATAATTCACAAAGAATTTAAAGAACCGCAACCTCCTACCTCAATCGATTGTTGATCGAAGATTGTCGTGGGGGAAGGAACGTCGCGGAAGAAGCGTCGCGGAAGGGGGATCGTCGGCGTCGCGGTACACGGCGTCGCGTCGTCGATCTCCGAGGGTTCGGCGTTCTTTTTCTCCCTTCGTCGGAGGCCGGCGTTCTTCACGTTCTTTGCGTTCTCCGCGTTCTTCGCGTTCTTCGCGAAGGGGGATGAAGATATTCAAGCTTTAGAGTTTCTCCAAAACCTCTCAACAAGCCACCCCCTACATACCTAGTGTTGGTCTTATTTTATTCCCATGCCAAAAATTTGAAATTCAAAGATAAGTAACGAAAAATTAATTCAAAGAATTAATTGCAACGAATTAACCACCCAATTAATAGGGGTGTTCAGTATTTAAGTAAACGCATCGGTTGACTTTATTTAAAAGAGGTTTTCGCGGGTACGTTACTTAGAGGGAAAGAAACAGTGGGGCTCGTGCGGGACCCACCTCACAAATATCCTACCATGTGGGTAGGATATCGTGGGTCCCACCTTAACCACTTAACCTAGCTTAAGTGGCTTTAAGTGGCTTTAAGTGAAATAAAATAAAGTGTCTCACCACTTTTATTTTATTTCTTAACTTAACCCCAAAAATTAAAAACCACACCTGAGAAAACACAACTCCAGAAAAGGCGTTTCTAAGCAAATACCAGCACTGCGATTCCACCGGTGCCCTCAGAATTCGATTCCGAGCATCGGTTCAAAATTTAGAAAAACCCGCTCGTTCGTTCACTGAACGTACCTGAGCCAAACTTCGGAAAATGATTCCGGGCACACCGGGCCTCGGAATCAGGTGCCGTCAGAAACTGCGTTCTTGTAAAATTCCAAAGAAAATTAAGAAAAAAATTTCCTTGAATTTTACGGGTCTTTACAATACACAACCAATACTTATAGTAATAATAATCCAAAAAATCAATAAGGTAATTAATATTATTCCAAAACACAATAACCCATTTTCCATTTACATTACTTATATAGATTCCAATTCTTATGCCTAAATCACTAAGAACATTTAAAATTTCCCTTAAATCATCCCTTTTCAAATATTCCCCAATTCCCTTATGAAAACCAAATTAAAATATTATTCCTTTTTCATACCATTACCAATTGAAATATTCATTGATTCATATACCCTACTCTCTTTGGTATTTATAATATAATTTATAAGCCACGTGTCATAATCCCAATTAACCAAATCAACCCATTTCCATGTCATGCTAAACAAACATTTAATCCATTACCAAATTTAGAAACATTACCAAAATTCCACTTTAAATTCCATTAAACACATCAACATACTCAATGAGGGCTCTACATTATCACACAATGGCCTTGCACTTACTTAACTAAATTCTAGGTCTGGGAATATCGACGCACCCCATGGGTGGACCTTAATAGGTCAAACAATCCTTAATGTGTCCCATGGGGACCATGAGGGTTTCTATTCATCATTTAGACACCCATTTTACAAAAATTCACCAAAGGGGTCAAAATTATGATAATAGGTTACCAAGAACAAAACCAAACATGCACAAATCTATAATAAAACTATGGGATATAACTTGTAGATCACCTACCTTGAATTCCTTGACAAACGCACTCTTAAAAGTGGTCTTAGGTCTTTATTCTTCCACATCTTTAAGCTTCATCCTATATCCCACTAGAAAAAAAGGCTTTTAGAGATTTGTAAGAAGATTTACCAAGGTTAAAACCATAATCTAAAGAAAAAAAGAACAATAAAGGAGGATATTAGACTTACCCGGGTCTTCGATTCACAACCGACAACACTTCAAGCAACCTAGAGATGAAGGTAAAACACCATTGGAGGACCTTGAGGGTTATTGTTTTTCACTAGGGTTCAAAGAAGGAAACAACAAGAGAAAATCATGTGAGTATTTAAAATCTCATTAGGGAAATCTTTTAATTTTTCCAACTTTTATAGGGGTACATGGTTTACCCACACAGTTTTTCAATCCATTCTCAAACTGTGCGCAAGCCACTGTCTGAGGGAAGTTGGGTCACATGGTTACCTCACTCTTTGAAAAACCATGTTCCAGCCATGTGATTTTCCACTATCTAAGGTTGCACATTTTTCCTAGGCAGGCCTCACGGTTTACTTAACCATGCCCCAACTATGTGCCTTGCACAGTTAGGCCTAGTTTTCTTTCCTTTTGTTTAATAACCTCATAATACCCTCAAGGATTATCATACACTCAGAAAAAATATCATTATCCAAAAAAATGAAGTTAAATAAAATTTTTAAAAATGGAATACCTTCACTATGACCTAGATCTTACATGTTTCATTTTAATGACATAAGAACAGTACATGGATTTACAACATCCCACATCGAAACCCTCATATGTGGAGGGTGTACTTTTTTACTCAATCTCTACCTAAAGCATCCAAACATTATTACCCCCCTCTAATACCATCTCATAACATCATTCTTATAAGCCTCATTGCATAGTTTCTCCACCACTGCTTTCCTATGCACTCTCTACGGGCCTTATGCATGAGCTTGCTCCATGGCCTTCTACAGTCTTTCCATGGCTGGTTCCATTGGGTTTGGTTAACCTTTGGGTTCTGTATAAGACCTCAGTAGAGCTATATAAGGCCATTCTATTGGTTATCCCCCCATTTTTAGTAATTCCATAAATATAAATAACTTATAATAAATATAAGTATCAAATTTAATTCCATCCTCAAAAAAAAATTCCAATCCAACTTTACTTCACTTCTTCTCTTATTCTTCTTCTTCCTCTCTTATTCTTCATGAAAAATATATATGAACATATATTTTTTCATGGCCTCCATAAATTCAATATCCACATGAATTTCTTATTTTATCTTTTCATGGTAACATATTTTATACTCTTTAAGTCTTCTTCATCCAATTTCTTTTTTATAGACTACACATGATGTAACCAATGTGAAAACACCTTAGAACATGTGTTTAATCATTAAATATAAATTAAAAATCATAAGATTTAACATGGATAATTGTAAAATTATGACATAAAATTCCAAAAAATGAATCCATAACAATTAACAAAGTATCTAGACTTTTCATCATCATCTTACCAAACACATATTGAAAAATTATTATAGTTGACAAGGAGAATTGTCCAAGAGTGGTGTCTAATTCCATGATATGAATCCATAAAAATTCTCCAGGAATCACCACTTTTCATCATCATCTTACCAAACACAAATTGAAATATTATTAACACTAAATTCAATATTGGAACCAAAAAAATATGGTTATTAAAAATGATCTAATGTTAAGATCATAGAGATAGTAAGTCGTATGTATGCATTAGTAATGTTTCTATTCATTAATGGTCATTATAAAAAGAAGTTAAGTAATATTTTATCCTTATAGAATGATCATAATATCCTAAATAGAATATTATTTAATTATATCAACTTATATATAGAATTATTTTGATGTGGTAGTGAAAAAAGGAATCACATCACTTTGAAGAGGAGGTAGTCCACACGTCCATGAATGACGTTATCATTTTTTCTGTGAGTGAAAATGTAAAAATAAAATGATATATTATATTTGAATAATATTAAATATTTCATTAATATCATATAAAAGTAATTTATATCACATTTTTTTTTCATTTCCCTTATTACCTTCCATGTAATGTGCTTGGGAAAAAGGATTCACATCACTTCGCGAGGCGGTAGTCCACCGTACACATGAGAAATGTTATCATATCCCTTACAGAATGGAAAGTAAAAGGGTATATATGATATAAGGACTCCAGATGTATATTTATGTTATAAATATCATATATAAACTTTATATCCATCATTATACTCAACCATGAAAGGTGGTAATGGAAAAACTAATGACATCGTTTCATGAGGCGGAATTCCTCCATAGGCACGAACAATGATTTCGTAACTCATTTGATGGAAGTGTGAGTAGTTATAGTTAATACCCTTAAAATAAAAAAATTTATCAGTATATGTAATATAATAATGTTATTATATCATCATGTTATAATAATAATTTAATGGGGTGGAGAAAGAAATAAAACAAAAATAGTCATTGATAAATGTTAACTCTTCTTTCGGTATCCTCCTTGGGTTTCCACCAAAGGCCTTCCTGTGTTGGATTTGTTCCCAAACTATGGATTATATGATGATGGTAGGTAGTGTAAAATGTTATTTGGTAAGTTATTTTCTAAACCTTAGTGGTTTTAATGTGTGGATAAGGGAGTAAATTGGGTTTCCTTTTATAAGTGGGTTTAGTGGTGCACTTGTAATTTTTGGAAGAGTGAATTCCACCCATGTTTTTTAATGTCACCACGACCAAATAATAGAGTATTCTTAATAATATGTTGTATAAGGTCTAAATATATCCATAAAATAGATTTTGAAAAAAAATTGGTCATTTTTAGACCTTATATTCTAAGTTTAACAACTAAGTAAACTAGTTTTTACCTTAATCATTATAATTAATTTTAATTGTTGTCACTAATCATTATGCTAAAAAAATATTTTTAACATATTAGATAATATAAATTATGATTATTCCAAATATTGAGTCCATTTTTCTAAATTAAATTCACATAATTGTCTGAATTTAATTTAAAATTAATCTCGTAGACGCGGTAAGACAATAGGTATTTAAGAAGATTATTTTTTTAGAAAAAGGTGATTCTATAACAACTATATGAATAAAAATAATAATTATATGAAACTAAATTAATATTTAATTATATAATACATATATATATAATTTAAAAAATTACCAATTATATATTATTTTAATTAATTAAAATAGAGAAACATTATGCATTTTAAAATAGTTTTTTTAAAAACCATTTTTAAACCCAAAAACAAACTTATACTAAAAGCAAATATAAAGTGGATTTAAAGTAAATAAGTATATTTAGTATAAATAAATAATAATTAGTTTAGTTTAAAACATATTCAAAATATATTATAACTTTTAAATTAATCAATTTATTGAAAATAAAACACTTTTTACAAAAATTGGTATTTTTCAATATTCACTTAAAAACAATATTTTTCGAGAACTCCCAAAATTTCACACATAAAAATTTTGATATTTATATTAGAAAAATGAAGTTCATTTTTTAACATATATTTTATAAAATTTAAAATCATTGATTATAATATTTTTCCATGAAAATCAATAAAAATCATTATTGAAGAAAACATATTTTTAAAGAATAAATCCACTTTACTAAAAATTGATTAATTATTTACAAAAAAATTATCAATAATTTATATTTATTAACAAATTTTTATATATATATATATATATATATATCATAAATTAGTTAATAATTTTCATATCCACTAATTTAACAACAATGTTATAATTTATAATATATGTCTTCTTTGAGTTCATTGTTGCGTGTTGAATGTGCTATAGAACATAAAAATCTTGGGGTTGATTGCAATTCAAGCTAAACTGAGTGTTATGCGTAACAAAATCTGAACATTGTATTTTTACAAATCAAGATCAACTCTGTGTTTCATTTCCTCTAGTCTATCGAATATAATTTTCTTCTTTTTAAATATTGCATTATTACACACCCCCTAATAAATTGAATTGTCATAATTAGAAATTTATATAAGTAATAAAATGTTGGATACTTGAAAAAACTTTTTTTGTAAACCCACATCATAAAAAAGGTTTAATAAAACATCTTCTTAATAATATATAATATGTGAGTGTAACGTCCCCAACCTTGGTGCCACTAAAACGGTGCCCCAAGCCCGATCTTCACATGACCTCAGGAATGCCTCCCTGTACACCAGAGGTTATTGACTAGCATCAAGGGTCTAGATTAGTCATGTGGTGAGACTATACCCTCTTTACTAGAGTAAGCCATAGTAGAACATAATATAAATAGAAAAAACAATAAGAAACAACCAATAGCATGTGTAGCCAAAAATATCCCAACTAGGTACAAACCACAAGAAACATTAAATATGACATGTCATGATACAATGAAAAGTGAACAAAACAAAAAATAAAGACAAAAATGGAATCCCAAAAACGATCCTGACTCCAAGTTGGGAACCTATTCCATACATGTCCCATGTTCAAATCAACTCCCTATAATATAACCATTACCCTTGTCCTGAACTGCAAGCATGAAATCTGCTCAGGTTCCCAATGGAGGCCTAAGCAGGGTGTGAGTACAACTTAGTAAGTCACCACCAATGGTGTCTATAAAATATCCAGTCTAACTGATAGTTCGTGCATATAGAAATAACCGGAAAGGAAAGTAAAGATAGTTTTGGAGCAACTAGTTAACCTTTATCTACTTTTCTATTACTATTAGGATTATTGTTACAAGTTCATTATGTACATAATCTCATAAATTAGTTCATCATTAACATGTCATCCATGAGTCAGACATTTACCTTATTCACACAATATTCATGGAATTTATCACTATGAATAAGAAAACAAGTTAAGTCCCTATCTCACTTGGGATGAGCATATAAAGTAATCCCCATTCTTACCTTGGAACCCCGGTCCTGGTATTTTCATTGAATACAACCATTGGGGGCATATAGCATCAGTCCGACTCCCCAACCCCTGCATTCCAGGGTAGTTTAGAGAATCGGCCCAACCCTACCCATGGGAGGAGCATCGATCCTTAATCCCACCACCAAGACATGTGCTCATGATTATTTATCAACTCTCCACAAACAAACCATTTAACATCCAATACAACCAATAAATATAAAAATCATGATTCACAAGAATCAACATGAGATTCAATGTCTTTCCATAGCCAATTCACATTTCCATTTTACACTACACAACCCATTAGCCCAATTCTATTTCCCAAGTCTCACCCCATTAACCATATTAATCAATTAAAAATCCATTAACAATCCCAAGTGTAAATATTTCTCATACACCCACCCTCTTAGAGTTTTCAACATAATTCATTATCTATAAGGCACAATCCCCATTTAACTAATTTAACCCATTTTTATTAACATGAAAAACAATCCCTTAAGCCATTAATAAGCACATGAACATACCAATAATTCATTTTCACGCCCATTCAACATTTCAACATTCTTATCAAGGGATCTATATTGTCAAAAAGAAACTTTTCTCATACGTAGCAAACTTATAAGTCCAAAAACTATCAGAGCGCCCCATGGGTGGCCCTATAAAGGTCAAGTCATCCTCCATGTATCCCATGGGGACCATGAGGGTTTCCATTCATCATATTTACATTCATTACACCAAAAATCATCAATGGATGAAAATAACAACATGGGGTAACCAAGAAATAAACCCAAGAATGCAAAAAATATCAAATGAAACTATGGGATATAATTTGTAGACCACCTACCTTGGATCCATTGAAGAACGCACCCCTAATTGAGGCCTTGGATCCCGATTCAATACCCCTTTTAAACATAAACCTAGATATCACCAGAAAATAAGGTTTTTAGATCTTTATAATGATATAAGGAAACAATTTGTTCCCTAAACCAAAAAGAGAAGTAAGTGGGGGATTATCCTTACCCAGATCTTTGATTCACAACCGACGACACTCCAAACGACCTAGAGATGAGGTAAAATATCCCTTGGAATATCTTGGGAGCCTTGGTTCCTCCATAGGGTTGTAAGGGGGGATAAAGAAGGAAATATTGTGTTGGGGTTTAAAATCCCATATTGGCATTTTTTGTAAATTTCTCAACTTTACTAGGCCTCATGGTTTACCAGTATAGTTTTCCAAACCATGCGCAAACCATGAGAGAGCTACTATCCCAAAATCCTCCTTCCACATAGTTTCCTAGGAATTCTGCAAGGTTATCTTAACTGTACGATAACCATGTGAAAGGCTCTGTCCAAGGATGCACAGTTACCGGGGATGATTCGTAAGGTTTTCACTAACCGTGCTCAAACTATGCAATATGCCTAGAAACTACTTTTTCCTCCATTTTCATGTCCTAAACCCCCGGAACACCCCCAATACTTCTCATGAACTTTGTAAAACACTTATTTAACTAAAATAAAGGACTTAGACAAAAACATAAACAATAGATACCTTAATAAAGGTCATGTATCTTATAATTTCCCCACATTTGGATAGCTCATCCACAAACCGCTCTTCTTGAGCATCATCAAGTTTTTGAAGAAAAGAGACCGGGCCACTAGGCTCGAATATTTGAATCTCATTCCCAAGTTTGTTCATGGATTTTTCCAATGCTGCCACAAAATAAGAACCAAGGGTATAACCTTGCCCCATAAAACCATCTCACTATGATGTACAATAAAAACTAGATGCTCCTCAAAGGTTATGTTAGGATCAAGCTCAACATCATCAACATTTATCACATGACACGGATCAGGATGATATTGTTGTTGTTGTCAAACAAGAAAAACGTATTGCATCCCATTATACCACTATGGAAGAGGTTATCGATAATCCACCAATCGATCCTCTCCACAATCTCAAATGGCCCCACATACCTGGTCGTCAACTTACCCTATCTCTGAATTCAATGGTGACCCAACCTTGGTGAACCCAAAAGAAAAAAATTATCTCCCACCACAAACTCGATAGGTCTATGATGTCGATCCGCATATGACTTCTACCTAATCTAAGCTATCATCATGCTCTTCTGGATCAAAAAAACTTTCTCTAAAATCTCCTACATGAGACTCGATCCTAACAGCTCAGATTCTCAACCCTCTAACCAAAACAATGGAGATATACATGGTCTCCCATAAAGTGCCTCAAAAGGTGCCATCTAAATTGTATCTTGGAAACTATTATCGTAAGAAAAACCAATGAGAGATAAGTGATTTTCCCATGAACCACCAAAATTTAGTACACAAGATCTTAATATGTCTTCCAATACTTGAATTGTATGCTCATACTTCCCATCCCTTTACAAGTGATAAGCTATACTCAACAAAACCTGGGTACCAAGCGCCTTCTATAATACCTACCAGAAGCATGATGTGAAACACAGATCACGATCTAAAACTATCGTTATCAACACACCATGAAATTTCACTAATTCTAAAACATAAAACTCACCAAACTTATCCAAATTATAAGTCACCTATATCAGAAATAAATAATCCACTTTAGTCAACCAATCCAAAACAACACAAATTGTGACATTCCTCTGAGGCATCCCTGGAAGTCCCACTGAAAAGTCTATCATTACATCATTCCACTTCCATTCCAAAATAAAAAATGAATGTAAAAAACCACCTGGACATTTATTCATTGCCTTCATATGTTTAATGATAAGGCATTGTGCCATGAAACCTACAACTTTCTTCTTTATACTCGGCCACCAATACTGCCTATGAAGATCACGATACAACTTAATTAATCCTGGATGCACTTCCCACCTTGATGTAAGGAACTCATGCATCAACTATTCATAAAAACACACTGGTACCACCGAACGGACACTAAAAAACATGATTTCATCGCGACCCAAGGCCCAACGAGAAGGTGACTCCCCACCTTTAAGTCTTACCTTAATAGCCAAACACTCTAGATCTTCCAGCTGGATCTCTTTGACCTGGCCCAAAAGTGTGCACTCAATCGCTAAAGATGCATGGGACATTTTTTCATGCCCATAAAACACCTCCAGGTGCATCTCTATAAACAAAGACATCATATTCCATTCAATGTTGGATTCCTGAACCACCTAATTTTGAGTCTTTCAGCTCAGAGCATCTACAACACTATTCCATTTTCCCAGTGTGTAAACCTACTCAAAATAAAAGGATTGGAGGTACTCAACCCACCTTCACTGTAGAAGATTTAAATCCCTTTGAGAGAAGATATAATTTAAAATATTATGGTTATAAAACACCATGAATCATTCTACCAAAATGTAGTGGCTCCAACACTTTAAGTCATAAACTATAGTAGCTCGATCAGAATCATGAGTAGGGTAGTTTCTTTCATGTGGTATCAATTGCCTCGACCCATAGGATATATCTCAATCATCCTGCATCAGCACTGCCCCAATTCTGACACCAGATGCATCACAAAACAAGGTTTACTTCTTACTCAGTTCAAGTAAGATTAGAATAAGTATGGTAGTCAACTGCTTATTCAATTATTTAAAATAAATTTCATACACCTCTGACCAATTAAACTTAACACCTCTCTTGGTTAATATTGAGATTGGTTCTTCCATATGGTAGAAATCCTTAAGGAACCTATGGTAATAACCATACAAACCCAGAAAACTCCAGATATCAAAACCATTCTTAGGCTGCTTACAAGACACTATAGTCGGCACCTCCTCTGGATCCACTGACACACCTTACTTAGAAATGATGTATCCAAATAAACGAACTTTCTTAATCTAGAAATGGCACTTTGATAGTTTGGCATAAATCATATGCTCTCTTAGTCTACTTAAGATGATGTCAAGATGTTGGGCATGATCATCAAGGGTTCGTGAGTACACCAAGATTTATTCAAAAAGACATCCATGAATTTATCTAGATATGGGTGAAATATCCGGTTCATCAGCACCATAAACACTACCAGTGCATTGGTCAACCAAAAAGGCATCACCAAAAATTCATACAACTCGTACCTACTCCAGAAAGCTGTATGTGGTATGTCAGAAGGTATCACCCTCAATTAATGGTATCCAGATCTCAAATCGATATTGGAGAACACTGTGGAACCCCCCCCCCAGTTTTTCTAAAAGGGAGTCAATTATGGGAAGAGGGTATCAGTTCTTATCCATCATCTAATTCAACTTCATGTAGTTGACACATAACCTCAATGACTCGTCAACCTTTTTAGAAAATAGCATGGGTGATCCCCATGGCGACGTACTAGGTTGAATGAATCCCTTCCACTCCAACTCTTCCAGCTGATCCTCAAGATCCTAGAGTTCTCTTGGCACCATTCGATGTGATGAAATAAAAGATGATTCTTCCCCTAGCAGAAACTCAATTGTAAAATCAATATCTCTCTCAGGTTCTAGACCCGAGAAGTCCTAAGAAAACACATCCTAGAATGTATCCACCATAAGATGAAAAACATGTTCCTATACTTCTCCATCATCAAGAACATGGCATGCCACTTGGGCCATAAGCACTCCCAATTACTGACAAAATGGCTCAGCACGTCCTATTCAATCATCACACTTGCCATGAAGGACATAAGTGTCTCTATCAGGAGATGTAAACATTACCCAACATCGATAACAATAAATATGGGCTTGATAATCCACTAACCAATCCATTCACAAGATCATGTCAAAACCTAAAATCTCCAGAAAAAATAGATACCATAGGAAATGATATTCATCAACCTCTAAGGCACAACCTTTACACCGACTTATATTCTCAACTCGCAACCCTAACAGATTATGAAGTGACATAACTCCACTTGAAATTTCCACAGTTAGTCCCAAAACTACTATGAACTATTATCAAATAATAGAATGTGTGGAACCTATATCAAATAGAGAATTTCAAGTGTGGAAGCTACAAGAATCGTACCAAGAATGGTAGAAGGTCCAACCTCGCCTCCTCCAGGTGTATACTAAACTATGTCAAGATGGCCTATCCCTCAACATTGGGATCCATCATGAGTACCCTACACTGCACTACCCTACTGCTACGAATGATCTCTCCCCAAAGTTCCACATCCACCACCCTTATCAGTATGGCCTGTGGAGATCCAAATACCTACTTGATATGGGTAATCAATCCCCTACCTACACTTTGCATTGATCATTGTCCTCCAAAACTTTATGTATATCATGGGTTCCTACAAAACATCTCCACATGGACCATATTTCCACATTTCTACACTCAACATGTAATGACCTGGACCCAAGAAGCCACCCGGACAGTGGAAAGCGGGTCGGGTGTTACTACCATAGGAGCACCTCCCCGAACGTGAAAGGCTTCCAACTAGCAGTGAGGGTCCTATAGGTATAGTGAGGAGGATATACCCTCTCAGAGGATAATAATGGTACTGGTTCGAGTATAATAATAAAGATGTAGTGGAATAAATGACTCAGCAGACTCAAACTAGACCCGCATAGCAGAAGCAAATTAAATATCGATAAACAAAGGAAGAAATAAATATAAACAACAGTAGCAGAATTAAACACAACAGCTTTTTGATCACTTGTAACTACTACTAAACAACAAACATGCATCCAAAGAAACCCATACATATCCATATGTAAAGGCTCCAATTGATAACCAATTGTACCTACAAAACAAGTAAGCATGATGATATAGGAAGGAAAACAAAACAAAGTAAAATCCATCTGGGCATGACCTCAAGGTCCATACCATCTCCATTCAATAGCTAATGCAGCCCAACTCCTGAAGCTGACCTCTTTCCTAGACGTAGATCCATAAAGTCTGCATGCGTCCCGAAGGTCCCGTGCAGGGTGTGAGACGAATCTTAGTAGGTTACCACCCAACGGTGCGTACCTAATATAAGTGTTTAAGCAGGCATGCAGTTATAAAGAAAAGTGTAAACAGTATGATGCACAAGTAAACATAAACTCTACTGGTACTCTACAACCACCATGAAGTGTCACTTACTTCAACCAACACCGGAATCTCTATCATGTAACCAAGAACCATGTCTCCCTGACACCGTATGTCTCAAGTACTGATGCCCCGAAGGCACACCCAAGAAATAGTAACCCGGAGAAACAGCGATGCATGTCCTCAAATAAGTAACCAGAGGGACAGTGATGTCTACCCTAAAATAAAGTAACCAGAGGGACATCGATTTCTGTCCTCAAATAATTTAACTAGAGGGACAGTGATGTCTTCCCTCAAATAATATAACCAGTGGGACCACGATGTATGCCCTCAAATAACAGCAATACTCTGCCCCCAACCCGATAGCCTCAATGCTACCCCCTGAAGGATCCTCGCCTTCCATGTGGCTTTCTACGGAAAGCACCCCCAAACCAAAAGTACCTAAACCACAACTAATGGGGGCCTCTACCCACATGAGTGGTCAAAACCACCTCATCATGGTGTCTCTCTATGTGCACACTACTCAAAGTTCTGGGTGAGTGATAATCACCAAAATAGTACCCAAGACACAACCTCTCTAACACCTCATGCCTTTATGACCATGTCTCTCAAGTCTGATGACCTTTCCATCCAAGTAACTTGGGCCATTCCCAACCTGACAGTCATCATGCCTCAAGTCGATGTCCAGCATGCCCAATCCCATGGTCAGAACCACCCAAAATAACTCGGTCCAAGCCCAACCTATGATCAAAATCACTCAACAATATACAGCCATTCCCAACACAACACCAAGGGTTCCCAGCACATGCAATTCATAAATTACACATATTGATAAAGAATCACTTTTAAACAGGAAAAACAAACTAAACAGTTGAAATTCACTAACCAATTTTTTTCCCATACCAGCACTGAGGTCTTTTAAGCCTCTAACAATTCATATCAAGTATTAATAAACTAAACTCAAAAGTTTAAAATAGTACAATTCAATTATAACCATTTTGGCATTCCCCAACCAAAATTCCCTGACGACCAATGGCCACTTTCCCAACACTACTCAAGAAAAATAGGTAACAAACATAAAAAATGGCATTCCAGAGGTCTAATAAGCAATTTAATATGAAATAGCAGATAAATTAGTGTCTCTCTCCAAATACCCAAAAATGTGCTTTAATTCGTGCCACCCAAAGGTCTACGAAAACACAAAAGAAGGTATGTACCACCTACCTGAGACTCATAGACATAGGCACGTCTGATATCGAACTCCAATTCAAATCCAATCTTTATAGATCTATGTTTCCATCAAATCCCGGCAACTCTGCTCGGATGGAAACTGTGACGTGTGAGGCAAAGGATCAAGAACAGAACAGGGTGCATAGGTTTAGCCTCACTGTTGTGATCCCGTATCCATTGATGGATTGAATAACGGACTCCAGATAAAGATTATAGGGCAAGATATGTTCTTCGGGATTTTAGAACGGTATTTTTCTAAAGTTTTGGAAGAAGATGATGATTTCAGAAAAAAGACGCGATGCTCTTTCATTTAAGCGAATAAAAATAAAATTACACGATGTGTATTTAAGGACTACATGTTGTGTAGTGGCCTTGTCTGTACTCCGACTTAAGCGGGGTAGCCGCACAACTTGGACGCGCCATACAGGTTGACACACAGCTATAACTCAGTCAGTACACAACAATAAGGATACACGGTGTGTCGAGCAACATTACATGTAGCGTAGTAGGAATTCTTACATGGAATCACACGATATGTACTCGGAAAGCACATAGTCGGTACTTGCCTAACCCATACATGATGTGTACTTTAGAGTACATGGCGTGAAGTCTAGAAATTTCTAGAACATCCCATATTTTCCCAATTTTCTCAGGAACAATCCAAAAATTCAAGCAGGGTCGTGATTGTGACCCGTTCTGAAAAACTTGGGTTCTTACAATCTCACCACCTTAACATAGCTCATCCACAATCTATCAAATGAAACCCGAAGATGGCACCAAACATACCACCCTGATCAAGGTAACCCGAACTTCCCTGATCTCAAAATTTCTGGCTAAATTCCTCAAGGGCTCCCCACCTTAGAGATTTTCTAACTTGGTCTCAACCCTACAAAAATCAACAAAGCAAGTGTTCACTAACCTGTTTCTGGAATCATGGTCCTCTCGTGATTCATCGTCACCCCTGCGCCTCCTTGGTGTTCCTGAGTCTTTTCCAACACCCCAAACATCTCAATTACCACATCAGTGTCTTCCTCCACAAGGTCCTACATCCCATGGATGCTCAAACGAACCTGGCGCCTAGCACCTCAAGTAACCTACATCCTAGATGCCCCAATGCCCACAGAACCTAAAGTAACTCGCATCCTCGATGCCCTGATTCCCACGGAACCTCATGTAACCCGCATCCCTGATTCCCCTGATTCTATGAATCTCATACATATATTTAATTATATCACACACCTGATATGGAGCCAATCCCACTGACCATCATCTAGTCAGTCCACATAGGTCATGTGCATCACATGCACTCAAAACGGAAAAGCCTCTACAGGTCATGCCAAAAATAAAACGTGGAAATCACGGGCACACCCATGGTGTACCTCTTATCTTCATTGGTTCACCAACCTGCTCAGCCTATGGCTACTCCACAGTGTGCACCTAGCCTGAAGTATGACTGCTTCATGCCTGACCTCCCTACGGTACTGCTCCAACCATCGGCTACTGACCCCTCAGCTGGATCTCCTTGTCTCTGTCACGTCCTCCGCGTGCAGCTAAAACTCGTCTACTGTCACTTGGAACCGAACCTGAACCAAATCCAGATGCCACAGTCTGTCCTAGTCCCTACCTATCGGCTGTCTGAGAAGGATTCCTGCAAAACCTCTCCAGATGCCCAACCTGTCCACATGCCTGTCACTCCTTTGGAGGCCTATCGTACTGAGTCCAAACATGTCTTGGTTGTCCACACTGAAAGAAAACCACTGAAGAACTATTACGAGGTGGTATAGATGAGTCCTTGGCATGACTGCCCTGCTGGAACTCATCCCATCCTTGCTTCCTACTGTTTGAACCGTCACCTGAAGTCGTCGCCTGGCCAACCTGGGGCCTATCCCTCGGGTTACCCTCCGTTATGAGCGCCTGATTTACCAATTCTGAGAAAGAACCTAGCTTGAAGATATTCACCTGGATCTAAATGGCGTGTCTCAATCCATCCTCGAAGTTCATCACCATTTCCACATAATTGCTTACCATACTAGGTGCAAAGCGAGATAGCTCAGTGAAAGTACTTTCATAGTCCATGAGGGACATGTCTTCCTACTAAAGGATCAAGAGCTCCCAATCACTCTCGGCCCTCAGTGTCTCTGGGTGAAAGTGCTCAAAGAACCTTTCCATGAAGTCCTTCCATGCTAGCCCTTCATGCCTACAAGTCTGCACCTGCACATCCCACCAATGCTTTGCCGGTCCTCACAGCATGTACGTCGCCAGCTTGACCTTCCACCCTGGAGGCATCTCAAGCTGCTCGACGATCATCTGCATGCTCTATATCCAGTTCTCAGCCACCTGTGGACCACCCTCACCCCGAAAAAGTGGTGGGTGCTGCGATTGGAACTCCCACATCATATATTCCATAGATGGATTTTTGACATATGCACCTCTGTCAATCCATAACAAGACACGTACCAGGCTAGCTCGGAGCTGCTCGTCGAGCCATGGTCTAAATGCCTCCAAACCCTAATGTTGTCCTGTCTGCACTGGATCCTGAACCTGATCCTATCCTTGAGCCTATACCTACGGCTAATGCTCTACCTGCACTGGATCCTGAACCGGATCCTTCACATGTGGCATTATATCATCACCCACCTGATGCTCCATCGAGACATATAAGAGGAACCCGCTGAATACCATAAATGGTCAGAAAGTCCATATATATATATATATATAACAATATATATTCAACGCAGATATGGAAAGAAGAAATGAGGAATCATAAAACAACTACCCTTAATCTCCCCCACCGCAACCCTTGCCCATGGCATACCGGCCTCATGGCCTCCTTACCTGCCTTTAACAGAGCCAAGTATCAAAAGTACCTCCGGCCATGCCCATCCTAACAATAAATGTTGCCTCAAAATGAATACCTAGTCGCCCAATCCGGGTGATCGAGATCACCTCAACCATAGTACTTGCCTGCTCATACAAGATCCAGACCTAAATATATTGCAATTCTAAAAATATACAAAGCCTGGCATAACACATTGCAATAAGCAAGAAATTTTATCAAGAATTTCACCTATTCACGTTTCAAAAGAATAAAAAGCATAGAAATTGACATTTTTCACATGGTATTATCACATCACAAATAATACGTGCAGTTATGAAATTAAAATACCCTAAAATGTGCCTATCAAAATCCAAGAAAACAAGCCTTGCCATATTGAGCTAAGGTCCAATTTTCCCTTACCACATCGGGTCAGGGGTCACATATCACAATAAATAACATCACACAACAAGTGAGCCAACGAGGTGGAATTCATATAAATTGTAATCTAAGAAAAAAAGAAAATAGCAATTCCCACCCTTGGAAACATGGTTCATCCCTCGTACCTAGGGCTGCAGGCACCTAAGCACAATCTAGAAACTTGTTTCTAGTAACAACCTATCTCCAGTCTACCATATCCAAAATAGTAAAACTAGCATAAATAAAAGAGAAGACTCAATATCATTAGTAGCCAACAGAACACTACTACTAAATCCATTTCAAGAAATCCTTTGATACCACTTTGTAATGACCCGGACCCGAGCAGCCACCCGAACAATGCTAAACGGGTCAGGTGTTACAACATTAGGCGTACCTCCCAAAAATCAAAAGGCTTATGACTAGTAGTGAGGATCTTATAGGTATAGTGGGGAGGCTATACCCTCTCTGAGGATAATAACGGTACTGGTCCTAGTATAATAATAAATATGCGGAGAAATAAATGACTCAGCAGACTCGAACCATACCCACAAAGCGAAAGCACATTAAATATCGATAAACAGCGGAAGCAATAAATATAAACAACAATAGTGAAAGTAACACAACAACATGCTGACCACTTCTAACTAATACTGAACAACAAGCATGCATCCAAAGCAGGTCATAAATATCCATATGTAAAGGCACCAATGGCTAACCAATTTTAGCTACAAAACAAGTAAGAGTACTGATACAGGAAGGAAAACAAAACAAAGTAAACTCCAGCTATGCAAGACCTCAATGTCCATACCATCTCTATTCAATAGCTAATGCAGCCCAGCTCCTGAAGCTGACATCTTTCCTGTACATAGATCCATAAAGTCTACACGCATCCCAAAGGGCCCGTGCAGGGTGTGAGACGAATCTAAGTAGGATACCACCCAACAATGTTTACCTAATATAAGTGTTTAAGCAGGCATGCTGTTATAAAGAAAGTCGTAAACAGTATGATGTACAAGTAAACATAAACTTCACTGGTTCTCTGCAGCCACCATGAAGTGTCACCTACTTCGGCCAATGCCAAAATCTTGTCATGTAACCCGGCACCATGTGCCCCCTGACACTGCGTGTCTCAAGTACCGACGCCCTGAAGGAACGCCCAAGAAATAGTAACCCAGAGGAACAGTGATGTCTATCCTCAAATAAGTAACTAGAGGGACAGTGATTTCTGCCCTCAAATAAAGTAACTATAGGGACATCGATGCCTATCCTCAAATAATGTAACCTTAGGGACATCGATGTCTTCCCTCAAATAATATAACCAGAGGGACCACGATGTATGCCCTCAAATAACTGTGAGCTTTTTCCCCCAACCAGATAGCCTCAATGTTATCCCCCGACGGCTCCTCGCCTTCCACATGGCTTCCTACGGCAAGCACCCCCAAACCAAAATTACATAAACCGCAACTAATGGGGGCCTCTACCCGCACGAGTGGTCAAAACCACCTCATTACGGAGTCTCTCTGTGTGTACACAACTCAAAGTTCCAGGTGATCGGTATTCACCAAAATCGTACCCAAGCCACAACATCTATGAAACCTCATGCCCCTGCGACCATGTTGCTCAAGTGTAATGGATTTTCCATCCAATTAACCCGATCTATGCCCAACTAGAAAGTAATTCTACCTCAAGTCGACATCCAGGACACCCAATCCCATGGTCAGAACCACCCAATGTAACCCGGGCCAAGACCAACCTGTGATCAACATCACTCAAGAATATATGTCCATGCCTAACACAACCCAAAGTGTTCCTAGAACATGCAATTTAGTAATTACACACATAGTCAAAGAATCACTTTTAAACAGGCAAAACAAATTAAACATTTGAAATTCACTAACCAATTATTGTCCCATACTATCATTGAGGTTTTTTAAGCCTCTAAAAATTCATATCAAGGTTTAATAAACTAAACTCAACAGTTTAAAACAATAAAATTCAATTATAACCATTTTGGAATTACTCGGCCAAAATTCCCTGATGAGCAACGACCACTCGCCTAGCCACGCTCAAGCAAAACAGGTAACAGGCATACCCAATGGCATTCCACGGGTCTAATAAGCAATTTAATATACAATAGCAGATAAATTAGGGTCTCTCTCAAAATACTCAGAAATGCGCTTTAAGTCACGCAACCTAAAGGTCTGCAAAAACACAAAAGAAGGTATGAACCACCTACCTGAGACTCGTAGACGTGGGAATGTCTGATATCGAGCTTCAATTCGAATCCAATCTTAATAGATCTATGTTTCCACCAAATCTCAGCAACTCTGATCGGATGGAAACCGCAACGTGTGAGGCAAAGTATTAGGAACGAAATAGGGTGAGTAGGTTTAGCCTCACTGTTGCGATCCCACAGCCACCAACGGATTGAATAACAGGATCCAGATGAAGATTCTAGGGCAAGAGATGTTCCTCAGGATTTTGGAATAGGACTTTTCCGAAGTTGGGGAAGAATAAGATTATTTCCAAAATAAGACGCGACGCTCTTTCATTTAAGTGAATAAAAATAAAATTACACAACATGTATTTAAGGACTACACGTTGTGTAGTGGACTTGTCCGTACTCCGAATTAAGCGGAGTAGACACATGGCTTGGATGCACCACACGGGTTGACACACGGCTAGAACTCATCCAGTATGCAGAAAGTAGGATACACAACTTGTCGAGCAACACTACACGCCACGTAGTAGTAATTCTTACACGGAATCACACGGCCTGTGCTCGACGGGCACACGAACGGTACATGACTAACCCATACACGGTGTGTACTTTAGAGTAAATGGCGTGTAGTTTGGAAATTTCCAGAACTTCCCATATTTTCCCAATTTTCTCAGGAACAAGCCAAAAATTCAAATAGGGTTGGGATTTTGACCCCTTCTAAAAACCTGGGTTCTTACAAAACAGGTGGTTGGGAACACTGACTTCACACGTGTCCCGACCATCCACACTGGTAGTAGGGAACTCGATCACTAACCTGAGGGACTGGTTATTTTTTTGTTTGTGCTAACCACCGCTACCCTCATTGAAATTCTCAAAAAGGCACTTCCTACTAACAGAAGTCGCCCCACTATTTCACCCCACCAGAACCACATGTATGCTTTTGGAGGCCTCTTTGAGGTTCCTTTCTGAGACGAGGTCCTGATCCATCACCTCAGCAAACATCTTCAGCCAAAATATATTTACTTTTGATCTTATCTCATTTTGAATTTGATCTTGAAAGTTCCTTTCCATAGCTTCCCCATCTCGCATTAAAGCATGAACAAAACGTTGAAAGTCTGTGAACTAACCTTCATACTCCATTACTAAAATTTTCCTCTACGTTGAACTCAAAAACATCATATACTTATCCTTTCTTGAGGTTTTTGTGTATTAATAATCTAAAAACATTTCCTGAAGACTCTTCCACATTATTCCCTTAGCTTTTTCAGTCTGAGCAAAGCTATCCCACCAACACTTTTCCTGACCCCACAAAATATAGACTTCCAAAATAACTCTATTCTCAAAAATAAGTCTACAGATGATCAATAATTGTATGGATATACTCTATCTAGAACTCATATACCTTTATCCCACCCTCCTTGGTAAAGGTTGGAGAGTGTTGCAGCTGAAACTACCTGGTCAATTTGAACATACTCTGTGCAACCCGCTCTGGGTCCCATTCCATAATATGTATAAAATGAGAAAATTTCTCATGAAACTTATCTTCCATGTCATCCTAAACTATTGTGTTTTCTTTCTCTACTACTGGTGGACAATTCTTATAAAAATCCTCTTATCTCTGAACTGGCACATGCCTTCATGGTGGAATTTCTCTACAAAGTTAAACACAAACTTTTTAGAACACAACTATGAAAATTTCATGAGGTATAAGGAAAGCCTCATCACTAGCCATAAACAAACCATTTCGCATACACTTCCCATTGGGATTTATTATATTTGGAACACTGCCATCAACCATCCTTCACAAGGCTATGGCTAACACAGGGTAACTAACTAACATGGTTAAAAGCACTAACTTTTACACCTTTTAAAAATGATTTACATATCCCAATTTACTCCCACAACATTTTATTTCACTTAAATTTATTTTTCAAGCATCATTCTTATATTATTACTTATCATTCTCATTTCCATTTTTACCTATTTATATCATCCCATTAGACAACATTTCACTACTTTCAATAAAATCTAATGCATTCTACCCATTATGTCTCGTACACCCATTATGTGTGTATGTGCCTGCTATGATTCATGTCACTTATATACATAGGTTACAAGAATAATGCATGAATGCACAACCTCGTTCCATTTAGGCCATAATAAAAATATCATAAACCTATCACATCACACTACATGTGCATCACCCAATGGTGAAATATCATCAAATGTAACAACACACAACAAGAACAACAATTCTCTCCTTGGATGACTTGGGTTTTTTCCCATACTTGGGTTAGCCACTCCCAGGTATGATATCATTACCAAGGCCTAACACTATCCTAATATACTATCTACCATCCCCAAATAGTAATAAATAGAAAATAAATCTGATACTACTTTGTAACATCCCTGATCGGGTGCCACTAAACTTATTCCCTGAGTCGGGTCATCACATGACCTCAAGCACACCTCCCCATATGCCATAGGTTACCGACTAGCAACGAGGGTCGATATTAGTCATGTGGGGAGACTATACCCTCTTTACTAGAGTAATCCATAGAAGACCATGATTTAAATAGTAGAAACAATAAAAAACAACCAATAGCATGCATATCCAAACATTTCCCAAATTTGGTACAAACCACAAGCAACAGTAAATATGTTATTTTATGCTACAATACCAAGTGAACAAACCCCAAAATAAATACAATGGTATAATCACATAAGTTTTTATGTCTCTAAGTCAGGAACCTCTTCCATGATTGTCCCATGTCCAACTAAACTCTCTAGCATAGGGCCCTTACCCTTCTCCTAACATGCAAGCATGAAATCTTCTCAGGTTACCAAAGGAGGCCTAAGTAGGGTGTGAGTACATCTCAGTAGGGCACCGCCAATGGTGTCTACAAAATATCTAGTCTAATAGATAGTTTATGAAGTATAAATAACCATAAAGTAAAGGAAAGGTAGTTGGGGGTCCACTCGTTAACCTTTCTCTACTTTTATATTACTATTAAGATTATTGTACCAAGTTCATTACGTACATAATCTCATCATTTAGTTCATAATTAACATGCAATCCATGAGTAATACATTTACTTTATTCACACAATCTTAATGGCATTTATCATTTCACATAAGCGAACAAGTTGAGTCAATATCTCACTAGGGATGAGTATATTAAGTAATCGCCACTCTTACCTTGGTGCCTTAGTCTAGGTATTTTCATTGAATGCAACCATTGGGGGCATAGAGAATCAGTCTGACTCCCCAACCTGTGCATTCCTAGGTAGGTTAGAGCATCAATCCAACCCTACCCATGGGAGGAGCATCAGTCCTAAATCCCACCACCAAGCCATGTGCACATTCTTATTTATCCATTCACCACACACAAACAATATCACAACCAATGAAACCAATAAATATAAAACATGATTCACAACAATCAACATGAGATTCAATGTCATATCACAGCCCGTTCACAAGTCTATTTTACACTACAAAACCCATTATCCCAATTCTCTTTCCCAAGTCCAACCCCATTAACCATATTCATCATTTCACAATCCATTACCAATCCCATGTGTCAACATTTCTCATACACCCACCGTATTAGGGTTTTCAACATAATTCATTAGCCACAAGGCATAATCCCCATTTAACTAATCTAAACCATTTTTATTACCATTAGAAAAAATCCCTTAAGCCATTACTAAGATTACGCACATGCCAATAATTAATTTTCAGTCCCATTCAACATTTAAACATTCTTATCAAGGGATCTACATTTTCACAAGGCATCCTTGCTCATACTTAGCTAACTTTTATGTTCAGAAAGTATTGGTACACCCCATGCATGGCCCTACAAAGGTCAAGTCATCTTCCATGTGTACCATGGGGACCATGAGGGTTTCCATTCACATATAGACATCTATTACATAAAAACTCATCAAAGGATTAAAATCACAACAAGGTTTAACCCATAAATGAACCCAATCATGCACAAATCTCAAATGAAACTATGGGATATAACTTGTAGACCACCTACCTTGGATTTGTTGGTGAATGCAACCCTAATCAAGGACTTGGATCCCAATTCAACACCCCTTTGAAGCCTCAACCTTTATCTCACTGGAAAATAAGGGATTTAGAGATTTGGAAGGAGATAAAGAAGAAATGTGAACCCCAAACCAAAAAGAGAAGCAATAGGGGGGTTAGCCCTACCCAAATCTTCGATTCGCAACTAACAGCACTCCAAAAGACCTATAGATGAGGGAGAATCACCATTGGAATCTCTTGGGATCTTTGGTTCGTCCCTAGGGTTGTAAGAGAAAATAAAGGAGGAAATCCCAAGTTGGGGTTTAAAATCCTGTAATGTCATTTTTTGTAATTTTCTCAACATTACTGAACCACATGGTTTACCTGCATGGTTTACTAAACCATGCACAAACCGTGTTAGAGATACTGTCCCAAAATCTCCCTCTCACACAGTTTCCTAGGAATTCCACATGGTTAGCTTAACCATGTGATAACTGTGTGAAATCATCTATCCAAGGTTTCACTGTTACCTGGGATGATCTGTATGGTTTGCACCAACTGCTCACAAACTGTGAAACATGTCCATAAACTTCTTTTTTCTCTATTTTTGTGTCCTGAACCCCCAAAACACACTAGTGCAGAAAACGTTTTTTACGTCGGTTATTTTTCATTTTTTACGTCGGTTTCTAGCCGACATTAATACGAGCAATGTTATAAATAACATTTTTGACGTCGGTTATTTAAAAACCGATGTCAAAATCATAAAATCGCGATGTTTATGATGTCGGTTATTTTAGAACCGATGTTATAAATAAAATGGTAAGGGTTTATGATGTCGTTTATTTAACAACCGACGTGATAAAAGGCCTGGAAAATGGTTTATCACGTCGGTTCTTAAAAAACCGACGTGATAAAAGGACGGGGAAATGGTCTATCACGTCGGTTATGAAAGAACCGATGTGATAAACCGGGGGAGGGGGGTTTATCACGTCGGTTATTATATAACCACTGTGATAAACCGGGGGATGGTTATCACATCGGTTATTAAACAACCGACGTGATAAACCGGGGGGAGGAGAGTTTATCACGTCAGTTTTTTAATAACCGACGTGATAAACCGGGGGAGGGGGGTTTATCACGTCGGTTATTCTATAACTGCCATGATAAACTGGGGTGAGGGGGGTTTATCACGTCGGTTATTATATAACCGCCATGATAAACCAGGGGGAGGGGGGTTTATCACATCGGTTATTAAATAACCGACGTGATAAACCATTTTGCAGGCCTTTTACCACGTCGGTTATTAAATAACCGACGTGATAAACCATTTCCCAGGCGTTTTACCACGTCGGTTATTAAATAACCGACATGATAAACCATTTTCCAGGCCTTTTATCACGTCGTTTATTAAATAACCGATGTGATAAACCATTTCACAGGCCTTTTACCATGTCGGTTATTAAATAACCGACATGATAAACCCAAATTTTTTTTAAAAATTGAATGTTGTCATCTTCTCTCCACCAGAATCAACTAGAAAACAAATCAAGAAATCGTACCACAAAAACAGAAGTAGATCAAAATTAAGCATGTACATTGATAACATATAAAACTTACCCCCTAGACAGCCCCCACCCTCATGTATACCCCATGGACAACCCTCCCCCACCCCGTTGGAGCCCTCACCCCCATGTATACCCCCTGGACAGCCCTACCCCACCCCATTGGAGCTCCCACCCTCATGTATACCCCTTGAACAGCCCTCCCCCACCCCATTGGAGCCCCCACCACACTCCTAGACTGCCCCCCGACCCCCGGACAGCCCCAAACACCCCTCGACAACCCCCCACCCTCCTGAACAGCACCCCCTCACCCCACTTGACAGCCCCCACCACACCCCTGGACAACCCCCCCCCCACCCTCATGTATACCCCCACCCCACCGGACAAGCCTCCCAGACCTCTGGACACCCCCCAACCCCACTGAACACACCCCCACACCCTTGGAACCCCTCCCCCACAGACCCAAATCCATACCAGAAAAACCATCATAAGTAAACCAAAACAAGAAGCAGAGCAAAATTAGACATTCACTTATATAACATTCAAAACTTACACTGTCAACTTCAAAAAAAAAACTAAATCCAACCTAAACAACTACCAAATACACAATTACAATGACAATATTCAAAATTACATTTTACATTACAAACAACTAAAAGTCAATCAAACCTGTAAAATAATTTGACCACTCCACTTGTAAGTGTTTGATGTCTTCAGCAGTATAGGGTTTAGGGTCATCAAAAAGCTAAAAATGAAAAAGAAAGTAGTTAACGTGTATAATGAATAAATAAAATTGAAATATTATGGAAAATTTTAAGAGGAAATTGTACCAGGTCAAAATTCACAACTATCCCAGTTGTTATTATTTCATACATAAACCTTAACATATAATATCCGCATTCGATGAGGCCTTGTTGTTCATGAAAATTCTGTTTGAATGAGTTTAAATTCAATATATTATTTTTATGTAATAAATCAAAAAGTACAAATTATAAATGGATATTTACCTTCGCATTTACATATTTGATCTTTGCACCTCTTTTCTTTGTGTTTTTTTGAAAGTAGGCCCATGCACTGTTAGAAAATAATACGAATGGGGTAAATTTAAAATTCATTATAATATATAAAACTATTGAGAAATTGAAACTTAATTTTCCAATATATTCTTAAAACTATCCTGCACATCACCATGGACAGAGCATATCCCATAAAGGGCTTTCTCCCTTGGGCAAAAAACACCTAACATCCAATGATCACTGATAAAAGGAAATTTGACGTTAGTGGTTTTTTATGTTAAAAGATAATTAACTCTTTGAGAGAAATGTGTTTTATACCTCTCACAAAAAGGCATCATCCAACATTGTGTGATTATATTCTTTTCAAATCTTTCAGCAATATAAACCATTCTTTGTTCCTCATTCAATGCACATGATTCAGGGGAAATCAATTGAGGGTCCATGAATCCATATACTTCTGTCAGCTCATTCCTCTCACAAATTTTATAAATATACCTAATACAAAACATACATAAGTATACATTTTTAATAAATATAACTCAGGGAAAAGGTGTTAAGACTTACATGGAAAAAATTTGCACCACGTTGATGCCCAACTTATCTCCAGTAACAAGCTCCATGATATCAGTTTTTATAATCCCCACTCTTATTTCACGTCCACAAGCATGAGCTTCCATTGGAAAATCATAATAACCCGACAAAAAATGTGAATATCTTGACAATCTGTCAAGACCATTTGATTCTGTATCTGATGTCATAGCCATTTGTCTTTTTCGTTGTCTATACAGTATTTCTTTACCTTTGAAGTATTCCTGTAAAAAAAATTGAAAAATATATTAGTTTTCAAATGATAAAACAACTTTAATAAAAAAATAAAATAAAAGATATAACATTCATACCTCTATGGTAATGAGTCGAAGAAGTCTGGATGGCCAAATTAAAAAATTGCCGATACTTTGTACAACTGTCGCCACCTCATCTGTAGGTATTGGTACCCTAGATGATCTATCTATAATATCCTGTACAGTGACCCTCTAATTCTCTACCTCTAATTGTTGATGATGAATTGTATCTCCTATACAGTATACCAACCCATATGATACTATATGATGTTGAGAATCATCAACATACAACTCGCAATAAGTAGGAAGTTGCGGCGGAGGCGTAGGATAAAAAATGGGGTCCGCAGGCTGAGGTGGGGGAGTGGGAGCTACTGGAGGAGGTGGAGGATAAATAATGGGGTCTGTAGGGGGAGGTGGAGGAGTGAGAGCTGCATTCTGAAATTTTCTTTGCATTTCTGCAAACATAGAATGCACCGACTCTCTAAACTTGTCCTCCATCGTCGCATTAATATTATGAACTTCAGCCTCCAAGGATTCTATTTTTTTATAAACCCCCTCAATGTTAGAAGTTGAAGAATGTGGAAACACTTTTCTTACTGATACACCTGCCGGATATCCTCTTACACGACCAGGATGTTCGGGCCTTCCCAATGCTGCAAATAAAATATCTTCCCTCACAGTAGCTGTAAATGTCCCCTCTGAACTCTGCTCCTCAAGAGAGTCCTGTATTAATTAATTGAACATTTCTGTAATGATTGAAATTATATGAAGAAAATAGTTAACTTAAATAAATAAAATAGATATCTTACAATCTTCTTAGCTACGATTCTCGATTCTTCCTAAAAATATTTCCCTTTTTTTCCCTTCCGAGCACTCTTCCATTTTTCATGTCTAGATGGAGGGGATGGAGGGGCCACCTCTCCAGAGCTTAAAGACTCATCTCTTAGTTGTTGAAATTTTTCCACCATCATTTGTTCTTCCAATAATGCATACCCTCCCCGAGATAAACAATGAGGGTATACATTTTTAGATTGGATCTCCTGATGAGATTTCCTTGTTTGCTGTAATTTAAGAATAAGAAATCATTAACAAAACATTAATAAAATCATTTATATAAGAAAGTTTATAAAAGTTTACATTTCCCTTACCAGAAATGACTCTTTTCTTCTACTTTCAAAAAACTATCTCCATGTGTCTTCATCTATAAAAGGATATATACGACATGGATTGTCATGACTCCTATGACCAAAAATGAAATCAGATGAGAGGGTTGATTTGAAATCCCTCCATCTCCTAGCAGCCAACGATAACCATTTCTTCCTGACTCCTACAGTGTCAGGAATATCAAATGTCATCTGATAAAGAAGAGGTTAAACATATTATATATACTAGAAACATTAAAAGAATAGTCAAACAATGACAAAAGATCTTACCAAAATCGTCTCCCACAACTGAGAGATAATCTCTTTATCCACACTTCTCCAATAATCATACAGAATGCTTACATTGCTCTTAGCCTGAGTTGCTAAAAAACTCTTAAAATCTTTTGAATTCGGACCTCTAGGAATATCATCATCATCAAACTCAACGACTATCCTCTGATCCTGCGTACGGGTAAGTGATAATTTTGGTAAATGTGTGCACCCACGTTTACCAACCTTTGAACTCTTTATCGTAATAGGAGAATGTGAATGTTCATCCCCAGAGGTATGACCAGCAATATGCTCCTCTCCAGAATCATGTGGTTGATCATCTAAATGATCTGTCCTTATCCTTCACATCAAAAAAACAAACTTCAGTTCAAAAATATACAAATTCAAATATTTTAATACTACTGTAATCAGAAAATAGAAAAGTGTACTAAGTTACATAATAGTAAACATTGGTAATGTGGTAAGCATGTTAAACAATGGTAAAGATGGTAAAGATGGTAAAGATGGTAAAGATGGTCAATATGCTAAACATGGTAAAAATGGTAAAACTGGTAAACATGGTAAACATGGTAAAGTAATTGTCAGTGAACAAAAATAATAGATATATAATTCATGTAATGGTTATAAACATGATAAAGTAAACTAAACAAACTTAAAACAAACAAAAACATATACTTATTTTGTTTTAAAACATGTTTTAATAAATAAAAAACTTACAATATCCAACATTTATGGAAAAAATAAATGTAAAAAAGAAATAAAAATATGTTACCTGTAATTTTAGGGATGTACAAATGGATTGTTTTCCCAAATTCCTTCGTCGTGATCGTTCCTTATGGCACAAACTATGTCTTCAACATGATCATCATTATGTTCTGTTAATCTTTCCATGGAAGTAGAAATCTTACATAAATCAGCATATCCATCAACTTCATCCTCACCAACATATTGTTTTCCCTTGTAAAACAACAGCCCACTGCATATCTGATTGATCTACTACATAGAAAATTTGTTTTGCATGTGTTTCCATTATAAAAGAATCGATTGTGTCTTCCAATCTATTCAGATTAACAAGTTTCATTCCAAATTCATCGTGTCTGACACTGTTGTTACCATCAAACCATTTACAGTTAAAAACAGAAACTATAATTTTAAAGTAATAAACCTCCCATATGTCTTCAATCACTCTATAATATGCACTTGATGCAGAAATTGGGTTTTTGTCCTTAGCACTCGAAAAATGCATTGCTTCTGCAAACACCAATACACCACTATTCTAAATTGCACTTCTGTTGTCCTGAGCTTTCGTATGAAATGTATAACCATTAATGTCATAACCGGACCATGTTTTCACATTTAAACATAAACCACCCACTATCCATTTTAATGTCTCTGATACATCTGATATACTAAGCAAAGTCTTTTTAATCCATGACAAAAAAGTTCTATTGTGCTCATTCAAAATCCACATTTCTTTCTTCTTTGGATGACATTGTTTCAACTCATTAATATGAAATGTGATATACGGTTGAGCATCAGCTATGTTATTCAAGATGTATGATTCTAACTTCTTCATCTGTTCAGCTGACAATGATTTGACTTTCAATCCGGGAATCCCCTTTCCCTCATTATTAACTCGTTCATGGAGATATGGAGGCAAACCTATGTGTTGCGCCGCAGCCAAGTAGCTCGTACAAAACTCTGCTACCTCCTCAGAAATATACTTTTCAATAATGGAGGCTTCAGGTCGATATAGATTTTTAACATACCCCTTTAATATTTTCATATACCTTTCAAAAGGATACATCCAGCGAAGATATAAAGGTCCACAAAGCTTTATTTCTCGAACCAAATGAATCATTAAATGCACCATTATATCAAAAAAATTTGAAGGAAAATACATTTCCAATTGACAAAGTATAAAAATTGCATCCTTTTCCAAAATGTTCAAATCATTCACATCAATCTCCTTATTACAAATTGAATTGAAAAAATAACACAACTTCATTATACTCTTTCTGACACGAATGAGCAATATTCCACACAATGCAACTGGTAGAATTTGTTGCATCATGACGTGAAAATAATGTGATTTCATACCTATCAACTTCAAGTCCTTCAATGAGACAAAAGTTTTTACATTATAATAATAACCTTGAGGAACTTTGGTATCATGGAGACACTGACAGAAGCTAATTTTCTCCCTCTTCGATAATGTATGACAAGCCGGGGAAAGAAATGTTCGTCTTCCTTTAGGAGTGGGAGCTAACTCCAAACATATTCCCATTGATAGTAAGTCTAATCTTGCATTCAACCCATATTTAGTCTTTCCTTTAATATCTAACAATGTTCCAATCAAAGAATCACAGATATTCTTCTCCACGTGCATGACATCAATATTATGTTTAACTTCATGATACCTTCAATACGGTAGCTCAAAAAAAATTGACCTTTTCTTCCAAATATGTCTATCATTACCATATTTCTGTGTCTTTCCCAATGTCACATCAAGGTTTTTCACCCTCTCAAAATACAGATCAGGGGATAAAGGATTTGGAGAAGTATCAAATTCTTGTGATCCATTGAATGCCTTTTTTAGTCTTCTATAAGGGTGTTCCATAGGAAAAAACTTTCGATGACCCATGTACACTGTTTTCCTTCCATGATGCAATTGACAATATGACGTCTATTGTTCGCAAATTGGACATGCTTTATTCCCTTTAACACTGTATCCAGACAAATTTCCATACGCTGGGAAGTCATTTATAGTGAACAGAAGCACTGCATGCAGTTGAAAATATTCCATTTTATAAGAATCATACACCCTCATACCATCATCCCATAACAGTTTCAAATCATCAATCAACGGTGACAAGTAAACATCAATATCATTACCGGGTTGATTTGGACCAGAGATCATTATACTCAACATGACATATTTGCGCTTCATACAAACTTCAGGAGAGAGGTTGTAAATTACCAATAAAATAGGCCACGAACTATGTGTGCTACTGAGGGTTCAGTATGGATTCATTCCATCTGTGCACAACCCTAATCTGAGATTTCTAATTTCATTTCCAAATGTAGAATACTGCACATCAATTTTCTTCCATTGTGGACAATCAGCTGGATGACTTATTTTTCCATCACATACCCGCTCTTCAGCATGCCATCTTAACCTTTTTGCATCATGTGAATTAGAAAATAAAAGTTTGAAATGATTAATTATAGGAAGATACCAAAATACCTTTGAAGGGAGCTTTGTAATCTCTACACCAGCCTGTGATTTTTCTTTCACCTTATACCGTGATGTCCCACATTTAGGACACTCTGACAGAAATTCATATTCCTTCCTATATATAATGCAGTCATTCGGACAGGCATGTATTTTCTTGTATCCCAATCCCATCGGGCATAATATTTTCATGTCTTTGTAATGTGAATCTGGAAGATCGTTATCTTTTGGAAGAATGTCTTTCATCAATTGTAGAAGCTCTATAAAACTTTTGTCACTCCATCCATGTTTCTCCTTCAGGTTAATCAATCTTAACACCGCTGACAAAACCATAAAATTTGTAAAACCATGATATAATGGTTTTTCAGCATCACCATATAGACTTGCAACTGTCGGTTCTATCTCAATTTGTTCTACTACAATATCGCGAATCATTTTTTCAATTCCATCGGAGTTACCATCTTGCGAATCATCATCATCAGTGACATTCCATCCAGTTTCACAATGCCAAATCCAAGGGCTGTAACTCGGATTAAAACCATGACAAATCAGATGATCTTTTATCTCTCTACTTTTCAACTTCTTCATATTCAAACATTTCAGGCATGGACAGAAAAAATGTCACTGCTTGGAACATTTCGTTTTGAAAATTCCAAAAAGGCATCAACACCTTCCTCAAATTCATTTCTCATTCGATGTTACATAATCCAAATTCGAATCATTATTACCTATAACAAATATCAACAAAAAATATATATTTTTAAGATAAGACAAATATATTTTTATATGAAAAAAATCATAATTTGAATGTAAAAAAATTTACAATATAAAACAAATCTATTGGTATTTAAGAAAATATACTTGAATATTATTTTTAAAACAAAATATAGTTAGATATAACAGTTTTAAATTTCATTGAATCAAAGAAAACCATGCCGCCTACATAGTTGATAGAAAATTGGAGAAAATGGAGTAAACTTGAGAATCACCCCCACCCCCCGGACAACCCCCAAAACCCTCTAGACAGCCCCCACCCCCTTGGACAGCCCCCACTCCCACCCACCCCCTTGGACCACCCCTGGACACCCCCCAACCCTCCGGACAGCCCCCCACCCCTCTAGAAAGCACCCCCACCCCTCCTGGAAACCACCCCCACCCCTACCCCTTCAACACCACCCTGGACACCACCCAACCCTCTGGACAACCCCCCACCCCCCGGACAACCCCCAAAACCCTCTGGACAGGCCCCCACCCCCGTGGATAGCCACTCACACCCACCCACCCCCTTGGACACCCCCCCGGACACCACCCGTTTCCACATCTTTGATATAACATATTTTTTTTAAAAACGTGATATTATTAAAAATGTTTCATAAAATATGATGAAGAGTCCAATCGTATTTCTTATGAAATTTTTCTTACTAGAAAGGGTCTTAGTATTGGATAGAATAATAAATAAAGTGGCATAAAACAACAATATAATCCTAAAAATGCATATAATCTAGCTTAAATATTTGAATAAATATGTTTGTAATCAACCATCAAATCCAAAAGGTGTATGAGAGAACAATTAGAGAAAAACTGGCAATGAGAGATCATAGTCATTGAGGGGGGATGGTGTCAAAGGAAACACAAAATCAAATGAACCGAGACCACTTTATGAAGTAATCCATGAAAAAGAAAAACCTACATCAAATAAAATCGTGAAACATAAAAAAAAAACAAATACCCATTTGAAATAGAATCTAGTATCTTGATTCAGAAACTCTAAAAAATAAATAAATCACAATCTCATTGATTGAACCCTGAATTTCTAAAATAGAACAATACACTGGTTTCACTTTGGTTGGTGGTGCAATTATTTGTTGTATTCAATCATCAATTAGTTTTGTGACATAAAACCAAAAAATCTTGTGAAATACATATAAGTAACATTCATTATTCAATTTCACATTCTTTTTGTAAAATTACCCATGTCTATATTATCATTAATAAAAAAAATTATCATTATTATCAACTAAAATCATGAGAATTGTGATATTCCCATTTTTATAAACATATATTAATGATGTTATGATAGAGTTTATCATAACTAATAATATAAAAAATGGTATACTTATCTATAGTAGAGTCCTATAAGACAAAATGGATGCACGATATTTCCGTGACATTTAGATTTTTTAAAGGGATATAATGATGTTTAATACTTCCCAGAAGGGTGAAATTATAAGGAAGTTTAGTGTCTTCTAAAAATACAAAGTGGGTAAAAGTGAATTTGTTTCCATTAAAGAAAACAAATGGTTTATCATAGATTTATTAGACTTAATGAGGGTGAGTGATAAATATTTATTTTATTATGTTCCATTATAAATCATGTGTAAATATTTATTTTAGTTCAATTAATGAATGATAAATGTTTTACATTAATGGTTTTTGTTTTCTAAAAAAATGACATCTTCAATATGGATGATTGATTCCTATTCTATGATAAGACACTCAACAAGGATGATTCACTACATATGATGATAATTTCTTTTAATTATCTAATCACATAAACATTATTGGTTATCCAACTAAAAAATTGTTAGATGAACCTGAGCGTTAAATGAAATATAGGATAAAAGGAATGGATGAATCAACCATACCTCAAATTTCTTTTTGATAATGAAATTCAAACCGGTCAAATCATGAAATATTACAAATATTTCCTTAATCGCGCCATAGTCCTTAAATAAATAACCCCAAATATGTTTCCAACATAGGAGGATTTTGAGTCATTAAATGCAAGGTAATATATCAAAATTTTTTTTATAAAGAAATACAAAAACAAGACACTCAAGATAAAAATTAATGTCTGGTGCCAACGATATTCAAAAAGATGTAATAGGGTTCGAAATTGAAGAATCTAACCTAGTTTAAACAAAAAAATCGCAAAAAATAAATATAGACTATCCGGGAAAAAAAATGAACGAAATAAATTCGTGGAATGATTACTTGAGTGTTGCGAGTTGAGATGATAGATCCGAGGAGACTAAATATGATAAACGATGAAGCAAAAATGAGTTTAACGCAGGTCGATCGACGAGCCGATTAGGGTTTACCGCGCAAGAGAGACGAGCCGGTGGACTGTCGATCGAAAAAACGTAAATGACAGTCCACGGGGCTTAAAATTTTTAAATGTTTTATAACGTCGGTTATTATATAACCGACATTATAAACTATTTTTTAAATTTATAACGTCGGTTATTTAAAAACCGACGTAAAAAAACCCCTCGCACTTTGGTTTTTTACGTCGGTTATTTTATAACCGACGTAAAACACTCATAGATAAAGAGTTTTTTACGTCGGTTATTTGAAAACCGACGTAAAAAACCCGTAGATAACTCATTTTTTACGTCGGTTATTTGAAAACCGATGTAAAAAACCCCCCGTGCTTTGGTTTTTTACGTCGGTTATTTTATAACCGACGTAAAAACTCGTAGATATCTTGTTTTTTACGTCGGTTATAAAATAACCGACGTAAAAAACCCCCCGCGATTTGGTTGTTTACGTCGGTTATAAAATAACCGACATAAAAAACCCATAGATAACTCGTTTTTTACATCTGTTATCAAATAACCGACGTAAAAAACCCCCGCGCTTGGGTTTTTTACGTTGGTTATAAAATAACCGACGTAAAAACCGAACACGCACGATTTGTAACATCGGTTATTAAAATAACCGACGTTAAAAAGCTACGCAACGCATTTGTTACGTCTGTTATTAAATAACCGACGTAAAAAACCACGTTTCACAGATTCTCACGTCGGTTATATATAACCGACGTAAAAAATGGTGACGTAAATAACGTTTTCTGCACTAGTGACACCCTTGATCCTTCTCATGAAATTTTTAAAAATACATATTTAACTAAAATAAATTACTTAGACTGAAACATGAATAATAAATACCTTAATAAAGGTATTGGATCTTACATTGGGAACGGGTAGGCAAAGTATAAATAATTATAGAGAGTGATTGAGGTCATTGATCATAAAAAAAGTGAATGGTCAATGGAATATTAGGGGCCACAAAACAATAAATCTATGATGATATAAATAAGAATTTGATTCATTATATATTAATGTAATAAGTTAAATTTTTTTAAGATACTTTTCCTAGATTTTAGGAATTATTTCACTATATAGACTAAAAACATAGTGAAATATACTTACTTTTTAAGTAAAATTTCAATCCTTATCCAGTTTCCACCAAAATCTCATTGTTTTCTCCAAACAATGAGTTTTAAACAAGAATTTTTCATTCCTAGAGAACTAAAAAAATTATATACCACATAACCATAAAAGGTATAGTCAATCTATTCCACCTGTCTTTAGATATTAACCAAAACTGAAATAGCTTGAACATGGTAAGATAATTTATAAAATGATTAAACCTTTATAAGATACATTAATCCTAAAAATTAAATAGTAATACCCAAAGTTTAAACTAAATCATTCCATGAATGACTAACCCTATATCCCAAATAACCTCAACAATATCAATATTAAATATCAATTTAACCTCAATGATTATATCATACCTTTCATCTTGCATGCACAGGAATATAGAAATGTTTTTTTAAAATAACATTAATCAATTAGTCACCAAATCAATCTTCAATACCATGGTTGTCTATATGATAAAACTTATATTCCCATAATTTCCTCAATATGAAAGATCTAATAAACCCTAAAGGTTATCAATACCTTAAAAAAAATGTCTAAAAAAATTAAATTCATGCTTCATGTTAAACCAAATATTTACATATACTTAAACGTAACAAAAAATCTCCTAAAATTTCAGTAATATCTTTAAGATATCATCACTTAAATCCAAAAATAGGTGGATAATACTTTCAATATATTATCATCCTTAATCTTATAAACCTATGAAAATATCAATAACTCTTGAGATAGAATCATATGCAAACATTAAAATCTCTAAACTTGTATAAAATGACCTACGATACCAACTATAATTGCCCAAAACCCACACTCTCAGATCTAGTAGTGAAATCATAAACTTTACATTTCTGGATTTGATGCCAATAATTGTGACCCATTTTTAGCCAACCAAAAATTAAAATATCAAAAGGAAAAATTAGATCACTTGCATTCTCTAAGACCATTTAGGTTTCAAATGAGAATTTCTCCCACTTAACCCATCTTTTATTATTTCACAATAAGTCACCATAATTATCCATATGAAACACCAACTATATATAATTCATTCAACCTCGTTCTTTATAACCTAAGGAAAGGTAAACATAAGAAGGATGAGCTGAAATGCTCAGTAAGGATAAACATAAGAATTTGTAATTGAATACCATCAATGAGCATAAGAAGTTTAGGAGGGTATGATGATATAATCAAAGTGCATAAGAAAACCATAAAATAACTCATACCCACAAATATCTGGATTGATAAATATGAAAACATGGAAAAGGGAAGAGTCGTTATAATCAATAATCATGATCCATGTGGTATCAATATTGATCATAAGAGACATTATAAACCCATATCAAGCATAACAAAAATGTGTTGGTATCTTGGAACATTTTTCTTCATAACTCATGTTAAACCTGTGTTTGAATTAATTTGATCCTATTTAAATCCATAGAAGAAACACTCATGTAACTCCCTCCTAATTTCCACTCCAGACCAGGTATATTACCCAATGAATTGGAGGGATATCTGGGCGCACTCATCATTTAAGATATAATGGAATCACCTGATATTATCTAGACCACGACATAATATAAGATGTAAGGGGATAATATGGAACTATCTGGGTTGCCCCATAATATAAGTTATAATAAGCTCACCCGAATCTATCTAGGATGCCCCATTTTATATGTAATTTCCAAGAACCACAACATTAATAAAGTATAAAGAGCTTTCATTTCATTATAAAACTTATAAAAATAATCATTATTCTTTTATAACCTGATTAACCCATGGAAAAGAAATTTATTTAATTTAAATCTATTTGAAACATGATTAATCTATAGAAAATAAATAGTTTTTTATAAAAACCTCATTGAAATATAGTTAACCCATGAAAAAGAAACGGGTTCCATAACAATATCATTGAAACAATATTAATTCATCCAGAGAAATAATGAGGATGATGTCATTAAAAAATATACACATTGGATCATAAGTGAAAATATGGGATGTTGGAATTTATGAATGGAAATACCATTAAAATATCACTAAAAACCTTCTTTAATAAATTAACATTTTCATTTTGAAAATCACTTTTTAAAATATCAAACATTTTGAAAATCATTTTTTCTAAAATAACCTTGAAAGATTTTAAATGATGCTTTTAAAAAGAATTTAAAAAATTTCCTGACGAAAATATCCTTCCAACTTCTAAAAACACTTTTTAAATCTATTTTTAAAACTTTTTTGAAAAAATAATTATTAAACATGGTTTTGGAACAAAAAGAGTTTTCGACCGAAAATACAATTTTTCATAAAAACAATCTTTTGAAATATTGAGTGCATTAAGAGAGTAAAGTAAAGGAAAAAAATTAATTCTCATGACATAAACATGGGATGAGAAAATTCATGAGAATTCATTAGATTTAGATCATAATATTACAACTGTTGAGACTTAATCATAAATAATCCCGATAAATAATGAGATTGTAACATGAAGCTCTTATCACTTTGGTAACATTGTATCATAAGCCCCATAAAAGGATTATGTTAAATTAAACATAAAAACCCATTAGAATAAATAAATTCATGATATTACTTTTCAAATGGGTTGTGTATACACCTCATAAAATAAAATAATTTCGTAACATGACATAAGTCTCAAAGAAAGAAAATTTTGACAAAGATACATTACCTATTTGGTAACTTTTGAACTGTTACCCCATGAAAATATAACCTCAAATGCATATTTAAATCCAAAAAAAAATATTTGAAGAATCATAAAATAAATTCTTTGGTTTTATATACACCACATAAAAAAAATAAGACGTGAATAAGGAATTTGTCTTGCAGAAGTAAAAAAAGTCGAGACAAAAATCCATTACCTCGTGCTTCCTTTAGGTTAAACAAGATTTATCCTCATTTATAGTGGTTTTAAACATGTTATTAAATTATTAAATAACCATGTTAATATTTATAATATCATATATTATCATTTTGTAACATATATTTACCCATTCAGTAATAATATTTCATTATTATCATTGTTTTGAGTGTTAATATCCTTATTTTATCATTTTTTCTTAGTTATGAAAGTTTTGGTTATTGTACTTAAAATATAGTTATATCTTATAACGAATAATAATCATTAAATAATTATAATATTTATAAATCAATTATACTTTTTAAACCCATCATGAAATATGGTTATGAAAAATGAACTAATGTTGTGATCATGAGGATGATAGATCATACGTACACATGAATAACATTACCATTTTTGAATGATCATTATGAAAAGAAGGAAATTAATATTTTATAATTAAATAATGATAATAATAACATAAATATAAAATTATTGAATTATATATACTTATATATTTCATTATTGTGAGGTGTTTGCGAAAAACTAATCACATCACTTCAAGGATGCGGTAGTGTAAATTTCCACCACGATGTTTTCATTTTTTTAGTGAGTGTCCATGTAACATTTTACTGAAAAAAGATCCACATCGCTTTGCGATGTGATAGTCCACCATACACACGAGCGACGTTATCACATCCCTTTTGGAATGGGATGTAAAATGTTATATATGATATAATGAATCCATAGGTGTAATTATGTTACAAATAACATATATAAACTTTGGTTCCATTATCTTATAAAACTGTAAGAGGTGGTAATGGAGAAACAAATGACATCATTTCGCGAGGCGGTAGTCCTCCATGAATGATGATTTCGTAACCCATTGATTGAAGTGTGTGTGACTACAATTCATACCATTAACATAACCACAAATAATTATATGGAATATTTTAAGGTTATTATATCATTATGGTATAATAATAATTTAATGTGGTGGAGAAATAAATAAACCAAAAATGATTGTTGAAGAACGCTACCTCTTCTTCGGGTATCCTCCTTAGGTTTCCACCAAAGGCCTTTATAGATTTGATTTATTCCCAAATGAGGCTTTTATGATGATGGGAGGGAAGTTTATATGTGATTTGGTAAGGTCTCGTTTGATCCCAATAGTTTTTATTGTCTGAATAATGGAATAGAGTGGGTGTCCTTTTACAAGTGGGGTGAGTGGCGTACATGTAATGTTTTTGAAATAGTAAATGTCAACCGCATTTCTTTTCATGTCAATAGAACCCAATAATGATCCATTATTGAAAATATAAGGAATAATTTCCAAATATTTCCATAAAATGGGTTTTGGAAAATTTTTGGGTTATTTTTATACCTTATATTCTAAGTTCAACCACTAATTAAACTTATTTTTACCTTAATCGTTGTAATTAATTTTAACTGTTTTACTAATCATTATGGTAAAAAAAAATAAGTTGACCTTATTAGATAATATAAATTATAATGATTAAAAATATGTAATATATTTATCCAAATTCAACTTACATAAGTGGTGAAATTTAATTTAAAATTAATCCCACAGACGCGGCGAGACAATGAGTTTTTAAAAAGAGTATTTTTTTATGAAAAACATTATTCTATAATAACTATTTGACTCAAAATAATAACTATATGAAAATATATTAATAATTTATTATATATATTATATATATTTCAGTTAAAAATTCTCCATTAGTTATTATATTAATTAATTAAAATGGAGAAAATTTATTAATTTTAAAATAGTATTTAGAAAACCCCAATATTAAAACCAAAAACCAAAATACTAAAACCAATATAAAGTTGATTCAAAGTAATTAAGTTGATTAAATATAAATAAATAATACTTAGTTTAATTTAAAACATATTCAAAACATATTGGAACTTCTAAATTACAAATTTATTGACAAGAAAATAATCTTTAAATAAATCTGTATTTTTCACTATTCACTAAAAAATAAAAAATTTCTAAAAAGTCCCAAAATATTGCCCATAGTAAATTTTAATATTCCAATTCCAAAAATGAATTTAATTTTATAAAATAATTTTTTTAAAATTTTCAAAAAAATTTCTATAATTGTTTTTATAAAAAACAATAAAATTCATTTTTGTGGAAAAAATATTTTTATAAAATAAATATACATTACTAAAAATTGATTGATTATTTACTAAACATTTATCAATAATTTTTATTGATCAAGAAATTTATATATATATATATATATATATCATAAAGTAGTTAATATTATTCATACCCAAAAATTTAATGGCTAGGTTATAACAGTAATATTTATCATGGGTCGTTTTAGTTCAGTGTAGTGCATTGAATACGATATCGAACAGAAAAATCTTGCGGTTGTGTGTAATTCAATTTAAACTGAGTGTTGTGTGTAACACAAGATGAATATAGTGTTGTCTGAAACATAATATAAACTTAGTTTTCATGTCCTTTATTCAATCTAATATTATTTTATTCTCTTAAAATCTCATGGTGTTACACTTATAACATTTCAACACCCATAAATTTATAATTCCATATTAAAGTCGTCGTTTTAGGGTGTTAAATATTTCATTTTTCATGTAAATTTGGGTTATGAAGGTGTATTCCATATACTTGATTATGGTTCCATCATCTCTAAAATATTAACAACGATATAAATAACATTTATATTCATTATATATATATTCACCCATAAAATATATAGATAGATAAATTAATTTCACTATTCAAATAGGTTGTAGGACGTACGTATGCATAAACAATATTTTCACTTTTCGATGGATGGAATGAAAGAAAGATAAATAATAATTCACCTTTACAAAATCATTATAATACCATAAATAACATATATATTTATTAAATACATCATTATAACCATCCAAGTAAAGTGGTGATGAAAAAAATGCAATGCTACATGGAGTCGGTAAGTCGTACATATGCATGAATGATGTTTTCATTTTATAAAGGATGAAAATAATGTGCATAACAGTTTACACATCATAATAATTAAAATTAAGTATATTTAATATACTTATGTTTTTATTTTATAATGGATAACATTAATTTATAGGAGGTCGAAGAAGAAATAAAATTGAAAACGCTCAGTTAAGAGTAATAACTCTTTATTGAGAAACCTCTTTTGGATTACACCTTAGGCCCTGAAACGATGGTACTTTGGAAATAACATAATATATAGGATTTAGTTAAGGAATATATTAAGGTATTATTGTAATTATTTTCTAATCTATAAGGATCAAAAGGTGTGAGGAGGAGACGAGAATAGGTGCCCTTTTATACGTGAGGGGAAGGGAACTCTTTGAATTAATTAAAGTATTAAATTAATCTAAATTAATTTTCATTAAAAAATACCTCCAAATAAATATAATTATAATATAATATCATGATTATTTTAAATCATCTCATACAATAAAATTTGAACAATTTTTGGTTATTTTTTACCCTTATCTCATAGTTTTAACCCCCACCCCCACCCCGTGAACCATTTTCACAATTACAGTAAAATCAAAGTTTTCTACTTTTTAAGGGTCACAAATGTTGAAATAAAAATAAAAAAAACATAAATAGACCATGGTTGATATTTTCAACCAAATACAATTCATTTTTATGATTATAGTATTTTTATAAATTTAAAATCATTTAATAAATATTATTTATTATAAAATACCATTAACAACATTTTTGGAACTATTCATTTAATTTAACTTTGAAAACAACAAAATTATAATGGGATTAGAATAAAAAAAATTAAAATCCCTAATATTTGATATGTATTCATAAAATTAAAATCCCTAATATTTGACTTTTCTAGTGCTGCACAAGCATTATGTCGGCACTAGAAATGATTTTCATATTTATCATGAAATAAACTATAATTTATATGTTTTAAATTAATTTTATATGATATTTGTATTATTTTATCATAAATTATTCATTTAATAAGTTTAGTAAATTTTTATAGCATATTTATGTCTTTGCAATATCATAAAATATATCCTATTTCATATAAACTATATTTTTTACTATTCACCAAAAAATTATCTTCTTTATAAAAATATCAACAATCCATACTATAATAAATCCAAATCCCTAATTCCAAAATATAATTTCATTTTATAAAATTAAATTTCTATAATTGAGATAAATTTATTTTAACATAAATGTGTAAAATGTAATAAAATTAGTTTTTAGAAAAAAATTTGTTTTTAACCCCAAAAATGATCTTATACAAAAATCAGGTATAATGATAACTCCTAGGTAATTAATTAGATAATTTATAATTAAATTATATTTATGTTACTTTAATATAAAATTATTCTTTTAAATTACTTTATATAATGAAATGAAAGGACAATTTTACAAAAATCGATATTTTCACTATTCATTGAAAAATCAATCTTTTCAGAAATATACCCAAACTCCACCCTAATATAATTTTAATATGATAACTTCAAAAATTATATACTTTTTATTAAATAAAAAATTTTAAATTCTCATAAATTAATTATATTATACTTACACAAAAATCAATAAAAACCATTTTTTAAGAAATGGAATTTTTAAAGCATAAAATGACTATTCACAATTGAGTGCTTATTTCCTAAGAATACATCAATAGATTTTTATTTAATTAGCCCATTATATATTTTTTATAATTCATTTAATCATATTCATACCCACCAATTCAATAGTTAGGTTATAACGGTTACATTTAAATGATAATATTTCTATAGTATATCACAATTCATTTAATCTTGGTGTTGCATGTTAAGAAAGCTATCAAGCTTATTATTATTTTAAAATAAATTTTTTGGGTGTTTCATTATACCCACATTAAATAAACTTCTCCCTTGTAATTTTATCTCAGTAATCAAAGGTTCAATATCTGAAAATAACTTTCTTAAAAATTCATTTCGCACGGAAGGATAATAAAACTTCCTTTCAAAAGGGGAAGTGAGAAACCTAAATGTTAATTGAAATAACACATAATCAGGTTCCTATATAAGGTAATCATTTGTGGGAAGTTAAAATTTATACATGGAGGATAAACCTATCATCCAAGTATTAATATAGGGTAATAGGGAACAAGGTTAAGAGAAAGATAAAAAACACAAAACCATAAATCTTTGATGGGTGAAATGACCATCGATTCATTAGAAATGAAGGTAAAAGTATAAATTTTTTATTTTAATATCTTTTTTCAAAATTTGAGGAATTACTTTACCACCTAGACTAATAAAATATTTAAATATACTTACTTGACATGTATAATGTCACCCTTTAATAAATTTCCACCACAATCTCATATTTTCTCTAAACGATGAGTATTCAAGATGAAATTTTCATGTCTAAAGCACTAAAATTAACTTTATTGGATTATAAGAGATATAAAAGAATGAAAAGTCAATCCTTATATCTCTATATATTTACTAAAACCAAAATGGTTAGTATAAGTTATCAAATATGGATAAATCTTCATATGATGAAATAATACATTTATCTCTAAAACCTCTATAATAACACTTAAAGTTCATCTTAAACCCTTCCATAAATAGTTGACCTTAAGACTCCTCAAAAAATGTCTTCCCAAAACCAAAACCTAAAAATCTGAAAGATTTGATCAAATCTATTTTTTAAAATATTCGCCTAACTATTATCTCCAAATAATATCAATCTCTCATGATGGCATATACCCAAAATTTACAAACCCTAATCATGTATTCCTCATAATATGCTAACCATTTCCATAAATATATTTAATCGCCATAAATCCATAATAAAATCATATAAGCTTCCATAAATTAACTCAATATTATTCCTAAAATATTGTTTAGCTTAATCATATAACATTTCTAATACAGTATACTGAACTTTAATCAGATGGTTACCAAATCACTTTTAAATCACATTTTTATCTATAATATATATTCTTAAAATGTACTTACTCTTTTATCCCAATAAACCATAATTAAATCAATCTCAAAGATCATATTGAACCTAAAGGTTATCAATAACATTATACTTTTTCCCAAAAAATATAAAATCATTATTCCCCAAATAACTATTTTATTAAACATATATTAACCAAATGAGTTTTATTCATATAAATGTCTCCCAAAATAACATTAATCGTGTTAAAAGCCTCAAAAGGTGTATCTATTCTTTCAAATATATGATAAACCTTAGACCTATCATATCAATACACTTTAGGTTTATCTTATACCACTATATAATATCATAGGTTTCCATAGGTTATATTCTCCAATTCATCATAATGGTTTATAAAGAAAGTGTGGATTAACTCAAGAATATCCCTCAGGAGTGTCAAACCAAGTGCTTATTATGGGTACACTCATAAAATGATGGTTTATATATACTCAACCAACTATTTTTGAAGTTATAACCCCTAGATGTATCTATGTTAAAACCATGCCCACTTATATTATCGAGTTAGAGAAGTATTTCAATGAAAAATAAGATAATCACTTCCATACAAAAACTTTAGGATTTTATCCTATTCTTATACTTATCCTCAAAGTTATTTATATGGTTATATTACCTAATCTATGTTTTACTAAATCAATATCCCAAGGTTTATGCTAAACTTTCTCTAATACCAACTCTAAAGACCCCTACTCCAGCAACCTAGAGCTGGTGGTAACTTTATTACATTGGCACTAGATACAAGTGCTCGCATTCCAAATAATTGAATAGTTTGGTAGTCTTCGTAAACTAGATTCATAATTTAATCTCATATAAATTTGAAACCATAAAATACAAAAACGTAATTTCTTTGAGAACATTTTTATTCTTCCTAGCATATCCATTCATATCATTCATAGTACACTTCCTAGCATCCTAGGGAAAGGAAACGAAATAAAGGTGAGCTCAAATTCTTGGTAAATGTTATATACAATATAAATAATATTAAGTAAATAATTATTAATCAATATATGAAGGTAAATAACTGAGAATACATTCTATTTAATCAATAAAGTTATCACGAAGAATAATATTGCAGGAATAAATGATGATCAAATAGTTATATATAAATAATAACATGTTCTTAAAATATGTTCATGGATATCATAACAATTAAAATATTCACATGGATATCAATAACTGGTATTATAATGATATAATTAATAATTCCATACATCTTAAACTTACTATAGATGCATAATTCCAAGACATTATAAACATATCGTTAAGGCTTCGAGCCAAGACAAATTACATAAATGGGTAATGACTCATCCAAATACACAAGCGTTTTTGTCTCATGAGACCTATTGATGTATCAAGGGGATATGTAATTCCATGAGCCATCAATTAAATAATAAGTCTAATGCATTCATCTAATAAATAAACAATACATTTTAATCAACATGCCTTAATAATAAAAAATTGTAAGTATATGGAGAACTAGTATACAGAATTTCAATACTTTCCATAGTCAAACTAATCAAAACCTATCTTGCGAAGGGATAATTATGGTATCATTATAAAATATTACCAAGGAATCATGATTAAAATAAATGGTTTTTTTCATTTATGAATATAAATACTATAAAAATATCTTTAAAAACATTCTTGATGGAAATAGCCTTTTACTTTGAAAATCAATTTTAAGAAATTAAAATTTTCCAAAATATTAGGGAAAATATTTTCTTTGAAATTAAACTAAGAAAATTTTTAATGAAGCTTAAAATAATTTATCGTTCATGATGTGGGAAATCTTATTCATGTATTTTATGTTAAAACAAATTTTCCTTTCACATTTTTGGTAAAAAATAAAAAATACCTCGTTTAGAAAATGAGAGAAAGATTCCTTTTAAATAATTTTTTAAAAAATTAAAATATTGGTAAAAATGAATTTAAAAAATAATAGGAGATTATTAAAAAATTATTGAAAATATTATAAAGAAAACATGGACATAGAATAAAAATAATTTTTGACCGAAGATAGAAATAATGTTGGTGTTCTCAAAAACATTCTTCTGGTATCTTGAGTACTTAAAGTGATTAAAATGAAAGGAAAACATGGGTTATATATAAATAACTATATGGTAACAAAATTAAAGTGTTTTATTATAAAATTATTATATAATTTACATCAATGGAAATTTAAGCAAAAAAAATCCCAATTAAAGTGACATTGAAACATAATTCCCTTACAACTTTTTGGTAAATTTTAATTCATAAGCCCCATGAAAGAATAACAAAAAATAAATCTATAAATATCATGAACATAAAGATATTTTTTATATAACATGTCAATGGGTAATTTTATATTCACCTCATGAAAGATTATAGGTTCATGAAATAAACTTATGTCCCAAAAAAGATAATTTGAGATGAATAACTCTTACAAAGATCATATCATTTAATTAAGAATTAATAAATTGATAAATTATGTGTAAAAAATGTAAAACCATAAAAAACAATTATAAATACAACATAAATCAAAAAATTAATTTCACATATAATCTTTTCATAATAAAATCAGTAAATAAGTGATATAACCCAAAAAAGGAAAATGAGTTAAGAAACCTCTTATTGATTTGGTAACCTCTCAATCAAAACCACTTAGATAAAATAATTTTAATTTTAACTTAAAATACCAAGAAGTATGAAGGATTCATGATATAACATATAAAAGTGGAAACATATACACCACATAAAAGAAATTAGGTGTATAACATTTAATACACGCCTCAATGAATGGAAGTTGAGAGAAAATTTCTTACCGCTTAGGTAATCATTGAATCAAAATATCATGAAAATATAACCTTCTATGGATTTTTAAATAACAAAAAATCTTATGGAAATTATCATAAATGGAATTCATTGGCAGTAAATATGCCATAAAAAGGAAACAAGTGGTGAATATGGTGTATGTCTCGTAGAAATAAAAGTGAGACGAGAAACCCTTATCTCAAGTTTGTCTTAATTCGAATGTGATTTAAACCTCATATATAATAAATTTAAATTTATTATAACTCTATACCAGAATAATGTACAAACTTATAAAATATATATGATTCAATTAAAACATTTTTTGTATTCATTTATTAATAATTCCTTATTAAATTCATCGTTTTAGGCTGTTATTTGTTTCATTTTTCATGGACATTTCAAACTACAGTTCCTATACTTATACATTGATTATAGTTCCATAATCTATAGAATTTTAACCATTATATCAATATCATATATATTTATTATATATATATATATAGTCCTCCATAAAAGTTGTTGATAGGTTGTACCTATACATGAATGCTTTATTCACATTTTGATGGATGGAATAAAAGAAAGTTAAAAAATAATAAACCTTTACATAATAACAAAAATATAATAAATAATATTTATTTTAATTAAATACATCATTATAACCATCCAAGTAAAGTGGTGAAAAAACAATAATTGCATCACTGTATGGAGATAGTAAGTCGTACGTATTCACGAGTGAAGTTTTCAATTTTTGTATGATAGAAAGAAGGTGGATAATAGTTTATAATATTTAGAATGTGTTTATTAAACAATTATGTTCATTTTTTTGGATTTTTCTACTGAAAAAAACCCACACATGTGTTACTAATTAATTTTTTTAAAGTGAATTTCAGGAAATTAATATTCATTAAAATATTTATTCTGTAAATATATTCAATTCATTGATCCGGTAGGAATATTTATTGAAGTATTCTGTACATTTTTAAATGTATTCTAGAAATATATTCAATTCATTTATTTATTGGGAATATTTTATGTATTATTATGGATGTTTTCAAATTTATTCTAAAAATATTGTTCATACCATACGTTTGTAAGAGTAATGTATGGTTCAGAAACCCTGCATTTGAAATGGAATGCATAGATTATATACACTACATTAGGAAGAAACCCTACATTTGAGGAAAAAAATATGGAACATCAACCCTACTTTCATAATCAACCATACATTGTCAACCCAATGTTGGGAGTTTTTTCGTCAGATGAAGGAACCCTACGCTTGACTATTTAGTAATGGAGTTTTAAATCTATGATATTATATGAGATTTATGCAATGGTCTTACTAGAAGTAAAGAAATATTCAAAACTATTTTATGACCCATTCAAAGGATCTTAATAATTGTTTTAAAGTCTCATATTAAATGAAGTAAATTGTTTCTATTCAAATAGAAAGTTATGGATCTCTTGAATGATTTTGAATTCAAATATTCATGATTTATTGTACAATATTGTTGGATCTCATCTGACCTAGAGTGGTTTGACCTATAGTATAAATATAGAAACACTCTTCATCAATAATGAGAGAATATATAAACAAATATATGTAAAGACCTGTAAAATTCAAGGAAATTTTTTTCTTAATTTTCTTTGAGATTTTACAAGAACACAGTTTCTGACGGTACCTGATTCCGAGGCCCGGTGAGCCCGGAATAATTTTCCGAAGTTTAGCTCGGGTACGTTCAGTGAACGAACGAGCGGGTTTTCCTAACTTTTGGACCGGTGCTTGGAATCGAATTCTGAGGGCACCGATGGAATCGAAGCCCTAGTAATTGCTTAAGAACACCTTTTTCGGAGTTGCGTTTGCTCGGGTGAAGTTTTAATTAATTGGGTTAACTAAAGAATAAAATAAAATACTGTGCAACAGATTTTATTTTTATTCTAAGTAGTGTTAACCTAATCTAAGTGGTTGAATTGGGACCCACATCCTAACTACTCCACTAGGTAGGATATTAGTGGGGTGGGGCCCACACAATCCCCACCCTTTCAACTTCCTCAACCCCTATTAATTAAGTAACCCACCCGCACCCCCTTTAATTGAAGTCAACTCTTAATTAATTAATTGAGTAGGTTATTCAATATAATTAATTATTGGATTCATTTTGAATTTGAAATGAAATGTTGGCTTGTGGGTTAATTAAATAAGACAAATTCTTATTTCGTGGGAGGTTAGTTCGTTGTGCGAGAGGATTTGGAGAATAAAGCTCTAAGTTCCGAAGAACGTTCTTCCTCCTTGAAGAACGCGAAGAACGCCGACCTCCGATGAAGGATGATGAAGAACACCTAAATCCTTGGAGATCGACGACGTGACGTCATGTACCACAATGCTGACGATTCTCCTCTCTGCGAGACCGACAATCCTCCTTCCGCGACGCCGTCTTCCGCAACGTTCCTTCCCCACGACGAACCTTCGTTCAACAACACTTTAGGTAGGGGATTATTATGTTTTTGTTCGTGAATACTTTGGTCTCCGATCATCGTCTCTAATTGAGCCGCCTGTTATCGCAATAACGGGAGGAGGTCGGACATCACAAACACGGCCGACCCTCCTCCCCCCTTAATTCTTGATTTTTGTTGCGGCACGAGCAAGGCAGCGCGGTGCCGTTGCACCGCACGGAAGTATGAAGTACGGTTGGAGAAGCGCGGCGCCGTCGCGCCGTGCTGTTGAAGTCGAACAAAGCCGCGGCTCCGTCGCGCCGCGCCGGAAAACCTTGAAGAGGCCGCGGCTGGAGCGGGTCACGGCGGAGGGGCGCGGCGCCGTCACGTCGTGCCGGTCGGACCAAGGCCGTGGCAGTGTAAGGAGCGGCGGCCGGCTTCTGGCCGCTGGCATCGGAGGGGCGGGACCACGGGTTCCCGCGGCAGCAGCACGGCCGGCCAGTCGGGTCGGCCGACCGAGAAGGTCGGGGGTCGTAACCCCCGGCTGGCCGAAGGAGCCCCCCCCCCCTCCACGTGGGGGCCACGGTGTTACAAACAGGGGGGCAGCACCCACCCCCCCCCCCCCCCCCCCCCCGTTCCGCTCGGCCGTTTTGGTCGAGCCGCCTGGCCACGCTGGCCACGTGAGCGCGCCAGGCCGGGCCCCGCCCAAATGGGCCGGACCAGGACCCGGGTCGGGTCAACCCGTTTCGGGCCGACTCAGGGGGTATCGGGCCGGGTCGGACCGGGCCCGAACCCCTATTTTCGGACCTCTTTCGGTATTTTTCCCATAACTTGGGCTATAGACCTCTTATCGATGCACCGTCAGTTTTGATGCGATCATTGGATTGAGACAGTCATTTCGGTATATTACACTCAAGGTTTCGGAGAACTTTGGGTTCAGTCGGGTTGGTTCGAACACGAAACCAACCGGGCCCTCGGAGCGAAAACGCTTATAACTTAAGCTCCGAACGTCCGATTGACGTGCCGTCGACTCTGTTGGATTCCTCTTAGTGAGCCAGACCTTTTGGCTTACTCTGCTTGAAATTTGGACGCAGTTGGAGTATGGCTGGGTTGGTTTTGACTTAAAAACCAACCGGGCCCCTCGAACGAAAAAGTCAATAACTCTCGGACCGGGCGTCCGATTGACGCGCCATCTGTCACGTTGGGTTCCTTTTGACGATATGGAACTTTTGGATACATCAACTCCAGACTTCGTGTCAGTTGATATATCATGCCCTCGTCTTGTGGAGTGGACCCTCCCCGAACAAGCTTGCTGTGTGCGGGAACCCTAGAGCTGGCTGCCACTACGACGACGATGAAGACTGCATGGGAATCCTTCGTGGGTTCGACAGCGATGACTACAACACTCAGTGATCCTGTGTGGATCAGTGCCTACCGAACCTATGTGGATCAGTGCCTACCGATCCTGTGTGGATCAGCGCTCAGCGGTCCTGTGTGGGCCAGCGCATACCGATCCTGTGTGGGTCAGATTCTGTGTGGGTCATTGCGGGGGTTAGTACCTATCGATCCTGTGTGGGTCATTGCGGGGGTTAGTACCTATCGATCCTGTGTGGGTCCGACGGCTAAGATGAATCAGTGGCTACATCTGATCATCTCTATCGTCTTACGAAAAAGTATTCTTGTGTGAGCTGAGTCTTGACTTTCAATCCTTATCTTCGATAAGATTGACTTGTTATCCTGTGTGGATTACGTTATGCTTTCCTGTGTGGATTGGGTTATGATTTCCTTTGTGGACTGGGTTGTACTTGGTCTCGGATGTTAGAGTCGAACGGGAATTGACGACTTAGGTATGTGTATGGGCATATACCTAAGTAGTGTCAGATGTTACTTTGTGATTGTATATTTCCTTTGTGGATTATCCTTTGTGGATTCTGGGAGACCTTCGTGGGTCTCGGGGTCCCTACTGAGTAGCGTATACTCACCCCTGCACGGTTTATTCCCGCACTACGTTGTGTTGGTTGCAGACGACGGATATCGCTGATCGTGGTTGAGGCTTGCGGAGAAGGTCAGTACCTGGAGGTGGAACACTGGGCGGGACGTACTCGGAGCGGACGGTTGGACCCGAGGAGCTGAGGAGGCTATCTGTACCCACCCTTCAAGTGGGACTTCCAGTGAACGACTCGAATTTGCGACTTTACTTTTCAGTTGTTGTACTTCCTTTTCCATTTGTACTTTAATTTCAATTTGGGTTTGTATTCTGGCCCACTTACTTTTCTGCACTTACTATTGTACCCAGTTTTACTTAGTGTATACTTCTGCTTGCTTACTCTGTGTGTTTGTTTACTTTATAAAGGAAATGACATCCCTTTTTATCGGAAATCACGCCTTGGTGCTAGTTGCCAGCCCCTGGCCTATGGAAGGCGGTCTTGGGTTAGTCACGGCACGGGCCCCGAGGACGGGTCGTGACAAATTGGTATCAGAGGAGTTCGGTTCTACCGCAGAACTCAGGACTCTGATCTTTCTTCTATGTGAAGCAATAGTGTTAAGGGTATTGAGTGTGGTTATCAGTCCAGGGAGTCTAGTGTTGGTGTGGTGGCCGACGTATTTGTACACCAGGACCCTGACTTCAGATTTCCGACTTAATGCATGAAAACATTGATTGCATGTGTATTTCAAGTTTTCTTTTTGATTACTTTGTGTCATCTCACCAGGTATATTGTCTTAACCGTGGCACACCTGTCTCTTTTCAGGATGTCCCCACGAAGGAATCCAACTAGGGTTCCGAGTTTTGTACATGACGACAGCCCACCGAGCGACGAGGCCTCGGTGCAGGGCCCTATTACTGTGGAGGCACCGGCGGTACCACTACCCTCCGAGCCACCGATGCTACCATCCTCAGCCGCTGATAGTACATGTTTCCTTAGTGCACTGCACGAGTTTCAGCATCAGAGACCGCCCAGGTTCCATGAGGAGACAGACCCTCAGGCAGCCGAGGATTGGATGGAGGCTATTGTATGAGTTTTCCGATTGGTAGGGACACCATCAGACCTCATGGTGAACCTTTCAGCGAGTCTCCTGCACGCGGCAGTAGGCAGATGGTGGAGCTTGATGCTTCAGGTTCACAACGAGGCATCACTCCTCTGGATGGACTTTGAGAGCCTCTTCCACTCAGAGTTCGTCCCAGCCACCCTCCGTGCGGTGCACATCCAGGAGCTTCTACAGCTGCGGCAGGGCAGCTTGACGGTCGCCCAGTACTCGGTGAGATTTACCGATCTCTCGCGCTATTCGACGGACATGGTACGGGACCCATTCTTCCGGGCCCGGACCTTCGAGCAGGGATTGAGGCATGAGATTAGGGAATTGCTGATCTCCCTCAGCATTTCGACAGAGGCAGGGGTACTGGAGCAAGCCCTTCTCATTGAGAGCTTTCTTGATGAGCCTACATTAGCAGCAAGACCTACCGCAGGGTGGCACGTAGCAGAGTCTTCTGCAGCTGGCAGTCAACGGATGACACATGGTTCCAGGAAGACCAGACCCTCAGGCGGACAACCTCAGGACACTATCTCAGAGGTGTGGGGAACACAGCGCAGAGCCAGTCTTTCGAGAGGCAGACAGTGCTACGCATGCAGTGGGCAGGGCCACATGGCTCATGACTGTACGACCCGCCATGCAGAGGAGCAGCATACGGTTGAGGGACCACCCAGGCACAGGCAGAGGGTCGATCGTGGTGGTCCACAGGGAGCAGGCAGACGAGGCAGAGGAGCTGGCCGAGCAGCACGTGGTGGGAGACGCTTTGAGGCTCTACCACCACCACCACCAGGAGGTCCACCCCGACCACAGGGAGCTGGCGGGCAGAGACAGGCACAACTTCAGGCAGCGGAGGCCTACGACCATGGCGCGCCCAAGATGATTCGAGGTACTATCTGTGTCTACTCCACCCTTGCTTTGGTTCTTATAGACACAGGAGAGAGTCATTCTTTCATTGTCGCTGCCCTTGTTCAGATCTCGTAGATTCCGACAGAGCCGTTTGCTCGATCCTTACGGCTAGATACTCCTACGGGAGAAGACACGACGATTACGCACTGGTGCCAGTAGTGTGAGCTTACTCTAGGAGGTGAGAGCTTCGGCTGAGATCTTCTTGTAGCTGTATCGAGGCCTTACGATGTCATCTTGGGCATGGATTGGTTATCTACAGTCTATTCTCAGATTGACTATATTAGGCGCAAGGTATGGTGTGTACGCACCGACGGGAGCAGGTTCACCTTCACTGGCAAGAAGGGAGCCTTCCCAGCATAGGATGGACTCTCGCAGAGGAGAGGACAACCCATCACTCATCAGTTGGCTAGCCTCATCCTAGGAGTAGTTGACGTGCCGAGTCCGAGCTTACCTGCAGTGGTGGATCAGTATGCGGACGTTTTCCCTGACAATGTTCCAGGACTACCTCCTCGTAGAGAGGTAGACTTTTATATTGACATGTACCCTGAGACAGCCCCGATATCCACCCCATCATATCGGACGGCTCCCACCGAGCTTCGAGAGCTACGGGTATAGCTAGAGGACTTGCAGGGCAAGGGATTCATCCGACCCAGTGTTTCACCCTGGGCTTCCCTGATATTGTTCTCCAAGAAGGCGGATGGGAGCTTGCGACTTTGTCTCGATTACCATCACCTGAACTAGGTGACCATGAGGAACAAGTATCCACTATATAGGATTTACAACCTCTTAGATCATCTCAAGGGATCACGGTGGTTCTCGAAGATAGACCTCAGGTCAGGCTATCATCAGCTCAGAGTTCAGGATGAGGATGTGCAGAAGACGACCTTCAGGTGTAGGTATGGCCACTATGAGTTCTTGGTTATGCCTTTCGGGGTAACCAATGCTCCAGTAGTGTTCATGTTCCTCATGAGAAGTATCTTTCATCCTTACCTCAATCGATTTTTTGTGGTCTTCATCGACGACATATTGAAATACTCGACGACTGAGGAGGAGCACGCCTACCACTTGCGGGTTGTACTGGACACACTCCGAGAGCACCAGCTTTATGGTAAGATCTCGAAGTTTCATTTCTGGATACGTGAGGTCCACTTATTGGGACACATCATATCTAAGGTGGGATTTGCGGTGGATCCAGTGAAGATCGAGACAGTGCTAGCTTGGGAGCCACACAGGAGCGTGACGGAGGTGCGGAGTTTCTTGGGTCTAGCTGGGTACTATCGGAGATTCGCGCAAGACTTCTCCAGAGTTTCGGCACCACTTTCATCTTTAACGTAGAAGGGGAAACCCTTCGTGTGGTCAGAAAGATGTCATCAGAGCTTCCAGGAGCTGAGACATAGATTGACCAGCGCACCTATCTTGAGGCTACCGGAGGAGGGAGTAGGGTACGTAGTCTACTGCGATGCATCAGGGACCGGACTCGGATGTGTCCTGATGTAGAAGCGGGCAGTGATCATCTATGGATCACGTCATTTGAGGCAGAATGAGCAGAACTATGCTACCCCGAACCTGGAGTTAGCAGCAGTGGTGTTCGCTCTGAAGATGTGGCGACACTATCTGATGGGTGAGCGCATTATAGTCTACTCTGACCACCAGAGTCTCAGGTACATCTTCTCGCAGAAGGACCTTAATCTGACACAGCGGCGATGGCTGGAGTTCCTCCAGGACTATGACTTTGAGATAGTCTATACTCCTGGAAAGGGGAACGTAGTAGCCGATTCTCTCAGCATGAGGACAGGCATTCAGTTAATCGGGGAGGCGACGGAGCAGCTAGCCTCTTTGGAGATATCCTTCATGGATAGAGATGGAGCAGCCTTTCATCAGTCACTCACAGTCACTCCTCCACTACTGCAGCGGGTTAGAGAGGCACAACATGAGGACGCTGACTGTGAGACGCGGCATGAACAAATATCCTCATGACAGGCACCTGATGGATTCTCTGTGGGAGGAGAGCATGCCATCCTTTTCAGAGGACGTACCATGGTACCAGCTGCTTTACAGGAGGAGGTGCTGAGGGAGTTTAACACTTCCCCTTTAGCGGTACATCCAGTAGTGGAGAAGATGTATCAGGACCTCAGACGACAGCACTGGTGGCCGGGTATGAAGAATGTTGTGGCAGAGTTCGTTTCTTGATGCCTCACCTGTCAGCAGGTGAAGGCAGAGCACCAGGTACCAGCAGGCTTGGTACAACCCTTGGAGGTCCCGGAGTGGAAGTGGGAAGGGATATCTATGGACTTTATGACTGGACTTCCACACACTTCTAGAGGTCATGACTCCATTTGGGTGATTGTCGACCGACTCACCAAGTCGGCCCACTTCTTACCCATCAGAGAGCAGGGCTTAGGGGAGATCTTGGGATGCCTCTACGTTCAGGAGATTGTATGGCTTCATGGTGTACCATCATCTATTGTCTCCAATCGAGATACTCTCTTTACTTCCCGGCTTTATAAGGGGTTGCAGGAGGCTTTCGGGACGCAACTACGTCTAAGCACCTCCTTTCACCCTTAGACAGATGGTCAGATGGAGAGGACCATTCAGACTCTCGAGAACATAATCTGCACATGTGTCCTTGACTTTGGTCACAGCTGGGAGGACCACCTACCCTTGGTGGAGTTCGCATAAAACAACAGCTACCACTCCACCCTCGGGATGGCACCATACGAGGCGTTGTACGACCGACCTTGCAGATCACCACTGTGCTGGACAGACCCTGGGGAGTCAGCACTTGTGGTACCGGAGATGGTCCAGGCCACGACGGAGAAGGTCTAGGTCATCAAGGAGCAGATGAGGACAGCTCAGAGCCGGCAAAAGTCTTATGCTTACAGGAGGCAGAGGCCACTAGAGTTCAAGGATGGCGACCACGTCTTCTTGCGAGTCTCACCTCGACGGGGATTACGAAGATTTGGACGAGGCAGAAAGTTGTCTCCGCGCTTCATCAAACCATTCCAGGTCCTCAGCAGTATTGGCGAGGAGGCTTATCGCCTGGCTCTACCACCTCAGTTGCACCGGGTACACGACGTCTCTCACGTATCTCAGCTAATGAGATACATGCATGACCCGATGCATATCATCGACCATGGGGAGCTGGACATTGATGATGGGGCGACTTTTGCAGAGGTCCCAGTGGAGATCGAGGATCGACAGGATCGGGTCCTACGTGGACGGTCGATTCCTCTATTGTGCATCACATGGCAGCACGGGAACCTCCAAGAGAGTACTTGGGAGCGGGAGGCTCAGATGCGTGCACAGTACCCACATTTGTTCCCCTAGTTTATGTTGTATCTTTACGGGGACGTAAAGCCCTGAGGTGAGAGTAGTTCAAAGACCCGTAAAATTCAAGGTAAATTTTTTCTTAATTTTATTTGGGATTTTACAAGAATTTAGTTTCTGACGGCACCTGATTCCGAGGCCCGGTGAGCCCGGAATAATTTTCTGAAGTTTAGCTCGGGTACGTTCAGTGAACGAACGGGCGGGTTTTCCTAACTTTTGGACCGGTGCTCAGAATCGAATTCCGAGGGCACCGATGGAATTGCAGCGCCGGTAATTGCTTAATAACACCTTTTTCAGAGTTGCGTTTTCTCGGGTGAAGTTTTAATTAATTGGGTTAACTAAAGAATAAAATAAAATATTGCGCAACAGATTTTATTTTTATTCTAAGTATTGTTAACCTAAGCAAAGTGGTTGAAGTGGGACCCACATCCTAACTACTCCACTAGGTAGGATATTAGTGGGGTGGTCCCACATGAGCACCACCCTTTCAACTTCCTCAACCCCTATTAATTATGTAACCCACCCGCACCCCCTTTAATTGAAGTCAACTCTTAATTAATTAATTGAGTAGGTTATTCAATATAATTAATTCTTGGATTCATTTTTAAATTGAAATGAAATGTTGGCTTGTGGGTTAATTAAATAAGACAAAGTCTTATTTTGTGGGAGGTTAGTTCTTTGTGCGAGAGGATTTGGAGAGCAAAGCTCTAAGTTCCGAAGAACGTTCTTCCTCCTTGAAGAACGCGAAGAATGCCGACATCCGAAGAAGGACGACAAACAATGCTGAAATCCTTGTAGATCGATGACGCGATGTTGTGTACTGCGACATCGACGATTCTCCTCTCCACGACACTGACAATCCTCCTTCCGTGACGCCGTCTTCCGCGACGTCCCTTCTCCGCGACGAACCTTCATTCAACAACGCTTGAGGTAGGGAATTATTATGTTTTTGTTCGTGAATACTTTCGTCATCGATCATCGTCTCTAATTGAGCCGCCTGTTATCGAAATAATAGTAGGAGGTCAGACGGCACGAACACGGCCGACCCTCCTCCCCCCTTGATACTTGATTTTTGTTGCGGCACGAGCAAGGCTGCGCGGTGCCGTTTCACCGCGCAGAAGTATGAAGTATGGTCGGAGAAGCACGACACCATTTCGCCGCGACATTGAAGTCGAAAAAAGCAGCGGTGCCGTCACGCCATGCCGAAGAACCTCAAAGAGGCCGCGGTAGGAGCGGAGCCGCGGCGGAGGGGCGCGACGCCGTTGCGCCGCGACGGAGCAGAGAGCGGCGGCCGGCTTCCGGCCGTCAGCGTCGGAGGGGCGGGACCACGGGGTCCCGCGGCAGTAGCACGGCCGACCGAGAAGGTCGGGGGTCGTAACCCCCGGCTGACCGAAGGAGTGGCCTCCCCACGTGGGGGTCACGGTGTTACAAACAGGGGGGCAGCACCCCCCACCCCCTTCCGCTCGGCCGTTTCGGCCGAGCCGCCTTGCCACGCTGGCCACGCGAACGTGCCAGGCCAAGTCTAGCTGTGCCTAGGCCAGGCCGGGCCGCGCCCAAATGGGCCGGACCTGGACCCGGGTCGGGTCGACCCATTTCGGGCCGACTCGGGGAGTATCGGGCCGGGTCGGACCGGCCCCGAACCCCCTATTTTTGGACCTCTTTCGGTCTTTTTCCCATAACTTGGGCTACGGACCTCCGATCGACGCACCGTCAGTTGCGATGCGATCCTTGGATCGTGACGGTCGTTTAGGTATATTACACTCAAGGTTTAGGAGAACTTTGGGTTCGACCGGGTTGGTTCGAACACGAAACCAACCGGGCCCTTGGAGCAGAAACGCTTATAACTTAAGCTCCGGACGTCCGATTGACGTGTCGTCGACTATGTTGGATTCCTCTTAGTGAGACGGACCTTTTGGCTTACTCCGCTCGATCTTTGGATGCAGTTGGAGTATGACCGGGTTGGTTTTGACTTAAAAACCAACCGGGCCCCTAGAACGAAAAAGCCAATCAATCTCAGACCGGGCGTCCGATTGACGCGTTGTCAGTCACGTTGGGTTCCTTTTGATGATATGGAACTCTTGGATACATCAACTCCTGAATTCGTGTCAGTTGATGTATCAGCCCCTCGGCTCGTGGAACAGACCCTCCCCAAATGAGCTTGCTGTGTGTGAGAACCCTAGAGCTGGCTGCGACTGCGACGATGATGAAGACTGCATGGGAATCCTCCGTGGGTTCGACAGCGACGACTACAGCACTCAGAGATCCTGTGTGGATCAGTTCCTACCGATCCTGTGTGGATCAGATCCCGTGTGGGTCAGCGCTCAGCGGTCCTGTGTGGTCCAGCACATACCGATCATGTGTGGGTCAGATCCTGTGTGGGTCATTGCAGGGGTTAGTACCTATCGATCTTGTGTGGGTCATTGCGGGGGTTAGTACTTATCGATCCTATGTGGGTCCGACGACTTAGATGAATCAGTGGCTACATCTGATTATCTCTATCGTCTTATGAAGAAGTATTCATGTGTGAGTTGAGTCTTTACTTTCAATCCTTATCTTTGATAAGATTGACTTGTTATCCTATGTGGATTATGTTATGCATTCCTGTGTGGATTGGGTTATGATTTCCTGTGTGGATTGGGTTGTACTTGGGCTTGGATGTTGGAGCCGAACAGGAATTGATGACTTAGGTATATGTATGGGCATATACCTAAGTAGTGGTGGATGTTACTTCGTGATTGTATCTTTCCTTTGTGGATTATCCTTTGTGGATTCTGGGAGACCTTCGGGGGTCTCGGGGTCCCTACTAAGTAGCATATACTCACCCATGCACGGTCTATGCCCGCACAACGTTGTGTTGGTTGTAGAAGACAGACAGTGTTGATCGTGGTTGAGGCTTGCGGATCAGGTCGGTACTTGGAGGTGGACAACTGGGCGGGACGTACTCGGAGCGGACGGCTGGACCCGAGGAGCTGAGGAGGATATATGTACCCATCCTTCAGGTGGGACTTCCAGTGGATGGCTCGACGTTGCGGCTTTACTTTTCAGTTGTTGTAATTCCTTTTCCAGTTGTACTTTAATTTCAGTTAGGGTTTTTATTCTAGCCCACTTACTTTTCTGCACTCACTATTGTACCCAGTTTTACTTAGTGTTTACTTCTGCTTTCTTACTTTGTGTGTTTGTTTACTTTATAAAAGCAATGCCTTCCCTTTTTATCGGGAATTACGCCTTGGTGCTAGTCGCCAGCCCCTGGCATATGAAAGGCGGGTTTGGGGTAGTCACGACACGGGCCCCGAGGACGGGTCGTGACAATATACATACATAAGTAAAGTCTTTGTGTCGTTTCCTTTAGAGAGACACATTGGATATATACATGTTTTGATCTATTTGGTAAACACACTATTTTTTAATTGATTCTACTTCATTTTATTGTTAAATATTTTTCTATAAGATCGATGAAGCATTGTTCAAAGATACACTTTGGAGACATTCATTCTTATATATCTGTCTAGTGTTTTCTATATCACTATTTGAAGAAAGATTGGGCAAAATTTAAGATCAATTTTCTATTATTCATTATTCAAGATCCAAATACTTTTTCCAGTTACTAATATAACTGTGAAGTTTAACATGTCTTCTAAAAAAATCAATCTCTATGGATTTGATAGATTTTTTTCTACTCAAACTTAGTTTTGGTGAAGTGTAAACTTCTTGTACTAAGATGTAGATTTACAGTTCCTTATAAAAGAACAAGAAGACTCTGTAATACCTTATTGTAGGGTATTAACTACCTACACTTAGTTTTTATTTATAGTTCTTCGGATAAGCGGACTTACTAGTGAAAATCACTAAGATCGTGAAGTTAAGTATTATTGGAGTGTTCTAAGGGATATTTTTTCCCTAAACCACTATCCATCATTGTGTCTATTTTCTTTATTTATTTCTTTTACTCATTCATCTTTAATAGAGGAGTAAAGTTTCGATGCATAACATGATATGTGTTTGGAATCTATCAAGGTTTTTGAAGTACTCAATTCACCCCCTCTTGTGTCTTTGTCTTCATCATCATTATCCTGACCTAACAATTTGTATCAAAGGAAGGGATTTACTCTATTATCAAAGGTGGTACTCCTATGAAAGAATAAGAACATTTTTTGGCACTTACAATAATAAGTTAAATATTTAGTTTAAGACATCTTGAAATGGATGATTCTAGATAAGTTAGGTCGATGATTTGTGCTCCTTACTTTAATTGGAAAAAGTATGGATGTTGTAAATCTTATATGATTATCTATTTAAAAAATATTGGAATAATGGTTTATCTAAAGACTATTAAGCCTTATGAGATTACTAAGGTTTGGAATATTGGAATAATGATCAAGAAAGAGAATATGATCTCAATTCAAAATCCATGAATGCTATTGTGTGTTGTTTTGGAACTGATGAATTTAGTAAAGTATCACAATGTCATACTGATTATGAGATGTGGAAAACAATTTTAGTTTCCTATGAAGGAACTAAAAATATCATAAAATTAATGTACACTACTGTGAAACTAAATTTTGATACATTCAAAATGTATGAGGTTGAAAGTATCAATCAAATAAATAGAATATTGATAGATATTTTCAATAATGATAATGATTTTAGAGTTCCAATTTTATAATCAGATCAAGAGTTAAAAGTACTCAGTGTACTACCCACTAAGTAGAATGGAATATCTAATACTATATGTTAATCTACACCAGTGAAAAATTTATCTATGAAGGAATTTAATGGGAATTTATTGATTTATGAAGTTGAGATGTAGGTTGAAGTTGAAAATCATGAAAAACATAAAATAATATTCTCTAAAAACTAATATGGACAAATCATCTAATTCATGTCATCCAGATTTAGATAAATATTTATTAGATATTTATAAGATATTTGAAAAGATGTACAGAAATAAAAATAATAGAATGGAAGAAAATAGATGTTGTTACTGAAAGAAAAAAGTGCATACAATGTATTATTATCATTTACACAAAGAACCAAGGAAATAATATTACAAGATAAAATTTAAGAAAAGTATGAAGGTGACCTAGAGTAATACTTCAGGTTCACACAATCAATCTTATAAGATCTTAAGAATACTCTTAAAAGACAAATGGTATGTCTTATGGCCTATACTGATCATGAGGTACAATCCACTTATTCTCAAAAATCTAGTTGTGAAAAATTTCTTATAATGAAATAAATAAATATTGCTTTATGATAAAAGGTAAATATGAATCCTTAAATAAATACCATATAAAAATTAGAAAATCTTATGATATCACTACTAGAAAATGGACCTATACGCACGGTTTTTGTGAAAACCATGGGTATAGGTCACCCTATCCCCACAGTTTTGGGCCAACCGTGGGTATATGCATTTTTTATAGCCTATGCCCACAGTTTCCCCAAACCGTGGGCATAGGCTACCCAATGCCCACAGTTTTCTCCAAACCATGGATATAAAGTATCAAAAAATGCCTATACCCACGGTTCCCCCAAAACCCTGGGGATAGGGTGACCTATCCCCACGGTTTTCCCAAAAACCGTAGGTATAGTCTTCAGATAAAAAAACTTATACCCACGGTTTTGACAAACGGTGGGTATAGATTTCCCGCGTGTGCGCGGGAAATTTATTTTTTTTCGTGGAAACAAAAAAAATTGGCGGGAGTTCTATACCCATGGTTTATTCCTCTATAATCATGGTTTAAATAAATATATTTAATAATATATATATATATACATATATGTGGTGATGGGGTAGTGGTAATGCCACTCGTGAACGTAGAAGTGGTCGCGATATCGAATCCCGTGGGCCACTATTTTGTAAAATATGTTATACCCACATTTTCCAAACTATGGGTATAGAGTTATGACACGGTGGAAAAACCTATACCCACAGTTTTCCAAACCATGGGTATAGGTCATAGACCTATACCGACGCCACCAATGACCACGGTTCCCCAAACCGTGGGTATAGCCTATACCCACGGTTCCCCAAACCGTGGGTATAGCCTATACCCACGGTTTTGTGGTCTACACCCACGGTTTTGAACCATGGATATAGGATCATTTTCCAGTAGTGTATTTTTCTATTAGATAAAGGAATTTTTTCAAAACAGATTATAGATTTATAATCTAATGCCTCAAAAATTTATTTTGATTTTCATGACACTATGATTAAATAATTATTGACTAGATTTGATGATTTAAATGAAGCCTCAAGTATGCTGATCAAAGGAAAAAATATTAAATCAAATCCTTGGAAAAAATAAAATACAGAAAGAAAAACATGTAATAGGAAGCAATGGTGAAAGACCAAAATTATATAAAAATTCTATTGTTCCATATTTAAATAAAAAAATGTCTAATATTAAATGTTTTTATTGTGGAATTAATGGATATTATACAAATGACTATATCTTTATAAAACATCACATTTCTAGTTTAAAAATTGTTTATTACTCAAAAGAATTATTAAACTTGAATAGTATAATACCTACTCAAAATAAACAAGTTTGGTTACCTAAAAATTTAATTGATAACACTGCTAGACCCAAAAGAATATGGGTACCAAAAATGACTTTTATTTTAGGTTTTTTATGAATACACCATTGGGATACATCATTAAATAAATAAGTGGTTGTCTGTTTAGTAGATGAAAACCTCAATTGAGATTGATCAACTTTGAAGTAGTTCATTATCAAAGAAAACCTCAGAACTAAAATCACTGATTCAGGAAGTTTCTAATTTTTATATATCATTATACTTCTAGTGAATTAAATATTTTATATAGGGCAGAAAGATATATCTCAAAATTTGACAAAGACTCTTATTAACTCTTTGAATCAATGTCTTAATATATTTTTTTATACTTGATTTTCTAAAGAATCTATATATCTATATAACATTGTTTTATTTATTAAATAATGCAGTATATAGTATAATTATGAAATAGTTTATATTTTCCTTCTTTAAAACTATTAACAACGTTAAATTTTTTAATTTGAAAATTTTATTTTTTTATATAACCAGATCACATTTCTAATGCAATATGTCTTTTCAAAACATAAAATATTTAATGATTTTTCTATTTTATTTTCAATTTCAGAATGTTAAACATTTTCTTCCTTGTGTTAGAAAGAAATGTGTCATTTTTTTATATAAAAACCCTAGAACCTTCTTCTTAAAAATTTTAAATTATTTATCCATATTCTGTGAAATATCTTATTCAAAATATTCTCAAAAGCAGTCACAGCAAGATGAAGTGATCAAACACTACAAGTTTATAATAAAATCTTTATCACAAAAGGATTAAATGCAATCCTTCTGATTCATTAAAATATAAAAAACCATTTTTTCAGGATTCATTTGAAAAGTATGCTAAAAGAAATAAGGAAGCACATGAATATGAAGAGATGAAAGTATCTTCTTCTAAAATATCTTATGAAAGGATTATATTCAAATTCAACACCTTAACCAATGAAAAAGCGAAGATGAAAGCTGATCTAGATGCATCTAGAAAGTTCTATGAAGAACTATGAAAATTATCTATATCAAAAATGGTTTTTGATTCATTAAAAAAGGAATATCATAATATAATATATAGGTCAATCATAAAATAAGACTTTGAATATTTTAAAGTATAAATGCTATGATAGATGAATTTACTCAAAAAAGAAGTGGTAAAAAAGTTGTATCTTGATAAGATGAAAATTTTCTTGGTTGAATAGTGTTTATCTTCTTCATATCAAATAATCATAGATGATTCAAATGGTATATAAGAGATATCAATATTTTTATCTCCTTTAACTGAAATTTTTTGAAGTTTTGAAATCTCGAATAAACCATTTATTCCTTCCTAACCCTTTGATTTTATTTTTTTATTAAAATTAAAATGTTATATTCTGTTTTTAATATTTTTATTAGTGAAAAAAAAATATTTTCTATAAATATTTTTTAATTTCATTTTAATATTTCTTTCACAAGAATGTGCTTAATATTTGATTATCACTGTAGAAAAATTAGCCTATGCAATAAAAAATTATGTTGTATAAAAATTAGATGAAAAATATTTTATTATTTTTAAATAGTTTAACTCATTGAATATCCCATATTTTTTACTTAAGGGGATTTATCAAAAAATAAAATTTTATTAATTAAACATTTTATATACTACTTGTTAAAAAAATTATATCTTTTTATGGCAGTATGTATTTAGGGGGAGTTTATTTTATTACTTTTTACTATTTTCATTTTGATGTCACAAAAGGGGGAGAAGTTTACAGTTTTAATGTTTATCATTATGGCGAGAAGTTAGAGAAGTTACTTATCATCTTTATATTATATTCCTAACATAGGGGAGAAGTTTTCTTTGTGAGAAATATTATGATAAAGTGGGAAAAATTTATGGTTATAAAAATATCTTCTTCTAAAATTTTGTTTTTAAATTCCTTTTATTTTTTTTATGTGTTTTGTGATTATCAAAAATGAGAATATTTTTTAGCATGTTTTTATTAAAAAAATTAATTTCTTTTAAGTTTTGATTCCCACAAATTCCAACACTTATGTTTTAATGATTTTTCTTTTATGTGAATTTTATAAAGTTAATACTCATTGAAATATTTATTCTGTAAATTTATTCAATTCATTGATCTATTGGGAATATTTTTTGAAGTGTTTTGGATGTGTTTAAACATCTTTTAGAAATATATTCAATTCATTGATCTGTTGGGAATATTTTTTGAAGTATTCTAGATGTGTTTAAACATATTTTGGAAACACTATACATTCCAACATTTGTAATCATAACTATAGTTCTGCAACCCTACATTTGAGAAAGCATGTATGGATCATATATAATATGTTTGGATGAAACCCTATATTTAAGGAAACAAACTTATGGTGCATAAACACTACTTTTATAATTAACCATATGTTTTCATCCCTATGTTTTAATTTTTATCATCATATGAAGGAAACCTGTATTTTACTGTTCGGCAATAGAGTTTTAAATATATAAATCCCAGAACACACACTTCTGGATTAAGTACTAAAGCATGTTGTGTATTTTTTATAAAGGACAAAATAAAAATACACAATACATTATACATCTAAGGACCATTTAAATTCTAGGATTTGGAGGATTATACAAACCATACATTAAATCATTTTTTATAAATATAATTACAAAATAACTAATTGGATTCATCTGCACTATCACCTTAACCACCCTTTGAACTTCTAAGGAATTTAATGAAAAACATTTTAAAAACATGGAATGATCATATAATGCTCAGTAAGTGAATAATCATAAAAAAAATCTTAGCACATGGGTTAAAATTCATGACATAATGATATAAAAAGGCATTGAACATTCTTGAACATATAGAATTATAACATATGAAACATGGGATCATATATAAACATGGAATCGTAGTAATGTGGTGGCAACATAAAACATTACTTTAGAACAAGCTAGGATCATTGGAAATAAAGGATAACAAGTCAAGGATAACCCCTAAAACCATTGCACATGGAGCATAATTCAAGGCTAACAGCCAAGACCATTGCACATGGAGCAGGATTCAAGGCTAACAGCCAAGACCATTTCAAATGGAGCACGAGTCAAGGCTAATCGCCAAGACCATTACACGTAACATCTCATGAGCCTAATCTTTACCCAATGAATTGGAGATCTATCTAGGTTAACCTGTCATAACATTTTCATGAATATTTTTCCCACATTAATAATCATACATAAGTATTTAAGTATAACCATAAGGGTTACCCATGGTAAGAATTGGGTATCATAATCTTGTCAAAAGGCATAACATAAAGGAATAACACAATGGTGTCCATGGAAGAAATGATTTAAATCATTCATGGAAATTAATAAGGAAAAAATAGGCATATATTGTGATAACATATGTCAAATTAAAGTTAAAACATGTAAAAAGAGTATTTAATAAACTTTATAATGAAAATATTTTTATGCAGTTTAAAGAAAATATTAAAGAGGTTTTAAATCAGAAAATGGAATAATATTTTATATAAAACCAGAAGTAAACCAAGAAGGTTTTTATAATAAAATGATTTATTTTTTTGAAAATATTGGCGGCTTAAAAATATATTATAGAGTTCTCTTGAAAATGTATAGGAATTCGGGAAGTTCCCTTAAATCGGGATTGCTTATCAGGAAGAATTGAGAAAGGAATCATTTAAAAACAAGCATTTCCATGAAAAATAAGGATGAATGGATCCTAAAACATGGGTTTTGAACATATAAAAATAATTTATAATATTTAAATAAGGATAATAGAGAATTTTATTTGGGTAAAAAGAGAGTAAGAATAATCCGAAGGAATAATGGAGGTTCGGGTAGAATATCTTACCTTAAGACAAAAGGTGTTCTTCACTTGATCTTAATGTCCTGTATAATCAAATTAAATTAATTAATAAATAAATAAATAACCATATATTCATTTAATTTATTTATCATATTCATTCATGACCTTTTTGATGAGTTATAGTATTCAATTTTATCATTTGTGAGTTCTCGTTTTCTTAATTTTCATGATCAGATCGCTTCTATAAGAGTATGGAAGTTCATGTAAAATGGTAATGGTTTTACAAAATTGTAATTATATCATATTAATTAACTTATAGAAGATAATATTTTTATATAATTAATTTTATTAAATGGGATGAGGGTGAATCATTATATAACATTTTAATGATAATCGCTTGGATTATTTTAAGTGGTTTCGCTCACAATGAGCTTGTTTTGATTTATTATTTTACATAATATGTCTAATGATTACAGAAAATTACATAATAATAAATAAATATATTATGATTTGGTTCAACAATAAAAATGGTTTCATGACCATTCATGAATACGGTAAATGAAATTGAAAACATGTCGTCCTTGAATGTGTTAAATTAACAAATCTGAGACGGTGTTTTCATTTTTAATATAAATGGAGGGGGTAGGTAAAATGGGGAATTAATCAATTAGAAAAACAAAATTATAGTATATTTAAATTACTGGAGTTATCATACCATTTGTATGATGGGATGTGCAGAGAGAAAAGAAATGAACTTGAAAAGAAAATAAAAGAGGATTTTTATCTCTTGATCTCTTCTCCTTGAGATCCTACTTAAGGATTTTGGTATTGGACTTTTGGTGATACCGGTGGGTCTTGGAAATGTGTAATAGACTTGGGAATAGTATTGGGCATAATTTAGACAACTCTCAAAGCTTGAGAGGTGTGAGAGGAAGAGGTGTGAAGGGTGGTATTTATAGAGGATGAGAGGGGGGTTTTCCATTATTTTAATCATTATTTTATTATTTTTCTCAAGATGAGAAATAGTGTTGGTTTTTGTGACAAAAAATAGTAATAAGTTCTTGTGAGTTCGAACCAATGGCCATTTACATCATCCATTACTCAAGCATAATGAATAAATTCTTTTATTTAGCATATTTCGTAAATTATCAAATTTCAATATTCACAAAAAATTCAAGTGTTTCAAACAAATCCCAAAAATTAACCCCAACCATTTGCCAACATGTATAATTAAAACAGGAACTCTTTTTTAGCAAAATAATTTTCCAAATATGATAAATTTAATTTTTAAACAAAATCAATATTTATTCGAAAAATAAAAATTTTAAAACTATAAGTGGTTTTATAACACCTTGGAAAATTAATCAAGGTATCAAAAAATTATCTTATAACCATAAGACAATAAAATAATAATCTATTATTATATTTTATGAAAATAAATTTTCATTTGAATTATTAAATTATTCATAAAATATTTATTAAATATTTATGACTTAAAAAATACAAACACTTATACTATGATCATATTGTTACTTTTAAGATGCCTAATTTTTATTTATACATTCATGGGCAAGGTTACTATTCATTAGGACAATTTAATATTCATAAGGATACATTACAATTCATAATTTTACATTATTATTCATAAGGTTAAGTTACTATTCACTAAAAATTAAGTTGATCATATCAGACTCCAAATAACTTACTGATCGCAACCGTGTATGTTCGTTTTTTTAAATTAAATTCTTAGAAGTATAAAATTTATATTTAATTGATATAATATAAAAGTCACATAGTATTTAGCAGTTCATTTAAGAACATATTATTTCCTTTTAAAATATTGGGACTTTATTTTCTCCACCCCCCTCTCACCCTTAAATGAATTGTGTCCTCGCAATTCGTTCATTGTACTTATAATTCTGAATTTACATATTGATAATTATGAAAAAACTATTTTTTTATGTGTACTTAGTTAACTAGAAGTTCAAAATTAAGTACTATCACAAAAAAAATTCTAAAAAATGAAAATGTCTAATCTCCAATGTTGTCTAGACCGTTCCTCTGATACCAACTATAAAGCCCTAAACCCACATGTCCAGATTCAGCACTAAAACATGTTGTGTATTTTTTATAGAGGATAACGGAAAAATACATAGTATATTATACATCCAAGGAATATTTCTGGTATAGGTTTTGGAGTATTATAGAAACCATAAATTAAATCATATTTTACAAAAATAATTACAAAATAACTAATTGTATTCATCTGTACTAGCACCTTAACCATCCTTTGATTTTCTAAGGAATCCTGTGAAAAACATTTTAAAAACATGGGATGAGCATATAAAGCTCAGTAATGGAATAATAATAAGAATAAATCTTAGAACATGGGTTAGAAGGCATGACCTAATGATATAAAAAGGCATAGAACATCCATGAACATATAGAATCATAACAAATAGAACATGGGATCATATAAATATGGAATCATAATAGTGTAGTGACAACATAAAACATTACTTTAGCATGAGCCAAGCTCGTTTCACATAGAGAAGCACGATTCAAGGATAACCGCCAAGACTATTGCACATGGTGAACAAGCCAAGACTAACCTCCAAGATCGTTACACATGGAGCACAATTTAAGGCTAACTGTCAAGACCATTACAAATGGATCACGAGTCAAGGATAATCACCAAACAGTTGCACATAACGTCTCATGAAACTAATATTTACCCAATGCATTGGATCGATACCAGGGAACACACATCATAAAATGTTCATGAATATGTGTTCCACATTAAGAATCATACATAAGAAGTTAAGAAAAAACATAAGTTTTACACATGGTAAGAATTGGGTATCATAATCTTGTCAAAAGGCATAACATAAGAGAATAACACAACGGTGTCCATGGATAAAAGGATTTAAATCATTCATGGACATTCATATGGAAAACAATAGGCATATATCATGATAATATATTTCAAATTTAATTTACAATATGTAAAAAGAGTATTTAAGAAACTTTAGAATGAAAATATTTTTGTGCGGTTTAAGGAAAATATTAAAGAGATTTTAAATCAAAAAATGGAATACTATTTTATAAAAAACAAGAAGTAAACCAAGAATGTTTTTGTAAAAAAATGATTGATTTTTTGAAAATAATGGTGGATTTAAAATATATTATAGTGCTCCCTTGAAAATGGATAGGAATTTGGAAAGTTCCCTTAGATCAGGCTTGCTTATCGGGTAGAATTGAGAAGGGAATCATTTAAAAGCATGTATTTACACGAAAAAGAAATAAGAATGGATCTTAACTCATGAGTTTGGAACATATACACATAATTTATAATATTTACATAAAAAATAATATATATTTTCATTTGGGTAAAAAGAGAGTAAGAATAACCCGAATGAATAGTGGATGTTCAGGTAGAATCCCTTACCTTATGCCTGAAGGTGTTCTTCACTTGATCTTAATGTCATGGATAGTCAAATTAGATTCATTAATTAATATTTATAGAACATATTATTCATTTAGTTTATTTATAATAATTGTATTAAGTTCATTCATGTCCTTTTTTATGAGTTATAGTGTTCAATTTTATTGTTCGAGAGTGCTTGTTTTCTTAATTTTTATGATTGGTTCGCTTGTATAAGAGTATAGAAGATCATGTAAAATGGGAATGGGTCTCCAGAAGTGTGATAATATTATATTAAATAACTTATAAAAGATAAAATGGTTATATAATTAATTTTATTAAATAGTATGAGTATGAATCATTAGATAAAATTTCAAGGATAATCGCTTGGATTATTTTCAGCGGTTTCGCTCACAACAAACTTGTTTTGATTTATTATTTTATATCATGTGTGTATGATGATTAAATAACATTAAATAAGATTAAATACATATATTATGATCTATTTCAACCATAAAATGGGTTTAATGACCATCCATGAAGACGGTAAATGAAATTGAAAACCCATCATCCTTGAATGTGATAAATTAGCACATCTCGGACAGTGTTTTTTATTTTTAGTATAAAAGAAGGGGGATGGAGGTAATATGATGAATTATTCCATTATAAAAACAAAATTACATTATATTTAAATTACTGGATTTATCATTCCATTTAGATAAGTTGAGGTGATTATAGAAAATAAAGGAACTTGAAAAGAAAATGAAAGAGATTTTTACCTCTTGATCTCTTCTTCTTGAGATTCTCCGTAAGGCCTTTGGTTTTGGCCTTTTGTGATACCAGAAGGTACTTGACATTATGAATATCCTTAGGAAGGGTATTGGGTATAATTTAGACAATTATCAAATCTTGATAGGTGTGAGAGGAAGAGGGGTGATGGGTGGTATTTACAGTGGAGGAGAGGAGGGGTTTTCCCTTATTTTAATCATTATTTTATTATTTTGCACAATACAAGAAATAGTGTTGGTTATTGTGACAAAAATAGTAATAATTGAATATTATTTCGAAACAATGGCCATTTATATCATCCATGACCCAAGAATGATGCATAAATTCATTTATTTAGCATATTTTGTAAATTATCGAATTTCACTATTCACCAAAATAATCAAGTATTTCAAAAAACAAAAGCCAAAAATTCACCCCAACCATTTTTCAACATGTATAATTAAAAAATGAACTCATTTTTATTAAAATGATTTTATAAATATGAGAAATTTAATTTTTAAATAAAATCATAATTTATTTGAAAAATAAAAAATTTAAAACTATAACTGATTTTATAATTCCTAGGAAAATTAATCAAGGTCTCATAAAATTATCTTATAACCAAAAGAAAATATAACAAAAATTTATGGTTATATTTTATAAAAATAAATTTTCATTTAAATTTTTAAATTAATCATAAAATTGTAATTAAATATTTATGAATTAAAAAAATACCAACACTTATACTTTGATCATATTGTTACTCATAGGATGCCTAAATTTTATTAATACATTCATCGGTGAGGTTACTATTCATTAGGATGATTTACTATTCATAAGGTTAAATTACTATTTATAAGGGTTAATTACTTTTCATAAGGGTAAATTACTATTAACTAAAAATAAAGTTGACCCTATCAGACACTAAATAACTTACTAATCACAACTGTGTATGTATGTTTTTTGAAATTCAATTCATAGAAGTCGAAAAATTATGTTTAACTGCTATACTATAAAGGTCATATAGTATTTATTAGTTCATTTAATCACATGGTGTTTATTTTTAAAATATTTTGATGTTACAAAATATATGATATTATCTGAGATTTATACAATGGTCATGACATAAGGAAAGATCTGTTCAAAGATATTTTATAAAAAATTCAAAGGCTCATTATAATTGTTTTAAAGGATAGTATTTAATGGATTAAATAATTTATAATCTTAGGGTAAGTTACAAATCTCTTGAATGATTTGGAATTCAAATATTCATGATTTATTGTGCAATATTTTTGGAGCTGGTCTCACTTGGAGTTGTTCGACCTGCAGTATAAATATTGAAATGCTCTTCATAAAGACTGAGAGAATATGTACTAAATATATGTACATAAAGAAAATTTGTGTGTCATTACATTCAAAGCTAAAATTTGGAGTCATACATGTTTTGATTTATCTGACCGACTCACTGCTATTGTTATCACAGCTACTGCATTTTATTGTTACATATTTTTCTGTAAGATCGACGAAGAATTTTTTAGAGATACACTTTGGAGACATTAATTCTTATACATCTCTATGGTGTTTTCTCTATCAATTCTTGAATTAATTATATGAAACATTGAAGATCTATTTTTTGTTTTTAATTATTTAATATCTAGATACATTTTTAGTTACTACTACAACTTTGAAGTTTAACCTTTCTTCTCAACAAAATCAATCTATATTGATTTGGTGGAGTTTTGACTGCTCAAACTCAGTCATGGTGAAGTGTCAGCTTATTGTACTAAGCTGTGGATTTATGGTTCCTTTAAAAAAAAACCATAAATACCTATAAATCCTTTTTGTAAATTTTCAACCATCAGCACTCAATTTTTATTTAGAGGTATCCAGATAATAGGATCAACTAGTGAAAATCACCAAACTCATGGAGTTGAGCGTTGGTGGAGTGGAGTAAGGGATCTTTGTGCCATGAGCCACTATACATAATTGTATTCATTTAATTTATTTATTTATATTTCTCTCTCATATTTAATATAGAAGTAAATATATGCTGCATAACAAGAGAGGTGTTTGAATCTATCAAATTTTTTTAAGTACTCACCCCCTTGTGTATTTGTCTTCATCATCGTCATCCCGAACTAACAAATACATCCTTAAAATAATAATTAATTCTATTGAATTACTTAATTAATTATTTTAGAATTTATACCATGTATTTATAGGAGGTATAATAAGAAATAAAATGGAAAACAGTTGGTAAATAGGTATACCTTATTGTTGACAAATCGATTTTGGCTTACACCTTGAGCCTTAAAAAGATGGTATTTTGGAAATCCTACAAGTTCTTGAATGTGGTAAAGGAATATAGGAAGGTATTATGGCATGAATTTTTTGATCTATAAGGCTCAAAAGGTGATATTAATATGGGATATGAGGTGCCCCTTTTTTAGGTGAGGGGAGGGGTACTCTTGGAATTACTTAAAGTATAAAATTTATATAAATTAATTTTCAAGAAAAATTGATCCATATTGATATAATTTAAATATAAGATGATTATTATTTTAAATAATATCATCTAATAAAAATTTAATAATTTTTTCTTATTTTTTACCTTTATCTTTTAGTTTTACCCTTGTTAACTCTTTTACCAATTACCACACAATCAAAGTTTTCTACTCTTTTTGGGTCAAGAATGTTACCACAAAAGGAAAAGTGATCCATAAATGGACCATGTTTTATATTTTAAAACATATCCCATTAATTTGGATGGGGATATTATTTTTATGAATTTTAAATCATTTAATAAAATATTATTTATTATAAAATATTGTTAATGTAATTTTTTGAACTATTCATTTAATTTGAATTTGAAAACAATAAGAAAGAATTTGAATTAAAATAAAAACTATTAAAACATACCTAATATTTAATATTTATCTATTAAATATTTTGGACACTATAAATCACCAAAAAAATATTAATTTTATTGTTCGTAAAATCATTTACTTGGTTTTTCTACTGTTTGCATAAGCACTAGGATGACGTTACATAAGCATTTAAGGTAATTATATCATCCCTAAAAATTAAAAAAAATACATAATAAAAATTAATTAATTAATTTAATTATAATATTTAATTTTAATTCAATATGTATATTTACTCACATCTACGTCATGAAAACTTATTTAATATGTTATTTTGACTTTTCTAGCCATGCGCATGCATTGCACAAGCATTTGGATAAGGTTGTTTTTATATAATTAAAAAGTTAAATAAAATATCAATCCAAATCATCATTTATAAATAATATTCACTATTTGAGCCATGAAAAGATTTTTACTTCTCCGTCATTGTCATTGGGATACCAAATTTGACTTTTACGGTGTTGTATAAGCACTTTGTCGCAACTAAAAATGATTTTCATATTTATCGTGATATAAATTAAAATTTATATGTTTTTAATTAATTTTATATGATATTTTTAGAATATTATCATAAATATTTTTTTCTATAAATTTAATAAATTTTAAATTATATTTATGTCTTAGCGATATCATAAAAGATACTGCAATTCATAAAAACTGTATTTTTTTTACTCTTCCAAAAAAAAAATTAAATTCTTCAGAGACATCTAAAAAATTCATCCTTCGATAAATTTTACTTCATGAACAAAAAAATAAATTCCATTTCATAAAATTAAATTCCTATAAGTGACAAAAATTACTGTTAATATAAAAGCATAAAATACAATAAAAATGGTTTTTTGAACAAATGTGTTTTTAGGCCCAAAAATAATATTATACTAAAATATGGTATGCTGATGAACCCCTGTAATACCCCAGATAAATAAAGAATATGAAATTTTTATATTTATCCCTATTTTTGAATAAAATGTTAATATTAATTTAAAGGGAACACTATGCTCGATGGCTTACCCAATATGCAACAATGAGTTCCTTTGAAATCTTACGTTGCACTCTAATAATAAAATAATTTTATTTTAAATGGTAGTTAACACCTAGCAGTTGTAATGATGGGAATGAACAGAAATAACTACAAAATGGTTATATATATTTGTCAAATATTTTTACTTTTTACAATATATGTTAGAGGATTAAAAATGCGAATGAATCCAATTTTAAGCGTAAACATTCTAATATTCTTTTAAAGGTCGATTAACTGCCTTTTGATGGCGAACCTCTTTTAAATCCATTTTTTGACAATTTTATGTGTTATATTTTACAAAATAAAATTATTCTTTTGAATTGGGACATCAAAATTTACTTTGTGTAAATTTTTGGTATTTTTCCGATAAAGTTCATTTTTTAATGAATAGTGAAAAATGTTGTATTTTAATTCAAAACCTCTTTTTAATCTAATTTATTTATATGATTAGATTATCTTTTGAATTGGTTTTAAAGTGAAATTATAATATATTTTTACCATTTAATCCAATAGTGGTTATTGGAATTAATTTCACTTTGAAATTTGACTTAAACTAGTGTCAATCTTTTAATAGATATTGTTTCCTAAAAACACGCTATTTGTTTTGACAGCGGGAATTAATTATTAAATTAATTAATTCAACTTATATTTTTTGAATTTTGTAAAATAGAAATCATTTTTGAATTCGGAATATCAAATATAGCTTAGGGTGAATTTTTGGTATTTTTCTGAAAAACATCAATTTTTGATGAATAGTGAAACCACTAAGTGGTAGTTTAAAAAACTGATTTTTCGTTTAAATGAAACTTTACCACTTCTGTGATTTTAATTTCAAAAATCTGACATACATGGTTTTCATTAGGATTTAAAATGTGGTTCAATGGGATTAAAATAATTTTTTGGTGAATAGTAACTTTTAAGTTTTTAATCGTGATTAGAGGTAATTAGTGTAATTTAAGGTAAAAATAATGTTTTAACAATATGAAATGACATTGACACATGTCCTACCCTTATTGGATGAGTCATGGCATACCAAGACAATCAATGGGTCAACTTGGGGACCCCATGGAGCCACTTTGGTAGGAAAATGACATTAATACCTTTTTATTTAAAGTTAAAATTAAAATGTCACAAACATGTGTTGTTTTACTAAAACAATTTTTACATGGGGTTATACAAGTCATATTTTTGATTATAAATATTAATTTGAAAGCTAAAAATATTTCCTACATCATGATATTTGTTTTATAATTTTTATACACTAAATAAATTAAATTACTTATGACACCATGATGATGCAGCGATTACCTCATTATTTAACGATTTAAATAAAATGAAAAGATAATGTAAAATATAAGACCTGAACTTGTCACAAACCTATTGGATGGGTGGATTTCAAACTATTATCACCTTATCCTCGAAATATATAATTTTTGGACCTTTAAAATTCGAAAATCATTTTATAATAAAGTAAAAGTTTATAACTTTCCAAGGGTGCCCCTCCCCTCCTCTTATAAAAGGCCCCCACCTCTACCACCTTACCCACACCTCTAAATCCTTTGGCTCGGACAATACCTGACCATTTAATCTCTCCAAATCCCTCTCTTCATCATTGAAGCCTCGCCTTTGGGCAAAATCCTTTCCAAGGAAGCCTTTGATCTCAAATCAAAAAGAGTTACCCGATTTAAAGGTAATGTCTTCCCTTGTGTTCTTTTGTTTTATTTTGCTTCTCCAAACCTCTAAACTATTTTTATTCCTTTATTTTGTAACAACAGCGGTATCTTCAATATACTAGGATGTTTTTATGTTAATAATTAGATCTACACTTACACACACCTTCGTCTAATGGTTAAAGAACATATTGTTTCTGTGGATGACAATTACTGCCTTACGGAACGATGATTGTTCAATATTCTTTTAACACCTTCAAAGGTGGCCATTAAGATTTAAATATATTTATATATGATATATAATATGTTTATGTTTTCCTTAATCTTGTGTATTTTTCATTTATGTCATACCTTTATGGTTTCCATTATGGGTAAACGTGATATCTTCATTTTAGGAAGTGCGGACTACCGCCCCCTCAAAGTGATTTGATTCGTTAATGCCATATCTGGGACGTATTAAAGGATGGAATTAATGGTATTACATATGATATCCTACTGGATTTATAATATACCTTTATATCATTATTATTTCATTCTATTTAATACAAAAAAAAAGAAATGAAAGTAGCGTTCATGCGTACGTACGGCTTACCGTCTCCATGAACGGTACATTTCATTTCTTATCTTCAAATGTTATGTACTATTATAAGTACATATATATAATGGATATATATGTAATATATTACATCTAAATGATGGATATAATTCTGGAATTATAATATATATATATATATCTCTCATTTTGTTTTAATTCCATTAATATGACAAAAAATGAAAGTAGCGTTCATGTGTACGTACGGCCTACCGTCTCCATGAACGATGCATTTCATTTTTTTATCTCCAAATATAATGGAATATTATAAAATGAATATATACTGGATATATATGATATTTAAAACATCAATACTATTCTGGAGATTATGTACCTACAACTACATGGAAAATTCTTTTCCAACAAGTTCAATTTTTACTCATGTACCGAACATCGACAAAAACGTCTGATATGAACTCACTTTATTAACCAATTGTTATAACATTATAATATGTGATATGAACTGAATAATAATCTTTAAATGAGGTCCTTAAGCAATTATAAATTGACCAAATTTTACTATTCAGGAGATTAAAGAACGATCGAGTCATGTCGGACACGAGTTAAGGGATCCTACCCCTCTCTTTCTTTTTAAGTACACTCTTTTATGTCATTCCTTTTAAGCTCATATTACTTATGATTGGGATGTTCTTTTATATAAATCTTACTGTATTTTTTATGTTCATATGATGAGATACCCTATTTTCTCTCATCAATCCATTTTGGAAGTTTTGAGTGGCGTCGTTAGGCTGCCGAATTTTCTCTCTTTCTTTTTAAGTACTCCCCTTTACGTCACTTCTTTCAAGCTCCTCTTTGTTATGTTGGGGGATGTTCTTTTATATTACTCTTGCTGTAAATTTTATTTTAATATGATGAGAGACCCTATTTGATCTCATCAATCTGTTTTTGGAAGTTTTAAGTGGCGTCGTTAGGCTGCCGAGTTTTCGTAAGGGATTTTTCATCTCACGTTTATTCCCGTGAGATTTATGCTACATTTTCCACCATTTCCTTTGAGTGGTGTATGTACTTCCAATTATTACTCTTTTTGTAATATAATTTCATTTATGTGTATTTAAATATTCATTGTATGACCCTTCTTCAATGGGGTGTACGTTTCGAAAGTTACCCAAATCGGTAAGGGGGCCTTTCACCCTCCTCTTCTTTAAAAAGACTTCTTTTGTTATGTATTTTAAATTACATATTATTATGTTGGGATATGTTATTATATATACTTATTTCTGTAAATTTAATTTACATGTGATGATATACCATTTTTATCTCTCATCAACTCATTTTCTGAATTTTGAAGTGACGTCATTAGGCTGTCGAATTTTTACAAGGGAACATCTTAACCCAATTTCGATTTCTTTGGGTTCAAAATTGTACTTCTTGAACATGTCATACTATGAATATGTGTGAATGAAATCTAATTGTTTCACACATAATATCCACTTATATTGGGTGTATTTATATTTCTCAAACATAATTATTTGATAGATTTATCCTTAATTTAAGGATACCATCTTTATAATGGATTTCATCTCAATTTACATTTCCATTGAGACTTCATTGTTGTTATGAACCAATTCACTCTTATATGGTGTGTATACTTTCCTTTGACATATTATATCATGAATCCCTTTATTCTCATGATATTATAAAGTTTTGAATAAATGTTATTCCGCAATTATTTGTATTCAAGAGTCTCTCATTTTGTTAAAAACTCTTTAACAAAAATATCGTTTTAAATGTTTTAAAGATTTATTATTCTAAATATGTATATTTAATGTCCATGTTTTCAAAATGGTTTTCAGTATTTATTTATATGGAAATTAATGTTTTAAAATTATAATTCCATTAAAAGCTTCAAAGTGGTATGGGACACTTTGACTCAAAAATCTCTTTTAAATGGTTTTTGAAAATGGATTGATTAATTCAATATCTTGGAATTACTTATTGTGGTTGAAAATGAAATGTTGTTATTGAAATGTTTATATTTTCAATATTTTATGTGTAATTATGGTACTTGGACATTTTATGGGTGGTAACGTGATAAACCATATGATGGGTGGTGCCGTGAATACCAGGATGGGTGGTTACGTTATAACCTCCAATGAATTGGGTATGGAAGTCGGACGTATGGATATTCCATTAAGTGATATGTGTGGAAGTCAACCGTATGGTTATTCCACTTAAGTATGTTTATGTCCCAAGTTACCTTTATATGTTATGTGTTCTTTATATAGGTTTTATGGTAATATTTTGGTTACAAAAGGGTAAGCAATGATCTTTTATTCAATGAAGAGTATTTTATTCTTAATAAAGGTGAAAAGTATTACTTTGAGAAAGTATTCTTGGTTTACTGGTTGTTTTGAAAAACTAACAGTTTTTATTCTTCGTGTATCCCTTACTGAGCTTTTTATGCTCACCCCAAGTTTTTTTTTTGAAATGTTTTTCACAGGACATAAAGTTGAATAGGGTCAAGTATGGGATCAAGGAAATGTCAGGCTATCTAAAACATGGAACTAGACATGTTTCTTTTTAAGTGTTTTTATTTTATGGAAACTTAGTAGAAGTTTCTACTTTGTAATCTTTTGAGATGCAATAGTTATGTCCTAATTCTCTAAAACTCTAAACCTGAAAAGATCCTCAATTTGAATTATTAATTTAATTCAAGATTAAGTAAGGTTTAAGGCCGGGGCCTTATAGTTGGTATCAAAGGTCGGTTTAGATAACTTTAGAGGTTAGGGTATTCTCTAAGCATAAGTGACATTACCATAATGGCTAGGATTTCAGAAAGAGTCATAGTTTTTAGATAAAGTGAATGAGTAAGTATATCTTTGTTTTTATCTTCCTCATTAGTACATGATGGTTTTGTTGATATACTCACACTGACATTTTTGGTTTTAGTAAATGGACGGATCTGGCAGGCACTAAAGTGACAATGGGTTTCAAGGAAACTGTGGTGGTTCTCTGATTAAGAGACTGGATGAAATGGAGGATTCAATGAGAAATCTCGTGGTTATTCTAAACCAACTATCAGGAGTCATGATTAACCACTTGAACCTTAGTGAGTTCTCTGATTCATCATGTATGAGAGAACCAACTCGATGTGGAAGTTCAGGTAATAATTATGAAGGTAACCATTAGGGTTTATATGATCCTTACTTTTGAGGTAATTATGGGTTACTATATGTTATGATGGAAAATTAAAGGCATGAGATAAACTTGAGGTTAAATTATGTTGTGGTTATTTTTTATGATTATATCTCTTTTTGGGGAATTATTTGAGAATTATATAGTTTGGAAAAAGGACAACACGCAGACCGTGTGACAACCCGTCGCGTCGGACAAAGCTATGGGAATCGAACCCACAACCAAAGTGCGACTGGTATTTATCACCTACCACTGGACTACGTGAAGTACCTGGTTAGTATGACTTATTCTTTTTAGTTAGATGATTTTATGAATTAAGAGTAAGTTGATTTTGGGTTATCTATGGAAATTATTAACCTATCATAGAGGATATGTGATTAGGTTAATTACTTTTCAATATGAGACTTAAAGAGCGACTAATGTTGTTTGGAGATAAATGTTACGATTTAACTTAGAAGACTATGTGATTAAATCCTTCAAATATTTGGGTTTCAATCTTAGTTTGGTTTTCTTTTGGTCTTCATTGAACTTTGGGTCTTATTGGACAAATTTTGGAGTCTAAGAATAGATTTTCTTTTTATAAAGGGTTATCCTTTTTGGGTATTATCTGATCTCATACTAACATTTTTGGTTTTATTTTTGTTTAAGGTCTAAAGGCATGGTAAGTATATAGTTCTCTTTTGTGGATTAGGTGATTCCCTTGAAGTTGATTATCACTCTCTTAATGTAAACAAGTCATCCTAAATACTCATCTTTTGGGGAAAGTATGAGTTTGTGTAAGAAATCTAGTAAAAGTTGAAAGTCAACATGACAAGTAAGTATGTTTCCCTAAGATCAAAAATAAATTCCTCAATGAAAAGTAACTTAAAGCAAAAATGTTTTCTATTAACTTTTCCTACTAGGGAATCGAATACAGTTTAACCCATCACAAGTTTGTGATTTTCTGGTGGTTAACTTTCTCCTAAACATGTTTTCTATCACACTCCCTCAAAACATGACCCTTTTCTTTTTCTTCCATATCCATGTTTTCCTACATGGAATCCTAGTATGGGTTAACATGGATGACCTATGTACTTATCTTTCTTTCTTTTAAAGTGATTGTTTTACCGACTCTTGTTCCGATGTGGGACTTTCAATGATGTTTCCGAGGCCAATTTTAAAATTGCGAGGACGCAATTCCCAAAAGGGGGGAAGGATGTAACATCCCAGGTAAATAAAGAATATGACATTTTTATATTTATCCCTATTTTTGAATAAAATTTTAATATTAATTTAAAGGGAACACTATGCTCGATGGCTTACCGAATACGCAACAACGAGTTCCTTTGAAATCTTACGTTGCACTCTAATAATAAAATAATTTTATTTTAAATGGTAGTTAACACCTAGCCATTATAATGACAGGAATTAACAGAACTAACTAAAAAATGATTATATATGTTTCTCAAATATTTTTACTTTTTACAATAAATGTTAGAGGATTAAAAATGTGAATGAATCCAATTTTAAGCGTAAACATTCTAATATTATTTAAAAGGTCGATTAACCGCCTTTTGAGGGAGAACCTATTTTAAATCCACTTTTTGAAAATTTTATGTGTTTTATTTGACAAGATAAAATTATTCTTTTGAATCGGGACATCAAAATTTACTTTGTGTAAAATTTTGGCATTTTTCCGATAAAGTTCATTTTTTAATGAATAGTGAAAAATGTTGTATTTTAATTCAAAACCTCTTTTTAATATAATTTATTTATATGATTATATTATCTTTTGAATTGATTTTAAAGTGAAATTAGAATATATTTTTACCATTTAATCCAATATTGGTCATTGAAATTAATTTCACTTTGAAATTGGACTTAAACTAGTGTCAATCTTTTAATAGATATTGTTTCCTAAAAACACACTATTTGTTTTGACAGCGTGAATTAATTATTAAATTAATTAATGCAATTTATATGTTTTGAATGTTTTAAAATAGACATCATTTTTGAATTCAGAATATCAAATATATCTTAGGGTTAATGTTTGGTATTTTTCTGAAAAACTTCAATTTTTGATGAATAGTGAAACCACTAAGTGGTAGTTTAAAAAACTGATTTTTCGTGTAAATGAAACTTTACCACTTCTGTGATTTGAATTTCAAAAATCCTACATACATGGTTGTAATTAGGATATAAACTGTTGTTCAATGGGATTAAAATAATTTTTTGGTGAATAGTAACTTTTAAGTTTTTAATCGCGATTAGAGGTAATTAGTGTAATTTAAGGTAAAAATAATGTTTTAACAATATAAAATGACCTTGAAACATGTCCTACCCTTATTGGATGAGTCATGGAAGACCAATACAATCCATGGGTCAACTTGTAGACCCCATGGAGCCACTTTGGTATGAAAATGACATTAATACCTTTTTATTTAAAGTTAAAATTAAAATGTCACAAACATGTGTTGTTTTACTAAAACAATTTTTAAATGGGGTTATACAAGTCATATTTTTTACTATAAATATTAATTAGAAATATAAACATATTTCATACATCATTATATTTGTTTTATAATTTTTAGACACTAAATAAATTAAATTATTTATGACACCATGATGATGCAGCGTTTACCTCATTATTTAACGATTTAAATAAAATGAAAAGATATTGTACAATCTAAGACCTACACTTGTCACAGACCTATTGGATGGGTGGATTTCGAACTATTATCACCTTATCCTCGAAATATATAATTTTGGGACCTTTAAAATCCAAAAATAATTTTATAATAAAGTAAAAGTTTATAACTTTCCAAGAGTGCCCCTCCCCTCCTCTTATAAAAGTCCCCCACCTCTACCACCTTACCCACACCTCTCAAGCCCTTTTCTCGGCCAAACCCTGCCCATTTCATCTCTCCACATACCTCTCTTCATCATTGAAGCCTCACCTTTGGGAAGAATCCTTTCCAAGGAAGCCTTGGAGCTCAAATCAAAAAGAGTTACCCGATTTAAAGGTAATGTCTTCCCTTGTGTTCTTTTGTTTTATTTTGCTTCTCCAACCCTCTAAAATCTTTTTATTACTTTATTTTGTAAAAACACCAGTATATTAAATATACTATGATGTTTTTATGTGAAGGATTCGATCTACACTTATACACACCTTCGTCTAATGGTTAAAGAACATACTGTTTCTGTGGATGGCGAATTACTGCCTCACGAAACGATGATTGTTCAATATTCTTTTAACACATTCAAAGGTGTCCATTAAGATGCCACTATATTTATATATGATATATAATATGTTTATGTTTTCCTTAAGCTTCTGTATTTTTCATTTATGGAATACCTTTATGGTTTCCATTATGGGTAAACGCGATATCTTCATTTTAGGAAGTGCGGACTATCGCCCCCTCAAAGTGATTTGATTCGTTAATGCCATATGTGGGACGTATAAAGGATGGAATTAATGGTGTTACATATTATATCCTACTGGATTTATAATATACCTTTATATCATTATTATTTCATTCTATTGAATAAAAAAAAATTAAAGTAGCGCTCATGCGTACGTACGGCTTACCTTCTCCATGAACAGTACATTTCATTTCTTATCTCCAAATGTTATGTACTATTATAAGTACATATATATAATGTATATATATGTAATATATTACATCTAAATTATGGATATCATTCTGTAATTATAATATATATATATATATATATATATATATCTCATTTTGTTTTAATTCCATTAATATGACACAAAATGAAAGTAGCGTTCATGTGTACGTACGACCTACCGTCTCCATGAACGATGCATTTCATTTTTTTTATCTCCAAATGTTATGGAATAGTATAAAATGAATATATACTGGATATATATGATATTTGAAACATCAATACTATTCTGGAGATGATGTACCTATAACTACATGGAAAGTTCTTTTCCATCAAGTTCAATTTTTACTCATGTACCGAACATCGACCAAAACGTCTGATATGAACTCACTTTATTAACAAATTATTATAACATTATAATATGTGATATAAACTGAATAATAATCTTTAAAGGAGTTATTTAATCAATTATAAATTGACCAAATTTTATTATTCAGGAGATTAAATAACGATTGAGTCATGTCGGACACGAGGTAAGGGATCCTACCCCTCTCTTTCTTTTTAAGTACACTCTTTTATGTCATTCCTTTTAAGCTCATATTTCTTATGATTGGGATGTTATTTTATATAACTATTACTGTAATTTTTATTTTCATATGATGATATACCCTATTTTCTCTCATCAATCCATTTTGGAAGTTTTGAGTGGCGTTGTCAGGCTGCCGAATTTTTGTAAGAGATCAAACCTCTCTCTTAATTTTTAAGTACTCCCCTTTACGTCACTTATTTCAAGCTCCTCTTTGTTATGTTGGGGAATGTTATTTTATATTACTCTTGCTGTAAATTTTATTTTAATATGATGAGATACCCTATTTGATCTCATCAGTCCATTTTTGGAAGTTTTAAGTGGCGTCGTTAGGCTGCTGAGTTTTCGTAAGGGATTTTTCATCTCACTTTTATTCCCGTGAGATTTATGCTACGTTTTCCACCATTTCCTTTGAGTGGTGTATGTACTTACCATTATTACTCTTTGTGTAATATAATTTAATTTATGGGTATTTACATATTCATTTTATGACCCTTCTTCAATGGGGTGTACGTGTCGAAAGTTACCGAAATCGGTAAGGGGTCCTTTCACCCTCCTCTTCTTTAAAAAGACTTCTTTTGTTATGTATTTTAAATTACATCTTATTATGTTGGGATATGTTATTATATATCCTTGTTTCTGAAAATTTAATGTACAAGTGATTATATACCCTTTTTATCTCTCATCAACTCATTTTCTGAATTTTGAAGTGACGCCGTTAGGCTGTCGAATTTTTACAAGGGAACGTCTTAACCCAATTTCGATTTCTTTGGGTTTAACTTGTACTTATTGAACATGTCATCCTATGAATATTTTTGAATGACCTCTGATTGTTTCACACTTAATATCCACTTATATTGGGTGTATTTATATTTCTCACACATAATTATTTGATAGATTTATCCTTAATTTAAAGATACCATCTTTATAATGGATTTCATCTCAATTTACATTTCCATTGAGACTTCATTATTGTTATGCACCAATTCACTATTATATGGTGTGTATACTTTCCTTTGACATATTATATCATGAATCCTTTTATTCTCATGATATTATAAAGTTTGGAATAAATGTTATTCCGCAATTATTTTTATTCAATAGTCTCTCATTTTGTTAAAAACTCTTTAACAAAAATATCATTTTAAATGTTTTAAGGATTTATTATTCTAAATCTTTATCTTTAATATCCATGTTTTAAAAATGGTTTTCAGTATTTATTTATATGGAAATTAATGTTTTAAAATTATAATTCCATTAAAATCTTCAAAGTGGTATGGGACACTTTGACTCAAAATATCTTTTAAATGGTTTTTGAAAATGGATTGATTAATTCAATATCTTGGAATTACTTATTGTGATTTAAAATGAAATGTTGTTATTGAAATGTTTATATTTTCAATATTTTATGTGTAATGATGTTACTTGGACATTTTACGGGTGGTTATGTGATAAACCATATGACGGGTGGTGCTGTGAATACCAGGACGGTTGGTTACGTTATAACCTCCAATGCATTGGGTATGGAAGTCGGTCGTATGGCTATTCCATTAAGTGATATGTGTGTAAGTCGACCGTATGGTTATTCCACTTAAGTGTGTTTATGTCCCAAGTTACCTTTATATGTTATGTGTTCTTTATATGGGTTTTATGGTAATATTTTGGTTACAATAGGGTAAGAAATGATCTTTTATTCAATGAAGAGTATTTTCTTCTTCATAAAGGTGAAAAGTATTAATTTGATAAAGTATTATTGGTTTACTGGTTGTTTTGAAAAACTAACAGTTTTCCTTCTTTGTGTATCCCTTACTGAACTTTTTATGCTCACCCCAAGTTTTTTTTTGAAATGTTTTTCACAGGACATAAAGTTGAATAGGGTCAAGGATGGGATCAAGGAAATGGCAGGCTGCCTAAAACATGGAACTAGATATGTTTATTTTTAAGATTTTTTATTTTATGGAAACTTAGTAGAAGTGTCTACTTTGTAATCTTTTGAGATGTAATAGTTATGTCCTAATTCTCTAAAACTCTGAACCTGAAAAGATCCTCAATGTGAATTATTCATTTAATTCAAGATTAAGTAAGGTTTAAGGTCAGGGCCTTATAACCCCTATGTTATTAAATATATTATTTATTATTAAATTAGAATTATGTTAGTTTAATATCAGATGATACTTTTAAATTACATTATACAATTAACAAAAATTGATTTTTTCACAAAAAATGGTATTTCACTATTCGCTGAAAAATCAATCTTATTAGAAAAATATCAAATTTTCATCCTAAGATAATTTTGATTTGATAATTTTAAAAATTATATCATTTTTATCAAATAAAATTTAAAAAAAATTAAAAAAATTAATTATATTATCTATGCACAAAAAGAAATAAAAAAATTTTGAATAAAAAATGTTTTTAAAGCATAAAATGACTGTTATAAATTGGGTGCACATTCCCTAATAATTAATCAATAAATTTGTATTTAATAGGACCCTTATATATATATACAATAATAATGTGTTTAATCATATTCATACCCTCCAATTCAACTTTTAGGTTATAACTGTCACATCTAAATAAAATATTTTTAAACACTTTTATAGATCGCATAAAATTCAACTCTCAATTTTATTTGTGCTAGATAAAAGCACTGATAAAGGGGATTCCATTATCAATGCAAGTAAAAAGTTCTCATAAAGGTTTATCTTATCAATTCTAAAACAAAAGAACTTATAAAGTCACCCTTTATCATCACTTTTGTTTTAGCACAGATAAAGGCACATTTTTCCGTGTAAAAACAAAAACACTTATAAAGGGTATCTTTTTCAACGTTTTTCTTTTAACACTAATAAAATTAACCTTTATGGGAGGTATATTATAGTGCCGATAAATGGTATATTTTATAAAAAAAATATCATTAAAAATCATATATTAATATATAAATATATTTATATAGATATAACTATAATATATTTCAATTAATATGATTTATATAAGACTAAGTATGCATTTACACTTAATATATAAGATATTTTGTGAAAATGGATTATAAAATAATTTAAAAATAATATTAATTAATAATTTACTAATTCTTAATGAGTAATGGTAATTTAATAACAACTGGATAACATACAAATTCAATAAATTAATGAATGATCTATGATTAGTTAAAAACATGAATTTAACTTCAAACAATCATAAATTTTTATCTGTGTGTCCATTTGGGCTCTACCACATACCAAATTGAAGTCCGGGGAAATATATATATCATGTTGACTAAGTGGGACCATGTTTACTATTTTTTTCAAGGTCAAAAAAGGCCCTGAAGGCCTCCACAACTGTGTTTTCATTTAGGATACCATAATTTTTTAATATTCTATAGGATTTAACCCTCATTTAAGAGGATATTCTTGTCTTTTTTGTAGTGGAGACTGAATTTATTTCCAAGGATTACATTCATATAGATACCATGGTTTTGAAATTTTATCATTTTTCATATTGTTGTTTTATTTATAAATAAATATATATATTTTCTTATATTTTCTGATAATAAATCAATTATACAAATAAATATTTAAACATATTTAAAAAATAATGTATTTTTAAATATACAAACTATATGGAAATAAATCTTTATTATTCATTTTATTTAAAATAAAATAATTATCTATTTATTTACCTTATAAAAATGAATTAATATATAAACCTATACAATTAATGTTTATTTATGTGTGTGTGTATGTCAATAAAAAATATATATTTTTTTGTTCATATTCTAATATATGTAAATAAATACATATATATAAATATTTGTGCATGTATGTGAGAAATATAAATGTGTGTGTACATATGCACGTGTGTGTGTACTCACGTGTGTGCATCTCAATATGTGTAAATATACGTCATATTTAAATGTATTTTTATAAATATATCATTATCATTAAATATAGTATATAAACTTATTTATAATAAATATATATAAATACATTATAAAAAAAGTATATCTAAATATACAATTATATGGAAATATGTATAAATATATATATATATATAAATATATAGATATATAAATATATATGTAATGTATAAATATTATACCTAAATATACAATATTTAGATATACTTTTAAAATGTATTTAAATATAATTGTATAAATCATGTGGAAATAATTATTATCCATTTTATTTAAAATAATATCTAACCATTTTTTACAATGCAAAAATATATGAATATATATACTAATGAAATTGTATATATAATGTTTATATATACATATGTGTCTGTATTAATAAAAAAAATATTTATATATTTATATTCTAATATATATATATATATATATGAATATTAATATATAATATATTTAAATAAATATAATTGTGTGTATATATATATCATGCACACAGATACAAACATATATTTTATAAATGTATTTTAAAATAATTATATATATATATATATATATTTGAATATATTAATAAAAAATTAGTATGTAAATATATATAAATAAATAGTAATATCATAAAATGTACAACAAAAAAAGCTTGGGGTGGTGGTAAAGGGGTTTCAAATGCACAAGAGTGGTCACAAAATCAAGTCCAGGCACGCGCATATTTAAATAGGTAGTTGGGAAATGGAAAATCACTTATAAAGGGGTTTTACGAGTGCTGGAAAAGAAAATATGTTAGAGTGGTAGAGAGGGTTCGAGGTGGGGTGGGTGGGGGATTTAATGAAAAACAAATTATCAGCTCTTTTGTTTTAGTGCTAATAAAATCACCTTTTATCATATATTTTTACTAACTCTTTTAAAAGATTGATCTCTAGTAGTAATAGTATATTGCAATTTCTTTAAATGTCAGTGTTGTTTGTTAAGTGAGTTATCAAGATTAATATTCTTTTAAACAACATTTTTGGGGTGCTACTAAAATTATATGGGATGCCACTGATTCTGGTGAATATAGGGATATGGGTATGATCAACTATGTTAATTGTAGTTACTTGTATTAGAATGTGTACATGCTTTAGAAGATGATAGCAATGGATGAGGTGGTATGGGTAGACATGTCTCATTATGATACATGATAAATGAATAATTAGGCAAGGCATATTATGATAGTTCTTTGGTTTTCTCGTTGAATTAAAACTTTCTAAAACAGTTGTTAGGATAGTGTAGTTTTGCACGAACATTGACCAGTTTACTTTTGAATTTGTATGATGGAGACTTGTTGTTCGTAGAAAACTTGATGGTTTTACAAATTAAAATTTATTTTTATTTAATTATTGATTCTATGTTCATTATATTCACATTTCATGTGGTTTCTATTTTTATGAATTTTTTTAGTTTATTATGATTTCATTTTTCGGTTGGATTGTGTTTCTTTTGTCTCCATATATATTAGGTTAATCATACATGGTGATTTGTTTAATCTTCCATGGTAATGACATCGATCTTCCATGAGAATTTGTTATTATGACGTGAGATGAATGATTGAATATGACATACCGATTGTCTAATCTCATGTGAACTTGTTCTCTCCTAATTTGGAGTGTTATGGCGAGGTTGTTCTTTAGCTTTCCGTGTCTTATCTTCTGTTAAACCTAATCAATTCATTTTAACATTTTATGGTTGTGTTGTAGCAAGGTTATTCTTCAATAGTTTCTTATTGTCCACCAAGCTGTAAAGACATTCTCCAAGCAACAAACATGGAATACCTAAAAGTTATGGAGTGTTCAACATCCTTCCACACATGAAATAAATAAATTTGGCCCAAGTATCTCATGATGGGTACCACGGATCTTCCTGTAATAAATGTAAAACATACTTTTTCGGTTGGCCGACTCTCACTGATGATAAAAGAAGCCAAACCATGGGACTAACACAATTATAAATGTCCCAATGGTTGCTATTAGACCCAAGATATTCAACATGAGCTTGAAAGGTTTTAGTGGGGGTGGCAGTTGTGTGTGGTTCTTTATTTTAGTTCTCAAGCACTAGTTACTAACTTGTGGGAATCAGTAACTCTCTTTGAACCTTTCCATAGATAAGATAATACTAACACAGATCGGGGCAAGGGAAGTGCATACTTTTATAAGTGCTAAGCAGAAATCACTAATAAAAGGCTCACATTTATCATCACTAGCTAAAAGCACTGATAAAAGTCACATTTATCAGTGCTAAAAAAGTACAGATAAAGGAAATATTTATCAGCGCTATTCTAAGTGCTGATAAAAGTTTTTAATAAAAAATATTATTAATATATAAAAAATTATTATATTTATATTAAAAATAATATTTATTTATATACATCAATTAAAAAACACATGTCTATAATTAATATAAATATGATGCATTAATATATATTTTTTATTAATTAAAATATTTATATAATATTTTTTGAAAAAGTATTTATAATATTATTAATAAATATATATGTAGTTAAATAATTATAAAATTATAATAAATTCTTATCTTGTAATTTTATAATTATTTAAATTTATTTATTTATTTATTTATTTCTAATTATAATTATAAATATTTATTTATTTATTTATTCATTAATAATTATAATTATAAATACACATATGTATAAATAATTATAAAATTACATTAAATACATTTATTATAATTTTATAAATATATATATTTATATATTAATAAATATGTATATATATATATATATTTATAATTATATAAAATATTTATAATTATAATTATAAATATATTTATTTATTTAAATAATTATAAAATTATAATAAATATATTTATAATTTTATAAATATATATGTATATAAATATATTTATAAATATATACAAATATTTATAAATATATAAAATTATTTACAAATAAATATAAAATATTTCTAATTATATTTATAATTATAAGTAAGTATATATTTATTTATTATAGATATAATTTTATAAATATATATAATAATTTAAATAAATTATTAAGCTTATACTTTTATCAGTGCGTTTTTAGCATTGATAAAACATGTCTTTATCAGTGCTAGAATTGTAGCACTCATAAAGACATGTTTTATCATCACTTTTTTAGCACTAATAAAGTGGAATCTTAATCAGTGCTAAAAAGGTGTTGATTTTTTGTAATTGTGGGTGCCCTAAACCCAACTTGAACAGTAATTTTGATTATCATATCGTGTATATAGTTATATATACATGATGTATTCTTACCATTATAGTGTAGATATTTCTACGTCCACTACTTAATGGTAATGTCTATAAATTAATTAGCATGTCAAAATGTTATAGTAGATCCCATGCTATAATGAGAACCTCGAGATACTATGAAATTAATCTTAAACATATTTCCTATGGTCTAGATACCTCATACTGGTTGGACATAATAGATATTTTCCTATCAAGTGTTCGGGGCTCATAAGCATTTAGAATTCTTCTCATTATGTTCGCACTTTGTGATCTCTCGTAATGAGATCATAAGGACTGGCCCATCAATAGGAACACTGCATATTTGGGGTGTCATTAGATGTTCTTATCTATAGATATGTATAATGTTCTCCTGACTTGAGATCATTTCCAATATGTGTCATTTGATCTCATACTTTGATTCAAGGAAAAAACCATGATAATGAAATCCTGGCGAGGTATCTTGTATTGGGTGCATCATTGGTGGTGTAAAATTGGTTGAATGTTCACGAAAGGATTTGTTACTTCCAGGTTAAGGAAGTAATATATCTTGGGTTTGGTTGATCAAGATAGTAATACCTTCATAAATTCATAGTCATGGTAGTTGAGGATAAATCCGTACAATTAGATCAACAAAAAACAAAGTAAGAAAAAGGATGATGACATGGGCGTGTGTCCTGATTTATGAGATATCTAAAGGGAAAGAGAATATATTACACAGTGTATATCTGTAGGTTGGTTATCATTGATATGATTATCCATATCTCTTTAGGGGCCTTGATGAGTTGCTAAAATCCACTCTTGCTCTATGAATATTATCCACAAATATTGATATAAGGAACTAGAATATCACATGCAACAACATATTCAAAGGAATTCCATATTCTGGTGAATAGGATTTTTGGACATGGTGGGCCCCACCACCGGGTTCTGAGTTTTGTCAACAGTTGTACGATCACTAAAGGAATAAATAAATTTATATTATTCATGTTAAGAATAATTGATATTAACTTTATTTATTATGAAATATATTATTTGAATGAATATCAGTTTAAAATATTAAAAGTTCATTTAATATTTGTGGGAATGACGAGTTGAGTTAATGGATCAGGTTTTATCACGTTATATATTTATTATATTACAAGAAATTGATAAAAATATAAAGGATATTTATGATTCAGTATAGTAGTCATAATATATTGTTTAGTTATTGAGAAATAAATATTTGGGTATCGGGATTTTATTTTGGATATTCATTGATTCACTATAAATAGAAGAAAGAGAGCTCTTTCCAAATACTATTTGCAGCTCAATTGTGAGAGCTTATGTTTCTTTTCTTTATCGATTATTAGAGAGAGACACTCCGGTTTCTGACGCTCAATCGTAGTTCTTCTTTGTGGATCAACAGAACAGAGAAACAATGATCGTCGGGACGTTGAAGGAGTCATTGGAACTCTACAATAGCACCTAGAGATGATCAACATTCCTACAGGCTTTCGAAGCATGTGTGAACGATCTAGAGGGATTTCACTTTGGATATTTCAAGTAGTGATTGCCGACGATGAGAAAATGTCAAGCACAACTTCGGATCTAACCAGGTATTTATGGTTTATTAATTTGTACTAAAAATTCTTCACATGAAGATCCTTGAGTTGTTACCAGGTAGATCTTCACCAACGATGACGTAGTCATGTCGATCGTTAGTGAAAAAATATTAAAATTCTAAGTTTTAGGGCTTTCGTTGTGCCCCCAATACCTTTAATTGGTATTAATGGGACGCATGAAGATTTTAAACCCAAGAAAAATTAAATTTACATTAAATATTGCAGAAGATGTCGTTCTGATCTCAACGCTATTGACAGTGGTTCAATCCGAGCTAGAATGACCAAGTTATGATCATTCGAAGTTTTGAACACAAATTGAACTTAATTTATGGGTTTAAATTGTAGAACATATATACGGAATATATATCAATTTCTTCCCAAAACTGTCTGAGAGACCAAATTCTAGTGGAATGTTGTATTTTGGCTGGTGATCCTATGGATGGAATACACATCGGAAAATGAATTTGGCATTGAAATTAATTTTATAAAGTTAATTGTATTATTATAAAAATAATATAATTATATGATATTTATTATAATACATGATTTATTGTAATAATAGAATTATTTTTCTAACCCTAACCCAGTAGGGTTTAAAAATTATTTTTTTGAGCTGGTGGGTGTTTTCTCAAGTCAACTATCGGACAAAGTAAAAAAAATAAAATCTTCATTTTTTAAGATTTTTCTACCATGGTAGACCCACCCCTCTTTTTCTGCACCTCCTTCTCCTAAACAAGCCTCTTATGATTGGACCCCTCGAGACTAGAGGTGTTAACGGAGCGGGGCGAGTCATCCCGCAGGGCGGATCATGTGGGTTGCAGATTTAATTGTGCGGTTCGGCCCGGTCCATAAATAATGCGGGCTTAAAAAATAAATGTCTGACCCTACCATGTGGGACCTGTGGACTAACGGGCCGGCCCAAGGGCTTAAAAAAATAATATATAAAAATATTTTTTTGCTTCATGAACCATGATAAAGTGGAACAGAAAATAGAAATGTTTGAGATTTAGTGAAAATATTTAGTTTTTAATTAACAATATTTCTAACAAAAAAAATAAAAATTAAAGGATTATATCTTTGATGATTTATGGGATTAATATCATCTCAATTGGGTCATTTAACCTGACCGTCCAAACCAGTTTATGGACAACAATACTCTTACGCCTCTCGTTAATACTAAAACTTATGTATATAATATTTACAACATCTATATATATATATATATATAATAATATTTATTATTTATTATATAAATTTATTTAATACATATAATATATTTATTACATATACATGTAATATATATTATTTATTATATGTACATTGGAAAATTTCTATTGAATTTTTTTTTGCAAATTTATATTGGAAATTTTATGCGTAAATTTCCACTGAAAATCTACACTTCAAATATTTACTTAAAATTATAATGAAAAATATATTGATACATAAATAAAAAATTTAAATTTTTACTATAAATTTTCATTGCAAGTTTTTGACAAAAAAAATTTACTACAAACTTCCATTGAAAATTTAATTGGAATCTCCACTTAAATTTCTAGTGTTAAATTCAACTTATTTTTTATTATAATTATACTGAAAATTATATTAACAAAATTCTAAGATAAATGCATGATTAAATTTTTAATTTAAATATTTTAACTCACAAATAAATAATTTAATTTCACACTAAAAATTTGAACCACAATGGAAATTTTCAGTACAAACATCTATTGGAAATTTGTGATGCGAATTTTCATTGGAAAGTGACCTTTTAATTTTTCACATAAAATTACAATGTATGTATATTAAAATATAAATAAAAAAATTAATTTTTCAACAAATTAAAACTAAAATAAAAATATATTAATACATATATTAAAAATGTATATTTTAACGGAAAATTTTCATTGGAAGTTTGCACAAAAAACTTTCAGTAAAGATTTTCAATAGAAAAGCTTAGTTAAAATTTCCACTTAAATTTCTGATACAAATTTTTATTTGAATTTTATTATAATTATACTGAAAATTTGATTAACAAAGTTCTAAAATAAATGCATACTCAAATTTTATTATTGAATTTTCCAGTGAAAACTACCACTGCAAATTCTTAGTGCAAATTTTCACAGGTCTTCTGCTGTTCGATTTTTCCATTAAAATTAAAATGTAGACACATTAAAACATAAATGAAAAATTTGAATTTTCATTGGAAAATTACATTTAAATTTTCATTAGAAACTTTTAAAGTAAACTTCCACTAGAAATGTCCACTTAAAACTACAATAAAAATATAATGATACATAAATAAAAACTATAAAATTCCATTATAAATTTACACTGAAATTTTACACTGAAATTTTACATCGGAAACTATGAATGGAAATTTCCATTAGAAAATTATAGTTAAAATTTCCATTAAACTGTCTAATTTAAATCATCAAATTATATTTTCTATGCATTGAAATTTTACTCTTTTGAGTGAAAATCAGGACTCAAAATTTGCACTGAAATTTTACATTGAAAATTTGTATTAGAGACTTGATTATCAAAATTTTAAAATAAATACATGTTTGGATTTTCAATTCCAATATATTAATACTTAATATTATTATACATTTATTATTATTGTTTCTTATTTATTAGTTTTTTCTAAGTTACGTTTAAAAACTCATAGTAATATATATATATATATATATAATTATAATAATAAAATTAAAATACATAAATCAAAATATTAGTAGAGCGTTGTATTATAAACAAAATGGTAGTCTTGTATATCCGTTTTCATAATTATTGTATCAATTTTTAATACATTAATTCTATTATTTTCCAAATAACCACATGAGAGCCATCTATCCCACGACCAACCTTACCTTCAGACTTAAAATCTAACATGAATCGATTTTTTTCATGATTTATGTATGGTTTTATAGAACTTGAACTATTTTTTTCACACACTCATGTTAATTTATTATATTATATTTTTTTATTTTTCAAGAATAATTTTTTGTAATACTTATAATTGTGGGTCAAACGGGACTCGCGAACACCCGACGGGCTAGTCCACGCGGGCTGCGTGTTTTGCGGGTTGGATCAAATGCGGTCCAAATGTTTTCGGGCCTAAATTTTCAAGGCCCTAACCCACATAAATCCACAGGATCACGGATCAGCCTGCGGATTTGCGGATTTTTTTATAGGTCTACTCGAGACCACCAGCTCCACCCTCATTGGGACACCACACCACCTCTTCTCTCAAGTCAGCCGACCCCTCTGGCACGATGCCTCCGGCTCACCTCATCAGGATCTTTCCACATCCTGCCTCTGCATGGGTCTACTTACTATAGGGGCCCTTCACGACTTCACCTGAGGTAGCTATCCAACCCAAGAGCACCATTTTTCCCTACTTTTCCCCCATCTCATCGGTTCGGCATCACCTCCACTGTGATTTTCTGATCCCAGCCTCCACACTAATATGTTGTCCTAGATCCTGATAGATCTGGCATAGCTGCTCCACCTGAGGACCCTCACAGAATCGTCTTCCCCTTCGACAGTTGTGGCTAGGCTGAGATCTGCCTTCGGCCCTCATAGATGAGCCCAGTAACCACACTTCTCACCAGCAGCTTCATCTTGTGGGCCTCCCCTTTCTCCCATCCATGTGACACCATCCAAAATCATGGCATCCTCCTCCACTCACTGTCGTCACCCTCTTCCATGAAGTACTCCTAAAACGGGTATAAGGTAACACCTACTTGATTCAGTTAGACTTCATCATCCCCAAAATAGCCTAGGGTTGGTCTGCCTAACTCTGTATGGGTGTGGGTGGGCCTACCCTATCTAGAGCACCCCTACAAAGAGTCTTCTTAGGTTTCAGTTGGCCTGCACGGGTTTGGCCCAACCTGCACATGCTTTGCTTAGTGTTTTTGGAGTCCAAATAAATTTTTGTAATAAAAAATTAATTAAATATTAATTTTAAAAAAAATCATTTAACATTGCGTGTTAAATTAATTTAATTTAGATTTTAAATTAATTTAATTTTTTTAATTTAATTTTTTAATTAAAATTAAATCAATTAATTGTATCAAATGATAAAAATTACTGAATTAAAAATAATAATGTATTTTCAATTCAATAAAAAGTGTCATCGGAAAATAATTTAACGAATGTTTAATTTTATTTCTGTATTTACTTTTAATTCACAAGTTTGATTCATATTAACTGATCATGAGTCATAAACCAACCAATGTTTGTCTGGTGCATGTTTAATTCATTTATTAAATTATTTCAATTGTGGTTTGTAATAATTAGTTTATTATTTAGTGATCTGAAAGTTATTTGTCTCATTATATGTATAAGGGTATGCATGTCCATTTTATTCAGTTATATTTTATACCCCTAATACCCCCTCACCTTTGAGCGAGTATTATTATATAATGATGAGGAGAAGTAGTGACGTACTTCACCGCAAGTTATGGAGATGCACCAGACAGGAGCTCGATGCATTGGATGGAAAGTCACTAAAACTCGAGTCACAAGGGATATGACTCAAGGTATTACTACTGGGTCTAGGCTGATACATTATTCACTCAACGGATCAACCATTAGTATCATCTCATGATCACATATTCATTTTATTTTTTTCATGGTTTATTATTTTGTGTATGGGTAGTTTGTGTGTGTTCACATAAAATAATAAACAAGCGTGCTCAGATAAAATGAACATATGACACGATATATATTTTCTATTTAATGCATGGCTAGTTTTCAATGCTATCACATAGTCTGTTCTTATCATATAGAAAATGATTTAATTTGTTCACATAAAAAATATAAAAATCTTAATGAAATATTAAGTCATATCTGACTTCCTTCACTTGAATTTTAAAAAAAAACTATGTGTGTAAGGTGTTAGGTCATCCATAGCTGAGGGTGCCTCTTATTATCGCAAGATCTTATGAGAGTGGAGGTTTGACTTAAATAAAATGGAAATAAGGATTATCCATATCCAAATTTATATAATTTTAGAGGTAGGTGTTGAGTAAATAAAGTTATGTTGTTTGAAGTAGGGACTTCACTCAACAGATCAAGTAACTGTAAGTTAATGTGGTTGGCCAGTCAAATTCCTACCATGAACCCTCTGAGTAGTGGTGTAGCCATATATTATAGACTATAGGTGTGGTTCAAGGATCATTTACACTATAATACTCAAACCATATACTATTCTGATTCTAGTACATAGGGTTCTGAGAATTTGATAAAATAGTGGGATACATTTGATGATTTAATCAATTAATCAATATGTCTAAATCAGTAATCAAGATAAAAAGTACTAATCTGCTATATTTTTTAGTACAAAATGGAAATTTATACCACAAGAAATAATGTGATAAATAATGGACAAAGTAAATGTTCAAAGTGACATGAGTTTTCAAGAGTAGTACAGGGGCTTGCATAAAATACAATGATATTATAAATCCATGAGCCAGTGTCCCCAATAATTGTTAAGACACCTCAGGAAGCGAGGATGTTTAAAAATGCTTATAGGAGACTCATGTGTATAGAATATGGTGGTTATTTTATAATTATATCATCAATTTTTTATGCTATTTGCAGTTTCTACATCGGGACATGGGTGATATAACATGATATCTCACCTCTGAGAAGTTTGTGAGGATAAAGTGGAGCAAGATATGAATAAGTTTATGATTACACTGGACATGTGTAAAATGAAAGATGAATCATGTTATTTAAACTGATCATTTATTGTATTTTTTTCATCCATTAACTTTAGTCTCTTTTTAGGTTACAAAATGAAATTTTATCGAGTAAAGGCTTCAATACCTTTTTAGGTAAGGTTCTCCAAGTAAATAAGAACATTAAAGACAATTTAATCTTTAGTTCTTATGATAAAAAAATTGAAAGACAAGGCGAAATGTCCAATGACAAGTAACACCAAAAGCACATTTGAAACTTCCTTCAATGAAATGAGGTTGGAAATAAATAAAAAGTTATCTGCATTACATTTCATGAAATAATACTATATAATATTAAATGCAATGAACTAAATCGGCGAAGCAATTAATCACTTCTTATTCAGGCATATTAATCAATGTAATGTTTTGGTCATACTTCTTGGATATTAAATACAATATAAAAATCACATATATGTATTAAAATATAGTAACCAAGTAAGTAATATAATCATTACAATAATTAAGGTGTATTCTCCAAGTGGATGAGAAAGGGTGGTGCCTAAATCAGTGGTGAGAAGTACACAACTTCTATATTTCCAATTAGATGATTCTTATAGAACTTTTATTGAGTACAACCAAAAACATTTATCTCATGTTTTATTTGGAAAAAAGGATACATTATTCCAAATATATCAATGATTGTTGTTTGTGGTGTATAATAATCAAGAAATAGTTCAAGTGATACATGAATCATAAGCAATATGTGATGAATATAAAATGTAAGACTTGTTTACCCAACTGTGTAAAGAAAAATCTTTGTAAAAAAACTAAAGTGGACATCAAGGATATACATGGTATGGTATTTATACTCACTTGAGATAAACACCTTAAGTATCATCAATGTATAAACTTAGTTATGTACTAAGGAACCATTAAAAATAAAGGTAATCCATAAATCTTTTGGAATTAGTTCAAAAAGTGAGAATGAACTATTCCAAGGATAATATAGTGGTAAATATACTTCATAAGAATCCTTTAAGTGCTTAATGAATTTTAAAGGTAAGTATGATATATGCATGGTCAAAAGATATTAATTGCTTAGGCTGTCATGGTGAATAATATCTTAACAAATAAATCATTCATCAATATAATGCATTGCGGAGTAATTTCTAAATGCACATCATATTATCTACATCATGACATTGATGTTAATGAGGAGGATCGATGATGAAGTCTTACATGTTAACATATATCAAAAACATATTGCATGGATCAATTCCTAAATGCATATTTTATACATCAGAGTTGTGATGTAAGGAGTATCAATGTTGCAACTTGCAGAAACTTCTATTATATTTCATGACGTGCTTCACAAATAACAGTGATATCCAATAACCATATGATAAAAATAATGAAAAATGGATATCATATGAGTAATGTAATGATAAAGTTTTATTATGTTATAATAACTATGTGTTTTAATGAAAATAGTTTTTAAGGATATAAACAAACTTACATCAAGCTAAACACATTTTGCACCTATGTAATTATTCTAATAGTTTCTTATGATATTACATAAATCCATAAGATAGAATATTCGTAGTCAAGTGATAGACTTTATTTCTATATAAGGGTGAACATATCTATTAGAGATAGTGTGATCCAAATTGACCTGAGTTTAGTCAATTCCAAAGATGCACATATAGTTAACATATGAACTAATTCCACAAGTTCATGTGGAACATGAATGTTCTAAAGACACGTACTGCTTAGGAAGTATAAAACCATGGTGGTGGTTTTATATTCACCACATCCAGTAATCCATTATTCATTGTGAATAATAATTCTTACAAGTAAGAAGTATATGGAAATTAGATGAGATTGGTACGATCAATTAAAATTTAATAATGGATTCCATGTATCAAAATGAAAATTGGATTATATTTTTTAATACAGTGGTCAGTATTAAAATGAGATGATACATGGATGGTATAAGTATAGTAAAAATAAGGATCGATTAGTCGTACCAAGTCTCTATTCCTAAATCTATTAGAATTTTACTTCTCAAAGCAATGTTCTATGATAATTTTATCAAGCATTGTATGTGATGACCACCAATCGTGGAAGGCCTCTATACGAAAAAAACAGAAAGGTGTGGTCACATCACAGAATGCTAATATAGGTTACAAGTTACTGAAATCTAGTTTAGTATTGAATTAAGAAACTAGATCATAGAATATTCATTTGTAATTAATGTTTTCCATGTGTCTATCAGAGGTTAGTGGTAGATCCATTTTTTTCAAGTGAAATATGTTTAGTTACATATAGAAAATAATTATTGGTCTTACGGTTAGTTAAGACCATAATGAAAGTTATTCTCTAGTGAATAACTTAAATTATCAACCAAAGTTCTAGGGAATAATATCTATTTAGGTAGATCTCACATTTGCTTGGACCTAGTCAATCGTACATATAGTGACATGGTATTGAAAAATACAAGTTGGAATAATTTGAGTTTGAATTGTTGCTAGTGTCATATGGAATATATCTCTCCATATTTACATGTCTGGGACATAGGAGGAGATTAACGTGGTGAGTTTAATTCTATATGATTTTGTGATTGGTCAATTACATACTCCATGATATATACAATAATTTGATTTTTCCAAGATATAATTTATATTAGGAAAATATCAGTTATATCCAAGATAAATGAAAGTGATACAGTTAGCACTGTTTGATTATACCTATAAAAGTACAAAATATAATTACCTCATTTGTGGAGAAGAAATAATACTAGTTTTTAGGGGACACAAACTTATCTTACATAGATCCATTCAATCTTATGCTTTAGTGAGGCTAAGGTGTTGAGTGATACAAGCTCATTTTATCTAGTGGTATCCATACCAAAGAATACTGAGTATGTTGAAACTTCTGAGGTAGCTAAGAAGTAGTTAAATAGTAAGTAAATTATTGTTATAATGTAAATTATGATCTTCTTACTATCCAAGATTTCAAGTTTTTAAAGTGGAAAAAAGTGATATAATTGGGGATTCTATCTCCTAATAATTTTTACTCAATGAAGTGAGGCCGCATATAGCATAATTTCCACAAGGTAGAAATGTGGCAGACCCAGTAACTAAAGTCATGGCTCGGTAGAAATATGATCTTAATCATGTGAGAGATGACAAGTATGGTAAGAAATTTGGATCCAGAGAAAGTGGGAGTGTTGTAATAGTGGGTCCCTAGACCCCACTTGAACAGTAATTTTTGTGACCATATCATGTATACAGTTAGATATACATGGTTTATTATTACCATTATATTGTAGATATTTCTGCATCCACTATTTAATGGTAATTTCCATAGATTAATTTTCATATCAAAAGGTTATAATAGATCCCATGATATGATGAGAACATAGAGATATTAGGTAATTAATCTTAAACATATTTCATATGGTCTAAATAAATCATACTGACTGGACATAGTATATGTTTGACTATTAGGTGTTGGGGGCACATAATTATTGAGACTTTTTTCATTAAGTTTGTACTTGGTGATATCTATTAGTGAGATCATGAGGACAGATCCACCAATAAGAACACCACATTTTTTGGGTGTAATTGGATGTTCCTATCTACGGACATTTGTAATAGTCTCTTAACTTGAGATCATTACCAATGTGTGCCATTTGATCACATACTTTCATGTAAAGAAAAAAAACATGATAATGAAGTTTTAGTGAGGTAGCTTGTGTTGGGCGTGTCATTGATGGTATGGCATTGGTTTAATGGTCAAGAAAGGATTTATCACTTCCACTTTAAGGAAGTAATATATCTTGGGCCAGGTTGATCAGGATGGTAGTACCTTCATGAATCCAAGTCCATGGTTGTTGAGGGTAAATCCATCTAGTTAGATCAATAAATAAGAAAATAAGAAAAATGATGATGGCATGGATGTGCATCCTTCTTTATGAGATTTCTAAAGACAAAGAGATTATATTACACAGTGTGTGTTCATAGGTTGGTTGTCGTTTTTATGAATATCCTTATCTCATTAGGGGCCTTAATGGGTTGTTAGACTCTACTCTTGGTCTATGAATATTTTTCACTGCTATTGAGAAAAGGTCTTAGAGGGTCACACACAATAATGTATTCAAAAGTCTATCCTATTCTAGTTAATAGGATTTTCGGATATGGTGGGCCCCACCACTAGGGTTCAGTTTTTTTCCAATGTTGTATGATCACCAAAAGAATAAATAAATTCATATTATTCAAGTTAAGAATAATTGCAATTGAATTTATTTATTATGAAATATATTAATTGAATGAATATTAGTTTAAAATATTCTAGGTTCATTCAATATTTGTAGGAATGATGTGTCGACTTAATGGCTCTGGTTTTATCATGTAATATAATTATTATATTATAATAAAGTGATAAAAATATAAATGGTTTTTATGATTTAGTATAACAGTCATAATATGTCGTTTAGTTAGTAAGAAATAAATATTCGATAATTGGGAGTTTATTTCTAATATTAATTGATTCAATATAAATAGAAGAAAGAGAGCTCTTGAAAAACAGTATTCACAGATCAATGGTGAGAGCTTATCCCCCTTATCTCTCTCAATTACTTGAGAGAGATGCTCTAGTTTTAGGTGATAGATCGTAGTTCTTCTACATGGATGGATGGAACATAGCAGTGGTGATCTTCAGGATGTCAAGGCAGTCATCATAACTACGTGTTAGCCCCTGGATTATGAAAATAGTTGTTCCCAAAACCTTTCTAATCACCTATGGATGATCAAGAGAGATTTGACTTCACATAATTCAAGTAGCAATCATTGACAATGAGAAGACATCATGCATGGCTTCATATCTAACTTGGTATTTATGGTTTATTATTTGATGCAAAAAATTCCTCATGTGAAGATCCTCAGGCACTTACTGGGTAGCTCTTCACTGACAATGATGTTGGTCGGCAGTGGGAAAATCTTAAAATCCCAATTTTTAGGTCTTTCACTACCTACCTAGTACCTTCAATAATAAAGGTTAGTTTTATCAGTGTTTTCTATTTTAGTGCTGATAAAACTGACCTTCATCTGCGCATTTTTCAAAGCGCTGACAAAAGCCTTATGGGTTTTATAAATTGAACCCTAACATAACCCTTATATCACTCACCCCTCAAGATTACATGGAATGATAACTCAATCAATGCCACTACTTTTGTTTCTCTACATTCATGAAAAATTGATCTAAGGTGTGCCTATAGCACTCTTTCTTTTCAATCGCCACCCTCTTCACATTGCAACAGCACCATCCTCGATCCCTCTGCATGTCATGCACCACAAACCAGGGAAACCCAAAATCATTTCCACTTTCTTGGACTCCCTTGAATTTATGTTTTGAACATCACAGCCTACGCACCTGAACTCCAATCTCGTGACAAGTTGAACTCCAATATAGTGTCACTCCCACTTTTTACACTATCCATCTACGCATTTACATCTACCTGGTGTGGCCTCATTCCTCATTCAGTGGTTCGTGTTGAGTTATTACTTGTTGATGGTTTTATTTTTCATCTAGGAGCTTCATGGGTGATGATTTTCTTCTAAAATTGATAGTTTAAGGAATTTTACAATGGTGTGCTGGACCATCTCCACTTCAGATCTTGTTTTGTTTGTCTTAAATCTGGTCCTGTCCATTTTTTGTCGATCATGGCATAAGGAATGTAAGGATACACTTGTCTATGAGACTAAATTTTATCCTAGCATTTAAAAGAACAACCATTTTTATATTAAAGTATATTTTATATCTATTTAATAAGGAAAAACATTAATAATTAGTCTATGGACCCACTATCATATATTTTAAAAAAAAATTATAGGAAACACTAAAAATGTATGGTATGAAAATGTCTTTTATATATTCAAAGTGTTTCAAGTTTATAATTTTATAGTTTTATACGTTTTTAAATTTATATAATTTTATAAATTTTATAGTATATCATATTATACTAATATACTTTAATAATATTTTTTATTAAATATTTATAGTTTTATAGTTTTATTTATTTATAAATTTATATACTTTTATAAATTTTATAGTATATAATATTATACAGTTATGGTATAGATATAAAATTTTATTAATTATATTTAATTTTATTGTTTTCTATATTTATAAATTAATATATAATTATATTTTTATTCATTATAAATTATTATACCTTTATACTTTCAAAAATTTTACCTATATATATTATAATTTTATACTTTTATAAATCTCTAAAACTATATACTTCTATAAATTATGTATATTGTAATAAAATATATATAATTTTATAATTTTTATAAATTTATATACATTTATAAATTCTATATATTTCTTTAAAATATATACACATTTGTAAATTATGTATATTTCTTCTCATCATGATCTCAAAAATGATTTTTTAAAGATACTCATAACATTTCTATTTTATGAAAATGTTCAAAATGTTTTATGAAAACTTTTTTTAGGATTTAAATTCAGTTTTCCCCTCTATATCTAAATGATATATCTTATAAGGATTTTTGATTTATGAGTTATCCAAATAAATTATTATGTGATAAAATTATTCTAGGAAATGAGTTATGTTGATCAATAAATAATGAGAAATAGTTTGTGGTTCTTGATACACTATGTTGTGATGGTATTCCTATATAAACATGACATATGATATGATTTTTTATGATTATGTATTTTCCACATTTTATATTCCACATTTGTATGTTAAGCTATATTTTTATGTAATTATCTAGTGCTCAAAATTATTATCTTATGTATTTAAATTCTTATTCCATGGTATATTTTTTATCTCTTCAGGTCATATTTCCTTCTTTTATGATTTATAAAAATATATTAATATTCCATTTTAATTTTCATATGATATTTCTTCCCTTATCTGTTTTCTCATTTAATTTTTATCTAACCACTTTATGAGCCATTTATATGTCCACCCTTACTATAAATTTGATATCCCTCCTTATTTTGTTTCCCCTTTCCATAGAGAATCATATAAAAGATTTTTTTTAGAAGGAATACTTATCTAGAGACATATTTGTGAGATATTATTGTTTACTACACAAGATTCACACTTTTAGATTTAATAAGGACAAGATCCAGGAGGAAACAATATAAAAATGGGTGTGATGTACAATAAGGTGAGTATATCAATAGAAAACTAAATGGGAAGATAGCTAGAGTGAAAAATATCATGATAATACTTAATCAACATTCTCAAGAAATAAATAATAATATGAAACCATTTCAAACTCCTAAGCATGCTAAGGGTGAAATAACTCACCATGGATTCATTCATGCATCAATTCTCTCTAACCGTTTGGGTTCCTATGATCAAATAGGTTTTTTAAGAAATGGATATCTATTTAGAATTTGTAATGTGAAGTAAATAGATGGTGGGTGTTGATTATGAGTATGAGTAAAAATTAAGAATCTTATAGTATGAAATGGGAGGTGTTTAAAGAAATATTCTTCCCCAAATATTTTCCTCGAACTACTCTAAACAAAATAAAGAGAGATTTTTTTTTTAAAAAAAAAGTAGTTTTAAACCAATGGTATCTATAAATGAAACCTCATGAGACTCGTAAGGTACACTTAGAGTTTTTATGTTAACTATAAAATCAAGGTCGATCATTTAATCAATAGAGTAAAATAGAATAATTTTATACTTTTATACTTTCATAAATTTACTTTTAAATATTATAATTTTATAATTTTATAAATGTTTAAAACTATAAAATTATATAATTTTTTTGTAATTTTAAAACATATATATACTTATGTACAGTTTTATAAATTATATACATTTATAAAATATAAATATTTCTTTAAAATATATATATTTTTTATAAATTAAATATAATTTTAAACTTATATATACATCTATAATTTTATATACTAATATAAATATATATACATTTTTAATTTACGCTTTTATACCTGTATACATTTTTCAATTTATCAATAGTTTAATACTTTTATACTTTCATAAATTCAATCTCAGTGTCGAAAATATTTTAAAAAATATAATAATTTTTTTTATTTTTTAAACTATTATTAAATTAAATAAAAATGTTTTCTATTAAGAAAGGGGTTTTAAAAAATATAACTTTTATTTTTTTCTTCATTACATTCAATACCAATATTTCATTAGTTTTTTATAACTAAAATGTGATTTTATACTTCATTTATACACATACAAAATGGTTTTTTATCATTAAAAATATGAAGGGAAAAATAGTTTTTAAAAGTGAAATCCTACCATTATATTTATAAATTTCTTTCAATAACTTTTTTTGATCATGTGGGAAGGTAAACCATTTTTTAATCTCTCCATTTTCTTTCAAGAAATTCATGAGATCCATCTTTAATTGAACATATGTTTTGTATTTATTTTGTTAAATATTAATATTATCAAATCAAATAAGATGGATATTAATAGAGAATGGATGGAATCCAATCTTATGAAAAAAGAGTATGAATATGGGGTGAAAGTGTTCCTCAAGTTTTCAAAAGATCATACATATGACCCTTCTCAAATCCTTTGTTCATGTTTACGCAGTTTTTATTCAAGACTAATTAGTCCCGAGTAGTAAGAAGAACACTTAATATGTCATGGAATTGATCAAAGTTATAAATGTTGGAATAGATACAATGAAAAGATAATATAGCTAGTGACTGGGATATCACTATATTTTATGGATCATCTGATATGATTATAAGTGTGAACAATGAAGAAAATTATATCAAGGTTGTAATTACAGGTGTGAATGATGATGAAGATCATTTTGAGGAAATGAAAGTGATAGTTGAATAAGAACTTCAAGATTGTCCAAAACAATTGAGAAGTTAAAGAATTTTTCAAATATGGAATTGAATGCTAGTTGCAAAAAATATACAACATTTTCAACCACACTGAAGCTATATAATTTGAATGCAGGCAACAGATGGAGTGATGCTAGTTTTACTAAACTAATTTCTCTGTTGAATGATATAATCCTATAAGATAATGAGCTACCTAGCCAAAAATATGATACTAAAAAATACTATGTTCTATAGGTGTGATCTCTAAAAGAATAAATTCTTATCCAAATTATTGTATATTGTTTCACAAGGACCAAAAAACACTTAAGGAATGGCCAAAGTGTGGTGCTTCTCGATACAAGAAAGATGAATCAGGTTCTATAAAAGTTATATGGTACTTTCCAATCATTCCAAGGTTTAGGAACCCATATGGAAGTGATGAGACTATAAAGAAATTGATATAGCACATAGATACAAAAAATAATTTTGGGAAACTTCACCACCTAGCAGACTCTCCTTAGTGGAAGAGAATTTATCATGACTGTCCTAAATTTGGAAACCAATTGAGAAACCTTCATCTTGTGTTATTTACATATAGAGTGAATCCTTTTGGTTTTCAAATAAGTAATCATAGTACATCTCTAGTAATGTTGGTAAATTATAACTTCCAATCGTGGTTATGTGTGAAATGAAAATATAACATGTTATATATGCTTATATCAGGACCAAAACGACTCGGCAATGATATTGATGTTTATTTGGATCCATTGATCGAAGATTTGTTATTATTTTGGTATTCAGGTGTTATGTTTTATAATTCTTAAAAAAAATTAAGATTTCACATTGAGATCAATGTTATACAGGATAATAAATGACTTTCCTGGTTATGGAAAAATTTTAGGATATATCATTAAAGGAACTCAATGGTGTTCTGTTTACAAACAAGGTACACAATCAATTAGGCTGAAACATTCATCAAAGACTGTGATTATAGGACATCATATATTTCTACCCCAACTATATAAGTACCAATCTTAGACAACATCATTTTATGTAAGTTTAGAAGAACATACCAAATTATCCCCACTAAAATGTGATTAACTATTTAAGAAAGTAAAAGATGTGAACACTGCTTTTGGTAAACCATTTTTAAAAACATTAAGAAAACTAGTTGAAAAAAAGAGATCAGTTTTTTTTAAAATTTCCATACTAGAATTTTTTATATGCTATACATTTTCTTGTTGTTATGGATGTTGAAAAAAAATATGTGATAGTCTAATTGTCATGTTACTAAATTTACTGGATAAAAAAAGGGTGGAATTAAGGCTAGGTTGTACATGGTTTACATGGGAATACAGAAAGAGTGTGCAACAGTGAAGGGTGAAAAATGAACCATTCTTCCATCAGCTATTTACACTCTTTCTAGGTATGAGAGATATCTATTTTTTAAATTCTTGAATGATAAAAAGGTTTCATAGGGGTATTTATAGAATATCAATAATGACATGTCAATGACTGATTTAAAGTTAAAGGGTATTAAATCAAATGACTGCCATGTTTTGATGAAAGATCTAATTCATATAGCTTTACATTTCATTTGGACCAAGAATGAATATTCACTACTGGAAATTAGATCTTTCCCAACGCTTCTATAGCAACGGTTTGCAAAAACTGTTGGTATAAGTCCCCTTTCCCAATAGTTTGGCCAAACTGTTGGGAAAGGCCCCCAAATTGGCCACTTTTCCCAACGGTTTGGCCAAACCGTTGGGAAAGGCCCCCCAAATATACCACTTTTCCCAACGGTTTGGCCAAACCGTTGGGAAAGGTCCCTAAATATGCCACTTTTCCCAACAGTTTGGCCAAACCGTTGGGAAAGGTAGACCTATCCCAATGGTTTGGCCAAACCGTTGGGAAAAGTGGGCCAAAATTCAACATCCTCCATAGAATGAAAATCACAACCAAATACCTATACCAACGGTTGTTAAAACCATTGGTATAGGTCTATACCAACGGTTTTAACAACCGTTGGTATAAGTACTTTAATTTTTTATCGGACCTTCATACCGAGAACATTATATAAATCAAAATTTAAAATATTTATGAGAATAAATATATATATTTATGTAATTATGATCACAAAAGTCATGTTAGGTTAGTGGTTGAGTCGTTCAATGATAAACGAGGGGTCCTTGGATCAAATCCCAGCGGATGTTTTATTTTTAGAATTCATATACCAACGGTTCCATTACCGTTGGTATAGATTTCATATTACCTATACCAACGGTTTCCAAAACCGTTTGTATAGGTCTATACCAACGGTTTTTGGAAAACCGTTGGTATAGACCTATCCCAATGGCTTACTTGGCGACGGTTCTCCAAACCATTGGTATAGGCTATACCAACGGTTTGGAGGCCTATACCAACGGTTCCAAACCGTTGGTAAAGGTTAGTTTTCCAGTAGTGATTATACATTAAAAAATATCTATTTATTTTTAAAATATATATGCAACAAAGTTAAAGTCCTGAAAAAATTTAAAACTATAGAAAAGGAAATTTCAATCATATTATGTGAATTGTAAATTTTCTTCCCACTAGTATTCTTTGATATAATGGTTTACTTGGGGAAATATATTAGACTATGTGTTCCTGTGCATTATATATGGATGTACCCCATCAAATGGTATATAAATATTTTGAAAGGGTATGTCTAAAATTGAAGTTGGCCAGAAGTTTGTATTATAGAGAAACATATTATTGAGGATTTCATTGAATTCTGTATTTACCACCAGTCTGGTGTGGAAAGCATTGGTCTACCAAATTCTTGTCACACTTCGTGGCTTGTGGGTCAAGAAATTTCTAGAAGAGATGCTGTCACAATCAATATTATAGATCAGTAGAATGCCAACCTTTACATTTTTCATATGATTTTAGAGGTTTTCCCATATGTTGAAACCCACAAAAAAATTATTAGGCATTTGAATCCTTCAAGGGCTGAAATATGGATATAAAATTCACATAATCAATATTTTATAGGATGGTTTTGAGACCATATTTTTAAGAAGTCAGATGAAAATCCAGATTCAATTTCAAAATGAATTCGATGGATAGCCAGAGGACCAAGTTTGTATATATTATCATACAATGGTTATTTAATTAATGGTTATATGTTTTATATAAATTAACATGATGAAGGAAGTACCATGAAAAATAATGGAGTTACACTTATGGTTGAAGTGATTAATGTTTCTGATACTAAAGACGCAAATCTGATTTATGAGAATATTTCATACTTTGGCATTATCAATCAAATCTAGGAGTTGGATTATAAAACATTCCAAGTGATGATTTGTCAATGAAAGTGGGTTTCTAATAGGAGTGTTGTAAAAATAGATGAATTAGAATTCATGAAAGTAGATTTCATTAAAAAAGGTTACAAATATGAACCATTTATAATGGCATCATAGGTAGTACAAGTATTTTATATTCTAAATCCTACAAACCAAAAGTGTTTAATTGTTCTATTATCAATCAAAATCATTGAAGGTTCAGATGAAAATTAAACTGAGGATAACCCTTTCATTGGGATGTCGCAATCATTTCACAATAGTCCTAATGTATATGGATTTTTTTTATGTCAAAGTAGACCATAATGATGGGATTTGGATACTAGATAGAGGGGTCAAATCCTCTAAACCTTAAAAAATAGATTTTAATAATCAGGTTATATTTTTTTAATATACATTGTTTTACCTCATATTATTATACGTTTGTTGTTGAATTTATGTAATATAAATTTAATGTTAAACAAATTTTGCAGATAATGACATTTACATGTTCTAATGCTCCCAATCCTAAGGAACATTAGGTTTCTCAACCTGTTGCTGCTCCCAGTGAAGAGGAACAATGAACTTTTGCACATACCAATGCTACCAATATAGAACAATAACAAATTAAAAATATTGAATCTTAGTAAATAGAATGTGATGAAGATCTGATGCTGTAGAAAAAATAAGATTGTCCAAGAATGATGGTGTAACAAAAAATTATTAAGGAGAAAATTAAAGACATCAAATTCAAGTTCGGATGGAATACATGCAGCTAGCATGTTAACCCAAACAAAGTCATGTTCAGTAGTTACATTGGGAACATCACTTAGAAATGCATGTTGATTTATTTAGATTCATTCCAACCTATTGTACCTATGCTTAAGGCATAGATTTGGGAAGATATTATGGTTAAATTATGATATCCTTTCTTTATTTTATAGAAAAATAAAATAATGAAACATTGACTTACTCTTCATAATCCCTTACAGAGCACATTTATAGTAGATGAATCCTATAAGAAATATGTATTAATTCTTGCTAGAAGTAGTCAAAAGTTGATTTTTTAAAATTATAACAAGATTTCATCTTAAATATTTTGAAGTAAAAATAGAATCACATCTACCACTTATGTATGCACGCCTAATAAGACAAGAAGTGTGGGATGTGTTTATTAGTCATTGTGAAGAGATGTATTTTCAGGTACATTGTAGCGGACAGTACATTGTTTAAAAATACATATATTCATCACTTTAATTGATAGTTTTTTATTTATGAAAATACAACTGAATGCAGAAAAATAAAGAACAGTCTTCAAAACCAACATACCCCTACCATAAAGTATGGATAGAGTACTCTTCACTTGAAAAACAATTGGTACATATCTTAAATTTATTGTAATACTTTTATGTGACATGAAACAAAAATATAGTTATATTTCTCTATTTATATGCAGATTGATGAATCCAAATCCAAATCCACTTTCATCGCTTGTCATGTGATATGGAAGGAGGCACATGTAATTAAATATGGTATATTAATAGATGAAAACACACAAAAAGTGTGCTAAACATGTGTAAGTTTTATATAATAAAAAAATTCTTTAAATCCATATTACATAACAATGTTTAATTATTTTCTTATATTTTCTATCTGACTTTATCAAAAGAATCATCAACACTAGTACCAGATGAACACCTACTATCAGTGGCCTTAAAGCGGTCAGAACAGTATGGTCGTGTCAAAGGTTTGGGTTTTGGGGTGACACCCAAAACATATTTTGAGAAAAAAACAACATGAGGATAAAGATAAAGAAATAGAAGATATTAAAGAAATATTAAATTTCCTTGAAGAAAAATTTCATTATCATATTGAGTTTCTATTAACTATTATGGGGGGAGTAAAGAGAAGATACAGCTCATAAACAACTGTTGCATGAAGATCATGCCCTGTCCCACCAGCTTTAAGATAAGCTATTCCCAACAAAGAGTGGTATTAGTTGAAATAGTAAATATTCTAATAATGTTTTCTATGAAATGTGAATTAGAAATACACTGATACCTTTCCTATATTTATATTCTACAGGGTGAAAATGATGATGATTTATATCTATTAATACCCTCCAATCACCTTGTTGTGAATGATATCGTGTTCAATATCCATGATGACATTCTAAAAAGTAGACCACTTTCAACAAGTCATGTGAGAGTTGGGGTCACCATAGCTAATGATTCGAGCTTTGGTCTACCAGTTCCACTTGATGATATCGATATTCATAGTGTCAAACAAGATCTTGGAACATTCATAGAATAGTCGTAAGATCTTATAAAAAATTTCGATAAGGATGTATCCATTTCCAATTTATTTTATATGCTAAACCTTTAAAAATTAATGACAAAATTTATAAATCAGTGATTTTTAGTATATACAGACAAAGGGAAGGGGGTGAAACAAAAATTTGACTCAAAACTATCTAAAGGACCAACAAAATGATAAAAAAGATATTCAAAAATCTCATTTACCTTCCCCATTCAATATACGCATTTACTAAAATTAAATGTTCATGTAGATACAATGTTATAAAATGGTAGTAATCACATAGTTGATTTTAAAGAGAAAATTTTTAGTAATTCCATTATAGACTGCATTTCTCTTGAAAATTTAAATGAAATCCTCAATTTTGAATGGTTAGGAGGCTCATTTGTAAATTTATATATGAGTTATTTTTCATGATTTTTCTTTAAAAGATAATATACTATTTCAATTATGAATAAATGAATTTCATATTTTTTGTAGGAATATATATTAATACCAACTGAAGGGATTACCCCAAGAACAGAAATTTGGTCTCATTAGTCCACACATAACTTCTACAGAACAAAAATAAATAGATTCAAAAAAATGAATGAAATATTGAAAAAACTAGCCAAATCATTTGAAAGAAAACTTATAGATGATAGACACTTATTAAAAACAGCAATGGAGGGGTAAAAATCTAAAATTTAATCATATAAAATAAATTTTCATTTCTTTCATTACTTACTTCTTTTTATGATTTTAGGAAACACTAGATGCTCATTACGGTCAATTTGGATACTCCAAATATTTATTTCCTAGTTTCACTACATGGATACCCAACAAATCGGCCACACATGATGGTATTTTTTAATTTTTACTACACTACATATAATGTTTTATAATTAAAATTGAAGTTTTATATTTTATATTATGTTTTAATGAGAATTATATTATGATAGGGTGGTGTTTAAATATCATAAAATTCATGGCGTGAGGATAGTCCATACACACAAGGAGCCTGAAAAGTTCTACACGTGGAGAAGTATCTAGGTATATATAATAATATTTCACTATCCAACCACATATCAAAACAAATTACTTATTTTTCTCAATGTTTTTGTACTGTCCGAAACAGAAAAATGGAAAAGATTTTGGTTATTATATTTATAAATTTGTGAGAAAGATCATATTACATCAACAAAGTAGAATCCCCAAAGGGGTATTTTCTATGATAATTTATATTTCATTTAAAATATTTATTAATCCTTTGTGTATTTATATTTTTTTAGTATTACTATGACTATTGAAAAAACACATTTTCAAAAGACTATATATATTTTCTTAGAAATGAATGGGAATAATACCTGATGGTAGAATGTAAAAAAATAGCCTTAATATGTGACTTCCATAGAAGTAATGTATTGTTTCAAATTTATGTTCAATTTATTTCTTTTTAGTATTACTCACATATGAATTGTTTTCTTAAACAGGTGTATTCTTTTGTTTGAGTTGGGGTGTTTTGTTTGAAGTTTCTCATGCTCTTTAAAGACTACAATGTGATAATAACAATAAGGAAATGGGTTAAGAATGTATACAACCATCATGAAATGTCAGTTCCTACTACTTATTTAATTAATTTTTTCATAACTTTATCTATTATTTGTAAGTTAATTTACTTAAAATTTTATCTAATACTTATTTAGTTTTTTCATAAATATTTTTGGAAATTCATATTTTTCTTTCAAATATCTGCAAAAATCCACAAAAGAGATAACATGGTCCTTTTTTCCAATGTTACCAAGCTTTCAATTTCCTTTCTTTGACGAACTACCAACACTACATACTTTTTCAGCTAAGAACATCGAATCAATAAGAATTGTTTCCATTTCGATAAATAAATCAAATTGAAAGAATGGTAACATTGATTTTTGTGATTTTTTAAGACTTTGGTATGTATAGGAATAATCTTCACCACAATCTAACACAATGTGTGACCAGTATGGATCCAAGTGCTTCTTTTTATTTAAAATTGACATTAATTTTATTAAAAATGAAAACTGACATACTCAAAAACTGATTAAATACATTATGATTGTTTATATAATTTATTATAATTATCCTTAATTCATTTTTGATTTTTATGAATCAACTGCACCTCAATCTAATACATGATGTGCCCGGTATGACTTAAAGTGTCCATTATTAGTTTAAAATTGATGTTTTAATTAAAAAAACATTCCACTCACTGAAAACCAAGAAAATTCACTCATATTTTCTTGATAATTTATAAAAAATATTTATAAGTAATTTTTGATGTGTAGGGATCAATCTCACATCAAACTGATACACAATGTGACCAGTATGAAATGAATTCTGTGTTTCCATCTTGAAATGACATTTTAGTAAAAAAGAAAAGTGATGTAATAAAAATAGTGAAAACACATTAATATTATGTTTATACTTTAGGAAAATAATCCATAAGTCATTTGGTACATTTATAAATGAGCCTCACCTCAATCTTACGCATATTGTGACTGGTATGACTCCAAGTGCATCTTTTTTACTTAAAATTGACATTATTTTTAGAAAAAAAAGAAAGAAATATGAAATACTTAAAACCAAGAAAACTCGTTCATATTGTTTTTTATAATTTAATACAACAATCCATAAGTAATTTTTGATTTTTAGGAATCATATGAACCTCAATCTGATACATGATGTGCCTCGTATGACTTAAAGTACCCATTATTAGTTTAAAATTGACATTTTAGTTCAAAAACTACAACTAACTAAAAACTAATAAAATGGGATTGGATTGAATTGATAATTTAATAAAATGATTCATAATTCATTTTTTATATGTATAAATAGATCACACATCAAAACAACACACTATATGACCGGTATGACTCAAATTGCGTGTTTCTATTTTCAAATGACATTTTAATAAAAAATATAAGTGACATAATCAAAACTAAGAAAATTCAATATGATTGTTTTTATACTTTATAAAAATAATCCATATGTCATTTTTTATGTGTAGGAATAATCCACACATATATATAATGCATGGTGTTACTGGTATAACTCCAAGTGTGTCTATTTGTTTAAAATTGACATTGATTTTAGTAAAAAGAACAAGTGACATACTAAGAACCAAGAAAAAAATTTGGATTATATTGTTATTTTACGTAAATTATTTATAAGTCATTTATAACATACAGTAATCATCCCCACCTCAATTTTATGGACGGTCTAACCACTATAACTCTAAGTGTGTCTTTTTATTTAAAATTGACATTAATTTTAGTAAAAAGAACAAGTTATACACTGAAAACTGTGAAAAAACATTATGATTGTTTTGATACTTTATAAAAATGATCCATGAGTCATTTTTGATGTGCAATAATCATCTTCACCTCAATCCGATGAACGGTGTGACCGGTATGACTTCAAGTGCGTCTTTTTATTTAAAATTGACATTAATTTTATTAAGAAAGACAAATGAAATATTCAAAACCAAGAAAAACTTTCACATTGTTTTTATAATTTAATAAAATTATACATAATTCATTTTTTAAATTTATGAATTCACCTCACCTCAATCCAATATAGGATGTTCCCGGTATGAATCAAAGTGTTCTTTATTAGTTTAAAATGAAATTTTTAGTTCAAAAAGTGTCACTCACTAAAAATAAAGAAAACTTTCTTGGATTTTATTAATAATTTAAAAAATATTCATAATTAATTTTTGACATGTAGGGTGAAGTCTCATGTCAATCCTACATGTTATGTGACTAGTATGACTCAAAGTGTGTGTTTCCAGATTCAAATGACATTTTAATAAAAAAACACAAATGACATACTCAAATCTGAGAAAATAGATAATTATTGTTTTGATATTTTAGGAGAATGATTCATACATAATTAAAGATATTTAATAATTACGCAAACATCAATATGATTCACGGTATGAATGGTATAATTCTAAGTATATCTTTTTATTTAAAATTGACATTAATTTTAGTAAAAAGAACAAGTGACATAATGAAAATTGACAAAACACGTTTTTAATGTTTTGATAATTTAGTAAAATGATTCAAAATTCATTTATAATGTGTAGAAATAAACCCCACCTCAATCTGACATGCGGTGTAACTGGTATAACTCTAAGTGCGTCTCTTTATATAAAATTGACATTAATTTAAGTAAAAAAACAAGTGACATACTAAGAACTAAAAAAACAAATTCAGATTATTTTTATACTTTAGTAAAAATATCCATAAGTCATTTGGGATGTTTAGGAATCAACCACATCTCAATATAATACAAGATGCGACTGGTATGATTTCAAGTGCTTCTTTTTATTTAGAATTGACATTAATTTTGGTAAAAAGACAACTAAGAAAACTCATTTTAATTGTTTTTATACTTTATTAAAATGATCCATAAGTAATTTTTTATGTGTTTGAATCAGTATCACCTCAATCTAATATACAATGTTCCCAATATAACTCAAAGTGTCTGTTATCAGTTTAATTGACATTCTATTTTAGAAAGTGACACTCACTAGAAACTAAGAAAATGCACTCGAATCATCTTGATAATTTAGAAAAATTATTTTTACATAATTTTTGAATTTTATAGTATCACATCAAACTGATACATGACGTGACTGATATGACTCAAAGTGTATGTTTCTAGTTTCTAATAACATTTTAATAAAAAAAATTGACATACTCAAAATAGAGAAAAATATTCATATTGTTTTTATACTTTAATAAAAAAAACCATAAGTCATTTTTGATGTGTAGGAATCATCCAATCCCCCAATCAGATGCATAGTGTGACTGGTATAATTACAAGTGTGTCCATTTATTTAAAATTGACATCAATTTTAGTAAAAAGAACAAGTGACATACTGAAAACTGAGAAAACCTATTAGTGTTGTTTTTGTACTTTTGGAAAATTATTTATAAGTCATTTATAACATGTAAGATTCAATACCGTCTCATCCCAATGAATAGTGTGATCGGTATAACTCTAAGTGTGCCTTTTTTTAAACTACCATTAATTTTAGTAAAAAGAATAAGTGACATACTATTAACCAAGAAAAATAATTCATATTGTTTTGATACTTTAGAAAAATGATCTACTAGTTGTTTTTCATATGTAGTAATCAACCAAACATCAATATTAGGAATTTTGTGACCGGTATAACTCAATTTTTCTATTTCTATTTAAAATTGACATTAATTTTAATAAAAATAATAAGAGATATAATGAAAACTAGGAAAACATATTTGGATTATTTTCATAATTTAGAAAATTGATCCATATGTAATTTGTGACACGTAGGAATCAACCGCACCACAATCTAATTCACGATATGAGCAATATAACTCCAATTGTATCTTTTTATTTAAAATTGACGTTAATTTTAGTAAAAAGAACAAGTTACATAACGAAAACCAAGAAAATGTATTTGAATTGTTTTTAAACTTTTGAAAAATGATTCATGAGTCATTTGTTACATGTTGGAATCAACTGCGCCTCAATCTGATGCATGGTGTGACCGGTATTACTCAAAGTGTCTATTATCAGTTTAAAATTGACATTTTAGTTCAAAACATGTGTCACTCATTGAAAATAAATAAAACACACTTAAATTGTCTTGATAATTTATTATGGTGATTCATAAGTCATTTTTGACATGTAGAAAATTATCTCACATAAAAATTACACACGATGCGACTGGTATGACTAAAAGTGCGTATTTCAAGTTTGAAATGGCATTTTAGTGAAAAACACAGGTGACATAGAGAAAACCAATCAAATTCATTCATATTTTTCTATACTTTAATAAAAACTTCCATAAGTGATTTTTGATGGGAAGGAATCTGCTACACCTCAATCCAATGCACAGTGTAACCGATAAAACTCCAAGGGTGTCTTTATTTAAAATTGGCATTAATTTTATTAAAAAGAACAAGTGATATAATCAAAACAAATAAAATGCATTCATATTGTTTTGATACTTTTGAAAAATGATCTATAAGTCATTTGTGACATGTAAGAATCAAACCCACCTCAATATGAAGCACGATGTGACCGATAAAACTCAAATTGTGTCTTTTTTAAGTTGACATTTTATTAATGTATTATTTAATATTAATGTTTAATTAATTTATTTATAGTATTACTAACATAATATTTGTTTTATTATATAGGTGGATTCTTTTCTTTGGTTGAGGTGATTTTTTTAGTAACTGATACCATGGGAGTGCTTTTTTGAGAGGGGATCATGGGTGCTAAAGAAGATGAAACATTAATGTTTTTAAATATTTTTGGATAATTTAAAATGTAATCAAACAAAAAATTATATCAAATTTATATATTAGTATTTATTTTGTATTCATGATTTCAAATTTATTTCAATTAAATTATATATTTTCCATACATAGGTTACAGGTTTTTTATACAATGTGTTGTAATATAAATAACACATTGCAACAAGCTAGGCCTTTATCGGTGTTTTTTTAGCAATGATAAAGGTTCCCCTTTATCAATTCTTTTTAGTGATGATAAAGGGGACCCCCCCATTTAACAGTGTTGAGTACAATGACACTTTTTAATTATTGTTAAAGGATCTTTTATGAGGGGTGTGAGTTTATTTTTTCTTTCAATATATTTAATATGAAATCTCATTAGAATTGTGTGAAAGCCTCTGTGAATCCTTTCAAAAAGAATTAATAAATATTTCTTATGGGATTCATATACTATGAATTCACTCTATAAGGGATGATGAAGATTAATTCAATGTTTCGTTATTTTATTTTTTAGTAAAATAAAGTAAGGATATCATAATGTTATCATAATATCTTCCCAAATCAGTGTCTTATGTATTGTCACAACATGGTTCCACAAATATATATCAATCAGAAATCATTTTCAAGTGATTATCTCAATGTAACAACTGAACATGGACTTGTTGGTGTTAACATGCTTTTCTTGTTCATTCCATCCAACCTTGAATTTTATGCCTTTGCTTTTCACCTTAATAATTTTTGCTAACACCATCATGCTATGGAACTTCTATTTTTTCTGTAGCATCAGATATTCATCACCCATTATTTACTTGTATTCAACACAATAAATTTGTTATTCCTCTGGATTGGTAGCATTAGAATGTATAGAAGGTCATTTTTCATCTACACTGGGAGCAGTAGTAGGTTAATAAACCTATTGTTCCTCAGGATTTGGAGAATCCGAACATGCAGAATTCATTATCTCCAGAAGTGGTTTAACATTTAATTTAGATTACATAAATTTAGTATTTAATAGATAATAACATTATGGAAAACAATGTATATTATAAAAAAATATATAACCTTATTATTTACCTCTCTTTTCTTAAAGGCTGAACGGATTTGACCCCTCTATCAAGTAACTGAATCCTTTCATTATGGTATCCTATGATGTACAAAACCTCATCTACATTGGGAATTATTTGAAATTAGTGAAAGTTCCCAATTAAATTTTCATCCTTAATTGAATTTTCATATGACCCCTCAGTGGTTTTGGTCAATGAAAGAATAATTAACCACTTTCAGTTTTCAGCATCTGGAACATAAAATACTTATACTACCTGTGATAGTATTATAAACGGTTCTTCTTTGTACCCTTCCTTACTCAAATCCACTTTCACGAATCCCAATTCATCTATTTTAACATCACTCCTATTAGAAACCCACTTTCATTGAAAATAATTAATTTGAATATTGTACAACCAAACTCCCAGATTTGTTTGAAGATGCCAAAGTATGACATATTCGCATATAGTGGATTTATGTATTTAGTACTATAAACATTCATCGCCACAGATAAAAATGTAATTCTACTACTTTTCATGGTACATCCTTCATCATGTTCATTTTTATTGAAATTATAACCATTAATTACATAACTATTTTAAGATAATACATACACACTTAGTCCTCTGGCTAACCATTGAATTCATTGTAAAAATGAATCTGGATTTTCATATGACTTCTTAAAAATAAGGTCTCGAAACCATCATATAAATAGTTGATTATGTGTATTTGATATCCATATTTAATCCCTTTATGTATTCAAATGCCTAATAATTTATTTGGGGGTTTCAATATATGGGGAAACCTCTAAATTGTTATGAAAAAAGAAAAGGTGGACCTTCTCCCGATTTGTAATATTGATCATGACAACATATATTCTAGAAATTCCTTCACCCACAAGCCACCCAGTGTGATAAATTTTGGTAAACCAATTATTTACACACCATATAGTTAGTCGGTATAGAATTCAATGACTTCCTCAATAATATATCAATCCATAGTACAACCCTCTGGCTAACTTAGATTTTTGACATACCCTTTCAAAATATTCATATATCGTTCAATGGGGTAAATCCAACTATAATGCATAGGACCAAACAGTTGAATCTCTCTCACCAAGTGAACCATCATATCAAAGAATACTAGTAGGAGGAATATTTCCAATTCACATAATACTATAGAAATTTACTTTTATATAGTTGTAAATTTCCCTAAGTCTATAACTTTGTTGCATATTGCTTTGAAAAAGAAACAGAGCTTGGTAAATGTAACATAGACATTATTGGGAAAAATATAATGTAAAGCTATATGAATTAGATCTTACCTCAAAACAAGACAGTTTTGTGACTTCAGACCCTTTAACTTTAAATCAGTCATTGCCATGATATTCTTTATATTTGATGAATACCCCTATAGAACCTTTACATCATTCAATAAGATTAAAAATATTTTTCTCACTTTCCTGGAAAGAGTGTAAGCAGTTAGAGGAATAAATGTTCATTTTTAAACCTTCACTAGGGCCAACTCTTCCTGTATTCCTAAGTAAACCATGTCCAAACTATCCTTAATTCCATATTTTGTTTTTACAGGTGCATTTATTAATGTTACAATGACACTATCACATAAATTTTTTCAACATTCATAACATCAAGAAAATGTCTTATGTATAGACAGTTACATTATGATAATTGAAAAAACCGATCTCTTTTTCCAACCATTTTTCTTAAGGTTTTTCAAAAATAGTTTACTAAAAGAAGTGTCCATATCTTTTAATTTCTGAAAAATTTGATCACTTGTTAGTGGATATACTATTGTACATTATTCTAAACTTCTATCAAATTATTTCATATAAGATCGGTACTTATTTCATTGGGGTAGAATTTTTTGATGTCCTAGAAACACATTCTTCGATAAATGTTTCAACCTAATTGATTGTGTACCTTGTTCACAAATTATACACCATTTAGTTCCTTTAATGCTATATCCAAAAAAAATACATAAGAAGTAAATTAATTTATCACCCCGTACAACATTTCTCTCAATGTGAAATCTTCATTTCTCTAAGCATCATACAATGTAGCACTTGAATCCCATAATAATTTCAAATCATCGATCAATGGATCCAAATAAACAACCATATCATTACTCAAATGTTTTGGTCCTGATATAATCATGGATAACATGATGTATTTTTGTTTCAAGTATAACCATGGGGGAAATTTATAATTTACCAACATAACTTTCTATATACTATGAGTGATTCTTTGAAAACCAAAAGGATTCACTATATCTATATGGAACACAAGACGAAGGTTTCTCGGATCATTTATAAATTCAGCATACTCATGATCAATTTTCTTCCACTAAGGAGAGCCTGTTAGGTGACAAATTTTCCCATATTTATTTCTTGTATATGCATGACACGTCAATTTTATTATAGTATCATCACTTTCATATAGGCTCCTAAACCTTGGAATGATTGGAAAGTACCATACAACATTTGTAGGACCTGATTCATCTTTCTTTTATCAAGAATCACTACACTTAGGGCACTCTTTAAGTGATTTTTGGTCCTTAAAAAACAATATACATTCATTTAGACAAAAATCCAATCTTTCATAGATCATAACCATAAAACATAAAATTCATTTAGTGTCATATATTCTACTAGGGAGCTCATTATCTTCTAGGATCACATCATTCAAGAGAGAAAGTAGTTCAATAAAACTAGTGTCACTCCATCTGTTGCTTACTTTCAAATTATACAACATCAATACGGCTAAAAAATTTCTATATTTAGTTCAAACAGTATAAAATGGAGTATTTTAAAAACTCATTAACTTTTAAAAAAAATTTATACAATCACAAAGTTCATCTTCAACTGTCATTTTCATTTTCTGAAAACAATCTTCATCATCATTCACACATGTAGTCACGTCCTTGATGTGTTCTTCTTCATTGAACACACTTGTAATCATATCAGATGATCTATAAAATTAAGTGTTATCCTAGTCACTAGCTACATTATCTTTTTCCCTGTTTCTATTCCAACATTTATAACTTTGATCAATTCTGTGATATATCAAGTATTCTTCCAACTCCTCTGGACTAATTAGTCTTGAATAACAACAGTGTAAACACAGAAAATGGATTTGAGAAGGGTTATATGCATGATATTTTGAAAACCTGATGAAATGTTTCACCTCGTATTTAAACTCGTTTGTCATACTATTGACATCCAGACATTCTCTATTCATATCCATTTTATTTGATTTGGTAATATTAAAATTTAACAAAATAAATACACAAAAGATGTTCAATAGAAGACGAATCTCATGAATTGCTTGAAATAAAATGGAAAGATTAAGAAATGGATTATTATCCCACAATATCAAAAACAAAAAAAAATATTAAAGGAAATTTATAAATATAATGAAGGATATTTCACATTTAAAAACTATTTTTCACTTCATATTTTTAATCAAGACCCTTTTTGTATGAGTATAAATGAAGTATAAAATCAAAATTACATTATAAAAAACCAATGAAATAGTATATTAAATATAATAATAGAAATATAAAAAAATATTACTTAAAAACCTTTTTCATAATATAAAATAAAGATATTAAATATAATAATGGTTTCAAAAATAAGAAAAAAGAAATTATTATATTTTAAAAAATATTTTCAACACTGACATTGAATTTATGAAAGTATAAAAGTATTAATTTATTAATAAATTGAAAAAATATACTTCTATAAAATAATAAATTAAATATATGTGTGTATATATATATATTAGTATATAAGATTATATATGTATATAGAAGTATAAAACTATATATAATTTATAAAAGAATATTTATTTTAAAAAATATAGATAATTTATAAATGTATATAAATATATAAAACTATATAGAAGTACATATATGTTATAAAAGTATACATAATTTATACAAGTATATAGTTTTACACATTTATAAAAAGTATAAAATTATAATATATAAAATTAAAATTTATAAAAGTATAAAAGTATAAAATTATTCAATTTTACTCTATTGATGAAATGATTGATCTTGATTTTACGATCAACAGAAAAACTCTTGGGGAACCTTGAGAATCTCATGAGGTTTCATTTATAGGTACCAATGGATTCAAACTACTTTTTAAAAAAATATCTATGTATTTTTTTTTGAGTAGTTCATGAAAAATATTTGGGGAAGATATTTCTTTAAACACCTCCCATTTTATACAATAAACTTCTTTATTTTCCCTTGTATTTATAATCAGCACCCACCATCCATCTAATTCACCTTCCAAATTCTAAACATTTATCCATTTCTTCCAAAATTATTTGATCAGAGGGACCCAAACGGTTAGAGGGAATTTCTACATGAATGAATCTAGGGCTAGTTTTTAATCCTTAGCATGTTTGGGAGTTTGAAATGGTTCATTTTATTATTTATTTCTTGAGACAGTTGAGTAAGTATTATCATGATATTTTTCACTTGAGCTCACTTCCCATTTGGTTTCCTATTGGGACAGTCGCCTCATTATACATCGCACCCATTGTTATATTGGTTCCTCCTAGATCCATCCCCTACTAAAACCAAAATCATGAATAATGTGTAATAAACAATAATATCTCCCAAAGATGTTTTCAGAAAATTATTCCTTGTAAAACTAATCTTGTATATTATTCCCTATGGAAGAGGGAGAAAAGGAGGAGGGATATCAAATTGTTAGCAATGGAGGGCATATAAATGGATCATAAAGTGGTTAGATAAAAATCAAATGAGAAATCATATCAGGGAATAAATATCATATTAAAATGAGAATGGAATCATAATATATTTCTATAAATAATTAAATATGGACATATAACCAGAAGAGGTCAAAAATATACCCATGGAATAAGAATTTAAAGACATGAAAATTATTATGAGCCCTAGAGCATTACATAAACATGTGTCATGACATAGAAATGTGGCATTGAAAATGTGGCACATACATAATCATAGAAAATCAAAGCATATGTCAAGTTTATATAGGAATAATATCATAATATAGTGGATCAAGAACCACAACCGATTTCTCATAGTTTATTGATAACCATAACTCATTTTTTAGAATAATTGTATCACATTATAATTTATATGGATAACTCGTTAATCAAAAATCCCTAAGAGATATATCCTTTAGATATAGAGATGAAAACTGAATTTAAATCATAAAAAAATTTCCATAAAACATTTTGAACATTTTCATAAAAAACAATGTCACAGTTAACTTTCAAAAATAATTTTTGAGATCATCATGAGAATAAATATATATAATTTATAAATGTGCATATATTTTAAATAAATATACATAATATATAAATGTATATAAATTTATAAAAATATATAAAAGATCATATGTGTTATAAAATTATACATAATTTATAGAAGTATATATTTTTACAAATTTATAAAAGTATAAAATTATAATATATAAAGGTAACATTTACAAAAGCATAAAAGTATAATAATGTATAATGAAGAAAAATATAATTTTATATTAATTTAAAATTTTAGAAAACTATAAATGTATATATAATTAATAAATTTTTATATTTAAACCATATATGTATAATATTATTTACTATAAAATTTATAAAAGTATGAAAATTTATAAATGAATAAAACTATAAAACTATAAATATTTATTAAAAAATTATTATTAAATTATATTAGTATAATATGATATACTATAAAATTTATAAAAGTATATAAATTTAAAAATGTATAAAACTATAAAATTATAAACTTGAAACACTTTGAATATGTCAAAAGTCATTTTATTACCATGTATTTTTAGTGCTTCCTATAATTTTAAAAAAAAAATCTGACAGGGGGTTAATAAACTAATTATTAATGTTTTTCGTTATTAATTTCATATAAAATACACTTTAATATAAAATCGGTTGTTCATTCAAATAATGGGACAAAATTCAGTCTCAAAGACAATCGCCTCCTCAAACATCATAGGCCACAATCGAGAAAAAATGGGTAGGACCATATTTAAGACAAACAAAATTAGATCTAAATTGGAGATGGTCTCATGCACCACTATCAAAGACCTTAAACTATCACTATAATAAGAAAATCATCACCAATAAAACTCTGAGATGAAAAAGAAATCCCTTTATGACTAAAAACTCGACATGAACCACTGAATGAAAAAAGGATGTCACACAAGGTGGAAGAAAATGTGTATATGGATGGTGGGAAAAGCAGAAGTGACACTGCATAGGGTTTCAACTTGTTGTTGGATTATAGTTTTGGTGTGTGGGTTATTATGTTCACAACATACAAGCAAGGGAGGCTAATAAAGAGTCTATGATGTCGGGTTTCCCTAGTTTATGGTGTACAACATGCAGAGGGATGGAGGATGGTTCTTCTATGATGCACAAAGGGTGGTGAAAAAAAGAATCTTTTAGGCATACCTTATATCAATTCTTTGTGAATATAAACCAATGGCAGTGGTGGTTGCGGCGACAGAGTTCTCGTTCTGCGAAATCTTGAGGAGTGAGCAGTGGAAGGTTTACATTAGGGTTCAATTTATAAAACCCATAAGGTTTTTATCAGTGCTTTCCAAGAATCACATATAAAGGTTACTTTTATTAGCACTAAAATAGAAATCCTTGATAAAACTGACATTTATCATTGTTTTTCTGCACTGATAAAGTGTAATAACCCTCAATGCTAAAAAAGCAATGATAAAGGTATAATCTTGATAATTTATTTATATTATTATATATATTTATAAAATTATTTGTATAATAAATATATATATTTATTTATAATTATATATACAATAAATATATTTATAAATAATTCTATATGTATATATATAAATATTTGTATAAATTTATAAATATTTTTATATATTTATAAATATATTTATATAATTATATATATTTATAAAATTATAATATATTTATAATAATTTTATAACTATTTATATTTATATATATATTTATAATTATAATTATAAATATTTTTATATAGTTATAAATATATATATATATATATATATATATATATATTAGGTGTTTAGGGATGTCACACTTGGTTTTTCATGCCTTTGTTTTGATCCGGTTCATTTGAAATACCGATACTTTTCTTGGGTCATGTGTGAGATTAATGTAGAGTTTTTAAGTTTCATATATGTATAATCACCCTAATTTGGGTTCCCCATTGCTTTTTTAGGAGTTTTTGCAGAAAGGGTTGTTACTTCATGATTTGGGCCAACCGTGAGCTCATTTCCAGTTCTAAAAACCAAATTTGTTTCTTTTATAAATCCTTTGTTTTTCAACCATTTTCACCCATTATACTTCCCACATGGCCTCCACTGATATATTAAAACAAAAATATCCTTTTTGACCCCTTAATAATTTTTAATCATGGTGAATTGGGGTTACTTATTTAGGCATTGGGCCAGCCTATGGGCCCATTTCCTGTTTTTAAAAAATAATTTTTTTCTTTTATATCTAATTCAACATTTAATATTTTTCGGTGATTCCACCTCCCACCCGAATCCAATATCCCTATACTTACTCCCATTATCTATTTTTCATCTTTGGAGCTCAAAATAGTCACAGAGTGGGGAAACATTCACAATGTCTCTCAAATCATCCTGAATTGACAAGGTAAATTGTATCATTCATAAATCAATCAATTAGTACTCTTTTGGCCACCAATATTCTTTAATTGGATCTTCATGACCTTAGGAGTCTCTTAAAGACGTTTCAATCCATTCCATTTTATATAATGGTGCAGATATAGTGGGATACAAAGAGTTTTCTAGTTGAAAAGACGAGATTCCTTCTCCTTTATCCTCCATCTTCTTCCTCCTTTCATTATTTCTTGGTTTTATAACCTCCACTATCCTTGTTCTACTTATGGTTCTGTAATTACATGATTTTATATGGGGTTTTTATTCATTCGGTTTTGTTCTTCATAGGTTTAGGGTTTGTAAACCCTCAGATGGTGATTTTGGGAGTGTGTTTCCATTATGCCAAAGATTTGAGGCAGGATGTCCATTGCACAAGCCTTTATCATTTAAGTTTCATCATTATCATACTGTTTTAACCTTATTTGTATGATATTTTCTGCTTTGAAACCTTGTTTTTAAAGGTTTTGTGTGCAAGTTATGTTTTATGACTTATTTTGTTAAAATATAGTTTTTTGGTATAAATGTGCACTCTTTTTGTTTGATAAATTATTCAATGAGCTTCCGCACTTCATTTATAGTATTTTTAATATGTTTCAATATCTTGAATAACTTTATGGCAGGAAAATGGTATTTTATCCATTTTTAAGTGCTTCAAATAAGTTGTTTTTTTAAAAGAGTGCATGCCACGTGTTCGGTAAATTTTCCGATTAGATTTTATGTGTCTAGTGCAATTTAAAATGATTTTTTTGGATTTATAAATACATTGTCTGCATTTAAAAAATTTATTATTGGATCCTTTTATGGATTTCCAATTTTTATTTGGTTTTACAAATAAATGGGTTTTGTTTTACAAAATATTTTGGCCCGAGTTGCCGGAAAATGGCATGTTTCACATTCTTATGAAAATGGTTGTGTTTTTTATATGTAACCTGAGAGTTTTATGGGATTTATGAATGTGGTTTGATGATGTATACAGTGTGTATACACCTCTTTAAAAAAATTAAATTCATATCTTTTTCAAATGTTATTTTTGGGAAAATGTTTAAAGGATTGTTTGGCCTTTCCTAAAAATGAAGAATGAGTGTTTTACTTGTATATACCATGTTGTGTCAATTGGGATTGTTTTATCATCCATGAAATGATTTTCTTAAATGTTTTTAGGGCTTCCAAATATGGTTGGGTATAGTCTTGTTGTGTGTTTATAATTCAAATAGTGTTTTTGAATGAGTTTTATGTGCAAATCCTCAATACACTCCTTGAAATTGTTTTACGAAAATTTGTAGTGGTTTATTGATTCGTTATAGAAATGTGAAGAAATTTTATGGTCTGTTTGTGTTTTTATGGTTTGGGAATGGAATTTGGATGTGAAATGTGTATTTGATAATATGTGTAACTTGATTAAGAAATAAAGGGAATCCCAGGTATCTAGGTGGGCGGACGTGTACTAGTATGCTAGTGATTCTGTGGGGTTTGGCCCCTATTTCACGTAGAAAGTTTGATGATGACAACACTAACTAAACTATGATGATTATGATCTTGTGGGACCACTAGGTTATTGGTATTCTCCCTGCTAGTGGCTCTTTTGCACGAGAACACATATTTATTATGGTTACTTTCACCGAGATATGAGGTACCTATGGCTCACAACTAACTAGTGCCTAGGGGTGTTCCCGTGAGTTGTGCTCATTGGCTATTTTGTACTCACCATCATCATACGGTGTGTTTGGTTGGAAAATTAAGTAGTGTGTGTTATTTATTTAAAAGTTTACAATCTTTAAAGCAGCCATCATTGAAACAATTTTCATTTTGATGTTGCACCTCTTTGATAAATTGTTACTTACACTTTTGTTTATTAAACATGCATGTTTTTGTCTAATAATTATTATAGCATGGAACCTCATTTGAAAAAAATATTTTATATCTTTAATTTAAAACTATAAATTGATGTTTCTTTTATTTTAAAGGAATTTCATTGGGAATAGAATATCGGGCTAACCTACTAAGTTTTAATACTCCCGTTTATAGTCTTCTTCTATTTTTAACCCTTGTGCAGGTTTCAGCTCGAGTTTGATCGCCTTGGGTGATGTGTGATCATTTTGATGGAGAGTGACCAGCGGGGTCACATGGAGTTATTTGGTTAATTGTTTTGGTCATTTGAGTTTTTTGTTTCATTGTACTTTTAGTTTCTTGTACAAATAATGTTCATTTCAATATTTATATAAATGTTTTTTGGGATGTTCATTTCTTTCTACTGTCAGTTTTATTGTTTATATATGGCTGAAATCATTACCTTGTGTACTCTATTGATGCCCTTGGTGATTTTCTCCATCCAGAGAGGATCGGGAATGCCTCTCGGGACTTGTCGCGGGCTGGCCTGTGTGACCTGTTCAGGGTTAACTCAGGATGGTTCGTGAAAAAATGGTATCAGAGGAGGTCGGCTCTTAGCAGAACATTATTTTACAGCGCCCTTGTTATTTGGGGATGTCAAGGTAGATGGAGTAGGGTTTCTGGGACTTGAGGGGTAAGTGTGGTAAGAGCGTCGCGAACTCTTTCTTGTTCGGATCCTCAGGTTTCCATGGGAAGTCTGGTTTTACTAGTGTCATCTGTTCTTGCTGATTGTATGGTGTTGGGATATGATAAGGGGAGTCTGACTAATGGAATCTGTGAGCTCGTAGGGCCTGGCAAGCCATGTAGAGCCGGTGCATGGTCCTAATAAGTCTTTCTGTGTTGGTGTTGGGTTTGACATATGTTCTCCAACCATATGGTCAAGTCACCCACCGGCATTAGTTCCCTTTTGTGGGTTTCTTGGACCTTTCATGAATTCTGAATTTTTGTTTTGAAAATCCTTGTATGAGAATTATGGAAATGGGTTTTAAAGGAAGGATTGGATTTGGAAAAGTATAAAAGGGTTTTTAAAAATTAAATATAATAATGGTTTTGGTAAGGTTGTGTTTTTTTAAACAAATTTTGGGGAGGAAGTGGAAATGATTTAACGAGATTGGATTCTCCCTAATCTAAACATGTGGTTTGTTGAAATAAAATGTTTTGAAAGTGTGAATCATTTTAAATTTATTCTGAAACTTTGTTTCAAATGGGGTGTTTTGGGCTGTTGAAAAGTTTTTGAATCTGATGAATAGGTTTTGGAAATTCGGTTTTGTGTGGATGGTGTTTTTCTGGAAAAAGTTTTGGCTTTTTTGGTTGTCATATTATGAAAAGAGACTTTGCGGAATTTTTTTTTAAAATGGGGAAGGTCTATTTGGAAAAGAATGGTTGTTTTTGTAAGTTATATTGAATTAAATGGATTGTTTTTTTAATCAAGTGGATATTGATGAAGTGTGGTTTGTTTTTTGGAATATGAAAAGCGTTTTTGACTTAGTGGTTGGTGTTCCTTTTGACGGTACATTATTTTTGAAATGATGTTGTTTTGTTTTAGCCTTTGTGTTTTCATGGGTTCTCACATGCATGGTTTTATTGATATCTGGAAGGATGGCCTATAAGGAATGGTTTTTGAGTGCCTGTGGTGACACGTAATTGTTCATGTGAGTGAGACTTGATGAAACACCATTGGTGAATGTGAAAATCCACCAAGTTAGTTTTTTTTAAAGTGTTTTTAGCTGAAAAATTGTGTTGTTTGTTTTGAACTAACGGTTATGTGGATGGTTTATCCTATGTCTTAGAAGTGTTTTCTATTCAGTATGATTCCTTATGATATATAATTCATACTCTTGTTGCATCTTGTGATGGGATCTTGTTGGTGGCTCGGTTTTGGAGAAATGTTCAGTGGGTTTCTAAAGATGTGTCAGATGTTGTGATGTGCCCATAGATAGTTCTATGTTTGCAAGATTTCCAATTGATAAACCTAAGGATTCTTTCTCATGTTTCACAAGCTAGATCCACCTCCTAAAATAATTCCACATCCTATTAATTTAAATAGAGATCTATTTGGGATCGATGTAAAGTGCTTCCAGTTCATGATAATTCTTGTGCACATAACAGTTGTGTTCGTTGATGTTGATGCATTTTGCTATATTCGTTGTCCATTCTACTCCTCGTTCGGAGTGAGATAGAATTGTGATATATATCTACGAGTTCCTATTTAGATGACAGTTTTTGTTGAGAAAGTAAGTTTTTTTGAGTGGTGTGATACTTAGCACCTGACTGGCGGGGTAGAAAATGCTTCATGATTTAGGGATCCAACCATAGGCCTCGGAGTGAAGCTTTTCACACAGTCTGGAAATCTACAGAGATGTGGGGCGCTTGACCAGGCTCCTGCCTCCACCATTGTGGTAAGGTATTTTCTATGTCTATATTGTGGTTCCTCATTACTGTGAATTCCCATTTTTCACAACAAGTGTGATGGACTTACCCCTCACACAATGTCTATGGTTATGCCTTCATGGATGCGGGTTTCGGACAACGTCCCTTTGTGGACCACCTCAATAAATCAGGTGTGGTCTTGGTGTTAGCTATTCATAGGTGGAGATTTTTGGGAAGTTCCCTGGTTTCTTTTGTGGTTCTAGTGGCCAAATTATTGGGTCCCCTTCCCTCCCCTCCACGAGTGGTGGGGGTCCGGATCCATGCTGAAAGTGTTGTCCAAGTTCTCATCCCCTCTATTCAGGAGTGGTTGGTTTATATGTTCATGTTTTAACCTTATTATCTTGGGTTGGTGGGTTTTTTTGGGAGTGTTTTTTTGGACTTGTGAAAGTGAGGCAATGTTGAGTTCCGGTTTTTGTCATTTCTATTTGGGTTCTAATGGTGGGGAGACCCACCACAGGTCTCGTTGATTTTTCCTCCTATGAACTTGTCTAATGCTAGTTGTTTATTAATGTTGGGGAGTCCATTCTGTACTCCCCTAGATTCCTTGGTTTTCTTGTGTGCTCTTTAGTTTGGGTGATTTTTTGTTTCATTGGGAGAAGGCCCTATAATCCAGTTCTTGGCTTGGTTGTGGAGTTGGTGGCATGACCGTTCCGTTGATTTTCACAAAGTGGTTGTGAGTTCGTGTTTTGTTTGAAAAAGATGATTAAGTTATGTTGATGGAAAATGTTATTTCACTATATTGATAGGTTGGATCATGTTGATAAAGAATCCTTAGGTGTTTATCTTTCAGCTGGAAAGTGTTATGGCTTTATGGGGCGGAAAGCTTTAATGGTGGGTAGAATTGTCACACCCGGTTTTTCATGTCTTTGTTTTGATCCGGTTCATTTGAAATCCTGATACTTTTATTGGGTATTTTGTGAGATTAATTTTGAGTTTTTAAGTTTTATCTATGTATAATCACCCTAATTTGGGTTCCCCATTTGTTGTTTAGGAGTTTTGGAAAAGGGTTGTTACTTCATGATTTGGGCCAACCGTGAGACCATTTCCAGTTCTAAAAACCAAATTTGTTTCTTTTATAAATCCTTTGTTTTTCAATAATTTCCACCCATTCTACTTCCCACATGGCCTAAACTGATATATTCAAACAACCATATCCTTTTGTACCCCATGATAATTTTTAATCATGGTGAATTGGGGTTACTTATTTAGGCATTGGGCCATCCCATGGGACCATTTCCAATTTTAAAAAAATAATTTGTTTATTTTATATCCTATTCAATATTTAATATTTTTCGGTGATTCCACATCCAACCAGAATCCAATATCCCTATCTTAACCCCCATTATCTATTTTCCCTCTTTGGAGATAGAGTCACAGAGTGTGGAAATATTATCAATGTCTCTCAAATTGTCCAGAATTGACAAGGTAAATTGTATCATTTATAAATCAATCAATTCGTACTATTTTGGCCACCAATCTTCTTTACCTAGTTCTTCCATACCTTAGGATTATCTCTAAGAGGTTTAAAGTCATTCCCATTTATCTAATGGTGTAGATCTAGTGGAATATGAAGAGTTTTCTAGTTGAAAAGATGAGATTCCTTCTTTTTTATCCTTCATCTTCTTCCTCCTATCATTATTTCTTGGTTTTATAACATCCACTAGTCCTGTTCGGATTAGGGTTTGGTTATTACATTATTTTTTATGGGGTTTTTATTCATTTGGTTCTGTTCATCATAGGTTTAGGGTTTGTAAACCCTCGGATGGTGATTTTGGGAGTGTGTTTCCAATATGCCAAGGATTTGAGGTAGGATGCCCATTTCAAAAGCCTTTATCATTTAGGTTTCATCATTCACATACTATTTTAACCTTATTTATATGATATTTTCTGCTGTGAAACCTTTATTTTAAAGGTTTTGTGTGAAAATTATGTTTTATGACTTATTTTGTTAAAATATAGTTGTTTTGGTATAAATGTGCACTCCTCTTGTTTGATAAATTATTCCATGAGCTTACGCACTTGTTTTATATTATTTTGAATATGTTTCAGTATCTTGAATAACCTTATGGCATGAAAATGGTATTTTATCCCTTTTCATGTGCTTAACATAAGTTTTTTTAAAGGAGTGCATGCCACGTGTTCGGTAAATTGCCTGGTTGGATTTTATGTGTCTAGTACAATTTAAAATGATTTGTTTGGATTTATAAATACATTGGAAGCATGTAAAAAATTATTTTGGGATTTTTTTTATGGCTTTCCAATTTGTATATGGTTTTACAAATAAATGGGTTTTGGTTTATAACATGTTTTGGCCTGAGTTTCCGGAAAATGGCATGTTTCACATTCTTCTGAAAATGGTTGTGTTTTGAATATGTCACCTTAGAGTTTTATGGGATTTATGAATATGGTTTGATGATTTATATGGTGTGTATACACCTATTTAAAAAAATTAAAATTCATATATTTTTCAAATTTTTGTTTTGGGAAAATGTTTAAAGGCTTGTTTGGCTTTTCCTAAAAATGAATAATGGGTGTTTTACTTGTATATACCATGTTGTGTCAGTTGGTATTGTTTTATTGTCCATGAAATGATTTTATTAAATGTTTTTAGGGCTTCCAAATATGTTTGGGTATGGTATTTTTGTGTGTTTATATTCAAATAGTGTTTTTGAATGAGTTTTATGTGCAAAGCCTCAACACACTCCTTGAAATTGTTTTACGAAAATTTGTAGTGGTTTATTGATTCGTTAAAGAAATGTGAAGAAATTTTATGGGATGTTTGTGTTTTTATGGGTTGGTAATGGAATTTGGATGTGAAATGTGTATTTGATAATATGTGTAACTTGATTGAGCACTAAAGAGAATCCCGGGTATCTAGGTGGGCGGACGTATACTAGTATGCTAGTGATTCCGTGGGGTTTGGCCCCTATTTCACATAGCAAGTTTGATGATGACAACACTAACTAAACTATGATGATGATGATGTTGGGGGACCACTAGGTTATGGGTATTATCCCTACTAGTGTCTCGTGTGCATGATAACAGATATTTATTAGGGTTACTTTCACCGAGATATGAGGTACCTAGGGCTCACAACTAACTAGTGTTTAGGGGTGTTCCTATGAGTTGTGCTCATTGGCTATTTTGTACTCACTGTCAGCATACGGTGTGTTTGGTTGGTAAATTCAGTAGTGTGTGTTATTTATTTAAAAGTGTACAATCTTTAAAGCAACCATCATTGAAACAATTTTCATTTTGATGTTGCACCTCTTTGAAAAATTGTTACTTGCATTTTTGTTTTTTAGACATGCATGTTTTTGTCTAATAATTATTATAGTATGGAACCTCATTTGAAAAACATACTTTTATATCTTGTATTTAAAACTATAAATTGATGTTTCTTTTATTTTAAAAGAAGTGAATTGGGAACAGAATATCGGGCTAACCTACTGAGTTTTAATACTCACGCCTATTGTCTTGTTCTGTTTTTAACCCTTGTGCAGGTTTCAGCTCAAGTTTGGTCGCATTGGCAGATGTGTAATCATTTTGTTGGAGAGTGAACAGTGGGGTCACATGGAGTTCGTTGGTTAACTGGTTTGGTCAGTTGATTTTTTGGTTTATTTGTATTTTTATTTTCTTGTACAAATAATGTTCATTTCAATTTTTATATAAATGTTTTTTGGTCTTTCCATTTCTTTCTATTGTTTGTTTGATTGTTTATATATGGGCGAAATCGTTCCATTGTGTACTCTATTGATGCCCTTGGTGCTTGTCGCCATCCCGGGAGGATTGGGAACGCCTCTCGGGACTTGTCGCAGGCTGACCTGGGTGACCGGTTCAGGGTTGACTCAGGCTGGTTCGTGACAAGGGATACAGTTACATTCAAACACACACACACCACACACAGAGGCCATAAATGGAGGTCATAGCCACCCCTAATGGGATAGCCCACCCATCAAGACCTATTTATTTAGAACATGGCTTGTAAGCCAACATGACCCAATCAATAGGCAATTAAACCCAATGTGCCCACCATATCCATCACACATTTTTTCTTTTTTCTTTTGTTTTTCCACCATCCACGTAAGGATTTGAACTCCATAGTAGCCCCCACATGGCCCCGCAGCTTATCCGCATAAGGCCCACACCTTGCAGCCCCACACCTACGCCCATCACACGGACACCCTGCTAGACTCCATAACAGCCTCGCAGGGTCCTGTCGTGTGTCCACATGGTGCCCGCAAACCCATCGTCGACCCCGGTTATGCTTCAGCGCATTGTCGATGATGCACATCCATCCTCCATCAGATCTTTTACAACGCTACCATCAATCAATGATCCATCGATCCTGGTCCTCTTTCAACGTGTCAGTGCTACACCCTCTAACATCATGCTTCCTAGTCACCAGGCCTCCCGCATGTCGTCATTCCAACACCGTACGCCCTCGGCCTGAAAGTAACAAACCACCATCATGATATTATCCACCACATGTCATAACCGCCTGCATCGATTAAACCCTGCCTACATTAGAGAGAAATCCTTATAAGTGAGGCCATCGGGGGTTGAACATTGGACCCTGGAAATAATGATTTCGCGGACGGGTGGTGGTGACCACTTCACTCCCACCCCATTGGCTATGTATATATATATATAATTATAACAAATTTATTTATTGTAGTTTTATAATTTTTTAAATAAATATATATTTATTTATATTTATAATTATAAATATATATATTCAAATAATTATAAAATTACAATAAATACATTTATTATAATTTTATATTTATTTAAATATATATATAGAGAATAAATTTATTTATTATAATTTTGTAATCATTTAAATATAAATATATATAGTTATAATTATAAATTAATATATATTTATTTATAGTTATAATTATAAATAAATATGTATTTATTTAAATAATTATAAAATTATAATAAATTAATTAATTATATACATTTATGAAATTATAAATATAATAAATATATTTATTATAATTTTATACTTATTAATAATTATAACTATAAATAAATATATATCTATTTATAATAATAAAATTATAATAAATATATTTATTATTATTATAATTTTACAATTATATATAATAAATATATTTATTATAATTTTATAATTATTTAAATATATCTATATTTATTTATAATTATATTTATAAATATTTTTATATATTTATATATATTTGTATATATTTATAAATATATTTATTTGATTATATATATTTATAAAATTATAAATATAATAAACATATTTATTATAATTTATAATTATTTAAATATATATATTTATTTATAATTATAACTTTAAATAAATATTTTTTATAAATATTTTTATATAATTATAAATATATTTGTATATATATATTTATTAATATATAAATATATATATTTTTAAAATTATTATAATTGTGTTTATTGTAATTTTATAATTATTTAAATATATATATAGTAATAATTATAATTATATATAAATATATTTAAAATGTTTATATATATAATTAAAAATTTATAATTATAAGTATAAAAAATGTATTTATAATTTAAATATATTTATTGTAACTTTATAAGTATTTATGAGAACATAAAAAGTTTAAAGGTATAACATAAATGAATCATATACCTAGTAAAGTATATATCATAAAAATAAGTCATCGCGTATTTGGAAAGAATGAATAATAAGGGTGTCAATGTATAAATGAATATTTATGAGTCGTGAATACATAACATAAACATGCTTCGTCATAATATATGTAATCATAACATTTGGGACATAATCATCCATCGGCACCCCTTCCCCTTGGATGTCTCCCTCTTCTCCATCATCATTGGCCTTAGAGCCACCGTGAGTAGCTGCATGTTCCTTGTCTGCCATTCCTTGAGCTCTATCATCCAACTACTCCGCACCATGAAGCTGTCCAACATGGTCGCTGCCAGCCTGTGCAACTAACAAAGGAGAAGATGCATCAATAGGCTTTTTAATCGAAGAGGTAGAGGTCGTGGATGGGGTCGTGGAAGGAAAGGTTAACTTTTCTATCTGTATTTTGTGTTGGTGGGGTACACCCCTTCTACCCTTAACATTGTGTACTGTTTATTTTATTTTATAATATTTTTTGGAGACCATGGAGCTTATCCATGGCCTGTTGTTTGGGTATAAAATTTGGAACATAGTAACCCACAATCATGTCCACAAATAAACTTATGATCATATAGCGCCAATTATACTCACACGCATCAATATATTAACATAATTAACGGAAATCATGTCAATGAATATCATCATTATCTCATGATATATATATATATATACCAAATTCATTGGATACATATATTTATTTAAATATATATATATTTAGTTATATTTATAATTATAAATAAATATATTTAAAAAAAATTATATATAATTAAAATATATAATTATAAATATATAATTATAAATATATTTATTATTTTAAAAAATTATTGTAATTTTAAAAATATTTAAATATAGATTTATTTGTTTATAATATTATAAATATTTTTTTTAAAACCTTATATGTATTTTAATTATTAAAAAAATTTGTATTAATATATCATATTTATATTAATTATAAACATGAGTTTTTAATTAATGTATATATATATACATTTTTTTAATATGAATGTAATAATTTTATATATATTAATAATATTTTTTATTAAAAACTTTTATCAGTGCTAAGAATAATGTTGATAAGGACTTCTTTTACCAGCACTAATAAATGTGACATTTATCAGTGACTTTAGCTAGTGCTGATAAAGGTGAGGCTTCTATTAGTGCTTTTTTCTTAGCGCTGATAAACGATGGCGCTTCCCTTGCCCCGATATGTGGTAGTGTGAAGTGGGTTATATAGTGTTATGATATGAAGGTTTATATTGGATTAAACCATATCGGACACATCAATATAGTAATATTATAATAAGTTATGGGATATTGTATGACATAATAAAAGAAAAATGTGTTACTAGGCATACCACATCCGGTGATTTGGACATATTGTAATGCATGAAAGAAATGAAAACCAATGATAGGAGGTTGTCATAAGACAAGGCAAAGAATAATGATGAAATGACTTATCACACACTATGACATGGTGAACAGTAATCTATAATACATATTGTATCCAATGACATAACAAGTGGCATAATCTGGTATATAATAAAAAGTATAATTTTTTTCATCAACCATTTCATATAAGTAGTATGAAACCAAGTTTGGGTGATGTTTTGTATTCCCAATATAGTCTTGTAATTTTAAGTGATGAATGTCAAGTTAAAATCAATGAAGATAAATTATGGATGGTTTTGAATATATTTGACCAAGTCTTAAGGGTGAAAAATGGAAAGATAAACTTTTCATATTTTCTATCAAATTAAATAGAAGATATAGATCTTTGTAAGGAAAATTTAAATATACAAAATCAAGAAATCAAATTTGGATATATTTTGAAAGATCATTATTAACAGATTCATTCAAGAGAGAGGAGAAAATTTAAGTGTAGAGTCTTTATAAAAATAAAATTCCTCATGGAGTAAAAGATAATGCTAAAATTGAATTTATAAGGAGGGAGGGCGAGGGAGAGAGGGAGGGATGGTTGTGAATATTAAATATATAATAGAAGAATGTGACCCATTTATGATATGAGAGTGCACCATGGAGAAAAAAAATGAGTTACCCTGCTATATCTGAGAACTCATTTTTAGATAATCTCCAATATAGAAGAATCAAGTACATAGATACTCATATTTCACTTCAGAATGCATGATTGTGGATGTAGTCATTATAACATGTAATACATGTTTCCTCCAAAAACGTGAGGGTCCTATGATGATTGTAAAGTGTGACTGTAAAAATCCAAATTCACATTTCACGTCGTTTCTATATACCTCTTTCTTCTTTTAAAAATACTTCTTTTTTGGACTACATGGATCATAAATGCTTTTCATGATATAGAACACTTTTGGTCTATATTATTAGCTAAATAATATCCCTTGTTATATTCTTTTCCTTGAATAACTTAATTAGAAGGAGGAGTAATACCTTGAGTGAGATTAGAAATAAAATGTGATATCTCTAACCCATTAATGTCATCATTGTTACCTGACATACCAAAATATGTATTTCATATCCAAATATCATAATTATCCATAGCTTCAATAATGACACAGTGGGATCAAGGACATCCTACATATTATTTATCCCATGCTATAGGACAATTTGTTCACTTCTAATGCATACAATATGAACTGCCTAACATTCCTAGAAAACCATGTTCTTGACCAATATAAAGTAACCTTGAAATATCATTAGAATATAGTGATCTAAGGTATCATTTTGTAAAAATTATGACAATAACATGAAAAATCTATTTAAACATTAAATTTTTATAGAATCACTAATTTTAATATATTCATCAGTAGCACTAGTTGGGAGGCCATGTGTCAACATCTAAAACACAGCCATTAATTTCTTCTGAGTTGATAATCCAAGCTTACCAAAGATATATATTCATTGTTGAAAGTAGTGATCATGTACTTTAACTGCATTATAAATATAAAGGAATCGACTTTGATGCTTCTCATATCATCAATGAAATAATGCTTCATTATATCATGGATTACTAGAAAAATAATTATAAAACAAATTATGATTTGTAGCCTCATGATCATGCTTGATAACTATGTGCCTTGAGATGGATCTTCCATGAGTGGGTTGATCATTATGTTCACTATAATAACATGTTATCATCTTATTGTTACTTTGCACAGTATGATGTATTACTCCCTCTATCTCTTCAAATAAATTTTCTACAACATCATTAGATGATGATGATGATGATGATGATGATGATGATGATGATGATGATGATGAAGATAATGAAATTTCAAAATCCATATTAGTAAGAGATCCAATATTGTAATTAATTTTGGTACTCTTATTGAGAAACTAATTGCAAATAGAGATAAACTACCACTTATAGAATGGAAATCAATTCAATGGAATAGAGATGTGATCACGATAGCAATTAAGATAAGGATGGAATCCATCTAATATATAAGATCGAGATGAAATCCATTGAATGTTTGGAGTTTGTATGTATCAATGATAAGGTTTGAATAAGGCTTAACCTCATCTAATGGCTATGATCAAAATAAAATCCATCAATCAGTTGATAAAGAAAGAAAATAATGATAAGGATGAAATATTACTCATGATTAAGATCAATATGAAATTTATCCAATTATTGGAATGAGGATGCAGTCATGATAAATTCGCTACTAGAAAGGGGATCTATAAGGGTAAGCAGAAGTTGTGTAAGGGTAAAACAAAGTTATATAAGGGTAAACATCAGTAAATAAATGAAAAAACAAAGTTATGTAAGGGTAAACTAAAGTTATTTAAGGGCAGATAAAATTTAAGTAAGGGTAAAACGTTATATATGGGTAAATAGAAACTTTTACATGTTATGTAAGGGTAAAAAAAGTTAAGGGGTAAACTAAAGTCATGTAAGAGTAAACAGAAGTTAAGTAAGGGTAAAACAAAGTTATATAAGGGAAAACTAAAGTTATTTTAGGGTAAATAGAATTTAATTAAGGTTTAAAAAATGTAATGTAAGGGTAAACATAAACTTTTACAAGTTGAGTAAGGGTAAAATAAAGTTAAGTAAGGGTAAAACTAGGTTAAGTAATGGTAAATTAAAGTTATGTAAGGGTAAAAATAAGTTAAGTAAGGGTAAAGAGAGGTTATGTAGGTGTACACTAAAACTATTTAAGGGTAAAAAAATTTAAGTAAAGGTAAAAAAAGGTTTTTTAAGGGTAAACATAAACTTGTACAGGTTAAATAAGGGTAAAATAAAGTTAAGTAAGGGTAAAACAAAGTTATATAAGAGTAAACTAAAGTTATACAAGGGTAAAGAGAAGTTAAGTAAGGGTTAAATAAAAGTTATTTAAGGGTAATATAAAGTTATATAATGGTAAATAAAATTTAATTAATGGTAAAAAAAGTATGTAAGGGTAAAAAGAATTTTATACAAGTTAATTAAGGGTAAAATAAAGTTAAGTAGTGGTAAACTAAAGTTACTTAAGTGTAAAAAAATCATATAATGGTAAACAGAAGTTAATTCAGAGTAAAACAAAGTTATGTTAGGGTAAACTAAATTAACATAATGGTAAATACAATTTAATTAAGGGTAAAAAAGTTATATAAGGGTAATTAGAAACTTTTATAGGTAAAGTAAGGGTAAATGAAATTTAATTAAGGGTAAATCAAAGTTAAGTAAGGGTAAAATAAAGTTATATAAGGGTAAAAAAATTAAGGGTAAAACAAGGTTATGTAAGGGTAATATAAAGTTATATAAGGGTAAATATAAGTTAATTAAGTGTAAAACAAAGTTATGTAAGAGTAAACAGAAACTTGTACAGGTTAATTAAGGGTAAAGTAAAGTTATGTAAGGATAAAATAAAGTTAATTAAGGGTAAACTAATGTTATGTAAGTTTCAATAGAATTTAATTAAGGGTAAAACTAAGTTATGAAAGGGTAAAAAAATTAATTAAGGGTAAGACAAAGTTATGTAAGGGTAAACAGAAACTTTTACAAGTTAAGTGTGGGTAAACTATTTTTAAGTAAGGGTAAAACAAGTTAAGTAAGGGTGAAATAACATTATGTAAGGGAAAACATAATTTAATTAAGGGTTAAAAAATTTATTTAAGGCTAAACTAAAGTTATGTAAGGGTAATAAAAAGTTAATTAAGGTTAAAACAAATTTATGTAAGGATAAATAGAAACTCATACAGGTTATGTAAGGGTAAAGTAAAGTTAAGAAAGGGTAAAAGAAAGTTAACTAAGTAAAAAATAAAGTTATGTAAAGGTAAAAAGAAGTTATGTAAGGTTAAAACAAATTTATGTATGGATAAACTAATGTTATGTAAGGGTAAAAAGAAGTTAAAGTAAGGGTAAAACAAAGTTATGTAAGGGTAAATAGAAACTTTTGTAGGTTAAGTAAGGGTAAACTAGAGTTATTTAAGGGTAAAAAAAGTTAAGTATAGGTAAACTAAAGTTATTTAAGGGTATACATAAGTTAATTAAGGGTAAACTAAAGTTTTGTATGGGAAAAAAGTTAAGGGTAAAGTAAAGTTATGTAAGGGTAAAAAGAAACTTGTATAGGTTAAGCAAGGGTAAACCAAAGTTATATAAGGGTAAAACAAAGTTAGTAAGGGTAAAATAAAATTATTTAAGGGTAAATAGAAGATAAGTGAGGGTAAAACAATTCTATTTAAGGTTAAAATAATTTTTTTGTAAGTATAAAAAGGATTTAAGTAAGAGTAAAAAAATTTTATGTAAGGGTAAACTAAATTTATGTAAGGGTAAACAAAAGTTAATTAAGGATAAAATAAAGTTATATATGGGTAAACAAAAAAAATTACAGGTTAAGTAAGGGTAAGCTAAAATTATGTAAGGGAAAACTAAATTTATGTAAGGCTAAACTGAAGTTAAGTAATAGTAAAAAAAGTTATATAAAGTAAAACAAAAGTCATGTCGGGGAAACACTACAAAGAAAATTAATCATTAGCAGCGGTTTTTTTGCTACTAGCAGCAATTTAAACTACTTCTAATTATTTTATCATTAGTTACTTAAACCACCACCTATTTCTCAATCAGCATTCATTTAGCAGCAATTTCTTTCTTTTATATTCGGTTTTTTTATGTGTCATTTTTGGGGCATTTAGTGGTGGTTTTACCTTTATTTAGCGATGGTTATTTAAAAAAAATTAACCCAAAAAAATGAACCTAACCATCATTAGTATATTTAGAGAAATTTATGTTTAGCGGTGGTTAATAGAAACTTCTACTAAAAATGAAGTTTAGTTATTTATTTATAGGCGGCCTATAAAAAATGCTGTAAAAAAATATTTTAATTTTTAATTTTGTTAAAATACATAATAAAAATATATAAATATAAAATCTATGATCTGTAATAAACTAAAACATATATACATAATACACTACACCAAAATCATCTATTAACTGTTATTTTTGTGGGATGGTTTCTTAAACCGCCGCTGAAAAAATAAAAAATATTTAGAAGTGATTTATGAATAACCACTAATAAATATTTTTCATTTTTTAAAAAATCACTTCTTCCCCAACCCCCTAACCCCCCCACCCCTAATCGCTCAAGCCCCCCCCCCCCCTCGATCCTGAACCTAAACCACCGGCACTTCATTCTTCCCTGAACCATCACCACCAGACCCCTTTCTCCCCCTAATCCAATCCCTTGTCACTGTCCCCCCTTCTCCCCCGAGCCCCTTAATCCTGAGATTGATCCGCTATCTCCTATCTCCCCCAAACACTCACCACTACTACCCCACCTCATCGTCACCCCACCACTCCTCCCACTCATCACTGCCCTTTCCTCCTTACCACCTAAACCCTGGATGCTGCCCCTTTCTCTCTTTTGTTGTTCATTTTTTCCCTCCCCATCATTGATCACAGAACCCAGCAAAAGACTAACCTGATTTTGAGTGTTCCATTTGTTGATATTTGGTTTCTAAGGTTTTTGATCCCTAATTGAATCCAATCATTGATACGAACATTGAAGGAGATGAATTTCCATTGATTGAATGTTGTGTTTTGGTTCTTTATTCCATTTGGAATCGATTTTAATAACATTTTTCTTGATTTTTAGAACCCAATTTGTTCTCTAGGTTGTACTGGACATTGTTGAGGGGGGATAGTGCCACTGTTGTCAAAGGTAATGAGTTTCAGGTAAGTGGACCTTTATTTTGGGTCTTCAAATTTTAGAACATTTCTTGATTTTATTTTTAATCCTTTATTTAGATATCAAATTATTATTATTATTATGATTAAAAGGTATTTTATGTGGAAATAAAGTTTCACTTGATTTCTACTTCAGTTCTATAGTTTTCTCTAATTTAAAGTTTTTTAAAATCCTATTTAATTCATTTTTCACACCGAATTTTTTTTTAACACCCAATCAACCTTTAATTAATAAGTTAAATGTTTTAAGATAGGTTGTGGTTTTAAAAGTGGGGTTTTCTATTGTTCTAAAAATTTTCACTAAATCTATATGTTTTTAAAATATCTTTTGAGATATATATACATATATATATATATATTATTTATACACATATACATAAGTATACATATATGTGTCTTTGTATGCAATTTCACTTGAAAAAATGTGAATTTTTGCAACATGATATATGTATATAAATTAATGTGTAAATTTATATGGGTATAATAATAATAATAGAGACTTTTAACCTTAATCTTGATTCTTTATTTGGTTTTATAAATGATTATATGTATTGTAAAGAGAATTTTTCATTTAATTCTTGATGAAATATTTTCTATTATTGATTTTTCTTGTTTGTTAAACCTTATGAGAAACCTAGGGTTCTTGGGTAGGGTAACCTAGATAGAAAGAGTTCCTCTGCCACTAGAAACATTAGTGAAGTATTATGTGAAACCCTCTCTAGCTAGAGATGTGTTAGAAATCTAAATCCACTACTAGGGTGACATATAATTACAAGGTTCACCTAGACTTAGTGACCCTAGTGTTTTTATCCCATGATGACTATTTTAAATTAATTATCATTTGTGTAACATACTACCCCTCCTCATTGGATTGAGTCAGGGAGGAATTTTTACTTATCTTTAAGCAACATCTCTAATGTGCGAAAGGATGGAAATAAATGCCAAGGGATCCAATACAATTGGGGGATGATTTGCCCTTTGAGAAATAAAATAACCCAACCAAACAATCCATAACAAAATAAACACTAAATGATGCATGATAACAATGCAAAAAACACAAGGTAATACCATTTATATCAAAACCAAACTAAAATGGAGTACCATAACAGAAGACTACTAACATAAAAGTACATAGAGGAAGACAAAACCAACAAAACTCAAAGAATCAAAAGACATAACTCCATACCTCCAAACATGCTCCATGCTCCAAATAAAAAAAACCAACCCAAGTATAATGAAACACCACTAAATAAATGTGATACTTTCCCTTTACCTCTATCTCTATAAACAATATCTACAAAAGTACCAAAGTTCAAAAGTAGAAGAGGGTAATGAAACTCACTAGTCTTTCCCCAAATGACTTCCCTACTCAAGATACTAGGATAGAACATGTTAGCACATTAATATAAAACAATTTATATAAAACAAATTGAAACAATTTATAACAGAATGTAAAACATTTTCCATAACAAAACAATTTTCTCAAACTAGAGCCTTTTTCCAAGGAAATCAACTAAACAGTCACATAACAATTTCTTAATTTTAAATTGGAATAACCCATTCCATTTAAAATAACCCCACATACACAATCAACCATAAAACCATGCATGCTTTGTGTTACCATTGGCGGTGTAATTTCATGTCCACAATTCGTCCCTTTGATAGTGGTACTTCATGGCCATTATTCATCCCATTCAACTCACGCTTAACCATTTAACCCAACTACATTCCAATACATATTTTCCAAACCACTTCAATAAAACTACCCTTTTATTGAAAACACTTTTCCTTCCATAAAAAATAAACAACCATTTTAAAATCGTCATTTTAAAATCATGTTATCATTTTTACTTTCCACCAAAATACCCAATTTTTACAAATCCTTAAACTGTCACCAAAGAATGTTTCCATAAAAAATTTCACCACAATTCCATATTAAATTTAAAGAAAAAAAAAATTTGAAACTAATCCTTCAATTTCTAATAAGAGTAGTTGAGAGTGAATCCACCTACCTTGGGAATTATGGTGAAAATGAAGAATAGCATGAAAATACTAACAAAACAAGGTTGAATATCCAAAAACCCGCCTAAGATCTCTTCCCCAAACATAAAAATTTAAAAATATAACAATGATTGGAATCAAAAACCTTATATATTTCTATATCAGACTAGATCCATGATTCTGAGAGAGGAAGGAAAGTAGGTCTAAGAAAAACTACCAAAAACTACTATAAATAAAGACTTACCAAGGGAATCGGGCTTAATCACACCAAGAAAAGACTTAATATCACCTATGGATCGATTGGGAAAGACTATATATCCTTTGGGAGGAATAAATATCAAGTTAGGTATGAAATGGAGGAATAACGAAGCGTTTAGAAATAATCCTGGCCTATATCCACTTTTTAATATTTAGTTTTTAAACTGAGCACAGTTAGTCATATGGTTAGAAAAAACATGTTATAACCATGAAACAGCCTCTGTCTCAAGAAGCACCTTACCGAGTTGTCCCACATGGTTAGAAAAACCATGTGATTACCTTGAAAAATCCCTCTATCCAACCTAACATGGTTTTTACTAAGTGTCCACACAATTTGGAAAAATCGTGCAAGTGGCCATGTGCCTCACCCATTAGCCTATATCTCACAGTTCACGGTTTTCTGTAGGATTTTCATAGTTTCCAAAAACCATTCTCATACTGTACACCTTTATAAAAGTCCCAAACACATTCCAAACCCTCCCAAACATCACCCAAACACTTTACTGACTTAAAAATCATAAATAAAGGGTTACTTACTTAAAATAGAGGGTTCTACATTCTCCCCACCATTAGAATTTCCATTCCTAGATTGTAAAAAATCACCACTTTCTTGAAAGATTTTGGGAAATTACTCGACCATTTATTTCTCTGGTTACTAGGTGTCTTCTAAAATCTGACCATACTTTCACAAAATGAACGTTAGACTGATGCTTTTTTCGAGAAAGAATTTCTATTTCATATCCAAAATTCATATCAGTAGATGTACCAACAAAGAATCTGGCTCTAGTTCAACATGATCCCGTCGAATCACTTATTCAGAATCATGCTATTAATTTTTCAAATGAGATACATGAAATACGTTATGCACAATACTGAACCATGGTGGCAATTCCAACCAATATTCCACCTCACCAACCTATTCAAGTATCTAAAAGAGGCCTATATATCTATGATATGACTTTCCATCCTTTCCAAAACAACGATGCCCTATCCTTGGAGAGATCCTCAAGAACACATGATCACTCACCTCTAATGACAACGGTCATTGAAAATGATCCGCATATGATTTCTAAATAATTTGAGCCATCTCCATCCATTTCCTAATGAACTGAATCTTCTCCATTTTTCCTTAGACAAGCCTCAACCCAATTAGTGATGTCTCACCTATTTTCACCCAATAATGTGGAGAATGATAAGGATGTATATACAACACTTCAAAAGGATCCATATGTATTGAATCCTGATAAATTTTGTTATATGAGAACTCCACTAATAATACATGCTTCTCCCATGAGTCACTAAAATCCATTAAAAAATATTGAAAAATGTATTCCAAAGTTTGTATCATTATTACGGATTTTCCATTTTTCTTAGGATGATATGTCATACTCATTGTTAACTGGGTCCCAAGGGATTTCTATAAGGATTTCCATAAATGATATGTAAACCTCATATATTTTTCTGACACTATCAAAATCGGTACACCTTGACACTTTACCACTTATTAGATATAGATTTTTGACAAGTCCTCCTCCATATGATATTCACAAATAGAAATGAAATGGGATGAATTTACGAACTGATCCACTATCACCCATACGGAATTGTGTTTCAGAACCGTTATTAGGAGACTTGTTACAAAATCCACAGTTATCTTCTCCCATTTCCAAATAGGAATAGGTAAAGACTGCAACATACCTGTTAGTCATTAATTCTCTACCGTAACCTATTGAAAAGTTAAGAATCTCAAAACAAACTCAGCCACCTTCCTTTTTATACGAAACCACAAAAATTGTGCTTTAAAAAACTTATACATCTTTTTTATTCTAGGACGAACAACCCATCTTGAATGGTGGTATGCATGAAGAAGTTTTTCTTGATAATCCATAGTTACAACCATCCAATTTTGAAACCATAAAACTGAACTCCCATCCATCTTCCATCCCTCAATGGTCTCCCTACCGTTGATTTTTGACCTTATCACAACACATTCAGAATCATATGTTTATTCATAGTTAACAATCACAACCAAATTAGGAATAAAATAAACTAGAAATAAAACTAAAACATCACCTTGGTCTCCACATTCCAAGTTTATGTCTTCTATGATCGACATCAATTTCCAATGATTTAAAGCCTCTTTTTTCAACTGAGTATATGAATTTTTTCTTAATGCATCTACCACCATATTTCCCTTACCTGGTGTATACATCATGTCAACATCAAAAATTTGGAGATACTTCATCCATATTCTTTATCTTAGATTCAAATCCCTTTCTGAGAAAATGTGTTTCAAGATCTTATGATCCATAAACATAGTAAATTTATCACCAAATAGGTAATGATGACAAGTTTTCAAAGCATGGAATATGGAAGCTAACTCCAAAATGTGTGTTGGGTAGTTTTTCCCATGAAACAATAACTGTATTGATCCATAATCAACAACATGATCTCCCTTTATGAGAACACATCCCAACCTAGATCTTGAAGCATCAAAATATAACACATAACCTGTAGAGACCCGAAGCCTGACTTACATGGACTTTACATTACTTTTGCGGAATACTTAGTACATAACAAAAACACACACACAAGGATCGTAATAGTTTAGTGTCTTTGGAAACTTGGAATAAAATCTTCTAATTGTGGTGAAAGATCTTCAACATCTCCCATAAAGATCTTCCTTTTTTTACCTAAAACCTTTCTTTATATCCTGGGGAAAAAGAAAACATAAAAGGGTGAGCTCAAATGCTCAGTAAGGGTAAACAAAAGAAATATCAATCACATCGTATTCATAAGAACATAACATTTTGGAAATCATAACCTGCAAAAGAGAGCATAATTTCATAACATGGGATAAATCATGGTAGTGAAATGTAATCACAATAATCATAACTTAAAACATGAAACTTTGTGTCATTCACACATAATCATAGAGAATCATTTCTTGTTAGTCAAGACTCATTGCCAAGACTATCTTAGTGGACAAAGTCCCTTTCTGAATCGAGTAACCCTCGTTTCAGTCCTGTTTCACTGAACCGGTATAACCTACCATTCCAGCCATGTCTATCTCATGAGATATAAAATCTTTACCCAATGCATTGGAGGGAGATATAGGTCCCACCCATCTCATAATGATACCATTCTTATGTGTGCCACAAAATCATAAATCATACATCATTGCATAACCCATGTAATAAAAATGGGATTCTTAAACAACTTGACATCATAAAACAATTCATATAAGATAAAGGAACTCATAAAAATATTTCCATCACAACATAATCAAATCCATGTAATAATAGGGATAGAAACAGAACCCTTTATTATCTTAGATGGAAAATAATTTTGATAAAACACTTGAAATCCATTCTTGAGGAAAATATCCTTTCTACTTCAAAAACATTTTCCTTTATTAACATGTCTTACAATTTAAAACTAAAAGAAGTTGATTAAAAATAAACTTGAAAACTTGTAAAGGAAGCTTCTTGAAAATAATGTTTTAAAAATCCATTCATCCCGTATAAGTTAAAAAAAACATTCTTCTCGTACTTTTGTCGGAAAAGTCAAAAAGTTCCTCGTATGAAAAACGACAAAAGATTCCTTTCATATCTTTTACTAAAAACTCACCGAAGGGTAAAATTGGATTTAAAAAAATTGTAGGTGGATGTAAATAACATTACATATTGAGGAAACATGGATGTGGATGATAAAATATACCCCAGTAAATTTCAAAGTACAAACAATCTCGGATAAAAATGAGATTGCGATATTTCCCTTACCTTAGGTCCGATTTGCTTCGTATGTGTCCGAACCTCCTGTATAATGATTTAGATAATGTCATTGACTTATTACAGAATCATATTCATTGTTATGATATCATATATGGTTCACTTATGACTTTATATTACCCGTTCTTTTGTAAATTCCATATTAAAGAAGCGTTTTGGGTAAAATCGTTTCATTTTTCGTAGGTGTTTTGACTTGTTGTTCTTGACATTATTATTACTTATATCATGATTTACTTACTTTCAGAATATAAAATATGATTTATATATCATATATATTCAGTATATATATATATATAATAGATAGATAAATTAAATGAAAAACACCGTTCATGGAGACGGTAGTCCGTACGTACGCATGAACGCTGTTTTACTTTCCTTATTGTCTTCAATGGAAGTAAGTAGATGACATACATATATACATAAATCCAGTAGCTTTATAATGTCATATATTTCATTATTATTTCTTATATATACTTTTTAATCATTCTTAAATGGTTAACATGGAGAATGAATCTCATCGCGTCGTGGAGACGGTAGTCCGTACGTACGCACGAGCGATGATATCGTTCCCATGGTAGTGGACTTGTGTTGAAGTGTATGTATACTATTTCAGTATCAATATAACTTTATAATAATCATATATAGTTACTCATTACACCATTATACCAATCCAATTAAGGTGGTGACGGAAAATATATTACACCACAGCGTGGAGACGGTATTCCGTACGTACGCACGCGCGGTGATTTCATTTTTCCGTAGGATGGATAGAAGGTGAATTAGAGTTGTTTCATATTTATAATAACATATAAGTATATAAGAAATACTTATGTTATTACTTTATCCTGAAACAACTAAAGAAGAAGAAGTTGAAGAAGAAAGAAATTGAAAAGTTCGGTAATGGATATTACCTCTTCTTTGAAACGCCTCTTTGAATCCTCCACTTAGGGAACTAAGATTGGTCTTTGAAGAAGACCAGGACCTCTAGGATTATTCTAGGGAAGTGGAGAGGAGAAAATTTCAGGGTTTGTCCGAGCTTGAGTGCTCAAATTGGTGTGAGGAGGAGGGGGAGGAGGTACCCTTTTATAAGGGAGGAGAGGGGCACCTTAGGAATATCTCAAAATATTATTTTATATTAAAGTCAAAATCGGTTTATAATGGTTCCAAAGGGTCTTATTTCGAAGCTAAAGTGGGTATGGGTCGAAACCCTATCATCCAATAGGATTTAGACAAGTTTAGGGTATTATTTTAACCTTATCAATTAGATTTAACTCTAAGTTAAATAATTTAACTTTTACCGTGTCTTTTTGTTTTCTTTCACTATATGGTTAATACACTTACTATAACATGCCAAACGAACCCCAAATTGTTTATTATTAATATATATATCCTTATCTATGTCATTTTGCCGAACCTTAGATTTTTAGGAATAAAATAACAATTAATAATATAATATTTTATTTAAAAACTATTTTGTGTCAATTTTGACACTATTTGATATATGATTTTTGTGAAAGTCATAACAGAATTATATGTTCTAAACAAGTTGATTAAATCAACACTAATATATCATAGTAACCTAGAAAATTAGTGGAATTCATAAAAAGTCTTAAATTACATTTATTTTGGTATTTATAATATCAATTATGTCAATATTTCATTAATAAGATAATTACTGCATCATCTTTGTGTCATAAATAAATTAAATTATTTGATGTCTAAAAATTAAAAATAAAATACCATTATGTAGGAAATCTTTTTATATTTCTAATGAATATTTACAATCGAATTTATCTTATGTATAACCCTATATTAAAAATGATTTACTTATTAAACTTTGATTTTAACTATTTTAACCCTTCTTTGAATTAAATAATAATAAATGTCCTAATCTAATTAAAGTGGGCCTAAATGATAATATTTTACACTTAAGGTTGTTTTCGGTCGAGATAAACTTGTCCAATAGGATTAGGACATGTGTTAGGGTAATATTAATATCATTCTTACCCTTAATTACCCTATTTACTTTTAACCGTGGTAAATAAAAGTAAAAAGTTACTATTCACCAAAAATTATTTTCATCTCATTGAACCACATTTTACTTACTGATATCAACCGTGTCTCTCGGATTTTTGAAATTCCATTCACAGAAGCGGTAAAATTAAGTTTTATGAAAAATTCAGTTTTTTTAACTACCACTTAGTAGTTTCACTATTCATCAAAAATTGATGTTTTTCAGAAAAATGCCAAAATTTCATCCTAAGCTATATTTCATATTCCGAATTCAAAAATGAAGTCTATTTTACCAAATTCATAACATAGAAGTTGCATTAATTAATTTTATAATTAAATCCTGCTGTTAAAACAAATAGCGTGTTTTTAAGAAACAATATCTATCAAAAGATTGACACTTGATTATGTCTGGTTTAAATGTGAAATTACATCCAATGACCAACATTGTATTAAATTGTAAAAATATATTCTAAATATACTTTAAAACCACTCAAATTAATTATTTATCACTATTAATTATTTCGATTAAAAAAATTGTTTTTAATTATAATTTAGTAATTTTCACTATTCATCAGAATATGAAAGTTATCCGAAAAGTACCAAAATTTCACCTTAGGCTAAATTCGATACTCCGAATACAAAAATGAATTCCATTTTGGAAAATAAAATTTACAAAATTTCAAAAAGTGGTTATTACTATTCATAACGGCTAGTTTTAATAATATTTTAATAGCATATTGTTGTTTAGTGAAACTCGTTATTGCGTACTACACACGCTATCGAGGAAGGTCGCGATTGCGTGTAATGCAAGGCAAGTCAAGGATGCGTGTTGTGCAAGCTCCTTTTTGGTGTAGCGTACAACACAAGACATTAATAAAATTAAAAAGAATATTTTTCATAAAATATCGGGCTGTTACATTCTATCCCCCTTAAAATGAATTTCGCCCTCGAAATTCGTCGGGGTTATAAATAGTTTACTATTTGAAAGTTTCTTTAATAGAAACCCACATCGTAAAAAGGAATACCAAAACTTCACTTTAAAAACTAAAGTATTAAATGTAACGATTACCCAAATAAACTAATCACTGGGTTTCCACATAGGTGAAAATATGGATATGGAATAGAAATCTAACCATCATGTTCTGATAAAGAGTGGTAGAGAACATGGCTATGGAAAATCCAGCAATCACAAAGCCATAAATTTGTGACGATCTAAGGTACCATCTGATTCATATGGTATAAGATCACTAGGACAACATTTTTGGTTTTCAAGATCATTTCCCTAAAGTTGAAAATTTGAATTAGAATAAATACTTACTTTATTTTGGAACAATCTCACTGTTGTTCGTGCCTTGAACAATTTCCACTTCATCTCTTAAATAAATGAAGTTGAATTTGTTATCCGTGAAGTGTTAGCAGATCATGTGATAGAATGACGGGTCATTCCATCTGTCTCAAACAAAAGGTTAGCAAAACTTATATACATAAGTCGATCTATAGTGAGATTAATCATATATGGTTCCTAAAATGGACTTATACATCATATATCATACCGCTTAATAAAATAAAACTAGTTTCTACTAAACAGGGACTTCCTGTAGGCCAGTGGTAGGCGATAAAGGCCAGTCGCACTTCGGTTGTGGGTTCGATTCCCACAGCCTTGTCTGACGCGATGGGCTGTCGCCCGTCCTGCAGGTTGTCCTTTTTCTAAAGCTATATTACTATAACATCCCATCAATAATATCGAAAAACGTTTTATCCTAACTTATGTCCAACATAATCCATTACAATCTTTAGGCTTATCCATAATACTTCAGTTCACTCTCATAATATAGTGAAAACGATTACCAGAGATTTAATACCATCTTTGATCCCCATATATCATAAGATATGTCTTTTTGGTCACATTCCAAACATTCAAAGGCCTTAATAATGTATTCTCTTGAATACCCATTGAACCATAGTGAAAACATGAATTCTGTCAAAAGTTAACTCTTTCCACATACCAAAATCCAAAAATTCTATATACTCAAACCATGATATAACCTTCTCCTTATATCAGTCATGAGCTCATGAATACTATCAAACATTTAATTTTCTCCTTATCCCTTCATTATGCGCATATCATCTACATTCCCAAAATATCTGAAAAACCTTTCATGGATACTGGTAACATTAATCATACACTTTCAAAACTCAAGGAAAGAAAACAGTGTAACAATCCATAGATATCTCTTTATTCCATAGTAGCATGAGATTACTTATACAACATTACACATGATAAACATGTAATCATTCCACTACATTCTTAAACCATTGACCGAGCTTCAACAATTCTTTCATCTCACATATCATTTGTAGTCTCTTCATCATCATCCACATAAATACTACCCATACGACCATACTGATTATCTTCATGAGACTTTCCCTTAGGGCATTGGTTTTCATAATGCCCGTACATTCCACATTTAAAACATTTAACCATTGTTGATGTCGTAGCAATACCATTATCCTCATCCCTGGTGTTAACTGAACCTTTTCCTTTGCACTTACTGGCTTTGTGTCCTTCTTTTCCACACCCAAATCATCTTCCAGTTCCTTTGAAACATTCTCCTTGATGCCTCTTCCCACATGATTTACATAGGGGAAATTGAACTTTCTTTCCTCTATGATCATCATGAAACTTCATCTTTCTCTTATTAGACGAGTCAGGAAACTTACCAAATTTTACTTTATTTATCATATTATGAGATTGTTGATTCGGCATAATAATGATGTTTGGACTTCCAAATCCCATTTCATTTGGTTTCTCATGAATAATATCATTCCATTGTCCATCATATCCTCCATTATCGTGAATCATCTTGTTTCCAGCAACTTTCTAAAACCCAAAAAGAATAGTGTGAGAGGCAAAAATCATAATAAAGGGGGAGTAACTTCAATATCTAACATCTTTGGTCTAATCTAATATCGTTACCATAGTTTTAGAACTATATCCTATACGTATACTTATCCTTAGGGACATCCCTAGACATACCTTAGAAATATCTCTAGGGATCTCACTAACGTTTTCGCATCCTAGTTTCCAAAGGTTGACTAAACCTTTCCTCTGATACCAACTGTAGAGACCCGAAGCCTGACTTACATGGACTTTACATTACTTTTGCGAAATACTTAGTACATAACAAAAACACACACACAAGGATCGTAATAGTTTAGTGTCTTTGGAAACTCGGAATAAAATCTTCTAATCGTGGTGAAAGATCTTCAACATCTCCCATAAAGATCTTCCTTTTTTTACCTAAAACATTTCTTTATATCCTGGGGAAAAGAAAACATAAAAGGGTGAGCTCAAATGCTCAGTAAGGGTAAACAAAAGAAATATCAATCACATCGTATTCATAAGAACATAACATTTTGGAAATCATAACCTGCAAAAGAGAGCATAATTTCATAACATGGGATAAATCATGGTAGTGAAATGTAATCACAATAATCATAACTTAAAACATGAAACTTTGTGGCATTCACACATAATCATAGAGAATCATTTCTTGTTAGTCAAGACTCATTGCCAAGACTATCTTAGTGGACAAAGTCCCTTTCTGAATCGAGTAACCCTCGTTTCAGTCCTGTTTCACTGAACCGGTATAACCTACCATTCCAGCCATGTCTATCTCATGAGATATAAAATCTTTACCCAATGAATTGGAGGGAGATATAGGTCCCACCCATCTCATAATGATACCATTCTTATGTGTGCCACAAAATCATAAATCATACATCATTGCACAACCCATGTAATAAAAATGGGATTCTTAAACAACATGACATCATAAAACAATTCATATAAGATAAAGGAACTCATAAAAATATTTCCATCACAACATAATCAAATCCATGTAATAATAGGGATAGAAACAGAACCCTTTATTATCTTAGATGGAAAATAATTTTGATAAAACACTTGAAATCCATTCTTGAGGAAAATATCCTTTCTACTTCAAAAACATTTTCCTTTCTTAACATGTCTTACAATTTAAAACTAAAAGAAGTTGATTAAAAATAAACTTGAAAACTTGTAAAGGAAGCTTCTTGAAAATAATGTTTTAAAAATCCATTCATCCCGTATAAGTTAAAAAAACATTCTTCTCGTACTTTTGTCGAAAAAGTCAAAAAGTTCCTCGTATGAAAAACGACAAAAGATTCCTTTCATATCTTTTACTAAAAACTCACCGAAGGGTAAAATTGGATTTAACAAAATTTTAGGTGGATGTAAATAACATTACATATTGAGGAAACATGGATGTGGATGATAAAATATACCCCAGTAAATTTCAAAGTACAAACAATCTCGGATAAAAATGAGATTGCGATATTTCCCTTACCTTAGGTCCGATTTGCTTCGTATGTGTCCGAACCTCCTGTATAATGATTTAAATAATGTCATTGACTTATTACAGAATCATATTCATTGTTATGATATCATATATGGTTCACTTATGACTTTATATTACCCGTTCTTTTGTAAATTCCATATTAAAGAAGCGTTTTGGGTAAAATCGTTTCATTTTTCGTAGGTGTTTTGACTTGTTGTTCTTGACATTATTATTACTTATATCATGATTTACTTACTTTCAGAATATAAAATATGATTTATATATCATATATATTCAGTATATATATATATATAATAGATAGATAAATGAAATGAAAAACACCGTTCATGGAGACGGTAGTCCGTACGTACGCATGAACGCTGTTTTCCTTTCCTTATTGTCTTGAATGGAAGTAAGTAGATGACATACATATATACATAAATCCAGTAGCTTTATAATGTCATATATTTCATTATTATTTCTTATATATACTTTTTAATCATTCTTAAATGGTTAACATGGAGAATGAATCTCATCGCGTCGTGGAGACGGTAGTCCGTACGTACGCACGAGCGATGATATCGTTCTCATGGTCGTGGAATTGTGTTGAAGTGTATGTATACTATTTCAGTATAAATACAACTTTATAATAATCATATATAGTTACTCATTACACCATTATACCAATCTAATTAAGGTGGTGACGGAAAATATATTACACCACGGCGTGGAGACGGTATTCCGTACGTACGCACGCGCGGTGATTTCATTTTTCCGTAGGATGGATAGAAGGTGAATTAGAGTTGTTTCATATTTATAATAACATATCAGTATATAAGAAATACTTATGTTATTACTTTATCATGAAACAACTAAAGAAGAAGAAGTTGAAGAAGAAAGAAATTGAAAAGTTCGGTAATGGATATTACCTCTTCTTTGAAACGCCTCTTTGAATCCTCCACTTAGGGAACTAATATTGGTCTTTGAAGAAGACCAGTACCTATAGGATTATTCTAGGGAATTGTAGAGGAGAAAATGGCAGGGTTTGGCCGAGATTGAGTGCTCAAATTGGTGTGAGGAGGAGGGGGAGGAGGTACCCTTTTATAAGGGAGGAGAGGGGCACCTTAGGAATATCTCAAAATATTATTTTATATTAAAGTCAAAATCGGTTTATAATGGTTCCAAAGGGTCTTATTTAGAAGCTAAAGTGGGTATGGGTCGAAATACTATCATCCAATAGGAGTTAGACAAGTTTAGGGTATTAGTTTAACCTTATCAATTAGATTTAACTCTAAGTTAAATAATTTAACTTTTACCGTGTCTTTTTGTTTTCTTTCACTATATGGTTAATACACTTACTATAACATTCCAAAGGAACCCCAAATTGTTTATTATTAATATATATATCCTTATCTATGTCATTTGGCCGAACCTTAGATTTTTAGGAATAAAATAACAATTAATAATATAATATTTGATTTAAAAACTATTTTGTGTCGATTTTGACACTATTTGATATATGATTTTTGTGAAAGTCATAACAGAATTATATGTTAGAACCAAGTTGATTAAATCAACACTAATATATCATAGTAACCTATAAAATTAGTTGAATTCATAAAAAGTCTTAAATTACATTTATTTTGGTATTTATAATATCAATTATGTCAATATTTCATTAATAAGATAATTACTGCATCATTTTTGTGTCATAAATAAATTAAATTATTTGATGTCTAAAAATTACAAATAAAATACCATTATGTAGGAAATCGTTTTAGCTTTCTAAGGAATATTTACAATCGAATTTATCTTATGTATAACCCTATATTAAAAATGATTTACTTATTAAACTTTGATTTTAACTATTTTAACCCTTCTTTGAATTAAATAATAATAAATGTCCTAATCTAATCCAAGTGGGCCTAAATGATAATATTTTACACTTAAGGTTGTTTTTGGTCGAGATACACTTGTCCAATAGGATTAGGACATGTGTTAGGGTAATATTAATATCATTCTTACCCTTAATTACCCTATTTACTTTTAACCATGGTAAATAAAAGTAAAAAGTTACTATTCACCAAAAATTATTTTCATCTCATTGAACCACATTTTACTTACTGACATCAACTGTGTCTCTCAGATTTTTGAAATTCCATTCACAGAAGCGGTAAAATTAAGTTTTATGAAAAATTCAGTTTTTTTAACTACCACTTAGTAGTTTCACTATTCATCAAAAATTGATGTTTTTCAGAAAAATGCCAAAATTTCATCCTAAGCTATATTTCATATTCCAAATTCAAAAATGAATTCTATTTTACCAAATTCATAACATAGAAGTTGCATTAATTAATTTTATAATTAAATCCCGCTGTTAAAACAAATAGCGTGTTTTTAAGAAACAATATCTATCAAAAGATTGACACTTGATTATGTCTGGTTTAAATGTGAAATTACATCCAATGACCAACATTGTATTAAATTGTAAAAATATATTCTAAATATACTTTAAAACCACCCAAATTAATGATTTATCACTATTAATTATTTCGATTAAAAAAGTTGTTTTTAATTATAATTTAGTAATTTTCACTATTCATCAGAATATGAAAGTTATCCGAAAAGTACCAAAATTTCACCTTAGGCTAAATTCGATACTCCGAATCCAAAAATGAATTCCATTTTGAAAAATAAAATTTACAAAATTTCAAAAAGTGGTTATTACTATTCATAACGGCTAGTTTTAATAATATTTTAATAGCATATTGTTGTTTAGTGAAACTCGTTATTGCGTACTACACACGCTATCGAGGAAGGTCGTGATTGCGTGTAATGCAAGGCAAGTCAAGGATGCGTGTTGTGCAAGCTCCTTTTTGGTGTAGCGTACAACACAAGACATTAATAAAATTAAAAAGAATATTTTTCATAAAATATCGGGCTGTTACATAACCTTTTCCTAATTCCAGCAATATCAAGATTGGTTCTGATGTGAGAAAAACATTAATATTTTGAAAAGACTTATAGAATTCATTGGTCCATTGTAATGGAACATTTTTCCTCATAAAAGTGGTCATTGGTGAATCTAGTCATGAGAAATCATGAACAAAATGTTGGTAATAACCAGCTAGATGAAGGAAACTATGTATCTTGAAGACATTGTTTAGAGGTTGCCAAAAGATAATAGCCAATATCTTTTCTAGATATATATAAGCACCACTTTCATAGATTACATGTCCAAGGAAATTTACCTTTTGTATCCATAAATAACACTTTGATAATTTGGAATACAAATGATGATATCTCAAGATTCCAAACACTATCTCCAAGAGTTTCTCATACTCTTCCCTTGTCCTTGAATATGCCAATATTTCATTGACAAACACCACCATTAATGAATCTAGATACTTATGGAATATTTGATTCATCAATTCCATAAATACTCAAAGTATATTCGTAAGACCAAAAGGCATAACCACATACTCGTAATGGCTATATTTACTCCTGAAATATGTCTTTGGAATATCCACCATCCAAAATCACAGTTGGTGATATCCTAATTGTAATTCAATCTTAAAGAACCATTGATATCCCATCAATTAATCGAAAAAATCATCAATGCGTATAGATGGATACCAATTCTTTATCATAACTTGGTTAAACTTATGATAATCCATACACAACCAAAGAGTTCCATCTGCCTTTTTGAAAAATAAAACTGGTTCTTCCCACTAATATGTGCTCAACAGAATAAACCCTTTGTTTATAGCTCCTCAAACTACACTTTAAAATCCCTTAATTCCATTGGTTCCTTCTGATAAGATGAAAGGGAAATAGAACTGGTCTCGGGAAAGAGATTAACTGTAAAATCCATTTACCTTATATGTGGTAACCCTGATAAATTATTAGGAAAAATATCAAGAAACTGAACAAAAATCACTCGAAAAATGGTATCATCGATATTTTCCATCAATTCCAAAGTCAATGTTGCCAACTAGTATGAGATAATTCCAATTTCTAGTTCCAACAAGCCTGTTACACCTGTCTTTACATTCCAGTCTCCTCTAAAGAGATGCTCAGCGCCATCCTCAGTTGTAAAACTGACCCTTTGGGTATAACTGTCAATGTGATCCTTGAACATTTTCAAATAATCCATACCCATAATTATGTAATAGACTTCCATATCAAGCATAGAGAAATCCCATATCAACTCAACTCCATCAACAATTATAGAACATGCTCCACACATAAAGGCTCAATATTCGCTTTGACCAAGAGGAGTTTGAAGTTTTAAAATATAATAAATCATCTAGACATTTAAAATCAGCATATTAGAAACATGAGGGGTAATAAAATAATGGGATTAACCCCAATCAAAAAAATCATGCATAAGGGTAGAATTCAAAACAATCATACCTTTCATCGTCGATGGTCCAGGTTGATCATTCTCAATAACCTGCTCAACTCTATATAACTGCTTACTTACTTCACTTTGTTCTTTATTTCCATGTTGAGATTACCCTTTCAGTCGAGTGATAGTATTACTAGATTCACTATGGATATCTCTATTTATCTGATGATATTGATTCTTCTTCCCTCATCTTGTCAAAGCATAAGATGTTTGCGAGACATGAGAAGTGTCCTGAACACCCGGCCTCGGAGCACTGTGATAATAGCTTTGAAGATTCCTAATCTAGTTACAGTTGTATCATGCTCTAGTTAGTGTCATACAATCCCACTTTATGTGGTCCAAGGAACCACATTGTAAACGTCTAGGATTGCTCTTGGGTTTTCGGGAAAGATTTACTGATCTGGCTGTCTGATTCCGATCCATCCCACTACCTTGGAAACAGGTTTCCCTCTTCCGTTTTCTCCCAACATTATAGTTCCCACCATTTCCTATAGGTATCAACATGCTCCCTCCAGCCATATATCATAAGATGTCCCTTTGTTCCATTGTCTCTCTATTGACCATCTATGTATAATATATTATAAAAAGCAAGGAAATTTTCAATTTAATTTCCTATCTCATCCTCGATTCAAAAATATGTGCCTTTAAGGATGCACTAGCAGCAAATTTAGGTGAAAATCAAACTAAATTCATAAATTTAACCATGAAATCATTCACTATGAGTCTCCCCTAATTCAAGATGAAAATGTATTTTACTCTTAAATTTATGAATGTATGAGGATATAATTATTTTTTTAACAATTCTTTAAAATCCTCCTAAGAAAGGCCTTGGTATAATTTATACTGATCTAATAAATCCCACCACTGGTGTGCAAGATACTCCATCATATACATCGCCAAATTGACTTTCAGCTCTGCTGGTGTTCTAAGGAAATTGAAGATTTGATTCATCCTATTTAGTCACACATCTACCATCTCTGGTTTTTAATCACCCTAAAATATGGGTGGATTATGTTTCTAGAACTGGATAAAATGATCCACTTGTCTTATTTCATCTCTCTTATTCCATCTGTCCACAACCTAAAAATTGTGAACTATACTCTAAAATAGTTTTTGATTCACCTGTGAATCAAGTATAACCACATTCTCAACAACTTCCTCTAGTTGGTTTCAACAATTCTTGCCTGGTTCCATTTTCTATAAACATAAAAAAATCCATAAGTCTCACTTTCTAGCAACTAAAGTCATAAAAATTTCAAATTCTATCACATCATATATCACAACAATCCTTTTCAAAATTAAATCTTTTACTTTTTCACCCATTTTTGAAAATTTCACCATGTTTTTGAAAAAAATCCATTTTTAAAATACCCATATCATGCATTTTTTTTCAAGATATCGCATTTGAAAACAATTTCAAAACTTTTCAAAAAATAAAATTTTTTATCACCAAATCATATATCATTACTCAAAATGAAATATGTACTCCTAGTGGGAAGTCATTTATAGAATGAATTTCATTATTTTCTAAATGTATAAACCCATTATAATGAGTTTACAACTCCTATAAGCGTTTAAAAAACACGTATGTACCCAACTACCTGGTAACTTGAAGTTCACCATAAAAAGGTTATCTAAATATTTTTATGCTCTACATTTAAAGTTCCAACAATCCTACTCCTTTCTACCGTACCAACTCAAGACTAAACCAAAATGAATTTTCAACTACAAGACTAATGTAACTTATAAAAAAGGATTAAATAGACTGATACCATTTGTATGTTAAGGACTGAAGAAGCTGATACCACTTGTAACATCCTGCCCCTCCTCATTGGCTTGAGTCGATTTGGAATTGCAAATTGGACTTAAGTGACATCCCCAAGGCGCCAAAGTTTGGAAATAAATTCCAAGGGATCCAATATAATTTTGGGAAGATTTAACCTTTGATAAATACCAAACAAAACATTCCATAAAAAAATAAACACTAAATTATGCATGATAACAATGCAAAAAACATGAGGTAATACCATTGATATTAAAACCAAACTACAACAAACTACAACAGTAGAAGATTGATAACATCAAAGTAAAAAGAGGAATAAAAAACCAACAAAACCAAAATACTAAAAATACATGAATCCATATCTCCAAACATGATCCATGATCCAACTCTACAAAACTTCCCAAGTATCATGAAGCACCACTAAATAAATGTGATACTTTCCCTTTACATGTGTCTCGATAAACAATATCTGCAAAAGAACCAAAGTTATAAAGCATGGGTGAGTAATGAAACTCAGTAGTCTTTCCCCAAATGAATTCCCTACTCATTCCACTAGAATATAACATGTTATCACATTTATATAAAACAATTTATATAGAAAACTTTGAAAAAATTTATAACAGAATATAAAACATTTTCCATAACAAAAAAAATCTCAAACCAAAGAATTTTTCTAAGGAAAGAAACCAAACATCCATTTAACCATTTCTCAATTTCATATTTTCTTAACCCATTACATTTCACATAACCCAAACCACACACTCAACCATGCAACCAAATAAGCTTGGTGTTACCATTTATGGTGTGACTTCACATCCATAACTCATCCCTTTGATGATGGTACTTCATGACCATTATCTATCTCATTCAACTCATTATTAACCATTTAATCCAACAAAATTACAATCCATATTTGAAAAACCATTTCAATAAAACTGCCATTTTATTTAAAACACTTTTCAATGCATCAAAACTAAAAAACCTTTTTAAAATCATCATTTTAAAATCATGTTACTATATTCACTTTCCACCAAAACTCCCAATTTTTACAATTCTATAAACCATCGCCAAAGAAGGTTCCCATAAAGAATTTCACAAAAATTAAACAACAAATTTCAAGAAAAAAAAACAATTTGAAACTAATCCTTCAAGTTTTAATAATTGTTTTTGATATTGAATCCACTTACCTGTGGAATTATGGTGAAAATGAAAAAAATGCATGAAAACACCAACAAAACTGGTTGAATCTCCGAAAACCCAACTTAGATATCTTCCCTTAACATAAAAAAATCCAAATTTAACCATGATTGGAATCAAAAACCTTAGATATATCTATAGTGGACTAGATCTAAGAGTCTGAGGTGGAGGAAAGTATATCTAAGAAAAACTACTAAAAAATACCATAAATGAATAAGTACAAAGGGAATTTAGCTTTAACGCACCAAGAAAAGACTTTATATCACCTTCGGGTCAATAGGGAAAGACTCCAAAGCCATCATAAGGAAGAAATATCAAGTTAGGGTTGAAATTGATGGAAAACGAGGGGTTTAGAGCTAATCCCAACATAAATTTACTTTTTTAGGATCTAGTTTTTAAATCGTGCATGGTTAGTCACACGGTTAGGAAATCTGTATACCAACTTTAATCCAGCCTCTACCTCAAGGAGAACTTCACATGGTTGTCATGCATGGTTATAAAAACTATGCACCAATAGTTCCAAATCCCTTTGTCCCACTTTTCATAGTTTCTTCTAGGTGAAAACACGGTTTGGACAAACCATGAACCTAACTGTGTGCCTCCCCATTAGCCCGTATCTCACTATGCTTAGTTTCATATAGGAATTGAATGGTTTCCAAAAACCATACTCAAATAGTTCACCTTTATAAAAGTCCCAAACACATTCCAAAATTCTTCCAAACCCTCCCAAATTTTACACAAACACTTTAAATACTTAAAAATCATAAAAAAGGTTAATTACTTGAAATTATTGGGGCTATAGTATGGTTTTTCTCTTGTTTCTATTTTACATTATACTTTCCAAGATTGATTTACTTTTTTTAATTTAACCTTTTTATTACTTATAAGAATCTTCTTATAACTACTTGGTTTTTTTCCCTTCCATTTCTCTCTTCTCCTACTTAGTAATACTTACGTATTTTAATTTTCTTTAACAATTTTTAGTCACATTGTAATATATGTGGATAAAATTTGGACCGCATTACTAAAGAACACACCTCAGTATGCTAAGGGTTTGAAGGATTTTTTAGATTTCTCATTATCCAATTGATCTGTTGATAGGAAAATAATATGTCTATAACCTAAATGTAAATTTCAACTGTGTTTGATGAGACATTATGTTTATGAACACTTTATATTGAAAAAATTCACTCCTCAATATTTCTGTTGGATTTGGCATGGAGAATTGAACTTTATAGAAAATTTGAGCACCAATTTCAATTAACAGAATGAGAACCCAACTTTATCAAAAATGGACAATGAAATGAAAAACCTTATAAAAGATTTTTTTTGGAATCATGAGACAACAGTAACAACATTAAAACATATCCGAACAACTAGTTGAGGGTGCTACAAATAGTAACTTGACAAGTGATGTTTTTTGGGACAATTGGATAACCAGATCAAGATTGTAACATATCATTGGATCCTACTATTTATTATATAGAAACTAATGTAAGAGACAACTTCGCTGAGGAGACAAATTCATTTTATAATTTATTTGATGATGGAAATCAATAGTTGTATGGTGGATGTCTGAAATATTCAAAACTTCCTTTTCTATTGAATTTGTACCATATCAAATTCCGATGAAGAATTAAAAATAAGGTTATTTATATGATATTTTAATTATTTCATGATGAATTTCCAAAAGCTAATATCACTAATTCTTTTTATGATATGAAAAAAAAATTATAACGATCTTGGTTTGAATTATACAAAAATACATGATTGTCCCAATGATTGTATGATTTATTGGGGAGAGGATTCAAGCATATAGAATTGAAAAAATGTTATTAATATAGATGGTACTAAATGGGTGCTATTGGAAGCATGAATAAATATACTACTATGAAGAAGAGTAAAAAACACACCTATAAAGGTTTTTCATTACTTCCCTTTAAAATATTGACTATAATGATTGTTCATCTCATCGAAAATTGTGGCGAACATTAAGTGGGATTATATAGATAATAAAAATGATGGGTTAATGTAACATACAAGATATTAAAAATCATGCAATACATTTGATTCATTATATCCATATTTCTAATCTGATCCTAGGAAAGTGCGGTTGAGATCGACTATAGATGGATTCAACCCATTTGGGACTTTGAGAACCAGTTATAGTATCTGGTCAATTGTTTTGATCCCTTACAATCTACATCTATGGATGTGTATGAAAAAAACATCTTTTATAATTTTTATGATTATCCCTAGAAAAAAATTCCTAAAAATGTTATTTATATATACTTGCAGCCTCTAATTAAAGAATTATAGGATTTATAGAGAAACGGTGTAGAGGTATGTAATGCATCTTCTAGAACAATATTCAAAATTCAATCTACTCTAATGTGGACCATTAGATACTAACCTAGAATTGGGAACTTATCTGGTTGGAACAATTCCATGTGTTTGGATTTTCCTATTTATAACTTTGATTATGAGCCCAAATGACTACCTTACAGTAAAAAATGGTGCTTCTTATTTCATTGAATATTTATCAATATATCTCATAGATTTTAGTTAAACAAGTCAAAACTCAATTGTTTTATTGATTATAGACCACCTCCAAAGTTTTTTATAGGTTATGAAATATTGGAACAACTTGGAAATGTTGATACAGAATTTGAGAAGGAGAATCATTTGAATTATAGTGGAAAATGAGTTTGAAGTGCATCATCAATTGAAATTGGAACACAATAATGGATGAAAAAAGTATATTCTTCAAACTTCCATGTTGGGAATTTAATTTTTTGTGTCATAATATTTATGTTATTCATATTTCGAATAATTTTTGTGATAATTTTATCTTCACACTGCTTGATGATCATGGATAATCAAAGTACCATCTCAATGCTCAGAAGTACTTATATCCAATGAATATAAAGCATGATCTATGGCTTGATGAGAATGGGAAGTGTGCTCTAGAAAATTCTAAAATGAAAAATATGGGTAATGATACATTCCTTTTAATTTTAAAACATTTGAAGGTATCATGTTAGTATTCAAGTAATATCTCAATGTGTGTTGAATTAAATCATCATAGGTGACATAAATTAAAAATTCATTGATCACTCCTGTTGTGAGGTGAGGAAAATTAAAAGTGTTTTTACCTTCTAATCTGACTAACTAGGTAGTTAGCAGTATTCAAAGTCGATCCCATAGGGAAATATAAAGGAAAAAATGAGTACGAGTTGGTGGGTCATAGATGATTATCTAGACAAAAACAATTGATTGAAGGTAACACATAAGAATGTGAAACTATTTGTGAAAATTTAATTAAAGCAGAATAAGGGGAAGCACAATAAGAAAATAATTTTTTTTCAATTTGATTAGAGTATTTTGGAAAAGTAATTATTTGGTATTTAAATTTTTTATGAAAATGATTTACCATGTGGATTAAATTCTATTATTGTCTCTTGGTCTAATAGATAGTAATTATGTATTTAAACATCAATTCCTTGGTCTGGCAATTTAATTTTCAAATACACATTAATAAATTACCCCTAAAACAACATCAATAAGATCTCACAATGATCATGGGTTCACCCATTGTAACTCCTTTATTTTTCTCTAGTAGTCTAGTTCTCTATATGATATGACACCAACAGTGATTATGGAATTCAGTTCATTAAATAAATTGTAAAAAAATCATAATAAAAACAACACACCAAAATTATAATTACATCATGCGCCTAATCTTTATTATAACCCCAACACAAGAAACCTAGCCTCTTATGACCATGGTCATGATGTGTGGGTTGAGTAGAAACTCAACCCCTACCACATATATCAGATGGATGAATGGGGAAAGGTAAATTACATTAAAATATAAAATAAAATAATAAAATAAAACTCAAAATGGAGTCGGAGGAGATAGAATGGCAGAGCGGAAGTAACTCCCCTTTGGATGTCCAACCTTGAACTCAGAGGCCTCCCTCTCTATTTATAGAAAACTACACTAAACGGCATGTACACAAAATTTAACATCGTGTACTTGGGTCAACTAAATTTTGTCTCTTTTTCTCCATTGGTAGGTGAACAGTTGTGTCACCTGTTTAATTCAAAGCCTCTACAACCTTTTGGTAGGAGTACATTACATATTATGCCGACATAATTGGAATGTAGAGGCTCTTACATCCACCAACCATATCTAGAAGGATGTACTCAGCATGATATTAGGTAGTATATGTAATGTCGACTTTGGTTGGCTACATGGGAATGTACTCGGGATGGCCAGGCTGTGTCTTGGAAAGGGTACACGATGTGTGTTTATAAATTACACATCGTCTATATCTTAATTTTCATTCTAATTACTCCAAATTTGTGACTTTTACTATAATATTCTTAAAAATCACCAATAAAACTGAAATAAATCATCTTCTCCACAAAACTATGTATATCTCGTGAAAACATGTTTTATAATCAATAAAATATTTGAAAATCAAAGCACAGATTGGGCACATCAAACTCCTCTACACTTAGTCATTTGCTTTCCCTCAAGAAAAATCTCAACATCTAATCAATAGAATATAAACTCTAAAAAGGGAATCATTCAACTAATTATAATTATAAATATTAAAATTATATCAAAGTATTTTGAAAGGTAGAAAAATCATTTCAATTCCAAAAATATTCTAATCATGCCTCTAATATAATTAAATTAAATATTTTCATACTCTTTTAGTTACATTTTTCAACTTTTAATAAATATACATCCCACTTGACAATTTACCTCACCAAAAAAAGACACACTCACCACTCAATATCATTTAATCAGAGTTATGCTCAATATTAAGTATATGCACTCTATCCATAGGATTTCGAGTATTCTCATTCTCCACATAGAAATTAATTATCAGAAATCATAAGTCCTTTCAATGAGGTTCAAATATTTCTAATTCTAAGGGTAGGTAGGTAATGATGTGAAAAATAATCTCAAAGGCTAGAAAAATAGGCTTAATTCTTAAAGAATAAATCATGATATTCAATAACAAAGTGCAATGAAAATGAATCCCTCTCAAGATATCTCAAAGTTCAAAATCACCATGATATTCCCTTGATAATATGGGTTCGTAAACCACCAATAAGTACAATGAATGAATTTTTCCCTCTTTTGAATATTTTTTCTCTTTCTAATAAAGGAACCACATAGGAATACAATGAAAAGTGGTTTTGGAACCCCTCTTCCCAAATAAAAGAGAGGCACTCACCCCTACACTTAATTTTATGGTTTCTCATTAGAATATACCCTAAATCTCTAAATTCTCTTTTTGAATCTCAAATTAATAATCATGAAATATTATCAAATAATTAGGGTAGGAAGGATAAATAGGCTTGTAATGTGGCTTCATATCAAGGAAATTCATGGTTTCGATGGTTTTTATATAGTCCAGACATAGCATAGGTCTCAAGGTAAAAGGGGGTAAAAATATCAAACAAATGCCTCGATCATTTTAATGTGATTCAAAATATTCATGTTTTGAAGAGAAAAAATCACAAGTTATAGTAGTCATTCATATCCCAAGAATATCTCAAGAAAGAGGGTATAAGGAAGAATATTACAAAAGGATTAGAATTCCTCTCAGGAATGAGGATAATAATGGGTCAATTAGGTTGTGAAATGAATAAAAATGAATAGAATAATAAATGAAAATATCCAAGAATTTAAATAAAAAAATCAAACAATATCAGTAATCATTTTAGAATAATTTAAAATTAAATTAAGCATATAACTTTTAAGATTCTAATTTATGTATTTATTATTTATAATTATAATTAATCAAAAAAATTACACATTTTAAAATATTTTATCTATTTAATGATGTCTCCTATATTAGTTTAAGGGAAAAGACTATTGCGGTCAAGAGACTCTCCCCAACACTTAATATTGCACATGGTACTCCAAGTGAAACACAATGGAAGAGAAGAGGATGTGGCAATACAAAATTTGTCTAGGGGAGGGAGAGTAGTTAAATAAGTAAACCCAAAAGAAATTAAATGAAAATAAATTCCAAAAATAATACTCCCCTCATGGCGAGCTCAAAAAGAGGGGAAAAAATTGAAAGGAGAGCCCTATGATGTGATAGAGTACCTGTGAATATTGATGAAATTGAAAAATAATTATACATGCATATAGACCATCACATCACAATAATAACACAATATATATATATAAAGAAATAAGTGTGCAAAAAATAGTCACTCTATCACCTTAGAAGAGGCACTGTCTGAAACAGGGGGATCCTACAGAGGAGGTTGTAACGTCCCAACCTGGGTGACACATACTAAAGACCTGAAATGGTCGGTCACATGAACTCAAGTGTGCCTCCTCATATTCTAGAGTCTTCTGACTAGTAGTGAGGGTCCAATAAGTCAGTCATGGGGGGACTATAACCACTTTTATCACAGTAATACACCAGCAGAAATAAATAAACAATAGTGGAAGCATATATAACCATAGACAATACCAATAACACATAATAAGCAATGCATGGAATAAAATATCCAACTAATATCATAAAAACATATCATGCTAATATATATGTCAAGTGTCTAAAATAAAACCAAAAAAAATACACTAAGAACTCCCAAGTAGGTCTCGGACCACATCTAGTTCCCTCAAACATGCTCTATCCCAACCTAGTCATCTAACATGGGTCCCTTTCCCTTAACCTACCATGCATCCATAAAATCTATTTGGGTACAAATCATGAAGCCCGAGTAGGGTGTGATTACAACTCAGTATGCCACCACCATTGATGTCTAAAACAAATCTAGTCAATAACAAGTATATGCAATTGTAAAAAGAAATAATTAAAATGCATAAATAAATAGTTATCACGTCATCAGTAAATATTTATTAATACACATAAACCACAAGATTCTTGAGGACTCACATACCTCAATACCTACTCCAGCCCATACCGGGTTGGATCCATGTTACATATTCAATTCACATTTCATTTTAGAAAATGGGATTTCATTATCCAATTCTTTTTAAATTCATTATTATGGGCACTTGGAACCATTTTCAAATTTCGAGGTTTTGTGTATAGAACTCCATGTCTCGTACCCTATTTATCAATAATACATTTTTATCATGGGAATAGAATGTAATGTCCAGCACCCCAATTCTCAATCATGCATATACATCATTGGTGTATAATTCAATGTCTGACACCCCAAATATCAATCATGCGCATATATATTTGGTGTAGAATGAAATGTCTGAAACCCCAATTCTCAACCATATATATAGACCTATAATTGGTGTATAACACCATGTCTAGCACCCCATTTCTTAACTATTCATATGCATCATTGGTGTAAAACACCATGTTTAACGCCCCAAGTCTATGTCATTTATTTATATTATTATTTATTAGGATTATATCATAATTTCTGATACTCTATTTCAAAACCATATTTAAATAACATTAATCCTATTATCAAAATTAACCAACACTACTTCCATTAATTAATTCATAAATTAATTAATCCAAATCCATTAATTAATTCGACAATTAATTAACAATGTCAATTTCTATTAATTAATTCCACAATCAATTAACCATTTCACAATTTCAACATCCTATAATTAATTTACCAATTAATTATTCTTAATTACAATTCAATAATTTGATAATTAACTCCATAATTAATTATCCCAATTTCCGAACCATTACATGGATAATTAATTCACCAATTAATTATCCTCATTTCACATTTAATTAATTAATTCAACCACATAAATTCCATAATAATTAATTTTCACAATTAATTATTAAATCACAAATCCCAATATCTCATAACTAATATTCCAATTAATTATCTTATTCACCAATCTCCAAGTATCTCAATTTTACAATTATCTAAATTAATTAATTTTCCACATTAACTAATTCAATTAGGGATTTGAATTTTTAAACAACTCTAGAAATTATATAAGTTGAATAAATTAAATCAAATCATGATTATGGTATTTAAAAATTAGACCACCTACCTTAATTAATTGATGAAAAATTTCCCAATATAAATCCCCAAAATTGAGCAGCACAATGATGTAGATCAGATCCAGATATATTACCCTAAGTCAAGATTTAACACATAAATATAAATTAAATATAGATTTATATCCACAATAATAGGTTTATATTTATCAAATATAGATCTAAATCTAGTAAAAATAAAATAGTACATCCACCAAAAGAAAGAGAAAACATAGGAGGATGAACAATAAAACAATGGGATATGATCCACTTACTGGGAGAGGAGAAAATCATCGATCTGGGCTTCAGATTGCAAAGAAATAATGTTGAGAGGGATTGGAATTCATCCAAAGAGATCCAAAATCATGAAATACCACCTAGGGTCGAAGGGGGGTTGAATTTGGGTTAATTAGTGGGTTTGAGAAAATTTAAAATAATTTTCAGGATAATTTAATTCCCGCACATAGTTTCCTGGACAGGGGCGCACAGTTTTTCCAAACTGCGCACCAACCATGAAAATATTATTTTAGGGGTGAATGGTTACTCCTAATATGGTGCAAGTTTTTCTAAACCATGCACCAACCATGTGAATTCCCTCTCCCTGGGTTCACACAGTTAGCTAGGCTGGGGCACATGGTTTTCCTTAACTATTTGCCAACCATGCACAACCCCTCTTTCCAATTTTTTTTTTAATTTTCATCCAAACACACCCCAAAGTAAAACCAAAATGAAAATTTCTCAACATAAGGTAAAAAAATATGAAATCAATTATGATTCAACTTCATAAAATTTTGGTATATTACAATCTCCCCACCTTATAACAGGTCATCCTCAAGATGCACTCCCATGATTCCATAATATTCTTAGCCAAAAAGATCATGCCATTAAGCTTTCATATTTTCTTCCCTTTCCCATGTTTACACTTGTACATGACCATGTTTCCACAATACATGAAGTATCATCATGGTCTTTCCACACAACACTTTCTCACTATGATCTAAACAAGTATTGGATGCTCCTCAAAGGATGTATCTATCTCAAGATCGACATCATCCACATCGATCACATGAGAAAGGTCGGGGTGATACCTCCATAGTTGTGACACATGGAAAACATCATGCATAGCACTATATTTATGTGTAAGAGACAATAGGTATTCCACTAGCCCAATTCTCTCCACAATCTCAAATGGTCCTATGAACCTGGGCACTAGCTTGCCATGCCTCTGTATCCTATGGTGACCCAACCTAGGAAAAACCTGAAGGAATACATGATCACAACATGTAAACTCTATCGGTCATATCCTTATATCATCATATAACTTCTTCCTATTATGATTTGTAACCATATGTTTTCAAATCAACTACACTTACTCTGACGCCTCCTGTACGAGACTCGGTCCCTACAACTCTGACTCACCTACCTCCATCCAGCATAACTGTGATCTACATGGACTACCATAAATAGCCTTATATGGTGCCATATATATATTTTCATGATAATTTTTGTTATAGGAAAACTCAACTAAGGCCAAGCGCTTCTCCCAAGATCTTCCGAAGTCAAGGACACATGCCCACATCATATCCTCAAGAACCTATATGGTATGCTCCGACTGCCCATCTATCTGTGGGTTGAAGGTCATACTCAATAAAACATGTTTACCGAGCGCCTTCTACAAGAATTTATATAATTGTGATGTTAAATGTGAGTCATGATATGAAACAATAGTCTTTGGAACCCAATACAGATAGACTATCTCTTGAACATACCAAGCTTCCAGCTGCTCCACTGAGAAATCTTCTTGTATAAGAAATAAATGTGTTAATTTCATCTTTCAATCCACAATGACCCAGATAGAATCATTATTCCTTGGAGTCTTCGAGATACCCACCAAAAAATACATTTTCACATCATCCCATTTCCATTCCAAAATAGGAAACAGTTGTAGAAAATCTCCAGGTTTTTGATGTCCGGCCTTCACATGCTGACAGTTGTAGCATCAGGTCACAAACCCCGCTATCTACCTTTTCATGTATGACAACCAAAACTATCATCGTAGGTCTCGGTACATTTTGGTCACACCTAGATGAACTACCCACTTAGAGGCATGAAATTCTCATATGATATCCTCTCGCATGCTCATAGGCACAACAACCCAATTCTTAACATAAATGATCTCATCTTTATCTATGCTCCAATCGGAATGTGACTCTCCACCTTCAAAGATTTACCTCAAGGTAAAACACTTTGGATCCTCATACTTCCTGTCTCAGATCCATCTCAAAAGTGTAGACTCCATGGAAACTGATACCATAGTCATCTACTCCTGACTCTCCTGACCCACTACATACATCTCAGCCAGTAAATCCATCATCTTCCACTTAGCATAAGATTCATGAATCATATGAGTCTGAGTTTTCCTGCTCAAGGAATCAGCCACATTGTTTCCTTTCCTAGGTGTATATACTATCTCTAAATAAAAATACTGTATATTATCTACCCATCTCCACTACCAAATATTAAAATCATACTACGAGACGATATACCATAAGCTCTTGTGACCAGTAAACACTATAAACTTATCTCCCAATAGATAGTGTTGCTAAAATCTCAAAGCATAAACCACTACCACTAGCTCGAGGTCATGTGTAGGGTATTTTCTTTCATGTGGTCTCAACTATCAAGACCCATATTCCACGACTCATTCTCCTTATATCAACACAGCTCTAATTTTGATACTAGAAGCATCACAATACACTGTTTAATCCTCACCTGGCTCAGGTAGGATCAATATTGGTGCTGAATTCAAACACTTCTTCAACTCTTAGAATTTATTCTTGCAATATTTTTTCCATTAAAACTTTACCCCCTTCTTGGTCAGGCCTAAAAGAAGTTCTTTAAAATGGGAAAAATCCTGGATAAACCACTGATAATATCCAGCTAACCCCAGAAATCTTTGGATATTGAACATGTTCTAAGGATTCTCCTAGGAAACCACTGCTTAAACCTTCATTGGGTCCATTGAAACACCTTCTTCTGAGATGATGTGCCCCAAGAATTTTACCAAGTCGATAGAAAAATAACACTTATATAGTTTGGAATATAGACGATGCTCTCTTATTGTACTCAAGATGATGTCAAGTTTTTGGGCATGATCATCATGGTTCTTGGAGTACACCAAGATGTAATCCGCTAACACCACCACAAACTGGTCCATGTATGAATGGAATATTTTTTCCATTAAGGTCATAAAAAATGATGGTGCATTCATCAACTAAAACAACATTACGATGAACTCATATAGGTTATTCCTACTTCTGAAATTAGTCCTTTGTATATCAGAAGTCCAAACTCTCAACTGATGACACCCTAACCAAAAGTTGATCTTTGAGAAAACACAAGTTCCTCTCAACTAGTCAAACAGGTCATCAATATACAAAAGAGGATATTGTTTCTTTATAGTCATTTTCTCAACATCCGATAATCGACACACAAGCACAAACTTCATTTAGTATTCTTTGTGAACAATACAGGTGATCCTCAAGGAAATGTACTCAGATAGATAAACCCTTTATCCTCTAAATCTTCTAGCTGATTTATGATATCTTGAAGCTCTTTTAGTGCCATTTTGTATGGTTAAATAGAAATTGGATCATCCTCAAGCATGATTTCAATAGTGAATTCTACATCTCTATCAGGTAGCATCCCTGAGATATCTTTGGGAAAAAACCTATTGAAATTGTTCCACCACTTGTGGAAACACATAATGATTAACACCCCCATCATAAAGAAATAAACTAGAAACCTGGGCTGTGATCTCTCCCATTTGCTGAGTAATTGGCCCTACTCGGCCTGCCTGGATATCTCACTCCCCTTGGTGAATATACTGGTTACCCTCAAGAGATGTAAAAGTCACTCTCCTTTGGTAATACTCTATGTGAGCTAAGTATAGGACTAGCCACTCTATACCCATAATTAGGTCGAAGCATGACATGTCAAGGATATAGAGATCCCATAGAAAATTATACGCTCCAAATTCAATAGAACAACCCTTGCACATTCAAATTTTACTATACCATACTCCCAACAGTGTATCTATAGTCATTACCCCACTATAAAACTCCACCACCAAGCTCAAACCATTAACAATTTTTTCATATACAAAGGAATGATAGGAGTCAGTATCAAATAAGAAACTAGCTAAAGTAGATGTTACTAAAATAGTACCTATCATTATTGATGGACAGGCCTCGTTGTCTACAAGTCTAGGTTGTACCACATGCAATTTTCTTACCCATCATCCTTGTGATATTATCTGACTCCCTTGAGTTTCACCACTCTACTGATATTGGTTATCTTTCCCATAAGCATTACATTCACTGCCTCTACCCCCTTGGATAGTAGAACTCCAGCTGCCAGACTGATATGGTGTAGAATATCCCCTCCCTACACCCTAGTTCTATCTAGCTCTTCCATCACTAAATTTTTATCTCGGGTTCCTATACAACCTATGTAGATGTCCCAACTTACCGTAGGCTCGAAACCCCATTGGTTCCTTGGGAAATTGTTTGTGAATGTGTCCTGGCCTACCACACTGGTGGAAAATTACATGGGTAAGATCATGTGTAACGGATCCCCCTATCTGGACACTCTTCTTCCCACTACTCTGGATAAAGTTTTCATAACGATTCTTCATAGTATCATAAGATATACCTCCAGATATTCTAGAAGAAACTACTTTTCTACCACTGTAATACTTCTTCATGTTCCCCTCTGAGATGAGATCCTAATTCACCACATCTGAAAAAAAAATCATCCTAAAAATATTCACCTAGGACTTGATTTCTCACTTAATTCCATCCTGAAATCATTTTACTGAAGTAGCCTCATCTTCCACCAATGCTAGCACAAAGCGATGAAAATCTATGAAGTGTCCAGCATAGTCCATCATGGATGTGCTCCCCTGAGTCAAAATCATGAACTCAGATGCTCTCCCATATCTTAGCATATTTGGGTAAAAGTGCATCAGTAACTTCTCAAAAATTTACTTCCATATCATACCCTCAGTCTTTCCAGTTATCACATGAATGTCCCACTAACTGTTCACTGATTCTCATTGAATATAAGCATCCAACATGACCCTCTTCTCAGTAGCAGTCTCCAAATGGTCAAGTATTATCTTGATTGACTTAACCCAAAACTAATCTCCCTCGGGTCCACCCACTCTAGTAAAAGTCGGAGGGTGCTGCAACTAAAACTCCCTCGTCATGTCATACATGCTCTTCTCAACCCACCCTAGGTCTCTTCCCATGAATTGCATGAAATGATCGAAGTTATCTTAGAACTGATCCCTACTTTCTCACTCAGCATTATCGATGCCTCAAGTTCCACTACTAGTAAATCATCTCTAACCATGTCTTCCTTTCATCCTCTCAATAAGAGTCTTCATGGTGGCATAGCTCTATAATGATATCACACATCTTAGGAATCATAACACAACATTATCACAACTATTTTAGAAGAAAATAACAATAAGAGACAATAATTATTTTCCCCAAACCTCTCCACGTGGTCAAAATTAAGGTTTTATCACTACCCTTAACCATCATGCACCTAGGACCTGGTTAACAAGGGTAAACACATTCCTATAGTTCAAGTTTATCATTTATACACCCATTTATTCACATTATTATATCATTTTACCACTTCCAATTTTATATTAGGCACATCCTTCAATTCAATTTCGCAAGCCAAGAAAATAGTCTAAGTTCAAAAAATTACCCAAAACCCGTTTTCCCATGCATGTCCAAAATGATGCATGTTAAAAAAATAATCCTAAGTTCATAGAATGATGCATACAAACTCAACTCTCATGCCATTCAGGTCCACGAGTCAATATCAATAAATCTAAGAAACAATAATCACATCACATAATAAGTGTGTCACCCTAGGTGAAATTACATTCAACTGTAGTAGAAAATAGTAATAACAACAATCCCACCCTAGGCACTTGGGTTCTCCCCTATACATGGGGTATCTACTCTCATGCATGAGGTAATATCCAAGCCTAGACTCTTCCTAGTCTCCTATATAACTTTCCCAAATAGTATTACAAAATAATAATAAAATACAACTAGCCTCTGATACCACTTTGTAATGTCCCGGCCCGGGAGTCACATATCGGTGCCCTGAACCGATCGTTCACATTAACTCAACCAAGCCTCCCTATATACCAGAGGTAGCCGACTAGAAGATAGGGTATGATAAGTCAATCATGGGGAGATAATACTTTCTTTTATTAGAGTAATATAGTAGTGTAAATAGATAAACAATATCATAATAATATATATCCATAGACAATACCAATAACAAATTATAAGCAATATAGTGAATACAATATCCAATTGAGATCATAAAAACATGTCATGCCAATAGATGTGTGAAATGTCTAAAATGAAACTCAAAATAAAGAAACTAAAAACACCCAAGGTGGTCCTAAATCACATTTAGTTCCCTCAACCATGCTCCATCCCAACTGATCCATCTAACACGGGCCCCATTACCTTAACCTACACTATATCCATAAAATATATTCTGGTACCAATCAGTCATCCCAAGTAAGGTGTGAGTACAACTCAATATGCCACCACCAAGGATGTCTAAAACAAATCCAGTCAATAACAAGTGTACACAGTTATATAAATAAATAATTGAAATTCATAAGTAAATATTTATCACATTATCAATAAATATTTTTTAAGACACACATACCATTGGGTTCCTTTGGACTCTCATACCTTAATACATGCTCTGACCCACACTGGGTCTGAACCATGTTACATATTCAATTCACATTTCATTTCAAAAAATGGAATTTCATTATCCATTTCTTTTTAAATTCATTATTATAGCCACATGGAAGAATTTTCCAATGTTGAGTTTTTGGGTATAGAATTCCATGTCTAGTACCTTTTTATCAATCATACATTTTTATCATGGGCATGGAATTTCATATCTAGAACCCCAATTCTCAATCATGTATATACATTATTGGTGTAGAATGCCATTTCTAACACACCAAATCTCAATCATGAACATATATCTTCAGTGTAGAACACCATGTCTAACACCCCAATTCTCAACCATATAGATAGATCTATCATTGGTGTAAAACTCAATGTCAAGAACCCCATTTATCAACTATGAATATACATCATTGATGTAGAATGCCATATCTAACACCCCAAATCTTAGCCATTTATTTATATCATTATTTACTAGTCTTATATATTCATATCTAATACCCCATTTCACAACCATTTCTAAACAAAATTAATCCTCTTATCATAATTAACCACCACTACTTGCATTAATTAATTCATAAATTAATTAATCAAAGTCCATTAATTAATTAAACAATTTATTAACAATGTCAATTTCTGTTAATAAATTCAACAATCAATTAAGCATTTAATAATTTAAATATACAATAATTAATTCATCAATTAATTATTTTTAATTACAATTCATCAATTTAATAATTAACTCAAAAATTAATTATCCCAATTTCCCAAAAATTATAGTGATAATTAATTCACCAATTAATTGTCTTTATTTCATATTTAATTACTCAATTCAACCATCTCAATTCCATCATAATTAATTTTCACAATTAATTATCAAATCAAAAATCCCAAGATCTCATAATTAATTTTCCAATTAATTATATTATTTAATAATCCCCAAATCTCACAATTTCACGATAATCTAAATTAATTAATTTACCATATTAATTAATTCAATTGGGATTTCAATTGCTAAAAAACTCTATCAATTCTATAACTTGCATAAATATAATCAAATCATGACTATGGGATTTGGAAATTATACCACCTACCTCGATTTGTTGATGAACGATCACCCAACAAAAATCCGAAAAATTGAGCAGCACAATGATGTAGATTGGATCCGGATCTATTACCCTAAATCAAGATTTAACAAAATACGATCTCTTAGATCGAGATACAGATCCAAAAACCTAGATCTAGAATTATCAAATCTAGATCTAGATTTAGCAAAAATAGAGGATTACATCTACCAAAAGAAAGAGAAAACATGGGAGGATGAACTGGAAAATAGGGGATATGATATACTTACTAGGAGAGGAGAAGATCTTTGATTCGGGCTTCGAATTGTAAAGAAAGGGTGTCGGGATGGCTTAGAATTCGTCCAGAGAGCTCCAAAATTGTGAAAAAATGACTAGGGTCGAATCAGGGTCGACTTGAGGTTAATTAGGGGGTTTGGAAAATATTTATATTAATTTTCGGGCTAATTTAATTATCATGCATGGTTTTTTGGGTAGGGGTGCATGGTTTTCCCAAACCGTGCACCTGTTATTTTATGGGTGTACGGTTTTCCAAACTATGCACCAGAAATTTGAATCCCCTATGCCTGGGTTCACATGATTAGATGGGTTGGGATGCATGGTTTTCACTAACCATGCTTCAATAATGCATAGCCACTCTTTCTTCCATTTTTCTCAGTTTCCACCCAAACACACCCAAAAGTAAAACCCAAATGAAAATTTATCAACACAAGGTAAAGAAGAAAACCTGAAATCAAGTTTGATTAAACTCCAAAAAAGGTTGGGATCTTATAGAGGGACTGCTGGAGTGGAAGCTGGAGGCACTGGGTCTGTGCTCTATGTGGTGGGATTAGCTGGGAAATCTTTTCCTAGAGTAGTAGAAGTAGAATCGGTCTAGTAGTAGAGTGGATCATTGAATTTGTTTCCAGAGTTGTAAACAGTGTATTCGCTGCTAAAGGCTAAGGATATAGAGGAGGAGTAGAAACTGGGGATAACTAAATTCTCAGGTGCTGAAGAATGAGGCCCAACATCCCCTCTATTTGGTTTAGTGTCTGATCCATGACAGCCTGACAACACTTCATAAGGTCTCGATTGTGGTACAAGGTGTCCTAGAAGAAATCCAAGATGGTCTGGTGGAGGTATATCGAAAGATCAGCTGAAGGTGCTGGTGGAGGTGGGGATATGGATGGTCCAGAATAATATGGAATGGTTGAAGAGGCAGGTAGGGAGGAAGAAGTGGGAATGGTGGAGATGGAAGGTTGGCTAATGGATGTGGTGGTATCATATTAGCAGTACCATTGAGGTCTGGTGGGTCATCTATCACTGAATATGGGTTGGGGAATTCTGCATAATCACTAAGGAATCTCTCCACATATTGACCATCCACATGGGAATAATCATGGTGAAGTCCATGTTCTAGGGAGAACCAGAGCTATTGTGAGGGATACATGGCTTAAACACCCCCAGATGGTGTGTCAATCGGGTGGTATAGAATCCACCATTCAGGTTTCCCTGACATCCAGTGATCATGCAATGGAAGTAGGAGGCAGTAAAGTATGGTAGTTCAGGGTAATCATTCCAAATGATATAGGTAAGGAGATCCATATTTCATCTGGACACAACACCAATATCCTCATGGTGAGGGAAAAGGATAACATTGAAGCAATGATGGGTGAAATAAAGGGGAGGGGAAATGATGAGGGTTCTCTTCTATGAATTTTGAGTGTACTTATGGTCAATCCTAGAAATATCCCACCACATAGAAATTATCTCGGAGTACTTAGGGTGGGTGAGGGCTACAACAGGGGGTGTTGTGGGTGGATAGGGGTAGAAACTGCACCCTTGGCCAAAATATGCCATGGTCCGGGAGAAAGTCATCCGACCGGCCAAAATCTGACTGGAGTATCCATGTCACTAGGAATCTCTTGGTAGTTGGGCCCTTTAAACTCAAATATCATAGAAAACTCTAAAAATAAATCTTGTAAAGTGGGAGTACTAGCCTGGGGAATTTTAATTAGGTGTGTGTGCACGAGGAGCTCCTGCCTAAACGCCTAATGGAAACAAATCGGTGGCCATTCCAATGTTTTCATAGGTCTTCCTGGGAAACACATTTCATATTTCATGCACTATGTTTCCTTCTATGTTGTCTAATCCCACCAGTATGTCTCCTCATCAAGGATGATGTTTCCTAGTGGGATAGTTATAAATACATAAATGTCTCTTTATAGGGGAGTCTTCCCAAACACATGGACACTAAGCAATTGTGATGTCTAATAATTGGCCTCTCAGCTGGATCATACATCGTAAAACTCATCATAGTTTATCTACCACAGGATGAATCTCGTCAAAGATCAAGCAGGGGTGTGGTTGGGTTCTGAATATTGTCGGCACTGGATGTGTTGAAGCATCATCTTCTGATGTATATGGTCTGGCTGTCGTGGCAGTAGGTGCATCGACTATTGTCATAGGTGGATCTGAGGTCATGGTAGTTGTGGCAGGCTGTGCGGTCGCACCTAATGGTGTCACAGTAGCAATAGGAGACATTTTACAGGATCCCTCAGTAGCTGTAGGAGGGGTCACAGTGTTTGTTGGAAGAGAGGCCAATGTCAAGGAAGTGGGTAACGGTTGGAGAGGAGGAAACATTAGCAAAGTCGGTAGTTGAGACACCAGGATATCTATTACTGAAGGTGCCTCCATCATCCTAATCTAAATCCAACGTGTGGGTCACTTCTCATCAGTGTTGGGAATGGGACACTTGCCACTAGATCTATCTCTATCTACCATGGTAGAAATGTAAAGAACAGAGGTGAATAAAATAAAAAGAAAATGAAAAGGAAATAAAAATAGTGAGAAACCCTAAAAAAGGTACACAATATGTGAAACAAGAGTATACGGTGTGTATTGTTCCCATTTTTCCAATCTGTATACTCTATAGGGACTCACTAAGTGGTAATTTTTTTATAAAAATGAAAGTACATGACATGTGCGACCAATACACACCATGTATGTATACATGGGTATCAACCCATGTATCACCTTAGACATGACCACTTCATTATGATTCAGTACATAGGTAAGTGAAGTCGTCTATATAAAGTACACTATTTCTCTTAGGTCAGACTAAGGCAATATTATAGGGCATGTTTTGAACACACACACCATTTATTTTCAATTTTAAGGAAAGTTAGTGGCTTTGTGCATAAATTACATGACATGTGTTCTTAATTTGTGTCCATGTACTGTAGGTTTTACGGACGAATTCCCACTTGATTCTCAAATATCCCTAACTAATTTTAAAACACTGAAATAGAGGGAAAAGATCAATACATCTAGACCAAGTATCAAAATGAGGATGAAATCTGAGATTGAATCGAATAAAATCGATGGATTGAGGGGGGGAGGTCGAGCGACATATGTAGGAATCCATGAGGGAGGGGGTAGAAAATGGGGTGGGGGAACGGGTTGAGGATAGCTAGGGTTCCTGGATTATATATCCAGAAAACATGACATGTATGACCACGTACACACCGTGTATGTGTTTTTTTAAATAAGAAATAATAATGATGGTTATTATATTAAACTATAAATATTAATTATTATTCATAATTATAAATAAATTGATATATGTATATACACATGAAAATAAACCTATACATGTAGTGTATCAAATAAATACACACTGTATTTTTTGAAATTCAAAAAAGAGAACAACAACCTTTCTCCGGTGCTCGAGGCGTGATTTGAACCGGTGACCGGCCGATCCAAACGCATGCCCTCAACTACTGGAGAAAATTTTGTAGTACTAGTGATTTTCTTAACTTTTAATATTTAAATCTTAGTTTCAGTTCTACATGGTGAAAATAATTACGCACAATATGTGGTTTTAATTATTGAGTTATTGGGATGAAATGGGTAGATTATCCTAATTCAAACCCAGGTCTTTTGAACCCTGGGTTATGACTCTTCCAATCAACTCACATCACCCTCAGGTGCTTTCTTATTTTAGGAAACGTTTTAAATTTTAATGAAAACATGAAATGCATGATTTATATGGAAATAAATGATATTTGGTTTTATTTTAATTAAAAAGGGTGGAAATAAACCATCTAGAAGGACTCAAATTCGGGTCTTTTGAATGCATGGGTTACGACCCTGTCATCCAATTAATCTCCACCAATGGTTTTATTTCATTTTTAAATGGTTTTATTTACTTTTAAAATAACACACATGAAATTTAATTAAAACATGGGATTAAAAATAATGAATCTTATACCAAAGGAAGATGTGGAGTGATTCAAACTAACGACGACTCAGATACACTTTGGAAACTTTTCCATTGACACAGGATTCATTCTTGTTTATTAACTTAAGAAATATTTTTATATTCAAAAATTTATATCATAGTATACTCTAATAAAAAAAGTACCCACCATGTAGATGGTGACACAAGGCGTGTAACCTCATTTTATTCTTATATAAATAATGGCTAGAATAAAGGAAGGTACATGGAGTGTGGAAGTGAAGTACATGCCATGTGTTTATTAAAAATATAAAAAAAGAAAAGTTTTATTGGGTTACCTCCCAGTAAGGGCCTTTGTTTTAGGTTTTTTGCTCGACTAAAGTTAAGTTACTTACCCATAATCTGAAGGTGTATTTTGTTTTCACTGTGTGAACCACCACATATGCCCGAAACCTTCCTCATGTATCCAATTTTCTTAATCTTCCGATAGTCTAGGAGGTAGCTTGCAGTATCCCTACTTTTTGGCCAGTAGACGCCTAAGGTGGAGGTGTACCTTGTTCTAATCATGTACATATATCACCTCCTTAGGTTCCTGCTTCGTTATGCTGAAAAATTGAAAATATTTACAGGATATCTCTGAATCAGTTAAATGATCAACTGAGGGGTTATAAAGAAACATTTGATCAAATTCAATATTAACATGACATTTTGTGTTCCCATATTCAAAATTTATGCTTTGAAAATCATTTTCAGAAAGTATTTGTGAATTAAAATTGGGGCCCATGTCATAACATGCTCCCTCAATTAAGAAAGGGTCAGAACACCTAGCCTTAAACTTAATTAGAGTGTCCATATTGGATATTATCTCTAGAAGTTACTCTACCATAGTACCAAATCGTACCAACCTTTTAGTTTGGTCTAGATGGAATGTGTTAAATGCTTTCATCATCAATATTAATTGTTAGATATTACCTGAAGATTATTCAGGAAGAGAATAAGAAATGGGTAGGGTGAAGAATGTATATGGGAATTCCTTGTATTGAAACCATCATCCATGTATATATAAAACTCTTCCAAATACGGGTACAAAAATGAAAGATCAATCAGATAAAAATCTTCTCCAGGTGGATCATACTAATCCCCAATCGAATAATAATTCATATAATGTGGGGTTGAGGGTCCCAAGAAAATGAATCAAGAAAAATAAAAATAAAAACTCTAGGTAAACCAACCTCAACTTTGTATTTCACTATTGATTTCCATTTTCTGGTAATGGTTCCAAAATTTGACTGCTCCCATCATAAGGTGCAACAATTTGAAAGTTCCATTCCCTTCTAATTTTACTAACTAGGTAGTTAATAGCAATCAGGGTCAATCCCATAGGGAAATAGAAAAGAAACAGTATGTATGATTCTGAGGGCCTCAACGGATTATCCAGACAAAAAAATTGATTGAAGGGAATAATTTATATTGTGAAACTATTTGAGAAATTTTAATTAAAACATAAGAAGGGGAAGAATAATCAGAAAACAAATGTGTCGTGGTTGCAATTTGATTAGATTGTTTTGAAAAAGGCATTATTTGGTATTCAAATTATTTATGAAAATGAATTATCAAGGGGATTCAATTATATTACCATATCTTGGTCCGATTACTAGTAATTATGTATTTAAACATCAATTCCTTGGTATTGTAATTGAATGTTCAAATACACATAAATAGATTGTGCCTAAAACAGCAACAAAAAGCTCCCCCAATGGTCCTAGGTTCACCCATTGTAACTGCTTTAGTTTTCATTACTAGTTTCATTCATGGTCTGATATGAAACCAATAGTGATTAGGGAATTTATTTCATTAAAAGAATTTTAAACTATAAATCATAATTAAAACAATATGAAAAAATTAGAATTACAATATACACCTAATTTTTATTAAAACCCCAATATAATAAACTTTCCCTCTTATGACCATGGTCACAGTGTGTGGGTTGAGCAGAAACTCAACCTCTGCCATGGATATGAGAGGGAAAAAGGGGGAAAGGGGAATTACATTAATAAAAAAAGAAAACAGTAAAATAAATATCAAAATAGAGTTGTGTTAGATCGAACAATAGAGTAGCAGCACCTCCCCCTTGGATTTCCAACCTAGAACTCGAAGGGATGACTCTCTATTTATAGAAAAGTAAACTAAATGGCATTTACACAAAAGTACATGATGTGTACATGGGTCAACTGACTTTTGTCTCATTTTATCCACTGGTAGGTGAACAGCTACACCACCCATTTAATTTGAAGTGTTGGCGGTTGGTTGGTAAGAGTAGAGGGTGTGTTGTGCCGACATAAATGGAGTGTAGAGTCTTTATTAGCCACAAAACACATCTAGAAGGACGTATGTGGTGTGTTATCAAGTAGTACTTGGTATATTGGCTCTGGTTGAATACATGGGAGTGTACTCTGGTTCGTTAAACCATGTCTGGGAAAGGGTACATGGCATGTGTTTATAAAGCACACACTATGTATATCTTAATTTCATTATGATTACTCCTGATTTGTGAATTTGATCGGAATCTCCTAAAAATCACAAAGAACGTTGAAATAAATAATTTTATTCAAAAAACTACATATATCTAGTGAAAAAAATGTTTTTATACTCAATAAAATGTATGAAAAGGTTATCAAAGATCAGGCACATCAGTTAAGATTCACATATTTTGTTACATAGGTTACTACCATTGAAATTGTGTACATTGTTACCTAAAAATGTTATTATAGTTGTACTCTAGTTTCACACTTTCTTTAGAAAACTATGTAATAAAACTCTACAACCAGTTGATCTTGAAAACCTTCAAAAGGGATTTTTACTAACACTTTGTGCAAAGGAGATGATCTTTCCTCAATCATTTTTACTATCATGATTCATTTAACTATACATTTGTTTGAGGCAACTAAATTAGGAGTCCCCATACATTATAAATGGATGTATCTGATTGAGAGGCATTTATTTATATGTTTTTCATATTTAGTAAATTTAATAGTACTTTATTAAATACATAATTATATTTTACTTATTTTATTTTACAAATATCTTAGTCATTTGAAATCATACATGCAAAATAATGCTCAACCTGAAGGCTCTGTTTCTGAAGGCTATTTAGTAGAGGAGTGTCTTACCTTTTGTTCTATATACTTGGACGATATTGATATAAGATTCAATCAAGTTGGATGTGTTGATGACACATCGACTCAATCACAACTACATGGAAAATTAAAAATCATTCATATTATTGACCGATCAGTTGGGAGGATATCAAATGTTACACTGATAGAAATGGAATTATTAAAGGCACATAGATATGTGTTTCTAAATAGTGAAATTACAGATCCATTTATTTAATAGGATAGGATACAAACAAATAGATGAATGAGAATCCAAATGTGAAATGAGAAAGATATAATAGAAGTTGTTAAAAAAGATATTGTACAATAGTTATCACATTGTGTAAGTTAATAAATATTGAAATCAATTCATATATTAGTTTGGCACATATATTTTTTAAATCAAATAATTTATATCACTTTTTTTAGATCATGAATACTAATACCCAATCTGAGTGTTAGAAGATTTGAAGTTTCTGGCTTAAGGTCCCCTAAAATAGGCTAGAAAGTTTGATGCATACAATGTGAATATATTTAAATTTCATATAGTCAATTTGTAAGAGGGTTCAAAAACACATAATAGTGGTATATTTACATTTTTTAAATTGTGATACTATAGAATGTTGGTTGATATTATTGAATTAAACTACCATGGTAATTTTTCAGTTGTTTTATTTAATTGAAAGTGGGTTGATATTACTAGGGGTATTAAAAGATATTACTTGAAATTTACTTCTATGAACTTATCTCACTTTATGTATGTTATTGAACGTTAATTAAAAGATTCTTATATCTTTTCCTCATAAGAAAAAATGGTATATTATGTGGAAGATGTCATGGATGAAGGGTGGAGTGTATTTGTTCACATAAAATAAAGATACTTGTATGATATCGGTGATGAATTAGATAATTTGACCTCTGACATTAAATCTCATCAACAGCAAGAAATGAACTTATTTTTCCATCATGATATTGAAAATATTAGTCTTTCAATGGTGGATGAAGTAGATGAAGTAATTATGGATCATTATAATGACGTGATTGAAGAAAAAAATTATTGTGTGTGTAGTCATCAATTAATTTATTAACTACTTATTTCATATGTTCATTCATTCCTTATCATAGATATGTATATTTTGTTTGTTAGTACTATGAATCTCTTATCATTTCTATTTTTCCTGAATGAATTTTTCAAAATATACATTCTAAATTTAATTGTCCTTGATTAAATGATAAGAATTCCAATGAATAATTGTTTCACTGGTCCCATTCAAATCCCAGTTGATGTTCCCTCGACCACTCAGATAGCTAATGATCCATTGGTCTTTCCCCCTATAGAATCTAAGACACCCTTTGTCTTCCCCTTGTAAGAATCTCTCATACCCTGATCATTTTCATTAGCATCTAGAAAACCCTCCTTCTTCATCCCATCAACATCTAGTACATTGACTCCCCATTCAGTAGGTTCAACGACGAGGGAATAGGTTGTCACTTCTATTTCTTCATGAGGATATTAGTGGGTGACGGTTATAGGTAAAAATTTTAATGTGAATAAATTTATTGGTCATTTTTCATACTACTAACTTTTTTTCATAAAATATGAAAAAAATGTTACTAACAAGACAAATATGAACAATTTAGATGTCTGAAATCATAAAATATTGAAGATAGTTGACCCATTTGACTGTTATGGGGTCCCTACAGATTATGTTGTAGGATTGTTTGGCCAGATTCTAGGCCAGCTAGTGTCAAATCCGGTCACCCTTCTGATTACCTATTCTTATTGGATTCATGTGCCTCAATATTCTAAGAATGAAGTATTTAATTCCTAAATAAAGATAATTTTAATACATTATTTCATAATTGAATGTTATTATGTAACTAAATTCTAATATTTTAAAAATGAATCTCTTTGTACATATGTTATTTCACTTTATCGTTGTTGGTATTATCACACAGAAGTGGATGTTAACAAATTTTGGTAAGAAGTAGAAATATTTTTAATGGAGATTATGGAATGAATTCAATGATACATTGTTTACCACTCAGAAGCAGTATGATAATGTACCTAAAGGGGTTTCTAGAGATCAGTAGAAGGTGTTTATCGATATCCATCTCTATGAGAAGCACATGGTAGTGAATATATAGTATTATATTAATATCATTTTACATATATACATGAATATTAAAAGGATATGATATTTCATACATTAATCATAAATTATATGTTATTTATTTCAGAATTTTTTAAGGAAAAATGAATCAAGTTGAGCTAAACAAATAATTCCCTACACTATCGGTTCAAATAGTTTTTTCATAAATAGATCAACTATGGTAATATTTTCATTATTTTATATATTTATAAGATAAAATTATCTGTTATATATATTAAATTTTTGATTTATCTTTGTTTAATGTAGTCAAAGAATTTAGGGAACCAATTCTCTTAAAAATAAATTTGGTTGGATATTCATATAAAATATGATTGGAGTTATGTGAATGATCCTGCCAAAGAAGTTAGTGTATGAATTCCTTTTTCATTATAATAACTTATTTTCAGTTGCCACTTTGTTAATATGTATTTCTTTAAATATTATTTATATTTGATTTATAGTTAGAAATAAAATAACTATGGGATTTTAATCCCATGTAGTCCATCTCAGTCTCTTAGGATGATCAGGTTAGTCAAGTCCTTGGGAAAGAGACCCATGGTCGCATGCACGGGATGGGTTTGGGACCATTATCATATGAAGTATTTGGTAGGTTACTAGGGATTACAGCATCATCTACTCTTGGTTGTAGTTACACCCTACCTTGATATTCTCAAAGGGAGTATGTTGCAATGCAAATAACAATTTAGCAAAAGGGGAGAAAATTCCAAGAATATGGGACTCATATAAATATGCAAGATGAAAAGGTCTTTTCTCTACACAAGGAATTGATTGAATTATATCAAAAGATGATTGGATGTGTCCTCAGTGATATTGCGTCGATTGATGGTTTGAGTGAGTGGGTAAATCACAAAAAATTCATAATCATTTAGTACACAAACTTTTATTGGTTTTTAGTTTAAATTTAAATATATGGAACTGTTTAATTTTCAAGTAAATTTTCATATATGTGTTAGTAGCATGGAGTGAAGATGGATATGGTGTCGGTATAATTTCATCAGGTAGGGATTAGGGTTGACTTTGGATTCAGTGATGGTGATGTGTTACTAAAATTATGACAGACTAACACTAATATGGTGATTGAGAAAGTATGTTGTGGTTTGAGGTAGGGGATATATTTATTTCCCTTATATTTCATGAAATATGCATGCTTAGTTGATTTGATATATTTTATTCCAAAGTTTACCTTATAATCATCATTCTTATTCTCTTCAGGTTTTTTTTTTGTTTTAGTGTTATGTGAAATTCCACCTATTATTATTCTTTTAAAAATATCTAGTATCTTTAAGACAATTATGAACTTTATTCAATTCTAACATCCACTTGGTAATTCACTAAGTACTACCTAGATAACTGAACATGGTGGTTAGCTTGCATCTGGACATCCCACTAGTATTTTTCTTTTTTGTACAATATATAGATTGTTAGCTTCACTCTCCTCTTAGGGATGTCTCATGATCGTTATATATGGTCACTATTAATATAACATAATACTCATCATCCAGGGGGGCACCATAAACTATTAATATGGGTGAATGTTGTATTTGGAACTACCACATTAGCTCAAACATATAAGATGCAGCTTACGATGACTCCCTATCCATTGAAACTTAACTTCTTACTCAAACTTCTCAAATATTATTAAATATATTCTCCATGTAGAATATCAAACAATAGACCTTAAACTAGTTTATTAATAGAGATAAAATATCCATCAATATATACACCTCAAAAACCTCTTCTCTAATTGTGATATTACCTTAAAAATTGTTTAATGTAATAATCTACCACAATAATTCTGCATTATGAGTATCTTGAATATCTTCATGCTACAAGATAAAACATCTACATCATTTTTAACCTGATTTTCCAAATGAGTATTCTTCATGTATTACTATTAATGGCAGAAACTTCTTCCATCATATTAACTATTATTTAGTATGGATAAACTGTGAGAGAACATACAACTCTATTCTCATCAACATGCTTAGGAACTCCAAACTACTTAACAGAAGTACTCTATAATACATATTGAGATCATCCATATTACGTTCATATTTATTAATGAAAAATACAAGAAAAACCAAGTGGTTTAAATATTTATACTAGACGAATCACCATCCTTGACTACAAAAAACATTATCCCACCCTTGGAGCTTATTTGAAGGTATTTTGGGTGTTTTTAAGTACACTTTAAGATGTTATCAATATGTAAATTTTAATGTGATAAATGATATTTAAAATATATATATTATTATAAATATTATTATGAAAAGAAAATAAAAAATAAATTAATACTAATAATCATTGATTGTTCATATGTGTATAATAAATGATTAACATCCATTAAATAATTAAAAAATAATGATGAATAAAATTCAAGCATAGATAATCTTAAGAAAAACATTAATAATTCACTATTAAAAATGATAATATTAAGCTTATTAAGTACAAAAATAAAATTACAAGGGTTTTCATAGGTTAGAAAAACACCCAACACCAAATGCTAAATATTCTAGGGTAGCAACAATCACACACTCAACCTCTTTTAAATTCCCACTAATCCAAAAGGATACCACCACTTTTTCCTTACCTTAACATTCTGTAATTTATCATGGAGGGATCCAAGGTTTATAACAGAGCTCACTAGTCCATGAAATTCTTGAAAACAACCTACTTGGGTTCCTTTATATCATTTATGTAGCATGAGGGACAAATGTATGGTTATTTGTGACCTAGCCATCAAAATAAACTCAAGAGGAACATTAAATACATTATTCGTGTTAATTAATTATTTTTTATTATTATTTTTATATTATGGATCTTTTATATTCTAGTTTTTTTATAAATTAAACTTGACATGTTCTTATTAGGTTTTCATTGGACTATAATAGTTTTCTTACTTTTTGTACAATGTAATATCTATCTTGTTTTGGCTTTTAAAGGGCTGTAGTTTTTGCAGTTGTATTTTTTTCAACAATGTTATATATAAATGGTTTAAACAGCCACTATATATGGAAAAATATTAGTAGTGGTTTACATTGTCGTAATATAAGACTGAAAAATGTTTAGTAGTGGTTTAAAATGCCACTATATAGTATTAAATTTAGCGAGGATTCAAATCGCCCCTATATCTTGGACAGTTCTAAGAGGGGGACCCATCATTAAAAATGAAATAACTGCCACTATATATTGTTATGTTTATCATTATTTTAAACCAATTCTATCTCCTTGATGGTTTTGAGAGGGAGAACCATTACTAAAAATGAAAAAACCACATCCAAAAAATGTTTTGTTACAGTTCCCAACAACCGCTGCTAAATAGATGAAACTAACACAAGTTGGATGTTGACGCCAACTTTAGTGATGGATTTTGGAAACCATCATGAAACGATTTGGCGGTGGTTAAAACCACTGCTATTAGATTTTTTTTATAGTGATAAACCCATCATACATACATCATACATCCATAATTATATGTACACCCATCCACAATCATCATAATCTCAATCACCATAAACTCAGTAAATTGATAAACTTAATCAAACCATACCTCATTCATCATTATATACATATAAAATATGTACAAAAATAACCCATGCCTGATATAAGCCAACCCCATGACCTCCACTGCATCCATCTACCTCCAAATCAACTTGAAAACTGGAACCCACTACATCATCTCATCAACTAGAACAAAGAAGAAGACAAAAATCAAAATTGAACATAATAAATCATAATTACAGTAGAATAATTGGTAAAATTTAAACATACCAAGGAATCTAATAACCATAACAACTATCTTCTGAAAAATTTCATGGATCAAAATGGTCAACCTCTTGACTACTGTAGGCATCTATCACTAATAATAAAAACAAGAACATTTAAGAAGAGAAATGCGAAAGAGAAAAGACACAAAATACATTCAGAATGTTGCACATAAAATTTGTTATTTTGTTAATAAAAAAGAATAAATTTCAACATAAAACATATAATATATCATGAAAAATACTTCAAAAACATAAACTTACCTATTTAATAAATGATACAACACTTGAAACTAAAAAGGGTTAAGTATATAACATTCTAATTAATTATTAAATTGGCAAGTGATGTTCTTGAAATTTACTTAATAAACACATTTAAAGAATTTGATATGACATCAAGTCCTATAATTCAAAAATAACTCAACAGTGGTTTACCCATGATTTCACATCAACCTAAGGTCATTTTCTACATTTTTGACTGTTACATGCTTGTTTTAGTGTTTTAAAACACTAAAAACATGTTTATGGTAATCCCAATAAAATATTAACTCAGAATGATGTTTTGTTAGTTCCTAAATTTAAAAAATCAATCTAAGACTATTTCCCTCTAATTTCATGGCAATCAAACATCTTTTTATGGTTTTGACCCCCCGACACATGTTTTTAAAGGTTTGGTACCTTTAGAAACTGTTTACCGAGTCATTCTGACATCACTACACATTGAATTGAAATTTTTTCTATGGGTACATGTCAAAAATAAATAAATAGTGGTTTTCTCCTGATTTCAGGTCAATATGATGTTTTCTTCAATGTTTTTAATCGTTACACACACATTTAGGTGTTTTAAAACACTAAAAACACGTTTATGGGAATCCCAGGAAATCCATAAATTAGGATCAAAATTCATTGGTTCTTACACTTCAAAAATAATTCCATGGTAATTTTACTCTAATTTCATGGTAATCTGACATCATTTTATTGGTTTTGACCCCCCGACACATGTTTTTAATGGCTTTGGTACCTTTAAAAATTATTTACCCATTCATTCCAATAACACCACACATCAGATTGACATGTTTTATATGATTACATGTGAAAAATAACTCAAAGGTAGTTTTCCCATGATTTAATGTCAATATGAGGTCATTTTCTATGATTTTCACTGTTACATGCACTTTTTAGTGTTTTAAAACACTAAAAATGTGTTTATAGGAATCCCAAGAAAAATGTAACACAAAAAAGAAATGTTTTCAGTTGATATAATTTAAAAATAAATATAAGGTGGTTTTCTATGATTTCATGGGAATCCATCATTGTTTTCTTGGTTTTGACCCTCCAAAACACGTTTTTAAAGGCTTTGGTACCTTTAAAAACTATATATCGAGTCATTCTAACAACACCGCACGTCGGATTGAAAATTTTTATATCTGTAAATATTAAAAATAAGTCAAAGGTAGTTTTCACGTGATTTTATATCAATCTAAGGTCATTTTCTAGGTCTTTTACCATTACACGCACGTTTTAGTGTTTTAAAACTCTAAAAACACATTTACTGGTATCTCGGGAAAACTGTAATTTAGAATGATGTATCGTTGGTGTAACATCCTAGGTAAATAAAGAAATAGTACATTTTCAAAATTATTCATATTTATAAATTAAATATTAATTTTACTTTAAAGGGGTCTATATGCTCGATGGCGTACCCGATACGCAACAACGGGTTTCTTTGAAATCTTATGTTGCATAATAATAATATAATATTATTATTTTAAATGGTAGTTAACGCCTAGCCATTGTATTGGAGGGAATGAACTAAACTACCTATAATATGATTATACATGTTTGTTAAATGTTTTTACATTTATCCAATAAAATTTAGAGGCTTAAAATGTTAATGAATCTGATTTTAAGCATGATTTACTTTAAAAGGTTAATTTACCGCCTTTTAATGGAGAGCCCTCTTTAAATATAGTTTTGGTCACTTTTATATGTTCTATTTGACCAAATAAATTTATTATTTAGAATTGTTACATCAAAATTCAGTTTCGATAAATTTTTGGTATTTTTCTGATAAAGTTCATTTTTTAATGAATAGTGAAAAATATTGTATTTTAATTCAAAACTGCCTTTTAATCAACTTTATTTATATTGTTAAATTATATTTTTAATTGATTTGAAATTGTAATTAGAATATATTTTTACCATTTAATCCAATTTTGGTCATTGAAATTAATTTCACTTTGAAATTGGACATAAACAAGTGTCAATCTTTTGATAGTTAATATTTATTTAAAACACGCCTTTTGTTTTGACAACGGGAATTAATTTTAAATTAATTAATCCAACTTCTATGTTTTGAATTTGCTAAAACAGACATAATTTCTTAATTATGAATATTAAATACAGATTAGACTGATTTTTTTGTATTTTACTAAAAAACTTCAATTTTTGATGAATAGTGAAACCACTAAGTAGTAGTTAAAAACTGACTTTTTCATTTAAATAAAATTTTACCGCTTTTTTGAATTTAATTTCAAAAATACAACATACATGTTTATTATTAGTAAGTAAATTTGGTTCAATAAGATGAAAATAATTTTTTTTTGAATAGTAACTTTTGACTTATTTACCGGGATTAAAGCTAAATAGGGTAAATCAAGGTAAAAATAATGTCATAATAATAAAAAGTTACCTTAACACTTTTCCTAACCTTATTGGATGAGTCTTGGCAGACCATGGTCATCCTTGGGTCGATTTTGGGACCCCATGGAGCCACTTGGGAGTGATAATGACACTTTAGATTAATTAATTTAAAGTAAAGACAAAAATGACATGAACAAATATCTTTTAGTAAATTAATTTTTACATAAGGTTATATAAGTTATCTTTTCAGATATAAATATTATTTGGAAATCTAAAAATATTTCCTACATTATGGTATTTGTTTTATAATTTTTAGACATCAAATAAATTAAATTACTTATGACATAATAATGATTCAGTATTTACCTCATTAATAAATGATTTAAATAAATAAGATTATAAATATTAAAAAAATATCTAAAACATGTCCACTTTTTATTGTATGATTTTATTTCGACCATGAGTCATCTTATCTTCTACTTTAATTAGTTTTGAACCTTTATAAACTGAAAAATAATTATATAATAAAATAATATGTTCACACTTTCCTAAAGAGCCCCTCCTATCCCTTATAAAAATCCCTCACTTCTAACTCATTACTCACACCTCTAAATTACATTGTCTCATCCAAACTCTGCCCAAAAAATCTCTCAAGATCCCTATCTTCCATGTAGAATCCTTACCTTAGGCAGAAGTCACTTCAAGAAGTCCTTTTGGTTCAAACCAAAGGGAGTTACCCAAATTAAAGGTAACAGTTTCTCTTAACTTCTTTTATTTTATTTTACTTCTCCAACCCCTAAACTCTTTTTATTCCTTTCTTTTATAACAACACCAGTATCCTCAATATACTATGATGTTATTATGATAAGGATTCGAACTACACTTACACACACCTCCATCTAATGGGTGAAGAATATACTATTTTTGTGGATTGAAAACTAACGCCTCACGAAACGATGATTGTTCGATTTTCTCCTACAGCCTCTCATGGTGTCCATTAAGATGGCACTATATTTATATATGATATATATTATGTTTATTTTTTCTTTATTCTTCTATTTTTTACATTTATATCCTACCTTTATGGTTTCCAAAATGGGTAAACAGGATAATTTCATTTGAGGAAGTGAGGACTACCGCAGCCTCAAAGTTATATGACTCATTAATTACATATGTGGGACATATAAAGATATAGTTAATGATATTATATATTATATTATACTAGAATTATAATATACCTATGTATCATTATGTTTTCATTCCATTAAAATACAAAATAGAAATGAAAGTAGCGTTCATGCATACGTACAGATACCGTCTCCATGAACAGTGTTTTTCATTTCTTATCTCCAAATGTTATGTACTATTATAAATAAATTATATAATGGATATATATGATATATATGATATCTAAATCATGAATATAATTCTGGATATAATGTACTTTTGACCACATGAACAACTTGTAATTATAAGAATTCCATTTTTGACTCAAGTACCAAATATCGACAAAATGACCATTATTAACTTAAATGATTACATAATGTTTATAACATGTAATAAGTGATATAAAATGAATAATAAACTTGAAAAGGGTTCTTAAGAAAGTATAAATTAACTTTATTTTATTATTCATGAGGTTAAAGAACGAACGGGTCAAGTCGGACACGAGGTAATAGACTTCGTCTCAATCTCCTTTCATTGAGGCATATTTTGTTTTATACAAGACTTTATTTTATACGGTGTATAAACACCTTTGAATATTCATTTCATTCAAAGGGAATATTTTTCTATGAAGCACTTTACTAAATGACAAAAAATAATTTTTCTTTTAACATATGCGGTGACAACAACCTTTATGCCGCCATGATTATTATTTGATCTTTGGATTCTTTAACAAGGTGAAATGTTTTTAAAAGGAAAATAAATACCATATACTATTTTTATGTATTTTGGTATTGAAAATGGTTTTTATAATGGATTTGTTATGTCAATATATTGAAATGATATATTTTGATTGAAATGTGGAAATTTCGTCTTTCCTTTATGTTTGTTTTATGTGTTATGAATATGTTATGGTTCTTGGGCATTTTTTATGTATACGGGTGGTTCTTTGATAAACCTAGGGTGGGTGAGCCCAAGATAGATCTTCAATGCATTGGGAAACATGAAGGAGGTAAATGTGAATATTTATCCTAAGCAATTTAGGGAATATACTGTGTTGGGTATTTTAAATGTAACTCATATGTAGTTGTGATAGCTACAATGTAAGTATGATATGGATGCCACAAGTTACCTTTATGATTTGTGATAACCATGTGTTATTCATAAATCTTATGTTTTTATGAGGTATGTAAAAGAGTTTATGTTTTGTATGTATTGATGTACTAATGATTTATTTCTTTATTTTATAACCTTTACTGAGATTTTTATGCTCATACCATGTTTTGAAATGTTTTTCACAGGACCTAAAGAAGAATAGGGTCAAGTATGGGATCAAGGAAAATTCATGATATCTAAAACATGGGACTAGACATGACTCTTTTTTTCATGAGTTTTTATTTTATGAAAAAAAATGAAACTGAGTAGAAGCGTCTACCTTGTAATTTTTGAGATAAAATGTAATAGTTATGGCCTAATTCTCTAAGACTCTAAACCTGAAAAGATCCTTAATGTGAATTATTCATTTGATTAAATATTATGTAATGTTTAAGGATGGGTCTTTATAGTTGGTATCAAAGGTCGGTTTATATAACTTTAGGATTTAGGGTATTGTTAAATTAAGGTCTATAAATTAATTTATGTTAATATTAAAATGATAGCATTTACAGATTACCATGTTGCTTCTCCTAAGATATTTCTATGTTCATAATGGTTTCCGCAGAGGAAACAGGGCAGCTATGTTGGTACGACATCAGGAGGAATACAACCTTCCAAATCAGCAACATAAGATGGTCATAATTGGAACTCAACAGTTTGTTGCAGTGATGGCACAATTAACTCGAGAAATAAATGGCGGTGGTATTCATGCACAAGATTAGCCAGATCAACCACAGAGGAACATGTTAGCAGTGGATCATTTCATGAGGCAACATCCCCCATCATTTAGAGGATCATCTAACCCTGTGCTAGCAAAAGGGTGGATTAAATCATGGTTTAAGATCCGTTCCGTCACAGAGTTAAAAGATTGACTAAGGGAAGTACCTCAAGCAAAAAAGAGGAAAGAACATCAAGAATTTTACAAAGGCATTAAGGCACACAGGTATACCTGCACTCCAGCCTTGGGCGCGCAAGTCACTTGCGCACCAGTCATGGGCACATAGGTCACTTGCTTTCCCTAAGTGAAATTTTTCCCAAACCTCAGGTGGCCTATGAATACCCCCTGTGGGACCCCTATTTAGCGGACGAAAAATCCAAAACTCATATTCAAGATCTAGTCACCCAAATCTCTATCTAAAGTCTTCCAAACACTCCTAAGGTAATTCTTTACCTAGAATGTAAGCTCTCATGAGGAATAATATGGCCTAAGTGTTAGAACTCATCAATACTTGTGCCCCTAAGTGTCCAACCCTTAAGAGAAATGAAGACACTTGCACTCCACCTTGTCCTCTCATGGAAACTTGTGTGTCGCCCTTCAGGAAGCATCTAGGGATAATACTAAGGGCTTGAGCCAAGTCTCTCCCAAGAATTACCTTACAGGTTCTTCGTTGCCCAAGTAAAATCATGTCGCTCAAGTATACTTGCGCGACCAGGACTTGCGCACCAGACCAATACTTGCGTGCCTCCTTCCAATTCACTTCCTTTCCTCAAATTCACCTCTCATCTTCAATATTTAGCCTTCAAAACCATCTTCAAATCCATTTATGCCATGGTTCCTTTGTTGGCTCCCTTATCTGAAAATAATTCTATGGAACATCTCTCAAAACCTCGTGATTTACATAAATTTATGTCACTAAGGTTATAGATTTCTTTCATTCAACCTCATCTTTTAAGATGAGAAGATCTTTAATCTGGGCATCCTCCTTAGGAGTAAGTCCCAAGTACCCTAATCTGGTCATCCTCTTTAGGAGTAAGCCCCAATCATAAATCCCCTTTAATTTGGGAATCCTCCTTAAGAGTAAGTCCCAAGTTTCTTTAATCTGGGCCTCCTTCTCAGGATTAAGCCCCAAGTTATAAGTCTCCTTTGATTTGGTCTTCCTTTTCAATAATAAGTCCCGAGTTAAAATTCCAAATCTCTATAAAGCACAAATACCTTTATGGACCCTGCTCCTGGGATTCTTTCCTGAACTAAGTCCTAATATTCATTTACTTGGGTCATCATACATATGTAATCCCCACCTCATTTCTTATTACTGCATCTTTCATGGCATAATCATCAGATTTACTGATACCTCTTGTTTCTCACACCGAGTATGACTCACGTGGGATTAGAGTGTAAACGTAATTGTGACATCTCTCTTTGGGCCATTAATCATGCATAAACATCATAGTTAAATCCCCAAACTACGTGGACTTTGATCTCTACCTTTAAAGTATAGTACATAGGAAGCCTTTATAAGGTCCAAGCCCATCTTTCATTAATTATTTTTTCCATCCCATATGATGTTAAACTACATCCTTCCTATCGAACTACGTGGGTTCTGATTCCTTTCTTTTTAACAAGGATACGTAGGTAGCCCATCTGCGGGTACGATCCCAACTCTGAAATAATCCCTGTCTTTCTGAATGACAATAAACTTCAAGTGCCCCACTGAGTAGCTTTAAAACCAACATGGTTATCATAATGACCAAGAGATTTCTATATAATGTGTTGAAGGATACCATTGACTAAGAATCTCTAATAAATACGGATGATTCTCTATCGATGAAGAACCTCAAATACATATAAAAGATTCTCTAAATCTCATAAATATCAATCATTGATTTCCAAATCTAAATGATAACTCATTTTCATACTTGGTAAACTAATAAGGATTAATGAACATAACTTAAATCTATAAGAGAGTCTCGGATTATGTAATAATTCCCCTCAAAAAGGTGTGATGATCCTGACCTCTCATCCTCTCGACCAATACAAATTCTTAGGCATCATTGGTTCACAACTAATGAGTACCTACCTTTGGAAAGTAGGTACAAATGGATATAGAATCATTGGATGTTTCTGGTTCTAAGAATAAACTCGTTAGAAATAGATTGGAAAGTTTGAACCTTAAACAAACAAGGTCATCCCCATTTCTGGAAGAAACAAAAATGGTAAACCCGACGTGAATCCTTAACCAAGTTAAATGATGTTTTACTTATTTGTTAGGCCCCTATTTAACTTAATGTGAGAGATATCAAAGTAATCAATAACATATAAGCTCATACAAAAGATTTTGTTTGGCCAAACTTATCTTGATTATGTCTGCTATATCAAACATGCACTCTTTTTCAAGATCTCTTTGCAATACAAAATAGATTCTTTAAAATTCACACCTGTGAATGCCTCGGCCGCTACTCCTGTTGGATCCTCGTCCGATCTGAGGAAGACATCACCTACTCAGCATCTAAAAAGTTGGGTTTGAAATGCATTGGTGAGGGAATACCATCAACATGGTACCATCCCGACTCTAGAGGCCGCTCGACAAGCCCTCCAAGTTAACAATTCACCCTGGTTGTCCGGACAGAGAAGACCAATGGTCAAGAAGTAGGTGGCGCCAACCACTGTTTCCAACCATTTTGGGTCTTTATCCCCAGAACGCAACAACGAGTCCCACACATATTACAGGGAGGTGAATAAAGAGATCATTCAAGGCCTCGGTTCAAGAAGGCAGGATTCATTCCTGAGGACTCCCACCAACAATCACCACTAGACTCGTGTGGTAGTGCACTCTAAACATGATGAGGGTATCGCCTTTAGGGGTTTAGCTCAGGTTACTCAGACCGAAGCATGCAAGACGAACCATCAGAGGTGAAATCCGATCAACAAGGAGAAGGTTATTACTTATTCCCCCTCTGGAGAAGTCCATCAAGAAAACTTGATGGCAAACAACGAGCGAGCATATACACTTGTCTGTCCTGATGACACTGCCCAATAGACTCGTATGGCAGTAACACATCAATACCACCAGGAAATTATGGCAGAGTACTATAGGTAGACACATACACCTATTTATAAATCATCATTCAGTCAGCAGGCTCGTTTGACTACATCCAAACAAGCTCGCCAATCTAATATGGTGGAAACTAATAATCAGGAACATACACATGTTTACAATCACCAATTTTGTCAGTAGTCTCGTCTACCAGTATTTAAGTAAATTTATCAACCATACTTGATGAAGAATACATAGCAGGAACATACACCTGCCAATGTTCATCAAGCCTGCCAACAGTCTCGTTTGGTATCACCAGTAGAAGTCAGTCAGAAAGCTCCAACGACAAATTTGGAGCAGACTCAACTCCCTTCCCCTATGCATAAGTACTGTCGGAATTCGTTGACAGGAAAAGGAGGACAGGAGCAGGAACATACACCTACTCCAGACATGGAATGGACGTATATTCCTATTCTGACAGCTGAAGTCACCAAGAACATTCTGACAATGGTGAAAGAGCAGAAACAAATCCCTGCTCATATTCTTGATACCTTCCAAAATATTATAACAACTTCAGCGACATCACGTGGTAAGAAATACAAATCTGTCTCTATTAGTGGAGTGACTCATCATCATGTCACCCCGGAGTAGATACGCATCTATGTTCCATTCCAAGAGGGTCGTGGGGCATACTCCCCCATGTCATACGGACAATCAAGTCGGGCACGTACACCCGATTTGAATAGAGATAATCAGCCTAACCTGACCATTTCTCCTGAGCAGGCACATACACCTGCCCATAATAACCACTTTCGTTAACAAGTGATTTCCAAAGTGAGTAATAAGGTCTCTAATAAAAAGACACATCCAGCACAGTCGAGAAATCAAGATCCAATCTGTAATAAGGCCTTGCTCAATTCTGGAGTTCTTGAAGCCCTCAGACAATTATCTGTTGAAAATCAATATTTTACTCTTTAATTTTCAAATTCCGGAAATAACAACTATAATTCTGAAGCTCTTCATCAGACACTTCCTCATGAAGGCTTTCTTCATGATAATTCGGTCAATCTCAAAGTATCATCTTCAGATGAGAGCCACAATAACCCTCTGTGTGTCTAGAAGACCAAGGAGCAAGAGGTTTCCTCTTTTTCTGTAACCCACCATGGGGGTCCTCCCCATGATGATGAATTTAGATGCGAAATTCTTCTCCACAGTAGTAATTCATGTTGCCTAGAAAATTCTTCAAAGGACAATGCAGTAATGAGAAAGCCCTCTTATCTTGAGTCACTTACAAATGTGAAGTCAGTCATGTCTGATGCTTTACTGCTAGAAGGTGAAATACTTTCTCAATCATAAGATAGCCCAGGGTGTAGGTCATTCTCCGAACCACCCCTGGGTCATTCATCTTATAAGTTGAAAAAATAATTCTCTACCAATATCATTGAATCTGATTAATCAACAAAGAATCGTCAGCTTTGGTCCAATCAGGTAGAATAATATTCATCGAATGATAAAGAGGAAGTGCTGAATATGAGAAAACAACTGGCGAAAGGTGAAATACCAATCACGTTTTTTCCATTGGATGACTCTCAGTATGATATTCTAGAAACGTTGACAAAAGATTGTATTCACGATATTCGTCTCAACATATGGAAAACTCTTTGTCACTTAAAAGAGAAACTATTATCTTATGATGAATATCAAAATCATGTCAAGATAATAGAAGGGTTTCAATGCTAAATTAACTTGTCATCTCTCTCAGTTTCTCAACATCCAAAGATTGAAAATTAGCAGAGAGCTCTTCAGCGTTCATGCCTTGGCACATTAAAAAGGTTGCACCAGTTAATTACCAATGCCCCATCTGGTATTCATATCAGGGGATGGGGTGTTCATGGAGAACTGCATTTCACTGTACTCTCTAGTCAACAAAGTCCTCCAAAAGTGGTCTCATGCAATGTTATTTTCCATGGTCGGCCATAGCCAATTGGTTTTGTGTCTAATCAAAGGCTTTCTCAGGAACAGGCCTCAACTAGTTCTTCCCAAAGTCAAGAATACAAAGAACAAGTTGTCGGATTACTCTTGCATCAAGAAAATGAGAATATAGAATATGCTTCTCGTTTAGAGCATGCGCATCATCAGGTGACAGAAGTGTCAGAAATAATCCAATGGTCATCTGAGCTAGGTGATTTGAGTGGATGTAGGTTGATGAATCCGGCTAATTTCTGAACTAAAGTCTACAAAATCAAGAGAGATTTTAATAAAGTTTCATATGTAGAAGCTCAAGATCCACCTCAGCTTGCCAGACGGGGGACTCTTTTAATCCAACCCTCAGGATCAACAGATAGGATTCGAGGAGTTGAGCAGGAAAAACAAGAACTGTCCCAGTCCACCGTACTGGGGACATTTTCAAGTTCTCAATATCTTCCTCAGCGAAAGTCAGTCTTCTCTCGATTAGGGAAGAAGCCACAAGAGGAAAGGAGAGCCGAATTATCAGGATATTCCCTCCAAATTATGGTTCATCAAGAAGTTCCTGAGGGATCAACTAAGCCAAGGGAAATGTCTCATAAAGGACATGGAAGAAGACAGTGTCATAGAAGCGCTGACAGAAGGTCTTCAATGTGTTATGCATCGATAAATGTCATCAATGTCATTGTCACTGATTCCCCAGAACATGAGGCTCACTCAGAAGGATCAGATGAAGAAGTTCTTGTTCAAGAGGCTATGCACACAGAAACGAATGAAGGAGGTGTGCGTACCAGAAGCCAGAGGGATGCCTAGGGGCAAGACATTTCCTTGGGTAATGCCCTTCCATACTCTAGAAAGGCACATGCCAAAGAAAAGGGTAAAAGTCAGGTTACATTCCTCCCTTCCTCTGAAGAAATCCAATCACTCTCATTAGAGGAAGGGTTCTCACATCAGGAAGAAGAAATGAAGGAGTTAAGGAGGTTAAATGTGGAACAACTTCAAGGTAGTCTTCCTCCTAAGCGTACTAGATTTGGCCAGTCAAAGGAATTTGTTATAGCTACAGGGATGGATCAAGAATATCCCCCTTTACCAGTACACCCTCAAAGGTCCAATCATATAGGTCATATGCAACAACAACCGGCAATACTACCATCAGTGGCAGTCCCAGTCGCTACACCCATCCAAACTCCAGTTATTGCACCTTCTCAGGTCCAATCTCAACCAGATGTTTCTCAAAAATTAATGACTACAATTGAGTCATTAACATCTTGGTTGGAATCTATGGAAGGAAAGCATGCACAAATTCAACCAGAAAAGAGACCTTACCCTGAATGGGTGGATGCAATTCCTCCCCCATCAAATTTTCCAAGTACCACATTCCCAATTTTTAATGGTTAGGGAGATCCAGAACAACACTTAACACATTTTGTTTCTCATTGTGATCCTATTATTTGAACTCCTCAATAACAATAAGTAGTTAAGCTCGGATGTTTTGTACAGTTATTACAAGGGCCTTCTTTTGTCTGGTATACAAGCTTGCAATCCCGGTCAATTACTGGGTGGGAAGATCTTCATCAAATATTTCTCCTTAAATTTAGCTCAACATTTCCAAATACGATAGTTTATTATCTTACCAATTGTAAGAAAGGGAAAATGAAAGAGTTTCAGATTTCATTGCTCGCTGGAAGGGATTAACATATTCCTTAAGCTTAGCACTCCCTCAAGAAGAATTGTTGCCAATCTGTGTGGAAAATTTGTCTGATGAATTACGCACATCGTTGATCCCTATGAAATAAACAGAAGGGTTTCAAGACCTTACTTCAATCTCTAAACATATAGAAGATTCTCTTATAGAGACTAAGGCTAAAACTCGTGTAATTACATCAGCTCCAGGAAGGAGAATGGGGAGGGAAGAGACTACTATAGTTACACTTAAACAAGCATCTGTACATGCTTCCACTTCAAAACCTTCATCTTATCGAAGGGATCTACCTCTTGAGCATCAAAAACAGAGGCCATCTCGTTAAGATGATCAAAGATATCAAATACGGAAACAATTTGAGGAGTTAAAGAACAAATTTTATTCTTTCCAAAATGAACAAGTTCCTTGTTACTTCATTTCAGCTCTGGAAAACAATTTGGTTCAGTTGCCAAGGCCTAAAAGGCTAAACAAGGAAGGAGATGAAGACCTTACCAACTATTTCCCATTTCATCATATGTTGGGGCATCTCATTCAGGAGTTTTTTGTCTTTAAATACCTTCTCCAAAAGATGGTGGAATCAGGACAAGTAAAACTAAAAGTTTATTTATCTCAGGTATCATGTGTTACTACTACAGATCCAGAGGAAGAAGGTGAGTGGCATGAAGTCAAAAGTAAAAAATGCATAGAAATATGATGATTGGATAGTCAGGAAAATGATCAACCGAACTCATGCCATTTTATGAACGCAATTGAAGAAACCAATGGTGCCTTATGCTATTTCTACTAGAGAAAAAATCCCTTCATTAGAAGAAAAATATTCAAAGAAGCAATGTAATTTGAAGAAAGAAGAGCATTCAAAAGAAGTCGAGTTCGTGTCAAAGCCTAAATTGTCTTTGACTCTGGCAGATTTTATGCCATCTACTTCAAAAGCACAGGCACCGCCCCACCAAACGGTATAGCCTGAAATGGTTCATCAGGAAGATTCTTCATCAGATGAAGAGTTGATCTTGGGTTCTGTTACCATGATTCACTTAATGGATTCGTATGCCAGTCACAGTTTCGATCTTGATGAGCCTGAGTTCCCTATATAAAACAGAGGAATTAGAGGGAGTTCCAGAGGTCTAGGATACAGAGGAAGACGTGGATATTTTAGAATCTACTATTCCAATCCTACCCCTGCTAGAACTGTATATGCATTAGAAACTCGTGGCAAAGCTCTTTAGTGGGATCAACAGGAACAAGAAAGTTCTTCCACACATGGCAGATTCAGTCCTGGAATAGTTATTTTGTAAGATAAGTTAGAGGTTACACCTTCTTCCTCTCAGAAAATAAATAGACCTAGTCAGTCTAATCTTCCAAAGCCAAGAGTATTTCCAACTCCCACCTTGATACAAGATGCATTTACATCCAAAGAATCAACTTCTAAGGCACCTGAAAAACCACGTGTTCCTGTTGGGAAATTCAAACCTTTGGACCCAAAGTATGATGTCTTAAAACATTTGGCCCAAATACCGGCCAAGTTATTAATTCTGGATGCCTTGAATCTATTAAAGGATCTTCAGGAGGCACTCATTGAGGCTTTGTCAAGTCCTCAAGAATTCGAAACTAAAATTGCTAAGGCTGAAGTCTACCATATAGAGAATGATCCTGCATAATTCCATGCAGTGATATCTTTTGCAGATGAATATGAAGATGATGTTGTGCATGGATATATTATACCTTTGTATTTATCTGGAAAGTTCAATGATGTAGACATTTGATGAGCTTTCATTGATAATGGTTCAGGAGTCAACCTCATCTCTATTCTTACACTTCGTTGATTGGGCCTCACTGAATATGATTTATCTCCTTCTACTTTGATGTTGCAAGGATATGATAAAAATGAAAAAGAACCTCTGGGCGATATTACACTCAGAACTCAGTTTGGAGACCTTGTATCCAATTCAGATTTCATGGTTTTTCTTCATGACACAGCCTTCAACATTTTTCTTGGAAGACCTTGGCCACATCAACATGCAGTTATACCTTCATCATACCATCAATGTCTCAAATATTTATTCAATGGTCAAATTGGGGCATTGTATGGTGATAAAACCCCATTCAAAACATGTGAATCTCAATATATTGAGGCAGAATTCTATCACATGGAGGGAAAGAAGATATCCACAACAAAGGAGGTTACCAAAATTAATGCTCCATATGGTTTGGAAAAGATTCCAGTAAAACCATTCATATATGTGAGTACAGATTATGTGTTCCCTATCAGTCAAATTAATAGGATAGACCTAAATCCAAATACTCTTATGGAAACTTCCATAATGTCAATTACGGCAACCAAGCCAGACAGCATCGTATAAATTTTTTATTCACCAGACAATGATGAAAGCTCAAATGGAGATGTCTTCATTTCATCTGCCGAAATCCAGCAATTCTATAATTCATCAACCAGGCCAGAATAAGTAATAGAAATGCCAGAGATGAATAATGATGTTAATTCTCAATCAATCATCTCCTCTCTATCAACCCAGAAAGACCCTTCATCATCAATAGGGTCAAAAATGGCAGTTTATTCTTCAAAATATTCAAATTATAGCTTCTCTCCTGATCATGGAAATTCTGCTTCATCATCTACTATGAAAGTAGAAACAAAAGAAGTAACACATATTGAAGAAGAAGAGGAAGATCTTAGGGATGCTCCTCTAGCATTTGAAGAGGGTATCTCTACCACTGTTGATGAACTCAGAGAAATAAATCTGGGTATAAAAGAATATTCATGCCCCACTTTAATTAGTGCGCCCATGACTCTTGAAGAGAAAGAAATGTATATTTCATTTTTAAAGAAAAATCGAGATATATTTTCTTGGAACTATACAGAAATTCCAGGGCTTGATCCTGATGTTGCTACTCATCATTTGGGTTTTCCAGAAGAATATCGAGGATTCAAGCAAGCCGCAAGAAGAACACACCCAACTTATGCCTCAAAAATTGAAGCTGAAGTGGATAATCTTATCAAGGCTAACTTCGTCAGAGAAGTTCAATATCCCAAATTGATGGCTAATATTTTCCCTGTGAAAAATAAGAATGGAAAAATTAGAGTTTGCATTGATTTCAGAGATCTTAATTGGCATTTTCCCAAGGATGATTTTCCGGTTCTGATCACAGAACTCTTAATTGATGCAATAGCTGGTTATAAAGCACTTTCCTTCATGGATGGATATTATGGATATAATCAAATCTGAATGGCTCCAGAAGATGAAAAATCTATATCTTTCAGATCCCCTCAAGGTGTGTTTTTCTATTGGGTAATGCCCTTTGGCCTGAAGAATGCAGGTGCAACGTATCAACGTGCCATGCACCGTATCTTCAAACCCTTTTTCGGGGAAATTTGTTGAATGTTATGTGGAAAATTTGGTGGTTAAATCCAGACAACTTTCTAATCACCTGGCTGATTTGGAAATCATATTCCACAAACTTCGACAACACAATTTGAAGATGAACCCCTTGAAATGTGCTTTTGGGGTAACCTCATGAAAATTTCTCAGCTTTGTTGTACACCATCATGGAATCAAATTTGATCCTAAGAAGACAAAATAAATCCTTGGTATGTCACCTCCTCGAAATTTGAAGGAATTGAGAGGACTTCAAGGACACATGGATTATATTCGGCATTTCATCGCCAATCTGGCAGGAAAATTTTTACCCTTCACCAAATTAATGAATAAGGGATTCACTTACCAGTGGACTGAATAATGTCAAGAAGCATTCAATATTCTCAAGAAATATCTCTTGAGTCCATCGGTATTAATTCCACCTGTTGAATGAAGACCACTTATTCTTTATGTAACAGCTTTATAGCGATCATTGGGTGCCTTCCTTTCCCAAAAGAATGATGCAGGGAATGAAAATGGCCTTTACTATCTCAACCGGACTATGACTGAGGCAGAAACTCGATATTCAAGTATTGAAAAGTGCTGCCTAGCGTTAATCTTTGCAGTTCAGAAATTGAGACACTACCTGCATCATCATGAGGTCCAATTGGTATCTCGTAATAACCCACTCAAATTTATCCTTTGTCGTTCAATGCTTACAGGACGTCTGGAAAGGTGGGCAGTTATTTTGCAGTAGTTTGATATCCAGTATGTGTCTCAAAAGGCAATAAAGGGCCAATCTCTAGCTGATTTCCTTGCTGAACACCCTTCAGTAGAAGATACATCTTTAGATATTGAACTTCCTGATGATAAAGTCTTCTCTATTCAAGATAATCCTCAAACGTGGTAAATGTAATTTGATGGTGCTTCAGAAGTCCAATAGGGAAGAAAATGGAAGATCCTAAATTCAACAAATTTGGGTTGGGAATTGTACTTATTTCCCTAGAAAAGGCAGTTCTACCCTATTATTTCTTATTGTTGGAAGGTGGTTCAAACAATGAAGCAGAATATCAAGCTCTCGTCACAGGATTGGAGTTGGCGCTTCAGGCCCAGGTGAATCACTTAAAGGTAAAAGGTGATTCAGATTTGGTAATAAAATAAGTCAATGGAGACTATGCCATCAAAAAAGAAGAGTTAATCCCTTTGTATGATTATGTCAGAGAGTTAATGGCAGAATTTCCTTCGGAACTGGCATTTTCTTATGTCCCATGATCACAAAATGCTCAAGCTAATTCACTGGATAATGTATCCACAGCTCTAGAAGATCCAAATCAGGATGAAACAATCATCAGTATTGCCCATTGTCATACAGTTTCACCTTATGTTCAAATCATAACAGAGGAAATCAATGAAATTAGTCTCATTTCTGAACTATAGGGTCATACTATAGGATGGATGACAGCTATCAAGGAAAACCTTAAAAATAGAACACTCCCACCTGATAGAGCCGGGAAAGAACAAGTCTGGCGACGTGTGGTCAATTTTACTCTTTATGATAGCCCATATCACCTAGAAAAAATTCTCTAAAAGCGAGGTTTTGATGGAATTCTCTTCAAATGTGTTGATGGTGAAGAGATAATGGCTCTCATGAAAGAAGTACATGCAGGATTCTGTGGTGCCCACTAGTATGGACATAGACTGTCTGATAAAATTCGAAGACTTGGATACTTTTGGCCTTCAATGATACAATATTGTTTTGATTTCACTAAGAAGTGTCATTATTGTCAAGTATATTCCAATTTCATTCATCAACCCCCAGAGTTGCTTCGTACAGCTAAATACTCATGTCCATTTTCCACATGGGGAATGGATGTAGTAGGACCTTACCCTTCGGCTAAATCCAAGCAATTTAAGTATATTATTACTGCTACTGATTTCTTTTCCAAATGGGCAGAGGCAATACCTCTCAAATAAGTTAGTTCTAAAAGCATTTTTAGCTTCATCAAGTCTAACATCATTACCATATTTGGTGTCCCTCATACCATATTGATGAAAAATGGCACCAACTTCTGTTCATCCGTGGTAAGGAAGTTGTATCAAGAATACAACATCAAATCCAACCATTCATCTCGGTATCATGCAGTGTCCAATGGTCAAATAGAAGCCTTAAATAAGACTCTTTCAAACATACTGCAAGAGATGGTGGATAAAGATAATAAATCATGGCCTGATAAACTTTTTCAGGCTTTATGGGATTATCAGACCACCACCCGCACTGCTACGCGGTCAAATCCTAACTCATTGGTATATGGAATAGAAGAAGTTTTACCCATTGAGATTCAATTACCTTCACTCAGAGTATCCATTTATGATCAGTAATCTACAGATGAACAATCTCAAAAGCGATTGGATGAATTGGAATGATTATATGAAAAAAGATTGTGCACTCTGCACCACTTGGAGGTCTATCTGAATCAAATAGCACGGGATTTCAACAAAAAAGTTCTTCTTTGTTCATTCATTCAAGAAGAATTGGTATTGGTCCTCAGAACTCCAATGATACTAGGAAAGAAACCTCTCAACCTTGATCCAAATTGGGAAGGACTTTATTCAATACATAAGGTCTACTCCAATGGAGCTTATTCTTTAATCTCTATGGATGGAGAACTCATCACGACTCCAACCAATGCCAGATTTCTAAGGAAGTATTTTGTGCAACACAAATACATCTTTAGTCCTTACTGCAAGACTTTAAACTGCATGGTCCCTATAGTCCTCACTGCAAGACTTTAAACAGAATGGTCCCTCTATCATCCAACATGACGTTTAATTGTGTCCCTTTTGTTCTACATGACGATAAACTGTGAACATGTCCTGCAAGACGTTAAACTAAAAAACGTCCTAGCTACATGAAGCTAAACTGTATAGCATCCTTTTGTCCTGCATGACGTTAAACTGTGATTCATTAGGGTTGTTGTTATCTCTTGTTTCTCACACCGAGCATTACTCACGTGAGCTTAGAGTAAGTTTCAACCATAACACCTTCTCCGGGCCGCTAACCATGCATAAGTACCAACATCATCTTCGGGTTGTCCTCAAGTACAACTTGATCAGAAATTAATTCTTAATCAAACAACGTAGACTTTGATCCTTGCCTTCTAGGCTGGGTACGTAGGCAACCTCCCGAGGTTCAAGCCCAAAACCAACATCTTCACATTAGTTCACCTCCATCTCATACGATATTGATCCGTGAAGCCCCCATGAAACCAATATATTCACATTGGTTCATCATCATCCTTGTTATATGACGTTAAACTATACATTCCCCCATTTTCCTCGCTGCAAGACATTAAACTTCATAGCAATACTTCCTAGCTACGTGATGTTAAACTATGCAGCACCGGTCCATGCATATGACCCTAAACTATTCGTACTTTTGTCCTGTATGAAAATAAACTACCACAATCTCTGATACCCTCACCTGAGAGGGAATAATTATTAACATTGATCCACAATCATGTTATATTCCAAGGACTACGTGCATACATGGCAATGCCTGAACCTTTAATCTTGGGTCAAACCATCATTGCACTAAAGTCCCCTTTCACCCTTCACTTGTACGAACCAAATCTGTACATAGGGTATTTCAAGAACTATTTATGGCTTGATTCACATCCTTATGGGATACGTAGGAATGTTCAAGCGTCCCTCGAATCCAGCCCCAAGTCTTTGGGCCTAACCCCAAATCCCACTTTCAGTCCCTTGGATGAAAAGTCCCCCTGTGAAAACATGAATGTGGTATGAAAACCCTGGTCTTCATTCACATCAGGTTTATAAAACACACAATGTGTATTCCTCATTATTGTCCAAGATCTATGACCCTAAACTAAGATCTCCTACACTCTCGTCCCACATGATGTTAAACTGTATTTCAAGAACTATGTATGGATTGATTCCCATCCTTATGGGATATGTAGTGAAGTAAAGCATCTCAATTCAAGACCCATCCGCAACATGATTATGGTTAGAATTGGTTTGTGTATCTCCTTCATGTATTGGAAAATGCCCATTTTGATTTTTCATACTCCTAACCTTAAATGCTTCCAGATATCCATAACCCTTTTCTTGACTTCTGGTCACAAAATGTCGGATACTCGGGAATTATTTTTCCTGACTATGCAGCACGTGCCCTTAGGCGGCCTTGCATAAGTAGTCTACATAACGGACCTATCATCCAAAAGATGTTGTTATTTGACTATGAAGCCAATTACCTTAAGTGGCCCTTCATAATTCAACCCCCTAACGAGTTTTTCAAATAGTAGTAATTTCATTCTTGGGAGGAAAACCTCTTTTGTCATTATTGGTCTTAATGAAAATATGTAGGGATCCACAAAAAATAGCCATCCTTAACATATTTTTCCCATACTCTTTTTCATGATCTGAAAGTATTCAAGTCTATGGTTTATATTTTCCTTCCCTACGTTTGGGTCAGACCTTCGCAGGAGTGACATTCATCTAATTCTTTGACAATCTTGATTGGAAATATCCTCTCCATATTCAAGTACCCCTCTCTATATAGAAAACTCTATGCTTTGGAAAATTTGAATCTCCATAAACTTCCACTGACTTTTAGAAATAGATTAGTAAAATTTCTGAGATTTCTTTTGCCTGACTATGCAGCATGTGCCCCTAGGTGGCCTTGCATAAGTAGTCTGCATAAAGGACCTGTCAGCCAAAAGATGTTATTTTTTGACTATGAAACCAATGCCCTTAAGTGGACCTAAATAATTCAACCCCCTAATGGGTTTGTTAAATAGTGGTAACTTCACTCCTAGGAAATACTTCCTTTAATGTATTTTAGACCTTTTTTTCATATCATTCCTCATATTCAAAATTTCTTAAGTCATAGTTTACATGTTTTCCACCATACTTTAATGTGGTAATATGTTTTTATATAAATTATCAAGGAATTTAGTCAATTTTAATCCATTCGGTCAAAGCTATTCGACCTTTAAACATTAGCCTTTTTTATGTCTGACATGCATGACTTTAAATTGCCAACAAGAGACAGGGTACTCATTAAATTGGAAACCTGTAAAAGAAAATCTGAACAAAAGTCAAGTCCCAGCTCGCTAAATGTATATTTTATATGATTTAGGAAATATTGAGCCATAAAAAGATTCAAAGTTTGTAGAGTTATTTTTATAATCCTAGCAACAATTAAACTATGTTTACTAGGACCATTGGATTAGGTAAAAAAATATATATAAGTAATTAGAAAGAGGATGCAGGTATAAATGATTGAAGATGAAAGTGTTTTTCATTGATGCAAAAGAGTTAGAAGGACATCCACAGACTGGAGTCTCTTCTCTTTTTCGAGAATTACAAGAGGCTTTCAACATAACTCTTCATTTTATTTATGGAATCCTGAGCTTCATCAGCAGCCACTTGAAGTTTATTCACTTGACCATCTTCACTCTTTTCAACTTGATGGAGTGCTTTCTTGGAATCTGTGATGGCTTTCATACCATTCGTTTGAACTCCTTCCAATGAATTGTTAAGCTGGTCAAGTTCCCCAGTAACAACATCTAATTGTTGATGGAGGTGCATCTGCTGGAAAATTTTCTCCTTGATATTATGCTTCAACTCCTTCAAATTTGCAGCATGATCAGCCTCAGCTCAGGACACCGCAGCCTCGAATTCACTGATGTTGGTCAACAGCCTTGCTCTGGTCAGATATTGATGGTACTTTTACTCCTTTTCCCTCCTTAATATGACTTGTTTAACCACGACATATATCTCTTAATATCCAAAATCGCCAAGTCCTAACATGATGAACAAGGATGACAGTCACGGGATCTTTAAAGACAGTTATTCAAGAGGTGCTTCAGATATGATCTTCCATATATTTTTCCATGCCTTGTGACATGAGGATTGGAGCACCTTCTGCACCTATGGGTCTGACTCAGCATCACTATCACAAGGGGGAATATAGTTCGGGATTAATTCACTTAAAGAAGTGCCATGTTCTGCTCTTTCCCCCTGACCCTTGGTACTTCACTTTCTACTCCCGTTGTGGTGGAGGTTGAGGCTTCACCTCCAGATCTAGCCACTGAAATTGACGGCCCTGCATAGTCAATTGAAAGTTTTGGTTAGTTTCAAAAGGATAAAAAAAGTTGATTAAGATGTCTTGAAAATTAAGTATAGCCACAAATATTATCATCTCTTACCCAACGGTAGATCAGCATCATGAGAAGGCTCCTCCCCATATTTCCTAGCTTCAACAGTATTTTCAGTACAGGTTTCAGGAAGCTCTGCTAGGTTAATCTCCACTTGAGCTGACGTCTCTACAATAATAGGGTTGTCTCTACCCCCCTTCAGGCATCGGTAGGTCAGCATCTTTCTTAGAAGGAACTGCACATTTCAACCAATCATGGTCAGATATGTAATAAGAAATTTTTAACAGGATGAAGGATAACACTCATGACCAAAATCTTCTAAATCACATGGTAATTTAACATGATCTAAAATTTATTAAAAAGATGCTCCAAGTTTTTTCATTTCATCTAGTGATATCTCATATTCCTGGTTAGTCTCACCAGTGGGAGAATTTTATATGTCTTCTTGGCGACCCTCATCCTCCGTCCTCTGACCCTGGACAGCTTCTTAGGAGAAAATTGCACAGTCAGTTGCAGTGGCCGCCAAATGTTCTGGTGCAGGTGTTGAACCTAAAGTATCACAGAATAGAAGTCAGTTGATGTTTTCATTAAACTTTCTATAAATTATTGTTAATTTACCATAAGAAGGCTCTTCTCTCCTTGTAGCAGCAATAAGAGAAGTACTGGGAACAGACACTGGCTCTTCTTTAGGAGCTTCCAGGTTAGCATGAATTTGTGACTGTTTACTAGCACCCTCGGTCGTCCTCAGAGGAGGGTCAGTCCTCTCCCTCAAAGGGTAAACCGAGGAAGCCCCTGAAATCCTAGGAAATATGGGCAATCTTTTCATAAGTTATGATTCATGACTATCCGAAGGACTTACCACTACTGATGAAGCATTTAGCTGTGGACTTCTTCCTTCAATGCCTTTGTTTCTTTGACTTTTTGTGTGTGTTGACATTGTCACCTCCAAATACAGTTATTGGAGAGTGAAAAGCCCTTTCTAACTCCTCGTCCATGGCTTTCCGGCCTGGAGATACTTTTCCCGGTTCACTGGGAGATTCAGTAGCTCTGATAGTGGTGCCACCAGGGTTGTATTGTTGTGAAGGGACCCCAGCAGTTCCTTTCTTCACAAGCTAAAGGATGAAGAAATTAATTTCCTTGAGTAACAAAGCTTTAAATGAAATCAAGTTGCAAAGCAAATAAGGAAATAGACTTACATCTTCAGAAGCCACGTAATTATGCCAATCCTCGTCTACTGAAGCACCAATACCCTCAGTGGTGCCACGATCCATCATTTCCTTCACCCTCTTGGTGATAGGAATGGAATCATTAGTGGCATATATGAGCATCTCCAGCTCTCTGATGCAATCCCGCACTTCATCGGGGTTATCCTCGAAGCGTATATCAGTAGAATCCCGAATATTCCTTACTCCAGGGATATGTAGCCCTTCACATAAGTCCATCTAAGAGGTTTCAGCATCGCAGTATAAACTCCACTATGTCTGGACAGCCTCTGGTCATAAATATTCAACATGTGCACCAGAAGGCTATGAGGAGGGTCCTACAATCTTGGACTTCAACTTCTTCCCAGCTCCTGTAATCAAAGATAAAGGATAAGAAAATAAAACTTGTGGCTCTATAAAATAATGGCGATTAAATTGCCTCAATGATATAACTCACCAGGAGTCGATGGAGTAGGTCTCTTGACTCTGGAAGGAGAATTATATCTAGCATGAGGCCACTTTGACGCATGTCGTGCCTCATCATCCCCATCCTGGGAATCTGGCGAATCAGCCCTAGGTGTGGAACCCGAGGAATCAGCTCCGGGTGTGGAAGATTCACCTTCCAGATGAACGGTTTCTTTCCTGACAGTTCTTTTTTTCCCCACCCGAGGAACTGGATGATTCAGTACCCCTACAGGGTATGATTCTACCCAGTTCTCGGCATACCATGTAGTCAAGTGACTCGCCGCTCCAGCAACTGGTAGATCAAACACTGCCCCAGTCTTCTCCGTAGCTGTCAGCAAACATAGTTGTCGGGAAACAATTGGATGTTGCTCTGACCTGACATGTACAGGAGGGGATACAACAATCTGTTGTAGACACTTGAATTGGCGTTAAAATCTATATAGAGCATAGGCCTCGCATATAATCTCTCCGTCAATTCTGGTGGCCAATACACCATCTATGCAAGCCAGCATGTATGACCTCAATTCCAGGATAGTTGTTCCATCATCAACAAATTGCCTGGTTGGCGGGTTTCCATAAGGAAAGAAATTGAATTCCTTGAACATGCTCAGCCTCACCTTCAGATAATAGGAGTTGAGGAACAATGGAAAAATTTCAGAATATGCCTGCACTGATGGCCTGAAAGAACTTCCAGGAACCTGTACTCTGCTCTATATAGCGTATGTCCTGAATTGAGTGGTGGCCCATCCCCACAAAACTTGGAATGGTCCCACTATTCTCAAAGGATACTTACCCATATAGACATGTAGTAAGCTCCTGTTAATCGTCACCAAAATTGGGGTGGCCAACCCAACCATTTTCCTCTCATCCAACTTGACTGCAACAACAAAGGTCTCTCGCTTAATGCCTCCCTTCGAATCCCTAACTAAAAGAAGATAAAAACTGAGACACAAAGCTAAAAAACCCTCCATACAGGTCTTCTCTATAATTATTTGGTCCACTTCATACCCCCACTTTTCAAACTCTCCTGCTTCCAGAGTTGGCCAGAATGTGCCAAGAGAACCCCTCTTTTCTATTCTAGGGAAGCTGGTAGGATGAGTACAGGTGGGACCCTTCTCCTTCTTCTTTATATGAAAGACATCCATCCACTCCTATGGATGAATATCCTTTCTAGAATGAGTTTTGGTGGACTTCGAATTCTTTAGCTTGTGGAAAATTTTCAATAATTCTCAATCCAAAACCGGAGTCTTCTCCGAATCATTCCAAGTCACCTTGGGGGGGATGAATTCATCATACATATCACCCAAAATTAGAACCCTCTAGATCTTGTAGACATCTCACAAACTGATGCCTACTTCTCCATGAGTCAGATGGAAATAATTGGTTTCTGGGCTCCAGCGGCTGATTAGCTCCGGCACAAAGTTATCATTTCTATATACATATGTCTGCCCAGCCCAGAAGACTTAATATATTGCAGCTCCTTTCATATCCTCAACAAACTTTGCCCAGGTTTTTCACACCCAATATACCCACATCCAAATCAACTTCACACCTCCTCTGGGATGGAAATCCCATCTCTTTTTCCATCCCTTGGATTGATCCATCTGATAATTTCAGAAAATGGAGGGATAGCAATGTGGCTGCAGCTCAGTCTTGTGAGGTTTCAGATCTGGAGCACATGGGATATGATGCATTATGTAGGCCTTCTCCACTGTTCCAGCATTGAAAAATGATCCTGCAACTGAAACATTTGTTGAAGAAAAGTTGGTGTAAGTTTGAAACCAAGAATGCGGGAGATAGTTCTTTGGCTCTAGAATGTTGACTCCTTGCAGATGACCATGGCCATATAAAGGCAAGTAAATGCTCTGTGGGAAATTAACATGATACTTATTCAAGTACTTGGCCAAATCTGGGAGAGTGTTGTCACATATATCATAATATTCATGGCCAACAATGTTCATTATATCATCAATTCTCTTTCTAGCCAATTCAGCAGCCGATCCAATTCTTCTGGGAGCCATTGAATCTGCACAAAGATCAAATAATTAACTTTTATGTAAGTTGGTTTTTCATAAAATTTGTGAAGAAATCGAAAAAAAAATGGTTAAGGAATTAAGGCTCACAAGTCTAATCTTGGCATGCAAATCTAAGCTGGTAGCACAATTTATACCGCGCTAGTACTGGCGCGCAAGTCAGAAACAGGCTGAGGAAGCATGACGCAACGAACAGAAGCACGGACGAGCGAAAAGCCAAGACACCCATGTGACGAGATCTCACTTACGCGATGATAACTATAATATTTGGAAGCTGGGTGATTTGAGTGAGAGTGGAGCCCATATTTATAGGCGAAATAGTACCCTTGCGCGCATCGCACCTGCGCGCTGATAACTGCGTGCTCAAAACCTACGTGCCCAAAATCCTTGGTTTTCTCCTTTACCTCACAGTCAAATCCTCTTTCCTTTTTCGGATCCAACTCTGAGGGGGGACTTTTGTTGAAGCTTCATTCTGTCACAGAGTCCAAAGATTGAATAAGGGAAGTACTTCAAGCAAAAAGGAGAGAAGAACATAAAGAATTTTACAAAGGCATTAAGGCACGCAAGTATACCTTCGCGCCAGCCTTGGGCATGCAAGTCACTTGCGTTCCAGTCATGGTCGTCCAGGTCACTTGTGTGCCAGTCATGGGAGTTCAAGTCACTTACGTGACCTAAGTGAAATTTCTCCCAAACCTCAGGTGGCCTATAAATACCCCCTGTGGTCTTCCCATTTAGAGGACGAAAAATCCAAAAACTCAGATTCAAGATCTGGTCGCCCAAGTCTCTGTCTGAAGTCTTATGAACACTTATAAGGTAATTCTTTACATAGAATAGAATCTCTCAATAGGAATAATAAGGCCTAAGTGTTAGAACTCATCAATACTTGTGCGCCTAAGTGTCCAAACCTTAAGGTAAATGAAGACACTTGTGCGCCGCCTTTTCCTCTCATGGAAACTTGTGTGCCGCCCTTCTGGAAGCATCTAGGGATAATAATAAGGGCTTGAGCCAAGTCTCGCCCAAGTATTACCCTACAGGTTCTCTATCACCCAAGTGAACTCATTTCGCGCAAGTATACTTGCGCGAATAGGACTTGCGTGCTAGACCAATACTTGCGCACCTCCTTCAAATTCACTTCCTTTCCTCAAATTCACCTCTCCTCTTCAATATTTAGCCTTCAAAACCCTCTTCAAAGCCATTTATGGCATGGTTTCTTTGTTGGATTCCTTATATGATAGTAATTATGTAGAACATCTCTCAAAACCTCGTGATTTACATAACTTTATGTCACTAAGGTTAGAGATTTTCTTCATTCAACCTCATCCTTTAAGATGAGAATATCTTTAATCTAGGCATCCTCCTGAGGAGTAAGCCCCAAGTTCTCTAATCTGGGAATAATCCTTAGGAGTAAGCCCCAATCATAAATCCCCTTTAATTTGGGCATCCTCCTTAGGAGTAAGTCCCAAGTTTCTTTAATCTGGGCCTCCTTCTCAGGATTATTCCCCAATTTATAAGTCCCCTTTGATTTGGGATTCCTTTTCAGGAATAAGTCCCGAGTTTAAATTCCAAATCTCCATAAAGCACAAATACCTTTATGGACCCTACTTCTAGGCTTCTTTCCTGAACTAAGTCCTAATCTTCATTTACTTGGGTCATCATACATACGTAAGCCCCACCTCATTTATTATGACTGCATCTTTCATGGTACAATCGCCAGATTGACGGATACCTCTTGTTTCTCACACCGAGTATGACTCACGTGGGCTTAGAGTGTAAAAGTAATTATGAAATCTCTATTTGGGCCATTAATCATGCATAAAACTCATTCTTCAATCCCCAAACTACGTGGAATTTGATTTCTGCCTTTAAAGTAGAGTACATAGGAAGCCTTTATAAGGTCCAAGCCCATCTTTCATTAATTCTTTTTTCCGTACCATATGACGTTAAACTACATCCTTCTTATCAAACTACGTGGGTTATGATTCCTTTCTTTTTAACAAGGATATGTAGGTAGCCCATCTTTGGTTACGATACCAACTCTAAAATAATCCTTGTCTTTATGAACGACAATAAACTTTAAGTGCCCCACTGAGTGGCTTTAAAACCAGTATAGTTATCCTGATGACCAAGAGATTTCTATATAATGTGTTAAAAGATACCATTGAATAAGAATCTCTAATAAATACAGATGATTCTCTATCGATGAAGAACCTCAAATACATATAAAATATTCTCTAAATATCATACATATCAATCATTGATTTCCAAATCTAAAGGAAAAATCATTTTCATACTTCGTAAATTAATAAGGATTTGTGAACATAACTTAAATCTATAAGAGAGTCCTAGAGTAGGTAATAATTCCCCTCAAAAAGGTGTGATGAGCCTAACCTCCCATCCTCTCGACCAATGAAAATTTTTAAGCCTCATTGGTCCACAACTAATGAGTACCTACCTTTGGAAAGTAGGTCCAAATGGATATAGAATCATTGGATGTTTCCGGTTCTACGAATAAACCCGTTAGAAACCAATTGGAATGTTTGAACCTTAAAAAAACAAGTTCATCCCCATTTCTGAAAGAAACAATCATTGGAGAAAATTTTTGATGTCATGGGGTGTTCAGAACATCAAAAGGTTAGTCTTTTTGTTTACCATTTTGAAGGTGAAGCTGATTAGTGGTTGTCAATGGTGAAAAATATCAGGGATAGTGGGGAGATTGATTCTCTTGATTGGGATGAATTCAAAGGTATGTTTCTTGAGAAATATTTTCCTAAGGTGGTTCATCTTAGGATGGAAAAAAATTCCTAGAATTGAGGAAGGAGGATGAATAGTGTCTTCTTATGAAGCAAAATTCACTCAACTGTAAAGGTATTCTCTAAATTTCATATGAGATCTTGATAGTAAAATCAACTGTTTTTACTTAGGATTAGAGCCAAATTATCGAATGGATTTATCTTATCATGTGTTCTGAAGTTATTAAAAACTTGGTCGTTTTGAGGAGAAGGTGGAAATGGAGTTTTCTGATGATCAGGTGATCTTTGACAAACAGCAAAATAAGAGGTCAAGGTGGAAGGTGCAATGGAAGAACTCTTCAAAAAATTCTGATGGAAAGAAACTTAAGTTTAAAGTTTGTGAAAATTGTGGTAAAAAGAATGCTAGGGAATGTCTTTTGAATTCTGTTAAGTGCTACCAATGTGGTAAAATGGGACATAAGGCTCATAATTTCACTGAAAAAGAGCAGGGTATTGGCAAGACAAAATATGATTTACAATCATTAAAATGTTTTAAGTGCAATGAAATGGGTCATTATGAAAATGAGTGTCCAAAGAAGAACTCAACTGAGGGAAAGAAACCAGAATACAAGCAAAAAGGTGTGCTGAAATCCTTTGCAACTATTTCGATAGATGTTGGTCCATCAAATGAAGTAGTATCAGGTACACTGTTTGTTTGTTCAGATTTTTCCAATGTGTTTTTCGATTCAGGGTCTACACACTCTTTCATTTTTGAGAAGTTTTCTAGTAAATTAAGAATTCAATCTCAAGATATTAATATGTAACTTATGGTAAAAACACCTGGAGGAAATGTTGAGACAAAAATAAAACATAAGAACCTTCATGTCCTTGTATGCGGGAAGAATCTACCTGCAAACCTTATTGTTTTTCCTCTAGTAGAGTTTGATGTTATTTTGGGTATGGATTGGATTTCTATTTATCATGCTAAGATTGACTGCAGATCTAAAGAGGTTTCTTTTCAAGATGATTTTCAGTTTTTGTACAAGAATGAACCCTTTATTTTGATAACATATCAGGAAGCTGAGAAACTAGTAAAAGATGGAAATTAATGTTACCTTGAACATATTGTTGAAAACAAAGGAACTATTTAGATTAATGATGTGCCAGTGGTAAATGAGTATCTTGATGTTTTTACGGATGAGTTTCCTGGTATTATACCTGATTGGGAAGTTGAATTTACTGTTGTCTTAGTTCCTGATGCTAAACCAATTTCAAAACCCCCTTATTGAATGGCTCAAATTGAACTTTTAGAGTTAAAGAATCAATTACAGGAGTTATTAAATGAGGGTTTCATTTGACCTAGAACATCACCATTGGGTGCTCCTGTCTTATTTGTTAAAAATAAATATGGTTCAATGAGACTTTTCATTGATTATAGAGCATTTAATAACATCACTGTTAAGAAAAAGTATCATTTGCTGCATATCGATGATTTGTTTGATCAGCTCCAGGGAGCTCAGTATTTTTCAAAGATTGACTTGAGGTAGGGGTACTATCAGTTGAAAGTAAAGGAAGAAGACATTCTGAAGACTATGTTTCATAATAGATATGGCCATTATGAAAATGTAGTTATGCCTTTTGGGTTAACCAATGCACCTACTGTATTCATGGATCTTATGAATAGAATTTTCTGTGAGTTCTTGGATAAGTTTGTGGTTGTGTTCATTGATGATATTTTGGTTTTTTATAAAAGTAAATAGGAGCATGAAATTCATTTAAGGTTTGTCTTGAAAACCTTAAAAGAAAAGAAACTGTATGGGAAATTCAGCAAGTGTGAGTTTTGGTTACAAAAAAATTCTTTCCTTGGTCACATTGTTTCAAAAAATTGCATAACTATTGATCCTGCTAAAACAAAAGTTGTTGAAGAATGGCCAAGACCCACAAATATAACTAAGATCCATAATTTTCTTGGTTTGGCAGGTTATTACCGGAGGTTTGTTGATAATTTTACATGGTTATCAAGTCCAATGACTAAGTTAACTCGAAAGGGTGTTAAGTTCATTTGGACAAGAGAATGTGATTATTGTTTTCAGGAATTGAAAAGAAGATTGGTGAATGCTCTAGTTTTGGAACTGCCTTCCAGAAATGGTGAGTTTGTTATCTATAGTGATGCTTCATTGAAAGAACTTGATTGTGTCCTTATGAAGAATGATCAGGTAATTGTTTATACTTAACGTCAATTGGAACCTAATGAGTTAAATTACCCTACACATGATTTGGAATTAGCTGCTTTTTTCATTAAAAATTTGGAGGCATCATTTGTATGGATTAAAATGTGAAATATATACTGACCACAAAAGTTTTAAGTATATATTCACTTGGAAATAATTGAACATGAGACAGAAGAGATGGTTGGAATTAATCAAGGATTATGATTTCACTATTTATTATCACCCAGTAAAGGCAAATATAGTGGTTGATGCTTTGAGTCAAAAAAGTAATGCTTCATTGACCATGCTACATTTGGAACGAGATCCTTTGGTTTTTGATTTGATGAAATTTGACATAGAAGTTGGTGATGTAAGAAATTCTTCTGTTTTGTTTTAGGTGTCAGTGAAATCATCTCTATCAGACATAATTAAGTAAGCATAGAAGGAAGATAGTGAGTTGTAGAAAAAGGTAGATTTGGTTCATAATGGTAAGTTGTCTGATTTTAACATTGATAATGATTGTGTTTTGAGGTTTGGGAAGAGATTATGTATGCCTTGTGATTCACAGTTCAAAAATTAGTGGTTATGTAAAGCTCATAGTTCTCCGCTTTCAGTTCATCCTGGCAGTACTAATATTTACAGAGATCTTCAGGAGTATTACTGGCGGGATGGAATGAAAAGAGATATTGCTGATTTTACTATGAAGTGTTTGACTTGTCAGCAGGTTAAAGCATAGAGGCAGTTACCTAAAGGGATGATTAAGTCTTTAATAGTGCGAGAGTGGAAATGGGAAAATATATCCATGGACTTCGTTGTGGGATTACCGAAGACATCTCGAGGTAATAATGCAATCTGGGTTATTGTTGATCGGTTGAATAAATCTACTCATTTTCTTCCTATTCGAGATACTTTGTCTCTAGATCAAATTTCTCAGTTGTATGTTAAAGAGATATTCAGGTTACATGGAGTTACCCTCTCTATTGTATCTGATCGTGATCCCAGGTTAAATTATAACTTTTGGAAAGGCCTTCAGAAGTCGTTGGGTACTGAATTAAATTTTAGTACAGATTTTCATCCACAATCAGATGGGCAGTCAGAATGAACAATTCAGACCTTAGAGGATATGCTACGTGCTTATTCACTGGATTACCAGGGAAGTTGGGACCAACATATTTCTTTGGTTGAATTTTCATATAATAACAGTTTTCATTCCAGTATACTGATGGCTATATTTAAGGCATTATATGGAAAATGTTCTTGAACTCTAGATTTTTTGGATGAAGTTGGTGAAAGGAAGCTGATGGGACCAGAATTGGTAGAAGAGATGGAAGAAAAGGTTCAGTTGATTCAGAAGTACATGAGAATAGCTCAGAGTAGGAAACAAAGTTATACGGATAACCGGAGTATGGATCTCTCTTTTGAGGTAGGTGATCATGTCTTTCTCATGGTTTCTCTATGAAAAAGTGTCATGCATTTTGGTAAGAAGGGAAAAGTTGAGTCTGAGGTTCATTGGACCCTATGAAATCCTGGAGAAAGTTGGATTAGTTGCATACAGAGTGGCTTTACCTCCATGTTTATCCCAGGTAAACAATTTTTTTCATATTTCAAGGTTGAGAAAGTATATGAGAGATCCATCTTATGTTTTAAGTCCAAAGGTAGTTCAGTTGGAAGAGAATCTCTCCTATGAGGAACAACCAGTTCAGATTCTTGACTAAAGAGAGAAAGTGTTGCGAAATAAGGTAATTCACCAGGTAAAGGTTTTTTGGAAAACCCATATGTTTGAAGAGGCAATGTGGAAATATGAAAATGTTATGAGGGATAAATACCCTCATTTATTTGATAAGTGAATAAAATTGCGAGGATGAAATTTTCAAAAGGGGGGGAGGATGTAGCATCCCAGGTAAATAAAGAAATAATAAATTTTCATAATTATTCATATTTGTGAATTAAATATAAATTTTACTTTAAAGGGGTCGATATTCTCGATGGCTTAACCGATATGCAACAACGGGTTTCTTTGAAATCTTACGTTGCACAATAATAATATAATATTATTATTTTAAATGGTAGTTAACGTCTAGCAGTTGTATTGGCGGTAAGGAACTGAAATAACTACAATATGATTTTATATGTTTGTTAAATGTTTTTACATTTATTCAATAAAATTTAGAGGCTTAAAATGTTAATGAATCTAATTTTAAGCATAATTTACTTTAAAATGTTGATTTACCGCCTTTTAATGGAAACCCCTCTTTAAATCTAGTTTTGGTCACTTTTATGTGTTCTATTTGACCAAATAAAATTCTTATTTAGAATTGGGACATCAAATTTTACTTTGGGTAAATTTTTGGTATTTTTTTGATAAAGTTCATTTTTTTAATGAATAGTGAAAAATATTGTATTTTAATTCAAAAATGCCTTTTAATATACTTTATTTATATGGTTATATTATCTTTTTAATTGGTTTTAAAATGTAATTAGAATATATTTTTACCATTTAATCCAATGTTGGTCATTTTAATTAATTCCACTTTTAAATTGGACATAAACAAGTGTCAATCTTTTGATAGTTAATATTTCTTAAAAACACACCTTTTGTTTTGACAAAGGGAATTAATTTTAAATTAATTAATCCAGCTTCTATGTTTTGAATTTGGTAAAATAGAAATCATTTTTGAATTTAGAATATCAAATATAGCTTAGACTATATTTTTTGTATTTTTCTGAAAAACATCAATTTTTGATGAATAGTGAAACCACTGAGTAGTGGTTAAAAAACTGACTTTTTCATTTAAATGAAATTTTTCCGCTTCTGTGAAATGAATTTAGAAAATCCGACATATATGGTTGTTATTAGTAAGTAAAATTTGGTTCAATAAGATGAAAATAATTTTTGGTGAATAGTATCTTTTGGCTTTTATTTACCACGGATAAAGGTAAATATAGTAATTTAAGGTAAAAATAATATCATAATAAAACAAAATTACCTTAACCCTTTCCTAAACTTATTGGATGAGTCATGGCCGACCATTGGCATTCTTGGGTCTATTTTGGGACCCCATGGAGCCACTTGAGAGTGATAATGACACTTTAGATTAATTAATTTAAAGTAAAAACAAAAATGACATAAACAAATATCTTTTAGTAAATTAATTTTTACATAGGGTTATATATGTTATCTTTTCGAATATAAATATTTTTTAGAAATCTAAAAATATTTCCTACATTATGTAATTTTTTTATAATTTTTAGAAATCAAAAAAATAAATTATTTATGACACAATAATGATTCAGTATTTACCTCATTAATAAATGATTTAAATAAATAAGATTATAAATATTAAAACTATATCCAAAACCTATCCAATTCTTATTGGATGATTTTATTTCGACCATGAGTCATCTTATATTCAACTTTAATTAGTTTTGGAACTTTAGAAACCGAAAAATCATTATATAATAAAATAATATTTTCACACTTTCCTAAAGAGCCCCTCCTCCTCCAATGGCCTGAAGGCCTTCATTTTTTATTGATTTTTGATAATCCACCTCTCAAGGGGTGAGGTGGAACCCTTACAAGGCCCGTAAGCATAAGTATTACATGGCATGTAGGTCTTAGAGGAATTCCTTGTCCGTAGGCTTCAAACATTACATACAACCCAGACTAACTACTTGGAACTTCTCCTCCCCAACATCTTCATCGTGAAATCAGCTCTCCACCTTCGCATGGCTATTCGGCTAGGCATTCCGGTGCATGCACAGGCTTTTCCCGATGGCAGGTGCCATACCCTCTCATTCTTTCAATCCATTTAGCTTCTGCTATGGTGAAATCTCCTTGCTCATCCTTCTTGTAGAGCTTGTTCCTTGTAGGTTATCTGGTTTGCATCTGCACTTAAAGGTGACCCGAAGGCCTTTGAGGTGATCCTAAATATCCCCTCCTCACCCTTATAAAAAGATCTCACTTCTAACTCATTCCTCACACCTATAAAGACCCTTGGTTCTTCCAACCCCTACCCTAATAATCTCTCAAGATCCCTCTCTTCCACCAAGAAGCCTTACCTTAGGCAGAAGTCACTTTAAGAAGTCCTTTTGGTTCAAACCAAAGGGAGTTACCCAAATTAATGGTAACGGTTTCTCTTAACTCCTTTTGTTTTATTTTACTTCTCTAACCCCTAAACTCTTTTTATTCCTTTATTTTATAACAAAAACAGTATCCTAAATATACTAGGATGTTGTTATGAGAAGGATTCGAACTGCACTTACACACACATCTATCTAATGGGTGAAGAACATACTGTTTTTGTGGATGGAAAACTAACGCCTCACGAAATGATGATTGTTCGATTATCTCCTACCACCTCTCATGGTGGACATTAAGATGGAAGTATATTTATATATGATATATATTATGTTTATATTTTCTTTATTCTTCTGTGTTTTACATTTATAGCCTACCTTTATGGTTTTCATAATGGGTAAACACGATAATTTTATTTGAGGAAGTGCGGACTACCGCCCCCTCAAAGTGATATGAATCATTAATGCCATATGTGGGATGTATAAAGGATGGATTTAATGATATTATATATGATATTATACTAGAATTATATTATACCTATGTATCATTATGTTTTCATTCCATTAAAATACAAAATAGAAATGAAAGTAGCGTTCATGCGTACGTACGGCTTACCGTCTCCATGAACGGTGCTTTTCATTTCTTATCTCCAAATGTTATGTACTATTATAAATACATTTATATAATGGATATATATTATATATATGATATCTAAATCAGTAATATCATTCTGGATATAATGGACTTTTGACCACGTGAATAACTTGTAATTATAAGAATTCCATTTTTGACTCAAGTACCAAATATCGACAAAATGACCACTATTGACTTAAATGATTACATAATGTTTATAAAATGTTAATAAGTTATATAAAATGAATAATAAACTTGAAAAAGGTTCTTAAGCAAGTATAAATTTACTTTAGTTTATTATTTAGGAGGTTAAAGAAGGAACGGGTCAAGTTGGACATGAGGTAAGGGACTTCGTCTCAATCTCCTTTCATTGAGGCATATTTTGTTTTATACACGACTTTATTTTATATGGTGTATAAACACCTTTGAATTTTCATTTCATTCAAAGGGAATATTTTTCTACAAATTGTTTTACTAAATGACAAAAAAGAATGTTTCTTTTAACGTATGCGGTGACAACAACCTTTTCGCTGCTGCGAGTATTATTTGATCTTTGGCTTCTTTAACAAGCCGAAATGTTTTTAAAAGGAAAATAAATACCATATACTATTTTTATGTATTTTTTTATTGAAAATGGTTTTGATAATGGATTTGTTATTTCAATATATTTAAATGATATATTGTGATTGAAATGTGGAAATGTTATCTTTCCTTTATGTTTGTTTTATGTGTTATGAATAAGTTATGGTTCTTGGGCATTGTTTACGTATACGAGTGGTTCCTTAATAAACCTTGGGTTAGTGAGCCCATGATAGCTCTCCAATGAATTGGTTAATGTGACAGAGTTAAACGTGAATGTTTCTCCTAAGAGATTTAGAGAATATACTGTGATGGGTATTCCAAATGTAACTCCCTACATAGCTGTGATAGATACAATGTAAGTATGATATGGATTCCACAAGTTACCTTTATGATTATTGATTACCATGTGTTATTCATAAATCTTATGTTTTCATGAGGTATGTAAAAGATTTTATGTTTTGTATGTATTTATGGACTAATGTTTTCTTTCTTCATTTTGTAACCCTTACTGAGCTTTTTATGCTCATCCCAAGTTTTCAAATGTTTTTCACAGGATCTAAAGATGAATAGGGTCAAGGATGGGATCAAGGAAAATTCATATTTTCTAAAACATGGGACTAGATGTGACTCTTTTTTTCAAGAGTTTTTACTTTATAAAAAAATTGAAACTAAGTAGAAGTGTCTACCTTGTAATTTTTTTGATGTAATGTAATAGTTATGGCCTAATTCTCTAAAACTCTAAACCTGAAAAGATCCTCAATGTGAATTATTCATTTTATTAAATATTATGTACTTTTTAAGGAAGAGTCCTTATAGTTGGTTCCTAAATTTCAAAAATAAATCTATAGTACTTTTCCTCTGATTTCAGGGAAATACAATGTCATTTTCCCAGTTTTGACCCCCCCCCCCTCCACCAACATACATTTTTAAAGGCTTTGGTTACTTTAAAAATTGTTTAACTAGTAATTTTGACAATTCCTCACATTATATTGATGTTTTGTTAGTGTGTACACATATAAAATAACTCAAAGTTTATATTCTATGATTTTGCATCAATCTGAGGTCGTTTTCTATGTTTTTTATCACTATTACATGTTTTAGTGTTTTAAAATACTAAAAATTTGTTCATAGTTGTCCCAAGAAAACTATAACTCAGAATGTCATTCCATTGGTTCCTACATTTCAAAAATAAATATACTATAATTTTACTATGATTTCATGGTAATCCGACATCATTTTCTTGGTTTTGACCCCCCGACGGGCGTTTTTAAAGGCTTCAGTACCTTTAAAAATTGTTTACCAAGTCATTACAACAACATCACACATTAGATTGATGTTATTTCTATACATACATGTCAAAAATTACTCAAAGTTGGTTTTCCCATGATTTCACATCAATATAAGGTCATTTACTATGCTTTTGACCATTACACACACGTTTTAGTGTTTTAAAACACAAAAAACGTGTTTACAGGCATCCCAAGAAAAACCTAACTCATAATGAAATGTTTTCAGTTATTAAATTTCAAAAATAAATATACTCTCATTTTTCCTATTATTTCATGGAAATTTGACATCATTTTACAAGTTTTGACCCCCCCCCCCCGACACATGTTTTTAAAGGATTTGGTACTTTTATAAACTGTTTACCGATTCATTCCGACAACACCGCACACTGGATTGATATTTTATCAGTGTGTACACATCAAAAATAACTCAATGGTGGTTGTCCCATGATTTCATGTCATTCTCAGATATTTTCTATGGTTTTGACTATTACACACACGTTTTAGTGTTTTCAAAAACTAAAAACATGTTTACGGGTATCACAAAAAAATAGTAACTTGAAATGTTTTAATGTATGTTACTAAATTTAAAAAATTAATCTATAGTTGTTTTTATATGATTTCATGGTAATATGATTTCATTTTTCTATTTTTGACTCCCCGACACACATTTTTAATGGTTTTAGTACTATTAAAAACTATTTACCAAGTCAATCCGACAACACCACACATTAGATTGATGTGTTTTCTATGCGTACATATCAAAAATAATTAAAAAGTGGTTTTACCATGATTTAAAATCAATATGAGGTCATTTTATATGTTTTTTACCGTTACACACACGTTTTAGTATTTTAAAACACTTTAAAACGTGTTTATGGGCATCTCGGACAAACCGTAACTCATAATAATGTTTTGTTAGTTTCTAAATTTTAAAAATAAATCTATAGTATTTTTTCTATTATTTCATATAAATATGACATATTTTTCTTGGTTTTACCCCCCCCCCCCTCGAAACACGTTTTTAAAGGTTTCGGTGCCTTTAAAAACTGTTTAAAGAGTTGTTCTGACAACATTGCTCGTTAGATTGACATGTTGTCTAAGATTACACACCAAAAATAACAAAATGGTGTTTTCTCCATTATTTTATGTAAATATGAGGTCTTTTCTATGATTTTGATCACTACATGCATGTTTTAGTTTTTTAAAACACTAAAAACATTTTTATAGGAATCCTGGACAAACTGTTACTTGGAATGATGTTCCATCAGTTCCAACATTTCAAAAATCAATCTACGGTATTTTTTTCTGATTTCATGATAATAAGACATATTTTTTTAGGTTTTTACCCCCTACACTCATTTTTAAAGGCTTTGGTACCTTTAAAAACTATTTACCGAGTCCTTCTGACCACACTGCACATCAAATTGATAGGTTGTGTACCCATACACATAAAAAATAAATAAAAAGTGGTTTTGAAATGATTTAACATCAATATGAGGTCTTTTTCTATGGGTTTTACAATTACACACAAGTTTTAGTGTTTTAAAACACTATAAATTCATTTACGATCATCCTGTGAAAATCGTAACTCGAAATGACGTTTCGTCGATTCATAAATTTCAAAGATAAATATAAATTCATTTTCATCTGATTTCATGACAATCCTATGACTTTATTCTATTTTTAACCCTCAACGCATATTTTTAAAGGATTTGGTACCTTTAAAACTGTTTACTGAGTCAAAACCAAACAAATAAACTCAGATATTTTCATACTTAAGGAAAATGATCTATAATTCATTTTTGATGTGTAGGAATAAACCACACATAAATCTTGCAAAAGATGACATGAGTATGACTTTAAGTTATTGATTTTAAAATAAGTGTCATTTTAGTTTTATTTATGGAAGTTGTATGTGTTCTTTGCAAATGTGTGAATGGTCTATAGAATTTAGAATTTACTTTGGTAGGATGAACTATAAGGGTGTAAATTTCCTTGGGTATCATGTTTTTAATCTACTAAAATATAGAAACTAAATCATTTTTCATTTTTGACTACCACAATTGTTTTTCTTATAAGAGTCATGTTCTTTAACTTTTTCTTTTAACCTTGAAATGTCTCTTTGTAATTCCCAATCAATGACACTAATCAAACCCTCACTATGTGTAGCAATAACTAATAATGTTGCCCTTCTAAATACAGGTGATGGATTGGGCCCATAACCCATATTGCATACATGTCTGATATGCTCCTTCCCTAAAACGATTGCAACTGCATCGTTCTAGGAAACCGATGATGATTGTGAAGGGTTTACATCCCAGACTTCTTGAAATTTAACCTATTAATATAAAAATATTTACAATTATTTTTTAAAATATCTAAAATTCATAATATTATATAATTAATAAATTTTTTATTACTATTTATTATTATTTTATTATTATAAAAACATAATGTTGAAAAATAAATTATAACAATAAACAAACTATAAACCCAATTAATTGGGGCTAGGTAGATGAATCAAATGATGCCAAATTGGTATTTTTTGAACCATGAAGTCGGTCCCATTTAATTGGGTTTAAATCTTGTTTTTTGTTATCATTTATTTTTCATTATTATGTTTTTATAGTAATGAAATAATATGAAATAATAATGAAAATTAATTACTCTAATGCCTTTGGTAGGGTCATTTACAAAACTATCATCAGGTTTCCTATACACTTTAAACCACATCTCTATTCAACCAAAAGAGTGACCTATTTAATTAGATTTTATAAAAAAATATTAAAAAGTTATAAAAAACCTTGAATTATAATAAAATTATATAAATAATATTGGATAAAATACAAACCAAAATTTTTCCTTTTCTTGAAAAACTATGAGACCCAGTAATATAAGGAATGACCTGTTTTTCATGATTCACGGTATTTTTTTAGATAATTATTACAAAAAAAATAGCAACATTAATAAAAATTATAATTTTATTGTGTCCATGTTATTACGATACTGTAAAATATGTAATTACCTTATGAGATGCATCTTTTTTAATATCAACAAACATATTACATTGCTCATGATAAATTCATTAAGGTAATTTCTCATACATCTTTCATGATCTCAGAGATGTGTCATTAAACTCATTCCATACTATTCATTTAAAATCTCTCTATTTCTTGCACAAATTTTTTAGATTCCAAGAGCGTGAACTGAAGTTAGGGACATCAAAATAAAAAAAACATCTAGAAATAAAACACATAACACTTTATAAGTATATTACAAAATTTTACTCATGTATTTTAAGTTAGTTATCAATGAATATTAAATTAATATTACCTTTACCTGTTTATCAAAGAACTCATTTTTTCAAGCTATATGGGAATATTCCTATAATATTTATAATTTCTGGGAAAGATCACCATCTCACAAGCAAGCTTCCTAAGAATATTCCCATAGATTCTGAAATCCTCACTGGTAGGCACCTCGAACTCATCAATTGGAATGATAATATTGAATTACTTTAGGTCTCATACATCTTTTGTATTCATATTTATATTCCTTCTATTTTTATCTTTATCTATTTGAAAAATTCATTAAATAATTAATAAAAAATATAGTTTTTTGTACAATGACATACATAACTATAATGGTAGCTCGCCAATATCCCCAAGATGGAGGGATGACCAACTTCTCCATCACCAAAGGTGAATCTAGCAGTGGGATACTAACAAAATCTAGGGAAATAAATGGCTCTCTAGTAGACTTAGGTATAACAGAATCACTCCGATCCACTGAAGCTAATGATAGTGGTGGTGTGCTCTGAGATATTGATAGACTAAGATCTTGAAATTTTTTTGTTCTTGGAATTCCTTCAATTAAAATGTTTCAGATATATTAAATTTATAAAAAATAAAAAACTAAAATATTTTTACAAAAAAATGAAAAAATAAAATAATGTATATATGTACGAAACACTTATCAATGAGAAATTGTAATATATTTTTATTAAAAATTTATACATTCAATTATCTTCATCTTAATTATCATTATTTTTATCAACCCCCATTTTGATAAGTGCTTTATTTTTACACTCTCTTACATGTTCTATTGTTTTGATATTTTTTGGAAAAAACTATTCAATGTTTTTTGGTTGATGATGTTCATTGTCACAAAGTACCAATTGATCTTCATCGCCCATGTCATATATTTCTCTCTGCTTTAACTATTCAACAACACTCCAGACTTCATGCATTTCATCATCTATATAATAAAACATATTCTCTTTTGAATCCAAGATAAATAGATCATTCTCTACATGCTCACTAGTATGGATCAAGTGAGAAAATTTGACAGAAGTAAAATGTAATGAATCTTTCATTATGCCCCTATCAATTTTACCCAATTTCATTTGAATAATATAATTGAAAACTATCCATGATAGTTTAATTAAATTATATCACTAATCTTTCCATAGTATCCCACCTATTAAAGTGTAAATACACCACTATTTTGAGTTTTCAAGTCTTCTTCATGATATATTGTATAAAACCTAAAGTCGTGAATATTATAGGCATCGAATCTCTTAGCTTTCCTTAGAGGACCTTGATCCCAAAACTTAAAATCATTTGATATTTCAAATTGATTTTCAACATTCATTATCTAGAAAATAAGATATAAGGTTTTAATTTTAACATGGAAAAAATAACTGCAGGTTAATAATATGAATATTATTAAATACTTACATGATGGGAAAACCATTTAACAATCTCCTTATTAAAAAATTTTTAATTCCATCTCATTTTGAGATCAACCCCTTAGTTTCCTCTTTGTTTGAAACTAAATTTTTTTTAATAAATGGTCTAAAATAAGATTATTTATTATCACATATCTATGTTCTTCTAGAAACTCTAATTCAGTCAGTGTAAAATTTGACTCCTTTCCAATTGGTTTTACAATAATTGTAAATACCAATTACTGGTTTTCATAATAAGAATTAGTGGATATATCATCAACATTTCCAACACAATTGAATCTAGTCTCAGTCCCATCCAAATACCTAGAACATAAGGTCATTAACTCTTCATCTTTGTAACCTTCAGCAATAGAGCCTTCTAGTTGAGCTTTATTCCTCACATATGATTACAAATGACCTGAATACCAGATGAAAAAAATAAGAAACATATTAAAAAAATTACTCAGTGATTTGATAAAATTGAATTCACCAGTGATAATAAAAATAATATCAACATACCTCTCAATTGGATACATCCATCAATAGTGTACTGGTCCTCCAAGTTTAGTTTCTTTAACCAAATGAATAGTCAAATTAATCATCAAAGTGGAGAATGGGGGGGAATAACATATCCATATTAAAATGTTTCAAAATAATTATTTCTTGAATTTTATCAAGCTTAGTTAGATTTAGAGTTTTTATACAAAGCTCTCTGAAAAATGTACAAAACTCAACTAGAATCATAGTTACTTTTTCAGGTAACGTATTATACAATTCCAACAGAAACAACTTCTCTATTAGAATATGTGAGTCATGAATTTTCAATCCATGGAACTTTCAATTTTTTAAGTCAACACACCTTGATATGTTACTTTATATCCATGTGGCACTTTGAAATTATTTAAAGTTCAAATGAAGATGTCTTTCTCATTATTTTTCATTGTAAAAATAGTAGAAGGATACTTTTCATTCTCATTTTCCCACAAACCATGATTTATATTCATTGAATCTAAATCCTTATGAGCATTAAGGTGATCCTTTGATTTAAGTTGATCATTAATCATTGTAAAAATTACATTCTCAAGAATTTTCTTCTCAATATGCATTACGTTAACATTATGATGTATCAAATTAAACTTCCAATAAGGAAGTTTGAAAAACATACTCTTTTTCTTCCATTGTAGTATTCTGACTACAGTAGATATTATACCTCATAACCTTTTCCCCCTTCTTTAAATTGATTACATTTTCAAAATTATTTAGTGAAATTTATTAATTATCCTTAGATTTATGATCTAGATAACACCTTTAGTGGATTTCTAAATTCAATATATCCATTGAATTGTGTCTTGTTAAACCTAAATTTATGATAAGCATTATGTAACACCCCAAGATTTCATAGTGTGTTATTTCTTTAAAATAATACAATAACTTGCACTACACGCAACACCGAGTTCAAGCACACCATGAATTACCAAACAAGCCGTTCAAAAGAGGTTATGAATAGTATTAACTAAATTTTAAACTTTATATAATCCTTATAATTTTAGAATCCATATTATGAGTTTCTTAGACATAATACAAGAACAGATTCATTTTCAGTATTGCACTTTTATCAACTTTTAATAGTGAAACCTTTTTAAATACAATATTTTAAACTTTTTGACTAAATGGGGACATCAAAAAAATTTAAAATGAAACATCCCAAGCTTCCACGGTACGCTTTCCTTTGAATAATACAGTAGCGTGTGTTGTACGCAACTTCGAGTTCTAACACACCACAACCAATCAAACTAGCTGTTATGAATAGTAATACCTACTTTTTGAAATTATATATATTTTATATTTTATAATGGGCTTCATTTTTGGATTCGGAATATCTAATTTAGCCTAAGGTGAAATTTTGGTACATTTCGGATAAATTTCATATTTTGATGAATAGTGAAAATTACTAAATTTTAATTAAAAACAACTTTTTTAATCAAAATAATTAATAGTGATAAATTATGAATTTAAGTGGTTTTAAAGTATATTTAGAATATATTTTTACCATTTAATATAATTTTGGTCATTGGACATAATTTTACAATTAAACTGAACATAAACAGGTGTCAATCTTTTGATAGTTATTATCTCTTAAAAACACGCTTTTTGTTTTGACAGCAGGAATTAATTTTAAATTAATTTCTGCCACTTCTGTGTTTTGAATTTAGAAAAATGGATTCCATATTTGGAATCAGGATGTTCAAATTGTGTAAATAGGTAACTTTTATTTTTAGACATTTTGAATAATTACTGCGGTAAAAATTTTATTTACCATGGTTAAGGGTAAATCCGGTAAATAAGGGTTAAAAAATAATATTATAATAATACTAAATTACCCTAAAACGTGTCCTAACCTTATTGGTTGATACATGTTCGACCATAGGCATCTTTGGGTTGATTTTGGGACCCCATGGATCCACTTGTAAGTGATAATGACACTTTATTTTAATTAAGTTAAAATGAATACAAAAATGACACAAGCATATATCTTTTAGAAAAACAATTGTTACATAGGGTTATATATGTTGTATTTTAGATTATAAATATTCATTAGAAAGATAAAAAGATTTCCTACATAATGATATTTTATTTATAATTTTTAGACATTAAATAATTTATTTTATTTATGACACAGTGATGATGCAGTAATTACTATAATAGTGAAAAATTAAAATAATTGATATTATAAATACCCAAATAAATATAATATGAAACTTTTAATGATTTAAAATAATTTTCTAGGATAATATGATATATTAGGATTTATTTAATTGACTTTGTTCGAAGTAATCAATCTGTTATAAGTTTCACAAAAATCAACTATTGAATAGTGTCAAAATTGACATAAAAGAGTTCTTAAAACAAATATTATATTATTAATTGATATTAAATTCCTAAAAATCTAAGGTTCGGCCAAGAGACTTATATAATGATAGGTTCATCATTAATGTACCACTTTGGGGTCGCTTGGATGTATGTAGTAAGTTTATTAACCATATTATATAAAAATACAAAGAGACATTGTAAAAGTGAAACTAATTAACTTAGAGTTAATACTTAAAGATAAGGTTAATATAAGTACCCAAACCTGTCTAAATTCTATTGGTTGAGTTGTTTTCGACCCATCACCACCTTAACCTTTTAATAATCAACTTTGGATCCATTAGAAACCGAATATGAATTTATTATAAATTAATATTTCTAGCTTTTCCAAAGGTGCCCCTCACCCCTCTTATAAAAGGGCACTCCTCCTTCTCAATTATTCACACCTTCAAAGCCTTTTGGTTCGGCCAAACTCTGCCCAAATACTCTCCCAACTTCCCTCACTACAACCTAGGGGCCTTAGTTTGATCAGAAATCCAACCTAAGGATCCCTTTTGATCAAATCAAAAGGAAGAACCCGAAGAAGAGGTAATGATTTCACCACCCTTTTCTAAGTTCATTTCTTCTTCCACTTCTTCTTCCTTTGTTGTTACCATTATAAAATAATAAATCCAGTATCATATATATACTGTGATGTTATTATAAATATGGTACAACCATATTCAGTATTCTATCCACCCTTTGAATAACATGTCACCATACGTGCGTACGTACGGCTTACCGTCTCCACGTCGTGGTGTAATTGTTATTCAATATAATATTATTTGGATGGGTATAATAATGATGTGTAACTCATGTAAATAATAAATATAACATGTTAATGATTCTTTATATATGATATACCATCCATTAATATATTATTTTAATATCAAAATAATGATATTGTCGCTCGTGCGTACGTACGGACTACCGTCTCCACGAACGCGATGAGATTCATTCTCCATCGTATCCATTCAAGTATAATTATCATTTGATGATTTAAAAAATGATGTTTAATGACTTGATATCATTCTGGATATTAATAATATAAAACCTATCCTTTACAAACATGTCTTACGTAACAAAACATATAAAAGAAAACAAGTAAGTTAACACCCGAAACAACGATAATACTAAGATATTATTATCAAATCAATATTAAAAGAGCATATATGATATCATATTAATATATATGATTCTTTTATAATTTAATAACAATTATTTCAATATTATACAGGAGGTTAACCTACCCCAACCAAGTAAAAGTACAAGGTAAGGGATTTTCTTATCTCACATTCAATTCTATGAGATTTCCATTATTCACCACTAAATTATTGAAAGTGGTGTATTGTGTACTGGCATTTGATATATATTATCATGATTATCTTTATATTCATTTTATTCTGTAAATAATTTGGTGGTTATTAACTTTTGGCCATACGACTCAGTTGATTAACATGGTAAGGGGTTTTCATCTCACTCTTTATTTCCGTGAGATTCATGCCATATTTCCACTATTATCTTTTGTGTGGTGCCCATAATTGTATTCTTTGTGTAATACACTTTACCTTATGTGTATTTACATTTTCATTGTATGATACCTATTTCATGGGTCGTATGTTTCATAAGTTACCAAATTGATAAGGGTTTACTTCACAATCTCTTTAATATCCGAGGTTGTCTTTACGTAAGTATCTACAGGGACATATTTACTATCCATGTCCATATTTCATAAAAGAGTTTTCAAATGGATTATTTCTAAGGGAACTTTTACTAAAACATCATTTTAAATGTTTTAAATATTTATTCTTCTAAATCATCCTCATTTATGTCCACGTTTTCAAAATGGTTTGTAAGGATTTATTTATATGAAAATGAATGTTTTAAAAGTGTTAATTCCATTCAAAAGTTTCAAAGTGGTATGGGACACTTTGATCCAAAAATGTATTTAAATGCCTTACTTTCTAAATTGTGTAACATTAAAATGTTTTCATGAGAAAGGGATATTTCTCTCAATAATTTTTAAAAAAACATTTTCATCTATGTCAACATCCTTTGATGGATTTTAAGATTATTTGAAGTTGATTTATTATGATATAAAACTTCCATATTGTAATGATTTTTTGTGATATGTTTGACTGTAGATGTGTCATTCATGGTTTATGAGTAAAGTATTGACATTTCATATGCTATTTCCAATAAGAATGTTTCTGTTATATTTCAACCTTTACTTCATATGAATGTGTTGGACAAGTATGTTCCAGGTTGGGGACTAGTTGAAGTAAGCCCTCCAAGTTGGGGACTGGTAAAAGTAAGCCCTCCAGGTTAGGGACTGGTAAAAGTAAGCCCTCCGGTTTGGTCTCCGGTTATTAGAGGCACTCCGGGTTGGTGTCCGGTTATTAGAGGCACTCCGGGTTGGTGTCCGGTTATTAGAGGCACTCCGGGTTGGGTTCCGGTTACAGTTAGCCCCAAGGTCTTGGGACGAGGCCTTGAAAAGAAATTAAAGTTTAGCATTATGCATTCCATCATTATGAAAGTGGTTATTGATTTTGCATGTGATTATTCGATTAGTAGAATATCCATGTGAATAAGTAAATGGCATTATTTCATTTTACTTTTGCCATACTATGTTGAAGTTCAAGTTTAAAAGGCTTTTGTTTTAGTAATGCATTGCCTTAAATGTTTATGCTTATTTTGAATGTTCCGCTATATTGTTATCCTTACTGGGCATTTGAGCTCACCCCTTTTCTATGTTTATTTTCCCCAGGATGTGAAGAAGTAAGTTATGAATGACCTACAGGGATATTATGAGGGTATAATAGTGTGGACTGTGGAGATATTATGTTGTTGTATTAGTTTTTCATTTTATGATGTAATGTAAAACTTATGAATATATCTAGTGTTTCCAAGGCTACTAAACCAATCGGTCTTTCGAGATTTGATCTTTCTTATGATCATGCCAATGTTATGTAATAATGCACCGACTCTGGGTAACTGGGGTCGGGGCGTTACACATTATGAAATTGATGATGACACATAAAACACCATATTCTACTATGAGGTCATCATTGAGGTTCAAAATCAAAATTAAAAACTGGATAAGGCAAACCAATATGAGTGTTCCAACAAGATAAATTCCATAATCCAGGAATGTCACTAATTTTCTATATTAAAGAAGTGTTCATTTTGAATAGTTTTCTCATTGAAGCGTCATATTTTTCCAAACCATCATCCCATAATTCTCAAAATTCTTTGATTAGAGTTTGAAGGTATACATCAATGTCATTTCCAAGAATTTTCTTTCCAGGAATAATCATCAAAATAATAAAAGAAGTCTTGTTCATACATATCAATGGAGGTAGATTATAGGGGATAAAAACAACCATCCAAATGCTATAATTATTACTTTAAAGTACCAAAAGGGTTAAAACCATCAGAATCCAATCCCAAGCATACATTCCTAGGATTTGAAAAAAAATATGGATATAATGAATGTCACGACCCGTCCTCGGGGCCCGTGTCGTGACTACCCCAAGCCCGCCTACCATAGGCCAGGGACTGGCGACTAGCACCAAAGGCGTAAATCCCGATAACTGGGAAGGCATTGCCTTTATAAAAGTAAACTAAACACCACAGAGTACAAGCGGAAGTAATCACTAGGTAAAACTGAATACAAGCAGTGCTGAAAGTAAAGGGGCCAGAAATACAAGCCCAACTGTAAAGTACAAAGTAAAAGACAAAATAGCCGGAAGGTGACAAGCCTCTCCTGGGTCGTCCACCAAGAATCCTACCTGAAGGGTAGGTACATATAGTGCATCTCCTGGATCGTCCACCACAGATCCTACCTGAAGGGTAGGTACAGACAGCGCAGCTCCTGGATCGTCCACCACGGATCCTACCTGAAGGGTAGGTACAGATAGCCTCCACAATGCTCTCGCCCGTCAACCTCCTCCGAGTATCGTCTCGCCGTGAAGTCCACCTCCAGATACTGACTCGTCGTGAGGTCCACCTCTGGGTACCTCCAGCCCTCGAACACTCAGCCTCTGTCATTGCTTCCCGTCGTCTGCAACCAACACAACGAAGTGCGGGCATAGCCCGTGCAGGGGTGAGTATAACGATACTCAGTAGGGACCCCGAGACCCTCAAGGTCTCACTAAATCCAACAAGGATAACCGCAAGGAAGATCTCAACAGATATCCTCTACTTAGGTATATGCCCATACATATACCTAAGTTATCAAGTAACCCATCTCAATCATGAGGAAACACAAAGATTATGAAATCAATGGATAACCACTACCCAGGTATATGCCCATACATATACCTAAGTTATCAAGTGACCCATCTCAATCATGAGGAAACACAAAGATCATAGACTCAGCTCAAACCAGGATTTTCAATTATCGAAACTGTAACTGCTGAAGAGCCTCGTCTCTGGAGTGTACAGTGATCCTGTCACGACTTCGAGGTACTAACCTAAGACTGCTGAGGTACTCCACCTGTCGAGTATTGTGGGTCTGCTGCTACAACCAAGTGTTTCCCACCATGGTTCTGCCAATACAACCAAGCGCTCCCCCTCATAGCCTCCATAGGTACTCCTTCTATTGAGTACAGCGGGTATGCCGCTACAACCAAGCGCTCCTCCACCGTGGGTATGCCTCTACAACCAAGCACTTCCCACCATGGGTCTGCCGCTACAACCAAGTTCTCCCCCTCATAGCCTCCAGAGGTACTCCTTCTGTTGAGTACCGCGGGTCTGCCGCTACAACCAAGGGCTCCTCCACCGTGGGTCTGCCGCTACAACCAAGCGCTCCCCACTAGGCTATCCGAAACTCACTGAGTCGATCGATCAGTCGTCGTCAAGTCTCAGTCGGCTACACGGTCTCCGTACTCTGCACGCTCGTCTCCGGGAGGGTCCTCTCCAAGATCTACTGGTCGATAATCCAAGTATCACAAATTCCCACGAAGAAGTATCTCAAAGTACCGCCTCGTCATAGGGGTCTCAACACAACAGATGGCGCGTCAATCGGACGCCCGATCTGTGAGTCATTAGCCTTTTCGTCCCAGGGGCCCGGTTGGTTTCGTGTGCGAACCAACCCGGACATATCTCAATTGTACCCCGAACTCTCATAGGTTATACTCATAGGGTCTATTTCTCAACGTGATCACCAACGCCACTGACAGTTCGTCAAACGGACGTCCATTCTGAAAGTTATCATCTTTTTCGTTCGAGGGGCCCGGTTGGATTTTGGGTACAATCCAACCCGGCCACTATCCAACTGCAACCAAAACTCAAGAGAAGTATGCCAAAAGTTCTCTCTCATCACGAGGAATCCAACAGAGTCGAAGGTACGTCAATCGGACGTCCGGATCTCAAGATATAAGCGTTTCCGCTCCAAGGGCCAAGTTGATTTCGGGTTTGAACCAACCCGGTCGTACTTCAAATGACACTGGTTAATTAAACTAGTCACGCCATTGCGATCCATACGGAAAAACACACGAGATGGACTACCCATTGGTCCAAAACGGATAGCCGGTGAAAAAGTTGCATTTCACCGCAACACGCGCGAACCGGGCCTCGTGGGGCCCGCGCCTTGACCTCGACTTAAATATCCAAAATTGGTCTCGAAAAATCCGTCTTAATTCCAGGGTCGCAACCTCGTAGACGGTTCGACATTCCAACACCGTATAAGAGATATATGTCCAAAACAAGATCTCGTAATAATAATATTATTATTATTCGGTGTGTCGTGGGTCCGAGCCATGAACCAGAATTTAGTATTCAACATTAGACTTGAATCGACCGTATTGATGTCAGGATTACATCGCCACTGACGGAAAGCCAATCGGACCTCACACGCATGAGTTATGGCGGGTCAAAGATTTAATAATAATATTAAATTTATTATTTTCCGAGCGCTTCGGGTACCCGATCCAAAAACCCAAAAAAAGACATTCAATATTGGACTCAGAATGTCCATATCAAAATCAGGGTCACACCGCCCCAGACGGTTCGTAAAACCGAGGTCGTACAGGGAAGTTTCAGACAAAAATGTGTTTTATCATCAAAAGTAATAACAACAATATTTTATTATTATTATTAATTACTTATTTATTTACTATTCCTAACTCCAAATCAATCCACGTTTTTTTTGGAGCCCTTCTTGGGCGCTGGAAACATACACCATCAATTAATTCCTTTCTTTTTATTATTATATCATCAACTTAAACTTTCTCTCTCCAATCTATCAATTCCTTCACGTTTTAGCGCCTCCAACCCAAACCTCCAAACCCTATCAGCCAGCCCTTCACACGGTTTTCTCTTCCGCCCGAAGTCATGCCTTGAACACACGCCGAAATGACACCGTCGCGTCGCCCCTTCCGTGGGTCGCTGTATCTTCATTCAAAACCTGAAAATTGTGACAATCGCAGATTCGAGATCCTCAGGTCGAGATCTCCGCATCTGTATGGTCAACGTAACATTGAGTTTTTAGCACGCTTAATTATTTGGCGACGAATAATGCACGAGAAACGAAACATAAAGGTTCACGGTCTATGTGTGGATCGATAACCATAATTGTTTGTCCACCGTCGTTGAGATTCAAGAACTAGAGGAATTAACACAAAGATATTTATCATACTTCAAAATTAAACCCATACCTCAATTCAAGAAGGTTGTCGCTTGACGAAGGTAGGAGATGTTATCTTTGTTCCGTTGACGTTGACGTTGTCGCGGGATGACGACGTTGCTTCGTCAACGTCGAGAAGGAAGAAGTCGAGGTTGGCGCCTGCGTTCTTTGAGTTCTTCGATGAGGGAAATAAGTCCTCTCAATCCTCCCAAATCCCCTCTCTCAAGACTCTCCCCACTAGAGATTATGTCAACACCCATAATAATAAAGTATAACCATTTATTAAAGAGTTGGCATAAATATTTCAAGAGAATTTCGAAAACATGCCAAATAATTAAAAGATGTTTAGTTCATTAATGAAGAGGGTTGGCACATTAAATTGAAGGGGTGTTAAAGGGGGGTTGGAGAGAGTTATGGGAAGATGAGAGGTTGGGGTTCGTGTGGGCCCCACCTCTCATATATCCACACATGGGAGGATTTAACTTCCTTAGATATAAATTTGTTTTAACAAATTTATTTAACTTTTCTTAACTAAACTCCAAAATTAATAAAACTCAACCTGTTTAAAAAGCAACTGCGGTAAATGTCCCCTTAAGAAATTACCGGTCCTGCGAGTTCATCGGTGCCCTCGGATTTCAATTCCGAGCATTGGTTCAAAAGATAGAAAAACCTGCACGTACGTTTACCGAATGTACCCGAAAAAAAGTTCGGAAAATTATTATTAGTCACCCTCGACCCGCGCCGGTCGAGGTTAGGCTCTGCCTAAGTAAAACACGCCCCAACGAACCCATCGATACTCTCATATTTTCAATCCGAGTTACCGTTTAGAAGTTATGAATTTTGTAACAAAATAATTGTCACTTAATTATTTTATTTGCGGCAAAAAACTAACTTTTTCTGGTGGCCCGTGCCGGAAAAAGTTAGTATCTGCTTAAATAAAACATGCCGTCACGAGTTCAGCAGTGGTCTCGGATTTTTAATCCGAGCTACCGTTTGTGAGTTATAAGAATTTGAAAAATAAAATAATTTATTTAATTATTTTATTTACGGTTAAGCCATTTTTGGGATTTCTCATAGGAGGCCCGTGCCGACTAAACTTAAGTCGCTCCTAGGGTAATCCCGCTATCCTGAGCGCAACGGTGCCCTTAGATTTCTAATCCGAGCAACCGTTCAATAGTTACTCCACTTTTTCAGGAAAACTGCTTATGCACGTTAATTTAAGCTTAACAAAACTTTGGAAAATTATTCCGGGCACACCGGGCCTCAGAATCAGGTGCTGTCTGAAACCGCGCACTCACAAAATTCCAAGGAAATTAATAAAAAAATTTCCTTTAAATTTCCGGGTCTTTACATTACTCCCACCTCAGGGCTTTACGTCCCCGTAAAGCTTCAACACACACTAGGGGAAACAAAAAGTGGTACTGAGCACGCATCTGAGCCTTCTGCTCCCATGCACTCACCTGGAGGTTCCTGTGCTGCCTAGGGTTTCCTTTTCGCCGACCAAGGAAAACTCATCCCATCGTTGTAAGTAAACCACAACCTTTTTGCTTAATACTGTCAATCCATGTATGAACTGTGATTGCCCGTTCCATACCAAAACTAACGTCGTAAGGCCTCGACGCTGTCACCAAGAGGATCCAACCGAAACTCTCGCCTCAAGGGTCAGATCACACATGTCGTCGTAAGTGTGTTTATCGAGTCTCCTTTCAATGGTATCTCCAGACATGAGGGTCAAGTCAACAGTTTTAACCGGAAACTCTAGGTCTGGGACAAGATTCGTGGAAGGAAGGAATTATTGGTACCTATGTCTATTGATATGGCAGCTCATAGTAGACACAGATCGTACCTCAAATCATTCTTAAAGCCCTTGGGTCACACTCCATGACTGCATGCATCTATTCTCTTCCCCTACCCTCCAGCTCCCTGAGCCTGGCGGGGACTACAAAGACGGGTGGTTGTAACATGTTGAAATGTACACCACCTCATTCTGCACTCTTAGCTCTGCTTCCATGTCTGCTACTCTGCAGATTCATTTGTCCTTAACACTTCCTCTTCTTGAAACATTTGCACGCCCAAGTCTCTGAGACTGGCACTAGCTCGCTGCGTTCCAACTTCTAACATTCTCTAGCTGTATCTGTTCAGCCAAAGAACATTCAACCTCAAGGTTCTCTCTAGCACCCTAACGTGAGTAGGAATGCATAGAGGAAAAAAAGTGATGTCTCGAATCATATTCATCAAGTACCCGAAATGTTCGGTACGCCTCGATGAATTCTCAGCTACCGACACGTCGTCCTACCGAAGCTATATAAGCTCTAGAAAACTCTCAACCACCTCCTCAAGCCAGTCCTCAGCCGCCTGTGAGTCAGGTTCGCCTCGGAACTTGAGGGTATCTGATGTTAAACACGTGTAAGGCAGTAAGCTTACATGTGTCACCTACCGGTACCGCCGGTTGCAACTGCTGACCAACAGGTAGTGATGTATAGCTGACACACTACCCGAAGGCACTATCTCAGGCATCGGTCCACGTACCGAAGCCTCATCACTATGTGGACCATCCTCATGGTCATTAACTAGAAAACACTAGTGGCCAAGTCCACCATCCACTCTACTGATGTCTCAGTTAGGCGGAAAACTCTAGCAATCGCCTCCAGCTAGTGCTCTGCTGTCTGGGAATCTGCCTCGCCTCGTATCCTCGGAGATCGCTGCTGCTGGAACTCGTGCAATGCGCTCTGCCAACGTGCATAGTTCGCTAGTTTAGCTGGTGGCATCTTCTGCCCAACAGGTGGTGTTGCTGTTGGTACACCACCTGAGGGTGCCAACATAGTAAAAAGGGCCCCGCACCGGAGCCTCGTCCCTCGGTGGGCCGTCATCATGTACTATCTCCGAACTTTAACTGACTGTCTGCATGGAGACATCCTGAACAGATATGACACGGTCAAACTATTTATACCTGGTGAGCTAACCTAGTTTGAGATGACTTTAAAACTCTTGGAAACACACACGCAATCAGTGTTTTCGTGCACGAAGTCGGAAATCAGTAGTCAGGGTCCTGGTGTACGGATGCGTCGGCCGCCGCACCAACACTAGACTCCCTGAACTGAAAACCACACTCAGTACCCTTAACACTATTGCTTCACAGAAAGGGAATATTAGAGTTATATGTTCTGTGGTAGAACTGACTCCTCTGATACCAATTTTTCACAACCCGTCCTCGGGGCCCGTATCGTGACTACCCCAAGCCCGCCTTCCATAGGCCAGGGGATGGCGACTAGAACCAAAGGCGTAAATCCCGATAACTGGGAAGGAATTGCCTTTACAAAAGTAAACTAAACACCACAGAGTACAAGCGGAAGTAATCACTAGGTAAAACTGAATACAAGCAGTGCTGAAAGTAAAGGGGGCCGGAAATACAAGCCCAATTGTAAAGTACAAAGTAAAAGACAAAACAGCCAGAAGGTGACAAGCCGCTCCTGGGTCGTCCACCAAGGATCATACCAGAAGGGTAGGTACAGATAGCGCAGCTCCTGGATCGTCCACCACAGATCCTACCTGAAGGGTAGGTACAGAGAGCGCAGCTCCTGGATCGTCCACCACGGATCCTACCTGAAGGGTAGGTACAGATAGCCTCCACAATGCTCTCGCCCGTCAACCTCCTCCGAGTATCGTCTCGCCGTGAAGTCCACCTCCGGATACTGACTCGTCGTGAGGTCCACCTCTAGGTATCGTCCAGCCCTCGAACACTCGGCCTCTGTCAACGCTGCCCGTCGTCTGCAACCAACACAACGAAGTGCGGGCATAGCCCGTGCAGGGGTGAGTATAACGATACTCAGTAGGGACCCCGAGACCCTCAAGGTCTCACTAAATCCAACAAGGATAACCGCAAGGAAGATCTCAACAGATATCCTCTACTTAGGTATATGCCCATACATATACCTAAGTTATCAAGTAACCCATCTCAATCATGAGGAAACAAAAAGATTATGAAATCAACGGATAACCACTACCCAGGTATATGCCCATACATATACCTAAGTTATCAAGTGACCCATCTCAATCATGAGGAAATACAAAGATCATAGACTCATCTCAAACCAGGATTTTCAATTATCGAAACCGTAACTGCTGAAGAGCCCCATCTCTAGAGTGTACAATGATCCTGTCACGACTCTGAGGTACTAACCTAAGACTGATGAGGTACTCCACCTGTCGAGTACTGTGGGCCTGCTGCTACAACCAAGTGTTTCCCACCATGGGTTTGCCGCTACAACCAAGCGCTCCCCCTCATTGCCACCAGAGGTACTCCTTCTATTGAGTACGGCGGGTCTGCCGTTACAACCAAGCGCTCCTCCGTCGTGGGTCTGCCACTACAACCAAGTGCTTCCCACCATGGGTCTCCCACTACAACCAAGCGCTCCCCCTCATAGCCTATAGAGGTACTCCTTCTGTTGAGTACAGTGGGTCTGCTGCTACAACCAAGCGCTCCTCCACCGTGGGTCTGCCGCTACAACCAAGCGCTCCCCACTGGGCTATTCGAAACTCACCGAGTCGATCGATCAGCCGTCGTCAAGTCTCAGTCGGCTACACGGTCTCCGTACTCCACACGCTCGTCTCCGGGAGGGTCCTCTCCACGATCTACTGGTTGATACTCCAAGTATCACAAATTCCCACGAAGAATTATCTCAAAGGACCGCCTCGTCATAGGGGTCTCAACACAACAGACGGCGCGTCAATCGGACGCCCGATCTGTGAGTTATTAACCTTTTCGTCCCAGGGGCCCGGTTGGTTTCGTGTGCGAACCAACCCGGACGTATCTCAACTGTACCCCGAACTCTCATAGGGTATACTCATAGGGATCGTTTCTCAACGTGATCACCAACGCCACTGACAGTTTGTCAAACGGACGTCCAGTCTGAAAGTTATCATCTTTTCTGTTCGAGGGGCCCGGTTGGATTTTAGGTACAATCCAACCCAACCACTATCCAACTGCAACCAAAACTCAGGAGAAGTATGCCAAAAGTTCTGTCTCATCACGATGAATCCAACAAAGTCGACGGTACGTCAATCAGACGTCCGGAGCTCAAGATATAAGCGTTTCTGCTCCGAGGGCCTGGTTAATTTCGGGTTCGAACCAACCCGGTTGTACTTCAAATGACACTGGTTAATTAAACTGGTCACACCATTGCGATCCATACGGAAAAACACATGAGATGGACTACCCATTGGTCCAAAACGGATAGCCGGTGAAAAAGTTGCATTTCACCGCAACACGCGTGAACCGGGCCTCGTGGGGATCATGCCTCGACCTCGACTTAAATATTCAAAATTGGTCTTGAAACATCCGTCTTAATTCCAGGGTCACAACCTCACAGACGGTTTGACATTCCGACACCGTATGAGAGAGATATGTCCAAAACAAGATCCCGTAATAATAATATTATTATTATTCGGTGTGTCATGAGCCCGAGCCATGAAGCATAATTTAGTATTAAACATTAGACTTGAATTGACCGTATTGATGTCAGGATTACATCGCCACTAACGGCAAGCCAATCGGACGTCGCACGCATGAGTTATGGCGGGTCAAAGATTTAATAATAATATTAAATTTATTATTTTTCGAGCGCTTCGGGTACCCGATCCAAAAACCCAAAAAAAAGACATTCAATATTGGACTCGGAATGTCTGTCTCAAAATCAGGGTCACACCATCGCAGACGGTTCATAAAACCGAGGTCGTACGGGGAAGTTGCAGACAAAAATGTGTTTTATCATCAAAAGTAATAACAACAATATTTTATTATTATTATTAATTACTTATTTATTTACTATTCCTAACTCCAAATCAATCCACGTTTTTTTTTGGAGCCCTTCTTGGGCGGTGGAAACATACACCATCAATTAATTCCTTTCTTTTTATTATTATATCATCAACTTAAACTTTCTCTCTCCAATCTATCAATTCCTTCACGTTTTAGCGCCTCAAATCCAAACTTCCAAACCCTATCAGCCAGCCCTTCACACGGTTTTCTCTTCCGCCCGAAGTCATCCCCTGAACACACGTCGAAATGACACAGCCGCGTCGCCCCTTCCGTGGGTCACTGTATCTTCATTCAAAACCCAAAAATTGTGACAATTGCATATTCGAGATCCTCAAGTCGAGATCTCCGCATCCGTATGATCAACGTAACATTGAGTTTTTAGCACGCTTAATTATTTGGTGACGAATAATGCACGAGAAACGAAACAGAAAGGTTCACGGTCTATGTGCGGATCGATAACCATAATTGTTTGGCCACCGTCGTTGAGATTCAAGAACTAGAGGAATTAACACAGAGATATTTATCATAATTCAAAATTAAACCCCTACCTAAATTCAAGAAGGTTGATCGCTTGATGAAGGTAGGAGATGTTATCTTTGTTCCGTTTACTTTGACGTTGTCGCGCGATGATGACGTTGCTTCGTCAACGTCGAGAAGGAATAAGTCGAGGTTGGCGCCCGCGTTCTTTGCGTTCTTCGATGAGGGAAAGAAGTCCTCCTAATCCTCCCAAATCCCCTCTCTCAAGACTCCCCCCACTAGAGATTATGACAACACCCATAATAATAAAGTATAACCATTTATTAAAGAGTTGGCATAAATATTTCAAGAGAATTTTGAAAACATGCCAAATAATTAAAAGATGTTTAGTTCATTAATGAAGAGGGTTGGCACATTAAATTGAAGGGGTGTTAAAGGGGGGTTGGAGGGAGTTATGGGAAGATGAGAGGTTGGGGCTCGTGTGGGCCCCACCTCTCATATATCCACACATGGGAGGATTTAACTTCCTTAGATATAAATTTGTTTTAACAAATTTATTTAACTTTTCTTAACTAAACTCCAAAATTAATAAAACTCAACCTGTTTAAAACGCAACTGCGGTAAATGTCCCCTTAAGAAATTACCGGCGTTGCGAGTTCATCGGTGCCCTCAGATTTCAATTCCGAACACCGGTTCAAAAGATAGAAAAACCTGCACGTACGTTTACCGAACGTACCCGAAAAAAAGTTCGGAAAATTATTATTAGTCACCCTCGACCCGCGTCGGTCGAGGTTAGGCTCTGCCTAAGTAAAACACGCCCCAACGAACCCATCGATACTCTCGGATTTTCAATCCAAGTTATCGTTTAGAAGTTATGAATTTTGCAATAAAATAATTGTCACTTAATTATTTTATTTGCGGCCAAAAACTAACTTTTTCTGGTGGCCCGTGCCGGCAAAAGTTAGTATCTTCTTAAATAAAAAATGTCGTCACGAGTTTAGCAGTGGTCTCAGATTTTTAATCCGAGCTACAGTTTGTGAGTTATAAGCATTTGAAAAATAAAATAATTTATTTAATTATTTTATTTACGGTTAAGCCATTTTTGGGATTTATCATAGGAGGCCCGTGCCGACTAAACTTAAGTCGCGCCTAGGGTAATCCCGCTATCCTGAGCACAACGGTGCCCTCAGATTTCTAATCCGAGCAACTGTTCAAGAGTTACTCCACTTTTTCAGGAAAACTGCTTACTCATGTTAATTTAAGCTTAACAAAACTTCGGAAAATTATTCCGGGCACACCGGGCCTCAGAATCAGGTGTCATCTGAAACCGCGCACTCAAAAAATTCCAAGGAAATTAAGAAAAAAAATTCCTTTAAATTTCCGAGTCTTTACATTACTCCCACCTCAGAGCTTTACGTCCCCGTAAAGCTTCAACACACACTAGGGGAAACAAAAGGTGGTACTGAGCACGCATCTGAGCCTTCCGCTCCCATGCGCTTGAAAGAGCGCTGTCGTGGGCGCCCTCAAATGATTAGTGTGATTTGGGGTACTTAAGTGCAGCAGAGTGGCTGACCAAGGTCGTCTCTCAAAGGAGGAAGTGAATTTAACAACTTATTAGAGGTATTCTAAAAAATAAAATAAAATAGAATAGAATAAAAACACTACTTTAAAGGATTGGGGTTTGTTGTAGTTTATGAATCTAGAATAAGTTTGCTGGAAGAAGATTGTATAATTTTTTTTTGTTTTTAGTTTTGAAATGAATTTCAATTTAAATGACACAACAAGAAGATGTTTTTTTTTAGAAATCTATTTAAAAAGCGTAATCGATCTAACTCTACCTCTTCACTTTATTATTAATCATTATCATTTAAATTAACATTCACTTAATTATGATCCCTTAATTTGTTAAATCCCGAACCCTACGAGAATTAACTTTACCACAAAGATGATGTGAATTTAAACCTAGGCTAACTTTGGAACGTGAAATCGCAGCACCCTGCTTTGATTGATGTTATAAGATTAGCTTATGATCAGTGGTAAATTAAGGCACATATCCATTCTGGAAATGAGGATGAATTGTGTTTAGGGATTATATTTTAACTCTACAAATTTATCCCGTGTGGTCTTGTATTACCGATTAAGATCGCGCTCTCACAATTTACACAAAATCCCGACCTCGCGTGTTTTTGTGTTAATTGTTCAATTGCTTGCTTAGTTTCTTACAATTTAAAAACACAATTCATGGATCATATTAAGTGAATTACAGTATCTCATTGATTCAAAATAATTAAATGAAGAGGGTAGAAGATAGATCGATTACTAAAAGACTACTCTTCCATGGGTGGCGTAATCATCGTAGAAGCGTTTTGCATGTGCAAAGGTTTAAAATGGGTATAACCCAATAACGCTTCTACTCAAGAATTCCAGACCAATTAGGAAGATTAAGAGAAGAAGAAATTTAAACAAAACAGAAGAAAAGAGAAGAAATATAAGAAGAGCAATGAAGTTTATTACACAAATGAAAACATTACAAAATGAAGAAGAGAAGGAGGCTTCGATGAGGGGATCTTTGCTTCAAGAGCTACCCCTCTTACAATGGTTGGATAATTTGGGTGAAACAAATTCTCCTCTGCCTCCAATCTCCCAATGCACGTCCCAACCCCTCCAAATGAGAAAAACTCCAATTTATAGAGGGGAGGGGAGGAGAGGTTACAAGTGGTTTCAAGTGTGAATGTGGAAATTCGGCCAAATATTTTATGCCAACTTGCACCGCCCATTTGACCTCCAAAACGCGTGAATTGTCTGGCATTCCAGAAGGATGATTTGTGCCCCATCATGTCCCCGAGCTTTCATCAAAATGTGGGCTCAATCCAAGCCCTTATGTAGAATATATGGCCCAAATACAGAACCTTCTCCATTCTGGCGAGCCCAGCCCAACTTTGACTTCATGGCCCAATTTCAACAACCAAATGAACTCTTTAGCTCTAGTGTCCTGAATAAAAGTTGTAGATAATCAAGTTAGGAACACTGTTACAAAATTTCAAATTCAAATAATAAATATAAAAGTATTTATCTTCGAAATACTACAGTGCACTATTAAGGGTAAAACTGGAATTTTCACCAAATTTTCAAATGAATGATCAAATCCCAAATATTTTATAAATAAACATGTTTAACACAATGTGAGGAAATTATATCATTTATTATAAATAAAATATTCAATAAAATAGTGTTTTATCAACTCCCCCACACTTACCCTTTTGCACACCTGGGCAAAACCTCATATCAAGTAAACATCAATATCAAATCAAAACCAATTTTAAAACACATATCTTTAAGATCAATCAATTTCACACCAAGAATAAAAAAGATATCATGCCTCATAAAAAACCTTATTTCAAGTTCTCCATTTATATCATTCAATATATTTCCACTTCATTTATCCGCCCATGCACAAAACACTTACCTCGCTTGAATTTTCTCTCATCACTCAAATATCAATTTTTTTTTTGCAATGTCTTTCTCATCCAAACTCATACAAGGGTCACCATAGGCTTGATAGATTCCTACATCGCTACCCGATGTGAGTCAAGGACATATGTTTATCATGAGGACTTTTCAGGGTTGTTCTGTGGCTTTCGGTTGGTAGGATTAAGATGTGAAAAACTCTGAGGCTGAATGAGGAGGGCTTGACTCTTTTGAAGCAAAATTGCATTAATCTAATTTTCACTCAAATATGGTCTTCTCTTCAATCCCCATAGTATCAATTCAGCTCCATCATCATGAAAAGTCATGAAAGTTTTACACCATTCATCATTTTAGCATAAAAAAATGTCAATCTTCTCAAACATGATTTTCTTGAAAGCTCCAGATGGGCACAGCTTTCCACCTCAATTAGAAGCTCCAGAAAAGGCACAGCTTCACTTGTCATGAAAGCTCCAGAAAAGGCACAGCTTTCAATATAATGACTTTCTTTAGCAGCAAACACATCTCTTCAGAATTTAATTTTCCACCCAAAGTATCACATAATGTGGTGGCACAACACAAGACAGCTTCCCCCACACTTAAGCTCAACTAGATTATGCAATTTCACTTCAAGAGTTGGTTGGATAGGGAAAATTGGCTTGTAATGTGGCTTAACCTAACAGGCTGTGCATGGCTTCTAAGGGCTACAAGGATTAAATATTCAAGGTAGGCCATTATAAAAAAGGATTCTTTGAAAAGGGGGCTTTAATACCAAACAAATGCCTCAATCATTTAAACATATGTACCTCAAACCCTCAAGTTTTGACAGGAATAGATCAAATTCTGGTTAAATCAAGCATGGTTTGGTTCTCTCAAGAAGTGAGGTGAATGTAAAGAATATGAAAATAATGGTTTAGAAGCCTCACAGGAAAGTGATTTCAAATATAAAGACAGTGAGATTGGCATGGGATTCAAAATTCAGCGTACTTTTCATGAAATTACTAAATGTTTGAACTTGAAACAAAGTCATTTCAGCATTCATTTAATCTTAGTTTCAAGGGGTAAATTGTTTCACTTATTGATATGGATTTAAAAATGTTTATGAGAATCATTTCAGCCCAAAAGTTTCAAAAACACAAAGAAAATTGTAAAATAAACACACAAATTTTGAAAAACACACAATTTTTTTTTTTTTGGTTTTTTTTTAACAGGAAAACAATTGAAATTACTAAACTAAAAGGTTCCCTCCCCCACACTTAAAATATTGCATTGTCCTCAATGTGAACCCATGAGATGATATATGCACATGAAATGCAGAATTTTTAAATAGGACAAATAATATAAAAGTGAAAGGGTTAGGAACAGCCTGATGTGATCAAGTGATGATGGGGTCATGCAGTGTGATAAAATCCACTGCATCAGTAGGATGTCCCTCAATGTATCTCTTCAAACGTTGCCCATTGACTATAAAGCTCCTTCCAGTGTCCTCTTGTGTGATCTCCACTGCACCATAAGGAAAAACATTAGACACAATATAAGGACCTAACCATCTGGAACGCAACTTACCAGGCATCAACTTCAGTCTTGAACTATAGAGAAGGACTTTCTCTCCAACATGAAACTCCCTTTGTTGGATCATTTTGTCATGAGCTGCTTTTGATCTTTCCTTGTAGAGCCTTGAGTTCTCATACGATGATAATCGAATCTCCTCAAGCTCTTGAATTTGCAACTTCCTTTGAATTCCAGCTTGGGCCAGATCCATGTTACATTTCTTTATAGCCCAATATGCCCGATGCTCGACTTCCACGGGGAGATGACACGCTTTCCCAAAAACAATCCGAAATGGGGACATACCAATGGGGGTCTTGTATGCTGTCCTATAAGCCCACAATGCATCATCCAAGCGCTTGCTCCAATCCTTCCTATTTGGCTACACGGTTTTCTCCAAGATTTGTTTCAACTCACGATTTGAAACCTCAGCCTGGCCATTTGTTTGGGGGTGGTATGGTGTTGATGTTTTGTGTGTCACCCCATACTTTCGAAGGAGGGAAGCAAAATTCCTATTGCAAAAGTGTGTCCCTTGGTCACTGATGATGGCCTTTGGTACTCCAAACCTGCAAAAAAATTGTGCTTTGACAAAGTCCACAACAACATGAGAATCGTCAGTCCTGGTGGCCTTGGCCTCCACCCATTTACTCACATAATCAACAGCAACCAAAATATACAAAAATCCAAATGAACTAGGAAAAGGACCCATAAAGTCAATGCCCCATACATCAAAAATCTCACAAAATAGTATGGGTTGTTGGGGCATCTCATGTCTCCTAGAAATGTTCCCAGTGTGTTGGCAACGAGAGCATGACTTACAAAACAAATGGGCATCATGGAACAAGCTAGGCCAATATAATCTAGAGTCTAAAACTTTCCTAGCTGTCCGTTGGGGTCCAAAGTGTCCACCACATGCAAGTGTATGACAGAAATGCAAAACAGGCTCAAACTCATGATCGGGAACACACCTCCTAATGACTTGGTCACTACACATGCGCCATAAGTATGGATCATCCCAAACATAAAATCTTGACTCACTCTTTAATTTTTGGACTTGATGTTTCTTCAAATTTACTGGTATTTCAGAGCCAACAATGTAATTAACTAAATCAGCATACCAAGGATGCTTACCTGAGATGGTATAGAGATTCTCATCGAGGAAAGTGTCTCTAAGTGGTACCTGGTCCAAGGTGTCACCCTCTAGTGTGTGAGTAAGCCTACTCATGTGGTCCGCCACCAAGTTTTCTGACCCCTTCTTGTCCTTTATCTCAAGGTCAAACTCTTGAAGAAGGAGCATCCAACGGATAAGTCGTGGCTTTGCATCTGGCTTCTTTAGGAGGTACCTCAAAGCTGCATGGTCAGAAAAAACAACTACTTTAGAGCCCAATAAATATGAACGGAATTTATCTAAAGCAAATATGACAGCAAGAAACTCCTTTTCTGTGGTAGTGTAGTTTGATTGGGCTGAATCTAGCGTCCTCGATGCATAGGCGATCACATGTGAACGTCCCTCCACCCTCTGAGATAAGACAGCTCCAACCGCGAAGTTGGAGGCGTCACACATAAGCTCAAATGGAAGGTCCCACCGTGGGGGCTGTATGATTGGTGGAGTGGTCAGACACTTCTTTAGCTCATCAAATGATACCCTGCATGAATCATCAAAATTGAAGTCAATATCTTTTTGAAGCAATCGAGATAAGGGTAGAGCGATCTTACTAAAATCTCTGATGAAGCGTCGATAAAATCCAGCATGCCCAAGGAATGATCGAACACCACGCACACATGTAGGATATGGGAGGGATGAAATAATGTCTACCTTAGATTTATCAACTTCAATTCCATGTTGTGAGACTATATGACCTAAGACAATTCCCTTTTCGACCATGAAATGACATTTTTCAAAATTTAAGACCAGATTCTTCTCAATACAACGATGCAACACATCACCCAAACTAGAGAGACATTCATCAAATGAGGACCCATAAACTGTAAAATCATCCATAAATACCTCCATGCAGGTCTCAATGAAATCTGAGAAAATACTCACCATGCATCTCTGGAAGGTACCTGGGGCGTTGCAAAGTCCAAATGGCATCCTCCGGTAGGCAAATGTGCCAAAGGGACAGGTGAATGTAGTCTTCTCCTGATCCTATGGAGCTATAGGAACCTGAAAATATCCAGAAAATCCATCCAAGAAACAATAGTGTGTTTTCCCAGCTAGTCTCTCGAGCATTTGATCAATAAATGGAAGTGGGAAATGGTCCTTACGAGTGGACTGATTTAGTTTCCTATAATCGATACACACTCGCCAACTGTTTTGTACTCTCATAGGAACTAACTCATCATTTTCATTTTTTATAACAGTGAAACCAGTTTTCTTTGGTACAACCTGAATAGGGCTAACCCATTGTGAGTCAGAAATAGGGTAAATGATACCCGCCTCAAGTAATTTTTCAACTTCTTTCTTAACAACTTCTAGGAGGGTGGGATTAAGTCTCCTTTGTGGCTGTCTCACCGGTTTAGCCCCATCCTCCAAGAGAATCCTATGCATACAAATGGAGGGGCTAATACCTGATATGTCTGCCAATGTCCAACCAATTGCCCTAATGTTATCTCTCAAAAGATTCAAAAAATTTTCTTCATGTTCAAAAGAGAGATTGTTAGCAATTATGACAGGTAATCTATCACCACTGAGCAAGTATGCATATTTGAGATTTGGGGGCAATGGCTTGAGTTCCAATGTAGGTGGGTGATGTATGGATGGAGAAATTGATGCAACAGACATATCTGCACAATGAACATCAGTATCAGAATAAAAATCATCACAATCAGAGAATAAAGCACCAAATCCATCAGCATACTCAATAGCCATGTCATAATCAGAGTTCACATGATCAAAATCAGAATATGAATCCACATCAAAATCAAATCCAAGATAGGATTGTGTATCAGAAACATGTGCGGAAGTGCTCTTAGACATCAAACTCGAACCAATACTCATAATCTCCCTAAGCATAGGACAATCAAATTCTATGGAGTTTTTATTTGGTGGTTCAAAATGGGAGATAACAAAAGCAGAATGGTCCTCAGAGGGGTACTTCATGGAATCCATAACATTAAATATCACAACTTGATCCCCAAATTCCATGGAAAGTGTACCCTCATTGACATTTATGATAGTTTTTGCAGTTTTGAGGAAGGGTCTACCTAAGATAATGGGGGCATGAGAACTTACCTGATCATCCTCCATGTTAAGCACATAGAAGTCTGCTGGAAAGATCATGTCTCTTACCCGAACAAGTACATCCTCAAGAACTCCCGCTGGATATGCCGTAGCTCTATTCGCCAATTGCACCACTACTCTTGTTGGCTTCAACTCACCAACCTGCAAGGAAGAGAATACAGAGTGAGGCATCACATTTATTGAAGCTCCTAAATCACAAAGAGCATCAGAGAAGTGCAACTCCCCTATGGTACATGGGATGGTGAATGTCCCAGGATCCTTGCACTTTGTTGGCATTGCTAGAGTTGGTGTAATGAGTGCCGAGACATTCCTTCCAAGGTTGATCCTCTCATTCCCCTTGAGCCCTCTTCGATTGGTACAAAGTTCTTTTAAGAATTTCACATACCTTGGAATTTGCTTAATGGCTTCAAGTAGAGGAATGTTGATCTCCACACGCTTGAATGTATCCAAAACCTCCTTTTGCATTGCTTCTTCAGCCATCTTCTTGGTTTGAACAACCCTATTTGGAAAAGGAAGGGGTTTAGGAGGAACATCATCAATCTTTTTCTTACCTTTATCTTTCTCCTTGGATTGCTCATCAGTTGGTATGGAATGCGGCTTCTCTGAAGTTGAGGTGAATCCCGGTGGAATGGTAGGTGCAGATGTATCGTTCATTTGCTTCCCACTTCTCAATGTGATGGCACTAACATTCCCCTTTTGATTTGGAGTGGGTTGGGAAGGTAGATTTCCAGAATTCTTACTCACAAGTTCATGGAGGGCGGTGGCAATCTGACTCATTTGAGTCTTCAACTCTCTCAGCTCCGAACTTTGACTCTTCAGCTCATTCTGTTGATTAAGAACAATTTGTTTCAAAAGATCATCAGTGTAAGAGTCTACCTTGTGTTGGATATTCCCTTGTTGTTGACTTGTTGATGTTTGAGCTTTGAATCTCCTTTGGGGTTGTTGGAAACCCTGTTGGTAAGGTGGAGGCTGCTGGAAGTTTGGTTGAAAAGGGGGCCTTTGTTGTTGTCCAGAGCCATACCTCATGTCCGCTAGATCTTTCCACCCTTGGTTGTATGTTGGATCAAACTTCTTTTGGGGATATGGTTGTTGTTGTTGCTGCTGAAATGGTCTCCCAGGGAACACTGCTGCACAATCTTCTGTTTCTTGGAGTTGTGGGCAACAGTCAGTTGGGTGGCTTGTCTCAGTGCAAATACCACAAGGCCTTGGAGGAGGGGGTTGGGATGTCTTTTGAGCCAATGCAATCTGCCTCACCATAGTTGTCAATTCTTCTAACTTAGTATCAATCAAATGACTTTCAAGAGAAGAAGGACTTACTTGATGTACTCCTCGAACATGTGGTGTACCTCTATCACCGAATTGTTGGGAGTTTTGGGCCATCTTGTCGATCAATGCTCGTGCAGCTACTGGTGTCTTGTCCACCAATGCTCCTCCAGCTGCAGCATCCACCATGCTCCTCTCCATGGGTGTGAGTCCTTCGTAGAAGTACTGGATGAGTAGTTCCTCACTGATTTGGTGATGTGGGCAGCTTGCACACAACTTCTTGAATCGCTCCCAATACTCATACATTGACTCCCCTTGTGCTTGCTTGATCCCCGATATCTCCTTTAGCATGGATGTGGTCCTTGATGCTGGAAAAAATCTTTGCAAGAAAAGACGTTTCAAATCATTCCAACATGTTACATCTTCAGGTTGCAAATAATACATCCAATCTTTTGCAGCTCCATCAAGTGAGAATGGGAATGCTCTTAATTTAATTTGATCTTCAGAAACATTTCTTGGTTTTAAAGTTGAGCAAACCACATTAAATTCCTTAAGGTGTTTGTTGGGATCCTCACCAGATAAGCCATGAAACTTTGGAAGAAGATGAATTAATCCAGATTTCAATTCAAAGTCCGATTCGAGATTTGGGTATGCAATACAATTTGGTTGATAGTTAATATCAGGTGCAGCCAATTCTCGAATGGTTCTATTAAGTTCATTTCCATTATTTCCAGCCATTGGTTCCTCTTTTATGTTTGAATTTGAATTGCTTCCAATTTCAATGTTTCCAGAAGAGAGGAATTCACCAACTGGTTGAATATTGAAACTTCCCGTAGATTGAGAATGTCTGATTCGTGCCCTAAGGCTACGTTCAATCTCAGGGTCAAGATCTAAGAGACCTTCGGGATTAGTTCGTGTCATAGATCAAATAAAAATGAAAAGAAAGAAGGTGGACCATAGTAAAATAAAAATGAGAAGTTTGAGTTGATGGTCCAAAAAGAAGTAGAAGAAAATAAAAGAAGAAGAAGAAAAATCAGATTGGGTAAAGAAGAAAGAAAGAAGAGAGGAAGAGAATAAAATTTAAAATAAAATAAATACCTCTAATTGGTTGAAATAATTACTTTCCTCCCCGGCAACGGCGCCATTTTGAAATAGCACTGTCGTGGGCACCCTCAAATGATTAGTGTGATTTGGGGTACTTAAGTGCAGCAGAGTGGCTGACCAAGGTCGTCTCTCAAAGGAGGAAGTGAATTTAACAACTTATTAGAGGTATTCTAAAAAATAAAATAAAATAGAATAGAATAAAAACACTACTTTAAAGGATTGGGGTTTTTTGTAGTTTATGAATCTAGAAGAAGTTTGCTGGAAGAAGATTGTATAATTTTTTTTTTGTTTTTAGTTTTGAAATGAATTTCAATTTAAATGACAGAACAAGAAGATGTTTTTTTTTAGAAATCTATTTAAAAAGCGTAATCGATCTAACTCTACCTCTTCACTTTATTATTAATCATTATCATTTAAATTAACATTCACTTAATTATGATCCCTTAATTTGTTAAATCCCGAACCCTACGAGAATTAACTTTACCACAAAGATGGTGTGAATTTAAACCTAGGCTAACTTTGGAACGTGCAATCGCAGCACCCTGCTTTGATTGATGTTCTAAGATTAGATTATGATCAGTGGTAAATTAAGGCACATATCCATTCTGGAAATGAGGATGAATTGTTTTTAGGGATTATATTTGAACTCTACAAATTTATCCCGTGTGGTCTTGTATTACCGATTAAGATCGCGCTCTCACAATTTACACAAAATCCCGACCTCGCGTGTTTTTGTGTTAATTATTCAATTGCTTGATTAGTTTCTTACAATTTAAAAACACAATTCATGGATCATATTAAGTTAATTACAGTAGCTCATTGATTCAAAATAATTAAATGAAGAGGGTAGAAGATAGATCGATTACTAAAAGACTACTCTTCCATGGGTGGCGTAATCATCGTAGAAGCGTTTTGCATGTGCAAAGGTTTAAAATGGGTATAACCCAATAACGCTTCTACTCAAGAATTCCAGCCCAATTATTAAGATTAAGATAAGAAGAAATTTAAACAAAACAGAAGAAAAGAGAAGAAATATAAGAAGAGCAATGAAGTTTATTACACAAATGAAAACATTACAAAATGAAGAAGAGAAGGAGGCTTCGATGAGGGGATCCTTGCTTCAAGAGCTACCCCTCTTACAATGGTTGGAGAATTTGGATGAAACAAATTCTCCTCTTCCTCCAATCTCCCAATGCACGTCCCAACCCCTCAAAATGAGAAAAACTCCAATTTATAGAGGGGAGGGGAGGAGAGGTTACAAGTGGTTTCAAGTGTGAATGTGGAAATTCGGACAAATATTTTATGCCAACTTGCACCGCCCATTTGACCACCAAAACGCGTGAATTGGCCGGCCTTTCAGAAGGATGATTTGTGCCACATCATGTCCCCGATCTTTCATCAAAATTTGGGCTCAATCCAAGCCCGTATGTAGGATATATGGCCCAAATACAGAACCTTCTCCATTCTGGCGATCCCAGCCCAACTTTGACTTCATGGCCCAATTTCAACAACCAAATGAACTCTTTAGCTCCAGTGTCCTGAATAAAAGTTGTAGATAATCATGTTAGGAACACTTTTACAAAATTTCAAATTCAAATAATAAATATAAAAGTATTTATCTTCGAAATACTACAGTGCACTATTAAGGGTAAAACTGGAATTTTCACCAAATTTTCAAATGAATGATCAAATCCCAAATATTTTATAAATAAACATGTTTAACACAATGTGAGGAAATTATATCATTTATTATCAATAAAATATTCAATAAAATAGTGTTTTATCAGCGCTCTCCTGTAGGTTCCTGTGATGCCTGGGGTTTCCTTTTCGCCGACCAAGGAAAACCCATCCCATCGTTCTAAGTAAACCACAACCTTTTTGCCTAATACCGTCAATCCGTTTATGAACTGTGATTGCCCGGTCCATACCCAAACTAACGTCGTAAGGCCTCAACGCTGTCACCAAGAGGTTCCAACCAAAACTCTCGCCTCAAGGGTCAGATCACACCTGTCGGCGTAAGTGTGTTTATCGAGTCTCCTCTCAATGGTATCTCTAGACGTGAGGGTCAAGTCAACGGTTTTAACCGGAAACTATAAGTCTGTGACAAGATTCGTGGAAGGAAGGAATTATTGGTACCTATGTCTATTGATATGGCAGCTCGTAGTAGGCACAGATCATACCTCAAATCATTCTTAGATCCCTTGGGTCACACTCCATGACCGCATGCATCTATTCTCTTCCCCTACCCTCCAGCTCCCTGAGCCTGGCGGAGACTACAAAGACTGGTGGTTGTAACATGTTGAAATGTACACCACCTCATGTTTCACTCTTAGCTCTGCTTCCATGTCTGCTACTCTGCAGATTCATCTTTCCTTAACACTTCCTCTTCTTGAAACATTTGCACGCCCAAGTCTCTGAGACTGGCGCTAGCTCGCTGCGTTCCAACTTCTAACATTCTCTAGCTGTATCCGTTCAGCCAAAGAACATTCAACCTCAAGGTTCTCTCTAGCACCCTAACGTGAGTAGGAATGCATAGAGGAAAAAAAGTGATGGCTCGAATCATATTCATCGATTACCCGAAATGTTCAGTACGCCTCGATGAATTCTCAGCTACTGACACGTCGTCCTACCGAAGCTGTATAAGCTCTAGAAAACTCTCAACCACCTCCTCAAGCCAGTCCTCAGCTGCCTGTGAGTCAGGTTCGCCTCGGAACTTGAGGGTATCTGATGTTAGAACACGTGTAAGGCAGTAAGCTTACATGTGTCACCTACCGGTATCGCCGGTTGTAACTGCTGACCAACAGGTAGTGATGTATAGTTGACACACTACCCGAAGGCACTATCTCACGCATCGGTCCACGTACCGAAGCCTCATCACTATGCGGACCATCCTCATGGTCATTCACTAGAAAAAACTAGTGGCCAAGTTCACCATCCACTCTACTGATGTCTCAGTTAGGCGGAAAACTCTAGCAATCGCCTCCACCCAGTGCTTTGCTGTCTGGGAATCTGCCTCACCTCGTATCCTCGGAGGCCGCTGCTGCTGGAACTCGTGCAACGCGCTCTGCCAGCGTGCATAGTTCGCTAGTTTAGCTGGTGGAATCTATTTCCCAACAGGTGGTGGTGCTGCTGGTACACCACCTGAGGGTGCCAACATAGTAAAAAGGGCCCCGCACCGGAGCCTCGTTGCTCGGTGGGCCGTCATCATGTACTATCTCCGAACTTTAACTGACTGTCTGCATGGAGACATCCTGAACAGATACGACACAGTCAAACAATTTATACCTGGTGAGCTAACCTAGTTTGAGATGACTTTAAAACTCTTGAAACACACACGCAATCAGTGTTTTCGTGCACAAAGTCAGAAATCAGTATTCAGGGTCCTGGTGTACGGATGCGTCGGCCGCCGCACCAACATTGGACTCCCTGAACTGAAAACCACACTTAGTACCCTTAACACTATTGCTTCACAGAAAGGAAATATTAGAGTTATATGTTCTGCGGTAGAACCGACTCCTCTGATACCAATTTTTCACAACCTGTCCTCGGGGCCGGTGTCGTGACTACCCCAAGCCCGCCTTCCATAAGTCAGGGGCTGGCGACTAGCACCAAAGGTGTAAATCCCGATAACTGGGAAGGCATTGCCTTTATAAAAGTAAACTAAACACCACAGAGTACAAGAGGAAGTAATCACTAGGTAAAATTGAATACAAGCAGTGCTGAAAGTAAAGGGGGCCGGAAATACAAGCCCAACTGTAAAGTACAAAGTAAAAGACAAAACAGCCGGAAGGTGACAAGACACTCCTGGGTCGTCCACCAAGGATCCTACCTGAAGGGTAGGTACAGATAGCGTAGCTCCTGGATCGTCCACCACAGATCCTACCTGAAGGGTAGGTACAGACAGCGCAGCTCCTGGATCGTCCACCACGGATCCTACCTGAAGGGTAGGAACAGATAGCCTCCACAATGCTCTCGCTCGTCAACCTCCTCCAAGTATCGTCTCGCCGTGAAGTCCACCTCCGGATACTGACTCATCGTGAGGTCCACCTCTGGGTACCGTCCAGCCCTCGAACACTCAGCCTCTGTCAACGCTGCCCGTCGTCTGCAACCAACACAACGAAGTGCGGGCATAGCCCGTGCAGGGGTGAGTATAACGATACTTAGTAGGGACCCTGAGACCCTCAAGGTCTCACTAAATCCAACAAGGATAACCACAAGGAAGATCTCAACAGATATCCTCTACTTAGGTATATGACCATACATATACCTAAGTTATCAAGTAACCCATCTCAATCATGAGGAAACACAAAGATTATGAAATCAACGGATAACCACTACCCAGGTATATGCCCATACATATACCTAAGTTATCAAGTGACCCATCTCAATCATGAGGAAACACAAAGATCATAGACTCAGCTCAAACCAGGATTTTCAATTATCAAAACCGTAACTACTGAAGAGCCCCGTCTCTAGAGTGTACAGTGATCCTGTCACGACTCCGAGGTACTAACCTAAGACTGCTGAGGTACTCCACCTGTCGAGTACTGTGGTCCTGCTGCTACAACCAAGTGTTTCCCACCATGGGTCTGCCGCTACAACCAAGCACTCCCCCTCATAGCCTCCATAGGTACTCCTTCTATTGAGTACGGCGGGTCTGCCGCTACAACCAAGCGCTCCTCCGCCGTGGGTCTGCCGCTACAACCAAGTGCTTACCACCATGGGTCTGCCGCTACAACCAAGCGCTCCTCTACCGTGGGTCTGCCGCTAAAACCAAGCGCTCCCCACTGGGCTATCTGAAACTCACCGAGTCGATCGATCAGCCATCGTCAAGTCTCAGTCGGTTACACGGTCTCCGTACTCCACACGCTCGTCTCCGGGAGGGTCCGCTCCACGATCTACTGGTCGATACTCCAAGTATCACAAAGTTCCACGAAGAAGTATCTCAAAGGACCGCCTCGTCATAGGGGTCTCAACACAACAGACGGTGCGTCAATAGGACGCCCGATCTGTGAGTTATTAGCCTTTTCGTCACAGGGGCCCGGTTGGTTTCGTGTGCGAACCAACCTGGCCGTATCTCAACTGTACCTCGAACTCTCATAGGGTATACTTAGAGGTACCGTTTCTCAACGTGATCACCAATTCCACTGACAGTTCGTCAAACGGATGTCCAGTCTGAAAGTTATCATCTTTTCCGTTCGAGGGGCCCGGTTGGATTTCGGGTACAATCCAACCCGGACACTATCCAACTACAACCAAAACTCAGGAGAAGTATGTCAAAAGTTCTGTCTCATCACGAGGAATCCAACAAAGTCGACGGTACGTCAATCGGACGTCCGGAGCTCAAGATATAAGCGTTTCCGCTCCGAGGGCCCGGTTAATTTTGGGTTCGAACCAACCCGCCCGTACTTCAAATGACACTGGTTAATTAAACTGGTCACACCATTGTGATCCATATGGAAAAACACACGAGATGGACTACCCATTGGTCCAAAACGGATAGCCGGTGAAAAAGTTGCATTTCACCGCAACACGCGCGAACCGGGCCTCGTGGGGCCCGCGCCTCAACCTCGACTTAAATATCCAAAATTGGTCTTGAAACATCCTTCTTAATTCCAAGGTCACAACCTCGCAGACGGTTCGACATTCTGACACCGTATGAGAGAGATATGTCCAAAACAAGATCTCGTAATAATAATATTATTATTATTCGGTGTGTCGTGGGCCCGAGCCATGAAGCAGAATTTAGTATTCAATATTAGACTTGAATCGACCGTATTGATGTCAGGATTACATCGCCACTAACGGAAAGCCAATCGGACGTCGCACGCATGAGTTATGGCGGGTCAAAGATTTAATAATAATATTAAATTTATTATTTTCCGAGCGCTTCGGGTACCCGATCCAAAAACCCGAAAAAAGACATTCAATATTGGACTCAGAATGTCCATCTCGAAATCAGGGTCACACCGCCGCAGACGGTTCGTAAAACCGAGGTCGTACGGGGAAGTTGCAGACAAAAATGTGTTTTATCATCAAAAGTAATAACAAAAATATTTTATTATTATTAATAATTACTTATTTATTTACTATTCCTAGCTCCAAATCAATCCACATTTTTTTGGAGCCCTTCTTGTGCACTGGAAACATACACCATCAATTAATTCCTTTCTTTTTATTATTATATCATCAACTTAAATTTTCTCTCTCCAATCTATCAATTCCTTCACGTTTTAGCGCCTCAAACCCAAACCTCCAAACCCTATCAGCCAGCCCTTCACATGGTTTTCTCTTCCGCCCGAAGTCATGCCTTGAACACATGCCGAAATGACACCGCCGCATCGCCCCTTCCGTAGGTCGCTGTATCTTCGTTCAAAACCTGAAAATTGTGACAATCGCAGATTTGAGATCCTCAGGTCGAGATCTCTGCATCCGTATGCTCAACGTAACATTGAGTTTTTAGCACGCTTAATTATTTGCCGACGAATAATGCACGAGAAACGAAACAGAAAGGTTCACGGTCTATGTGCAGATCGATAACCATAATTGTTTGGCCACCGTCATTGAGATTCAAGAACTAGAGGAATTAACACAGAGATATTTATCATACTTCAAAATTAAACCCCTACCTCAATTCAAGAAGGTTGATCTCTTGACGAAGGTAGGAGATGCTATCTTTGTTCCGTTGACGTTGTCGCGGGATAACGACGTTGCTTCGTCAACGTCGAGAAGGAAGAAGTCGAGGTTGGCGCCCGCGTTCTTTGCGTTCTTCGATGAGGGAAATAAGTCCTCTCAATCCTCCCAAATCCCCTCTCTCAACACTCTCCCCAATAGAGATTATGCCAACACCCATAATAATAAAGTATAACCATTTATTAAAGAGTTGGCATAAATATTTCAAGAGAATTTTGAAAACGTGCCAAATAATTAAAAGATGTTTAGTTCATTAATGAAGAGGGTTGGCACATTAAATTGAAGGGGTGTTAAAGGGGGGTTGGAGAGAGTTATGGGAAGATGAGAGGTTGGGGCTCATGTGGGCCCCACCTCTCATATATCCACACATGGGAGGATTTAACTTCCTTAGATATAAATTTGTTTTAACAAATTTATTTAACTTTTCTTAACTAAACTCCAAAATTAATAAAACTCAACCTGTTTAAAACACAACTGCGGTAAATGTCTCCTTAAGAAATTACCGGCGCTGCGAGTTCATCGGTGCCCTCGGATTTTAATTCCGAGCACCGGTTCAAAAGATAGAAAAACCTGCACGTACGTTTACCGAACGTACCCAAAAAAAAGTTCGGAAAATTATTATTAGTCACCCTCGACCCGCGCCGGTCGAGGTTAGGCTCTGCCTAAGTAAAACACGCCCCAACGAACCCATCGATACTCTCGGATTTTCAATCCGAGTTACCGTTTAGAAGTTATGAATTTTGCAATAAAATAATTGTCACTTAATTATTTTATTTGCGGCCAAAAACTAACTTTTTCTCGTGGCCCGTGCCGGCAAAAATTAGTATCTGCTTAAATAAAACATGTCGTCACGAGTTTAGCAGTGGTCTCGGATTTTTAATCTGAGCTACCGTTTGTGAGTTATTAGCATTTGAAAAATAAAATAATTTATTTAATTATTTTATTTACGGTTAAGCCATTTTTGGGATTTCTCATAGGAGGCCCGTGCCGACTAAACTTAAGTCGCGCCTAGGGTAATCCCGCTATCCTGAGCGCAACGGTGCCCTCGGATTTCTAATCCGAGCAACCGTTCAAGAGTTACTCCACTTTTTCAGGAAAACTGCTTACGCACGTTAATTTAAGCTTAACAAAACTTCGGAAAATTATTCTGGGCACATCGGGCCTCAGAATCAGGTGCCGTCTGAAACCGCGCACTCACAAAATTCCAAGGAAATTAAGAAAAAAATTTCCTTGAAATTTCCGGGTCTTTACAATGAATCAAACATTTTCCATGATGTTGGATCTTTTTGATGTCTTATTAAGACATCGTTACAATCCTGGTAATTATACTTCATGTCATGTGTGGTCTTAAATTAAATGAGTAATCTTTGAAAGCAAGGTTTTAGAGTAATATAACGCAATACCTTCATAGGAATTTTCTTCTTTGGTTTCTTCTAGGGGTTGCATTGATTTGTACTCTCATTTTTTGTCCATTGACTTCCATCATCTTTTAAGAAAACTTATTCATTCGTCTTTACCGTACCCTTATCCCTAATAAAGACTACAATAATTAGTGAATATGTGTATCATTATATAATCAATCCAAAAATTTTAATGAATTGCCCATGGGGTGTTAACCGAGTGGTACCCGTTGGTTCTACCCCTCGCCCTCCATGGGAACTAGCCCAGGATCGAGTCCTGGCAGACTCAGACACTGTGCATATTATGTACAGGGTGATTCAAAGCCATCTACCTAGCTGGGGAATGTGCGGCGTACTCGGGGGCCTAGCGAGGACCCTCCAGTGGGAGTCAAGCATTAACCATACACACGTTTTTTCACAAGAGCCTCAGCCCTATTGGTGAGGACTCAGCAAGTGCATCCAAGAGACCCGAGTTAAAAACCAGGTGGAGACATATTTCCAGGGGGTACTGTAGCAGTACTGTAGCAGGCATTGTAGCAGTATTGTAGTAGGTATTATAGCATTCACTGTTTGGTACTATAGTAGCTGGGACTATTCATACGTTTGGTCTTTCTGGCCATTGGTTTGGGGCTCGGTTCCTGTAAGGCCTTCGGGCCACCCAAGGCCTTCGGGCCAGTAAGGCTTTCGGGCCACCTAAAGGCCTTCAGGCCACCTCAAGGCCTTCGGGCCATCTCAAGGACTCCATGCTACCTCAAGGCCTTTGATCCACCTCAAGGCCTTCAGGCCACCTAAAATTGGTCTTAAAATGATTAGACAGACTATACAAAGAGTAGACTCCAGATGGGGATTCAGAGCAGGAGAATTCACCAGAGCAGAAGCTAAGCAAATTTTTTAGAAAGATAGGGTATGTCATTGCCATCAGGACCAGCTTGTGCTTGCACGGGAAGCCTAGTCGAACAGCCATGTGAAGGTGTAGAGATGATATCACGATGAAGAAGCTGGGAGGAGGAGTTCCAAGTATAGTATTTATATTTCCTAAGACCTATGGGTCATGTAATCTCTAAGCCTATGGTTCATGTAAGGGTTCCCCCTCATCCCTTAAAAGGGGGGTATGAAAAATCAATAAAAATAAAGGCCTTCGGGCCATTTCGGCTTAAATTGTTAATGAATTTCTTCATATCATAAATTGATTAAGGGATATTAGCTTCACTAAATGCATCATAAATAAACTCTAAAATCATGGACATTTATTTTTCATTAATTCCATAGAGACACTTGATATGATACAACTTAAGTAGAAAAAACAACTTTGAATACTTGGCACACTCTTCATGCATTTCTTATTGCCCGTCTTTAACTAATTCATAAAACTCATTTTTTTCACTGAAGTTCTAAGTAATATTAACTTACTCATAATCAATTGAAGGTTCTATTGATCTATTAAAATCTTAGACATTGTATCCTGAAAATCCAAATGCGTCATTTATCAAATTTCAAACTGAATTCTCCTTTGGTGGGTCACTTTATATTTCATTGATAGGATTTTCATTGTTTTGACTTTCCATAACATTCAATTCACCATTAAAAATCCTCCATAAATATCAAGGAGGAAACTATTTCAATATCAAATTCTCATATACTTTGTCACTATTCAACCATCACTTGAATTTGTAATTAGGACATGTACATTTCATTCTACCATCTACTGATCATTTTTCAATTGCATAATCTAAAAATTCTTCCAAAACCTTGTCATACCAAGGTGAGTTTCAAGGTAAATTAATCCAACTTTTATCCATAGGTATCTTATTTTTTTTCTTCTCCTTTTAAATTAATATATAAATATATAAATTTTTAATCAAGAAAGTACAATCAAAATTAAACATCACCCAACTTCATATATCTTGATCACCAACTCTACCCTATAATTCTATAAATATAGTATATAAAATCATGGTGAACATATAAGTATACTCAGTATGTTATTACTTAGAAACTCTCATGCCATTTTTGAAGAAGCATACTAAAACTTTAGTGAATAATAAATAAAACCAACCGGTTGCCTATCCTCATATCAACCATTATCCCAAACTCCCCAAGGGTTACTCACCATACATTCATGAGTGATAAATGAATCATGTGGTTATAAATAATTTATAACCCCATGGACGAACAAGAATTCATCATATAAATGAATCATAATACTCATTTATAGCATGCATTAATGATAGTTATGTGTATAAGATTCTTGAGTGATAAAATTTATCATTAAATTATATAATATGATATACAACATAATTATATATCCAAACCAATCATATAATATTAAAAAAATTCACCTTTTTATTGGGTATCGTGCTCATCGAGAAAATAGTAATAGGGGTCTCTATTTGGGATTGCCTTCAAGGAGAATAGGGTTGTTGTGGGGTCACCATCGGTCAATAGGTGGGGTCGAGGTCACAAGGATTAAAGCTGAGATTGGGGCAAGGGGTGGTAGTCGTTGGGGATGAGGGGTGATTCATCAAGTAGAAGGGGGATTGAGGGGAGGGGCGAGTTGTCAGAGGGAAGGGGGACCACCGTCGGGGGGGGAGGTGGGGCTGAGGGGGGGTGGGGTGGTCACCAGCATTAGGGAGAGGAATGGCTGAGGGGGAGGGGTAGTTTTTGGCGTCAGGGAGAGGCATGGTCGAGGGGAGTTCACCTTCAGGTCTGAGGGATCAGGGTGAGGGGTAGGGGTAGGGAATCGAGTGGGGGTATGGGTACCGATATTAGTTATTTTTTAATGATTAGTAGCGGTTTAAACAAAACTGCTGCTAAATATTAAAAAAATAGGGACGGTTATTAGAACCACTGCTAATAAACATCCTCTAAGATCTCTTTTTTTAGTAGTGTAAACAAATGCTAATTAAGGGTAAAAAAAGTTATATAAGGGTAAGAAGAAACTTGTGCATGTTAAGTAAGGGTAATCTAATGTTAAGTAAGGGTAAAATAAATTTATGTAAGGGTAAACATAATTTAAGTAAGGGTAATAAAATTTTATGTAAGGGAAAAATAAAGATATGCAATGGTAAATATAATTTAAGTAAGGGTAAAACAAAGTTGTGTAAGCATAAACTAAAGTTATGTAAGGTTAAATTAAAATAGATTCACATAATATTAACATATAAATATTTATAAATATAAACTATGTTAACATGAAAACTCTAAACCATAGTAATATGTACATAGTTTAAAATAATATTAACATATAGACATGTAAATAGATTCATTTAATATAAACATAAATACTTTAAAATTATAATATTTGAATAATATTTAAACTCATCTGATGGTATGATTAAAATTAAATCCATCAAGTAGTTGAGATAAAAATAAAATCACGATAAGGATTGGGATGAGGATGAAATCCTTTTGATGGTTAAGATTGAGATGAAATTCATCTAATGGTTGAAATGTGGATGCAGTCATGATAAGGTTGATATTTGGATGAAATCCATCCAATGGTAAACCTCAAGATGAAATCAATCCAATGATTGGAATATGGATGCAATCATGATAAGGTTTGGATAAGGTTTAAACTCATATGATGGTTATGATTAAAATTAAATCCATCGAATGGATGCGATAAAAATAAAATAATGATAATTATCGAGTTAATGATTAAATCCATCTAACAGTTAAGATCAAGTGGAAATTCCTCAAATGGTTGAAATGGGGATGCAGTCATGATAAGGTTTTGATAAGGATGAAATCCTTACAACGATAAAAATCAAGATGAAACCCATCCAATGGTTGGAATATAGATGCAATAATGATAATGTTTGGATATTTTTTAAACTCTTTTGATGGTTACGATTAAAATTAAATCCATTTAATGGTTGAGATTAAAAGAAGATCATGAGAAGGATTGAGATAAGGATGAAATACATCGGATGGTTAAGATTGAGATGAAATTCATCCAACTATTGGAATGTAGATGTAGTCATGATAAGGTTGAGATAAGGATGAAATCCATCAAATGGTAAATATAAAAATAAAATCTATCGAATGTTCCATCTTTCATATTATAGGTATGCATCATCTATCATTTTCTGTATAAATAACAATATATTAAATTCAAAACGGAAACACTCTTTTATTTCATGTAAACATTATCTGTTGATAATAATTATATTTTGGAAATAATATGACTTCTCAATATTTTAGTTACTATGTTAGTGAAGATATACTTATATTCAAAGTTTATATAGATATCTCCCAAAATCCAATTATAGGTGTGTACCAAACATCGGATTTTTTTCGTCTTGCGTTATTGCGGGCCTACTTTTCTTACATAACTATTACATCATTTTTAAATATACACAACATAATACTATTAAAAAACTAGGATCCAAAGGTTAACTGTATTGAGAAAATTCGGTACATATATAACTTTCACAATAATAAAACATAAATATTTATTTTAAATCTTTTTCTTTATCCCTTTAAATCCCATGTTTTCCTTAGTACACATCGTCACCTGAGGATATACATTAAAGAAAGGTGTAATCCCAGTAATAGGATAAATAAGGACATGAATAAATATAAAATTGGTGAGCATAATCATCATTAACAACATAACATAACCATGGGATCATTATCAACATCGTGATGGAAACATTAGATAAAGGCATGGAAAGTGGAAATTCCTAAAAATGGAATATCATGTCTTAGTGGTAAAAATACCACACATAGTTGTAAAAAAATATGGAATCATGTTCACACATAATAAATATCATCTCATGAGATACATAACATTACCCAATGCATTTTAGGGCTATATAATTTCAATCCCACCCATCGCATCATAACATTTACATAATCATGCATGCCCCATATCACTTATAACAATTGTAGTCATAACATAACCCATGGAAAGGAATGGGTTTTATAATAATTTCATAAATCATAGATTCATGAATAAAATTTGGGGTTACAAAATGAAAAATGGAAAAATATACTTGGTATAAGAATCATCAATCTTGAGTAAAGAAGAAACAATCTTAAGAGGAGTCAATATGTGTTTTGGAAAGAAGAGTTCTTTTGAAAAATCTATATATTTGTCATAAAACTAGGTGGGAAAAATATATATCCTTTAAAATAAGATATAAGAGCAATAAAATTATATTTATGTAACATTAAATGAATATTCATACTAAAATTTGGTATGAAAGAGGTATAACCCAAAGAAAGGGAGTTGGGTTCGAGAATCCCCTTACCTTATGTCCGAATGTCTTCTGTACTTGTACTTAATATCCTGGATAATAAAATTAGATTAATTAATTACATAATTTAGAACATATTATACATTTATTTTATTTATTATAATTTTATTAAGTTTGTATGGCCATTTTGATGAGTTATATAGTTCAATTTTATCATTCTGGGAGTGTTCCATTTCTTACTTTTCATGATCGGTTCACTTGTATTCAAGTATGGAAGTTAATGTAAAATAAGAATAATTCACCAGAATAGAAATTATATGTTATTAATAAACTTAAATAGTTTAAATTTTCTCATATATCATTTTATTATATGATATGAGGATGATTTATTAGATAAAATTTTGATGAAAATGTTTTAATTTATTTTGGAAATTTTTACAACCATCATGAACTTGTATCATTTTGTTTAATATAATTTTAATATATTGGTTCCAATACATTATATAAGTTTTAATACGTATATTAAAATATTATTTAACCATAATAATGGTTTTATGACCATATTTGAAGGTGGTAATGGAAAATGAAAACTCATCATCCAAGAAGGTTGTGAATTGACACATCACAAATGATGTTTTCATTTTTTTAATAAAAGAAGAGGATAAAAGATTTGATGGTGGATATTCCATTAAAAAATAATATTATAGTATATATATGATAATGGAGTTATCATTTCACTTGGCATATGGTAGGTTAGGATAGGATAAGAAAAGAAAAGAAATTTAAAGAGAGGGATTGAGGATTTTACCTCTTGAATGTTGTCGCCTTAGGAACCTCCTTAAGGCACTTGTATTTGGTATTTTGTTGGAAAAATAAGACCTTTGATGTGGGTAAGAGGCTTGGGAAGGTAATTGAATATAATTTAGACAATATACAAGGCTTTGAAGATGTGAGTAGAAGGGTGGTGAGGGGTGGTATTTATAGGGGAGGAGAGGGGTATTTTTGATTATTTTATTCATTTGTTTATTATTTTGGATCAAGACTATCAATAGTAATGATTTTTTTGAATACATATAGTAAAATTTTAATTATATTTCGAAACAATGGGTTTTTACCTCATCTATACATCATGCATGACTAAATAATTCATATATTTAGCTTATATCATAAATTATCGTATTTCACTATTCACCAAAAATTCAACTAATTTAAGAAAATACAAAAAAAATCACCCAAACCATTATTTGGCATGTATAATTAAAAAATGGACTCCATTTTATGAAAATAATTTTCTAAATATGAGAAATTTTATTTTTAATTACAATCATCATTTATTCAAAAAATTCCGATTTTAATATTATAACTGATTTTATGACACTTTGAAAAATTAATTAAGGTATAATAAAATTATATTATAATTATAACACATAAAAATATTAATTTATGAATATATTTTATGAAAATAATTTTATTTTAAATCATTATATTAATTATGAAATTATAAATAGACATTTATGTTTTACAAAAATACCAACACTTAATTTATCATTTTTGATACATTTATTTACTTATTTCATGATATAAATATATAATATTTTCATTTATAAGATCCCTAAAAATATTATACTTTCATATGTGAGGTTACTATTCTATTGGCCAAATTTCTATTCATAATGTTGATATTCCTATTCCAACGGTCCGGTTATTGTTCCATTAGTAGAGATACCTTAATTTCCATAAATACCACTTATTTATTTCTCCATTCATGAAAATAATTATTTTATTGGGTTATCTATGTTATATATGCATTTTATACTATATAAAATAATTATAATAATGGGAAATTTCATTAATAAAAGTTTGGGTTGTTACATTATTCCCCCCCTTTTGAAGTTTCACCTTCAAAATGTCGATTTACATACTAGAGTGAAAACTAGTGAGGGTATTTCTCCTTCATCACTTCCTTCAGTTCCCATATTTCCTATTTATACTTATGGTTCCTCTAAAACACCTTTAAAAGGTGAGTTATATTGTTATGTAGGACTTTGTCTCTATGGTCCAAAATTTTCACCAACTTCTCTTTATACTAGATGTCGTTCTCTAATTATACCACCTCTGGATTCAGTACATGTGAGGGGTTAGGTATGTACTTCCTTAGGAGAGATACATGAAACATATCATGAACTTGATCCATATTTGGTGGAAGTGAAAGCCAATTGGTCATTGCTTCTATGTGATCAAGGATCTCAAAGGGGTCAATCTACCTTGGGTTAAGCTTCTCTTTCTTTCCAAACTGCATGACTCTCTTTCATAGTGATATTCAAATGAAGACTTTGTCTCCAACTTCAAACTCAAAATCTCTTTGATGGTTTTTAGCATAGATCTTTTTCCGAATCTGAGCATCTTTGTATGTTTCTAGATGACTTGAACCTTCTCTGTCATCTCTTGCACGATATTAGGTCCAAGTAGCTTTCATTCTCCAACTTCATCCAAACAAGTTGGAGTTATACATCACTTCCTATATAGAGCTTCATATGAATCCATTTGAATACTTGAGTGGAAACTATTATTGTATAATAACTCAACCAATGGTATATGATGACCTAATACATCTTTGAATTCCATTGATCAGGCTCTCAGCATGTCTTTGAGTGTCTAAATAGTTCTTTTAGATTGGAAATCAGTTTTTAGGTGATAGGCCATGTTGAAATTCAATTTAGTACTCAAATAATGTTGAATACTTCTCTAGAATTTAGATGTGAACCTTGTATCATGATCAAAGATGGTCTAAATTGGTACCCCATGTAGCCTCATCACTTCTTTCACATATATCTTGGAAATTTTTTCAAGCAATAAATCTTCCCAGATAGCAATAAAGTGGGTAGTCTTGGTGAGACAATCCACCCCAACCCATATCATATTGTTTCCTTTAGATGTATTTAGGAGACTAGTGAAAAATTAAATGGTTACATTCTCCCATTTCCACACGGGTATAGGTAATGGTTGTATCATCTACTTGGACTTTTGTCACTCTGCTTTAACTTGATGACATACCAAGCACCTTGAGATATAATCTGCAATCTCCTTATTCGTGTTGTCCCACCAAAAGTTCTCTCAAATATCATGATACATCTTGGTACTTCTAGGATGGATGGAGAAAGATGAGTTGTGTTCATTATCCAGTAGCTCCTTCTTTATCTCAGGTGATGAAGGAACACAAATCCTTATTCCAAACCGAATAGCCCGAAGGCCTTCATTTTTATTGATTTTTTATAACCCCCCTTTCAAGGGATTAGGGAGAACCCTAACAAGGCCTGTAGGCTTAGAGATTACATGGCTCGTAGGCTTAGGAGATTACATGACCCGAAGGTCTTAGGGAATTCAACCAGACTATCTACAAGGAAATACCCCTCCCCAGCATCTGCATCATGATAGTAGCTCTCCACCTTCGCATTTTAGTCTGGCTAGGCTTCCCGTGCAAGCATAGTCTAGTACCGATGGCATATCCATACCCTCTCATTCTAAAAAATTCATTTGGCTCTGCTCTGGTGAGTGCACCTGCTCTAAATCCTCTTCTAGGGCTGCTCCTTTTTTGTAGTGTATCTGGGGCAACTGCATGTGGCCCGAAGGCCTTGAGGTGACCCGAAGGCCTTAAAATCATCATCATCGATGTGGAACTAATGTATATTCCCTTTCTTTACCACTTTAACCTTATTTTATATCTCTAGATCATCCCTTTGTGCCTCCTTGATCTTATCTTAGACAGCTGGTTGGGAAATCATTTTGGCAAGGTAGGATGTATTCCCTACCGTTATGATTTTGATATCTATCCTTTAAATATCCATGAAGATAGGATATTTCTCAATAAACATCATGGATATAGTATCAAGTAATTTTCTGCTGATAGCATCATCTACCTTGTTTTCCTTCCCAAGATCATAGTGAATAGAGCAATCATAGTCCTTGATTAGCTCTAACCATCTCTTTTGATGCATGTTGAGATCATTCTATGTGAAAATATACTTTATACTCTTGTGATTAGTATATATTTCACACTTATAACCATAGAGGTAGTGCCTCTATATTTTCAAGGAAAAAATCATAGATGTTAGCTCCATATCATGCATTGGGTAGTTTTGCTCATGGATATTCAACTACTGTGAGATGTAGGCTATCACTTTATCATTATACATGATTCCACAACCCAAGACTTTCTTTGAATCATAATTTTATATCACAAAACCTTATCTTCTTGTTGGTAGTGTGAGTACAGGTGTAGTGATTAGCCTTTTCTTGAGATCCTTGAATATTTAATCACATTATTCTATCCAGAAATACTTTACCCCTTTCTATGTTAACTTAGTTATTGGGATATAAAATCAAGATAAATTTCTCAAAAAATGTTGGTAATACCCTACTAATCTAAGAAAAATATTGATTTCTATGAAACTAGTGGGTCTGGCCTATTCCTGAATTACCTTTGTCTTTGAAGGGTCTACAGAAATTCCCTCACTTGTGATCACATTTCCTAAGAATGTGACTTGTTGTATCCAAAATAACCACTTTCTAGACATGGAGTACAATTTCTCCTTCCTTAATGTTTCCATCACAATTATTATATATTCTTCATGTTCCTCCTTACTCTTGTATTAGATGATAATACCATCGATAAACACTACCACAAATTTTTCAAGGTAGTCTCTAAAGACTCTATTCATCAAATCCATGAAGATTATAGGGTAATTAGTAAGTCTGAAGTGAATCACTAGAAACTCATAGTGACCATACCTTATATGGAAATTATTATTATGAATATCTTAATTCTTAACCTTTAGTTCATGTTATCTAGAATGATGATCCACCTTTGAGATGTATTGAGTGTAGGATCCGGGCGCAACGGAAGTGTGCGATGGGTCATGCCCAACTTTGGTTTTTGACATAATCAATGATTAATCTGAGATTTTACACAACATTGAACATCATGATCAATGGAATTAAATAAAATAATATAGAAAAGGGATAAAACATTGGAACCAGAGAGAGAATCGTCACATTTTATTTATAATCAATTTAATTAATGAAAGAATTATCTTGTTAAAATTATTTCTTCATTGATGAATTTTACAATAGATTTTCATTGTATCATCATTTAGTTGTATGAATTAAGATTAGATTCACTCTATCGATGATACACACATGTTCCAAAAATCTTCAAATTTCGTTGTAGGAATGTATGGGTGCTACCACAAAAGATCCTATCTCTTGCGTCATCTTCCTTTTATCGCCACGAGAACCACTTTTAAAGGGTTTTCCTTGATCTCTCTAGACTTGAGAGTGGGAGGTGGAGGAAGATTGATCTCTATTCTTGGGATTGTTCTTGGAGAAGGGATATCTCTATGGATTAAGAGGATTCTACAAATCTATTTTTCATAACTAAATAATTGAATTGGCTCTCTTAGAAAATAATATAATTAGGTTTATATACTGCTATGGTTAAAATAAAATAATTGCACAAGTGCCCTTTATTATTTTATTTATTCCATATGGAACCCCATGTAAAATAATAATATTATTATTTTTATTATTTCTCAACATGATCTTTACTTGAGAAAAAAATTAAATATTATTTAATCAAATATTATTTATTATTTATTATTTATTATTTATTATTTATTATTTATTATTTCCCACCAGACCATTTAAACTCAGTCCATCATTATTCCATAATATTTATCAGGCCTTGAATAATTTCTATTTATTTAATAAATAAATATCACTGCATTATTCAAAAATAAATAAATAAATAAATATTATATTCCCTAAATAGAAAATAAATATTAATTAAATATTCTTCTCACATAATATTATCTCGAATATCTGGTGAAGGAATATATGAAATCAATCATACATGAATAATTATTAAACCACATGTGGGAATAATATTTATTCAACTTGTTAAATAATAAATAATAATATATTATTTAATTGAGATTCTGGATACACTTAGTGTGTGGCCCTCTAGGCCTATTTCTCAGTGGTATTAGGCGAACCAGCCTAAAGTCCAAGGTTAGCATCTGGCAACATGCCAAGGTTCCCATGGAGAAATAATTTAATTCCAAAATGACATAATACCTCATATAGATTCTTACTATGTAATATAATCTCTTTATCATGATATCTTTGATCAATCAGGTTTCACGCTGGTGCCATCAACCTATGTGCTCGATGTCTATTTCTTTGAATTCATGGAAATTGAACTTGACTATAGAACACCATGGCCATGGATTTTTTCAGGATATATCATTTCCATCAAAGGGAATAAGATATCAAATTTTGTTATTGAATAGAAGGAAAAAATTCTTTCTTTCGTTATTCATTAATGCAATATTACTCATGACACATCCAAAGTATCATACCTCACCACGAACATATGTCATCATGGTTTTTATCAATACATTAAAGTACACAACTTATAATACTCATTAATAATAATCTTAAAGTCTATGTATCAATACACACATATACATATATGAACATCCAATTAAACATATAAATGTGGCTTTCTTAATGGTGGTTCTCATTCTCATAATATCCTACACTAGATATTACTAAGGGAGTACACTTCCTCAAAGTCCTATGAGTCTCCACCCCTAATATCCTATATCATTTGTGTCCTCAAATGATATCATCTGGCTATAGAATATATATTTAATAATAGTGTCATAGAACTTTCGGGTTCTCATTATAGCGGGGAACTGCTATGACCTTTTAGTGTGACAAATATGCTTAATACATTATCATATACTATGTTATGCAGAAGAAAAATCATGATGTGATAAGAAGTTTATTAATATTAAATACTATAAATACAAGTTATCATAAAGTACACAGAAGTTGGTTCTAGGGAACCAAATCCAACAAACTTCCACTTGCACTAGAGCCAACTACTAACAACCTTTAGTCTTCTAGCTCTCACATGATACTCATGCTTCTGCTGATATGGGATTTTAGTTAAGTTTTCCACTGTGTTATATTCTATGGGTACTATTCCTATTGTAACTTTACCCCTATGATAAAAATCCCTCAAGAGGTGATACTTCCTGAGTATATTCTTTGTTCATTGGTGTGACCTTGACTCTTTTGAAAGATCCACCATAGCAGTATTATCACAATACAATGTGATAGGATCTTTGCTACTAGGTACTACATCAAGATCCTAGACAATGTTTCATATCCAAATATCTTCCTTGGATACATCAAAAACTACTATATACTCAAAATTATCTAGAGAATAAACAACAACTAGATTCTTTGAACTCTTCCAGATCACAGCTCCTCCATTGAGATAGAAAACATATCTTAATTGTGACTTCAGATCTTTCTGATCTATATGAAAACTAGCATCAGTTTTACCCAATATGACCAGATCCTCGTATACTCCATATACCAGGAACATATCCTTATTTATTCTCAGATAATTAAGGATATCCTTAATAGTAGACCAATTTTGTTCTCCTGGATCATCTTGATATCTTCCTACCATGCTCAATGCATAGGAAACATCAATTCCAGTACATAACATGGCATATATGATTGATCATATCACTAAAGAATATGGTATCTTACTCTTTATCTCTTTCTCCAGTTGTGTCTGAGGACACATTTTATTAGAAAGATGTAAACCATGTGACACTAGAACCAATCCCCTCTTGGATTATTCCATACTAAATATATTTAGTATCTGGTCAACATATGTACTTTGACTTAGTCTAAGTAGCCTCTTGGATATATCACGAATGATATTTATCTATAAAATATAGGTTACTTCGCCAAAGTCCTTTATGGAGAAACACTTGTTTATCCAGTCCTTAACATACTGTAAGCCTGGTATATCATTTTCAATAAGTAATATTTCATCTTCATATACTACTAGGATAATGACTACATTTTCACTAAACCTCTTGTAAACACATGGTTCACATTCATTATTAATGAAACCAAATTCTTTTATAGCTGCACCAAATCGAATGTTCCAGGGCATAGATTCTTTATTCAATCCATAAATGGATCTATATAACTTGAAAATCTTGCTGGCATCACCTGGAGTCACAAACCCTTATGTTTGTGTCATATAGACATCTTTCTAAAGGTCCCCACTAAGGAATGCAATTTTGACATCCATCTTCCAAATATCATAGTCATGGTAACCTACTATAGCAAGTAGAATTATGATTGATTTAAACATGGAAACTAGTGAAAAGGTTTCATCATAGTCAATTCCTTGACACTGTTTAAACCTTTTATCCACTAACCTTGCTTTATAGGTATTTACTTTACCTTTCATGTCCATTTTTCTCTTGAATACCCATTTACACCCTATGGGATTTACATCAACTGGAGCATCTACTAGAACCCAAACTTGGTTCTAATATATAAAATCCGTTTTCCACTGTGTTATATTCTGTTGTGTTCTTACGCAATAATTATGTTTTAGGAACTACTTCTTCCATGGGGACCTATGGAACCTCTTCCTATACCAACACTTATGTATCATGAACATCAACTTCATCGAATTCAATCTTTCTCCCACTATTCTTTTTTAGTATGGGATCCCTCTCAAGAAAGATGTATTATCTAAAAATAGTGACTTTCTTGTTTGAGTTATTGTATAGGTAGTATCCCTTTGTTTCTTTGGGATACCCTATAAATATACACTTTTTGCCCTATAATGATAGTTTGTTTCCTAATAAGGCATTAACAAACATCTCACAGCCCCATACACATGTGTGTGAAAAAACGGGTTTCTTTCCACTCCATAACTCTAATAGAATTCCATTTTCCATTTTAGTTGGTACTTGTTTTAATGTGTATGTTGCAGTTTCTAATTCATACCCCCAAAAGGATAATGAAATATCTACATGACTCATTATTGACCTTACCATGTATAACAAGGTACAATTCCTTATTTAACTAACTCCATTCCACTATGGTGTATAAGGTGGAGTGAGTTGAGATAAAATCCCAAACACCTGTGAAGTGCCCAGATCAGTGTGAATCACTGAGAGAGGGAGGGGGTGAATCAGTGATCCCTTAAAACTTTTTACTAATTGATTATTTATCAATTAAACCTCTATGGCTGGTTAAAGTCTCGATCCACTCTTCTTGTATCTCTCACCTTTCCACGAATGATGCAGTAAATATAAAGGCACATGACACAAGGATTTACAAGGTTCGGCACCAAAGGCCTACGTCCTTGCCATGTTGGTTATACGCCCCAACATGGTTTCTCCCATTATAATCTGTTAGTATTACAATGGTCGATATAGAGTCCCACTGTATCTCTCCTGAGTCCCACAGGAGGGTCTTTATACTGCGTCCCACAGTGTTACCAGAGTCCCACTGGCCTGCTCCAGAATCCCACTGAAGACTTCCTCCACCCTGAGTCTCACAGGGGGCTTCTCCTGGCTCCTCGAGTCACACGAGCAGCACTTCTTCACTTCAAGTTCTTCAAGTATCTTCAGCAGCCTGGGATAAAGGCTGCTGGCCTTGCTCTATACATCTGCTCACTTGTGATGAACAGGTCTTCTTGTCTTGCTCAGGATTTATCTCCTTCTTCTAAGGATGACCTGGCCTCTCTCTTTAAGAATCTTCAACAGCCTCTGAAAAGGTCTGTTGGTCTTGCTCAAAACTTCTGATCACTTCTGTTGATCAGGGTCTTCTCAATTACTGAAAACTCAGGAAACTGATATCTCTAACTTCAGTCTAGCTTCAGTCTGACTTCACATCAACTTCATGCACTGAGTGCATGGCATCTCTGCATCCTCATGCACTGATTGCATGGATTCTAAAAACTCTTCAAGAACTCTTGGTCTTGGACAACTCAAATGCACACAACCAGATTTGGCTTTGTTCACATGTGCATGTGCATGCATGCATGCATGCACTCCCTTTTTTTTGGTGCAATAAACCCACAAAGGGTGTAAACACTTTCAGCACACACCTTCTTACTTCCTTCACACACTTTGTTCTTTTTGTTCACACACTTAAAAGTGTGTTATACTTTAGTGTGGATGTCCTCTTCCTTCTTCTTCTAAGTGTATACACTTTTAGTGCACACACTATGTTCGGCCTCTTTGTTATTTTGCACACACACCACTAAGTTAAGTCTTTGGCCTTCCTCCTTCACTTTCAACACACTAAAAATGTGCTCTTCCACTTTGTACACACACCACTTCTTCCTTTGCTTCTTGCACACACACAATATGAGGTATGGTCTTCTTTGTTTGCACAAGTCTAGGCCTTTATCTTCTTTTCACACAAGGCTCAGCCTTCACTTGTTTAGCACACACAACTTGTTCTTCGTTTTGCACACACTTGGGCTTGGCCTACTTCACTTACTAAGCACACACACTTCCTTGTTCTTTTAATCTTCTTCAAAGTGTGCACTTCACTTATGCACACACTTGGTTCTCCATTTTGTACACACAAGGGCTACGGCCTCCTCTTTAATTTGCACACAAAAGTTGTGGTGGCCTTCTTGTTTTGCACACACCCAAGGCTACGGCCTTCACTTGTTTTCACTTAGCACACACACTGCCAAGTGTGTTCTTCCATTTGCATGCACACCAAAACTAAGGTCTCGGCCTTCTCTTGCTCACACCCGAACACCAACCCAAAGAGGCGCGCAAGTGGTGCGGCCTTCTTCTCACTTTAAACACCACGTTGGGTGTGGGTGTCACTGGCCGCGCAAGTGCACAAGGCCACAAGGGCGCGCAAGTGTGCACTGGCCGCGGGGCACGCAAGTGCAACACCCGCATGCACTTCCTCCTGCCACGCAGGTACACGGGCAGTGAGGGTGCCAACCTTGAGCGCGCAAGGAGATGCGGCTGGGGTTCTTCCTGTCACGCAAGGGAGGCGCGCAGGGGACTCCTTCACCTCTTTCGCGCAAGGTATGCGCAAAAGGGAATTCACGAAGCCAAAAATGGTTCCGGGCTTCTCTGCCGCGTAGGGGACGCGCAGCTCAATTCTTCGCGAGGCAAGGCACTCACGGGACTCCACAAAGTTTCAACAAAGCAAAACCATCGCCACGGGCTCTCCTTTTATAGGTAGAGGCGGTGCAAAATCTTCCGCGGGATATAAATTCAAACTCCCGAAATTTTCGGGTTTTCAAGATTCTTCAAATCTTGATTTGCTCCTCTGTTTCACGCGGGTTCTTTTCCTTCATTATTTTTCACGTACATGCGACTAAAAACGCATGCAAGCCTCTGTTCTTTTCCAATCCATGCAAAATATTAACCAACATAGCCTCGGCACTTCGTTTGCCTTCGGCCGAACTCCAAATTCTCACGGTGTTGCATGCACACCCATTTTTAGGCATGGATGTGTTCTTTATGCTTAGACGATCTCAATGGTGTCTTCGGCATGATCAACAGTGGTCGGGAGCTAAAGATCGGTGCTCGGAGACCCTCTGGTTCAGCGGGGGACGTTGGGTGGCCTTCGGCTGAGCTCGAGGAAGGAGACGCCTCAGAGCCGTCGGATGCGGCGTTTAAAAGATCATCAATGGCTGGATTAGATCGCGGCGCGCGGCGGATGAGATGAGCGGATGCGATCCAGCGCACGATCGATCGTGCAGCCAGGATGCGCTCCCGGTGAAATTTGCGCGTCCCACATCGAATCGCCGAGCGGATTTTCCGCGGTTTATCAACCAGCCGCTCCCAGAGACGGCCAGTTGAACTTCTCCCTCCACGGTGCTGCCCCGCATCATGTTCTCTCTGCGGGCGCGCTCTTGCGCCCACCCCTGCCACTCGGGCGCGCCACTGGCGCCCACTATGCACACACGGGCGCGCAATGCGCCCACCATGCGCTCCTCCGGGCGTGCCCCTGGCGCCTACGCTGTGTCCTGCGGGTGCGCCCCTACCTCAGGGCTGCTGCCTTGGCCTTGAGGGTTCCCCATGGGTGTGGTGACCATGAGTCCCACAAGAGCCTTGGGTGTTGACCCTCGGCTGGCCTCCTTGGTGGCCCATATTTTTTTGTTAATGGTAAATCTTAGGACTTTGTATAAAAAAAAGTAACCAAGTTTCCAATGCCAAATTCCACTTCAAGCTCTAAGCCATTTCTTCTTCTATATCTCTTCTTCTTCATTAGAATTCCTCCAATTCTTCCTCAACATGTATTCATTACTTAGGAATGGAATTCCCAAAGGTTCTTCATCAACCGAAGCTCCTGAATCAAATATATTCTTCAATTTTCTTCATTGAACCAATCATAGATCAAGTTGGATCAATTTCAATTCATCATGCACTAAGAGATACTGCATGGTCTTCATTAATCCACATCATCCACTTAGGAGGTGTGGATGGATCATCTTCATCTCCTCATCCATTGTCTTAACAATTCATGGTCTTCTAATAATGTGGTGACATTGTATCCAGTTGATACAAGTTCTTGGAACTTAAAGATCAGCTCATCAATCGTCATATGTAATGATGCTCCATCATCATTCATTCTTCAAGTGGTGTAACTTAGTATCATCTTGATACAAGTATTGAAACATTAAGATCAGTTCTACAATCGTCTGATATTAACATGGATGAATGTTTAAATCATAAAAACTTATTCCACTTAGTGAATCTCCTAAGTGACATTCATCTTAACACAATGGCCATCCTCCATTCATCACCAACACCATTATAGCCTTTTTCATTCACATATTGACTCTCCTTGACATCCATTCATTCTTTAACATCTTCTGATCAACAACATACCTTATTGACAACAAATTCAACACAGTGCACTTCAATCTCCCCCTTTGTATTTGTTTTCAATACCACTAGAGCACATATTGTCAATCCAATCAGTATAACACATATGAATGGTTCAATATGTGTGCCACACATTTCTGGGGCAATATTTCATCTTTTCTCCCCCTTATTGGCAACCAAATGTAAAGGTGTGGTGTGGTTCCACTACTGGAAACATGATCTTTCCCAACACTTCTATACCAACGGTTTGTAAAAACCGTTGGTATAGCAACTCTTTCCCAACGGTTCATCAAAAACGTTGGGAAAGGGCCTGAAAACACACCCTTTCCCAACGGTTTTGGTGAACCGTTGGGAAAGAGTGACCTTTCCCAACGGTTCACCAAAACCGTTGGGAAAGGGGAGGATTTTTACCCTCTTTTTCCCAACGGTTCATCAAAACCGTTGGGAAAGGGTGTGTTTTTAGGCCCTTTCCCAACGGTTTTGATGAACCGTTGGGAAAGGTTACTCTTTCCCAACGGTTCTCAAGAACCGTTGGGAAAAAGAGGGTAAAAAACCAGCATTCACCCTACTCAAAATACACCCAACCTATCCCAACGGTTGTCAAAACCGTTGGGATAGGTCTATCCCAACGGTTTTGACAACCGTTGGGATATGTTCATTGATTTTTTTCCAGATCTACTAACGGAGAACATTATATAAATCAAAAATTTAAATAATTATGATAATACATATATATATTTATGAAATTATGTTTACAAAGTGATGTTAGCCTAGTGGTTAAGTCGTTCGATTATAAACGAGGGGTCCTGGGATCAAATCCCAGCGGTGATTTTATTTTTGGAATTTATATACCAACGGTTCCATTACCGTTGGTATAGATTTCATATTACCTATACCAACGGTTTCCAAAACCGTTGGTATAGGTCTATACCAACGGTTTTTGGAGAACCGTTGGTATAGACCTATCCCAACGGCTTACTTGGCTACGGTTCTCCAAACCGTTGGTATAGGCTATACCAACGGTTTGGAGGCCTATACCAACGGTTCCAAACCGTTGGTAAAGGTTAGTTTTCCAGTAGTGTTCCTTTTCAAAATATCACTTCCTCCCTTTGAAAAGTATTTTCTTGAAAAACACTGAGAGAGGGATGATGTCACATGTTCTCTTTAGCAAAGAACCTTTAGTAAATAAACTCTAAGTCTACTTGGGCTAACCTGGTGTAGAAAACAAGAGTGATGTAACCAAGGTACTCAATGCTGTCCAACATTCACTATACATGTGAGATCATGCTTCAAGGGGCTTGAAATTTTTCAGATATATCAATGAATTGCTAAATCCTGCACATACTTCACCAAACACGTCAGAAAGTTTAGGTGCAAAGTTAAAGCTCCCCCTTTCATCCATTTGCCTTCAATCAATACTCCCCCTTAATTGACATGATGAATACAATTAATAAACAAGGGATGAAAGTATGATTGGAATAACTTCACTTTTCTCAAGATGATATTAAATCCCAAAATATCATCTTCTCCAGATTGGCTCCCCCTCAAGGGGTGCACTCAATTCTATCCAAACCACTCTCCAGATGAGAATGATCATCATCTTCAATTCCCTGCAATGTCAGCACATGTAAATACAAGTGATTAGGGAATAAGATGGAACCTCCTTGGTTCATCAATGTGAACAACAAGGTTGAGAAGATTCTCTCAACCGAGATGTCCCATTTTCACCATTCTTCACACTTGCACATTTGATCTTCAATGATGTTTGTGCTGGTGTGGATCTCAACACATCTTCATGTGAAATCTTCTTCTTCCCTTTTGCCTTAGCAATTGCCAGAACTTTATCTTCAGCTCTTTATAGTTCTCTGGCAAGTTGCAACTGATTTGGCCATATGACAAGTAAGTCACTTGGAAGTGTGGCCTCAGTTCTGGAAGTTCCACATGGTTCGTTTGATGCTTTCAAGCTACCTTTCTTAGGCAACTTGTTTTCAATCAATCCCTTCTGCTTCTTCTGGATTGATTGTCTTTTTGAGTCCAGTCTGCTTCTATTCAGTTCCATGGCTTGTTCACAAAGATCCATGGTATGACCTTTCTTTCCACAGTAGAAGCATGTTTTCTTGGTGGTCCTTCTGGATGCATCACCCTTCTTGGACTTAGAATCCAAGGACTTATCTTCCTTTTTCCACATCTTCTTGGGAGCATTGTCACCTTTCTTCTATTTGCTTCTCAAGGATTCTTTATGAGCCAGGTTCTGTGATCTTTTCTTCTTTTGAGCTCTGGATACAGTTGGAGATTGACATATATCTTTTTGACCACTTTTTCAATCATCCCAGATGTTGTCAAGTAATCCAAATCTATTTGCAGTAAACAGATGTCTCTGGACCTGTGGATGCTGCTTCTTTTCTTCTGGCTTGCTCCCCCTTGGCATGGACTTGCTTTGTGCTTTGACATTCAGTGGATTGTACCAACAATCCTTTGCACAGTGCCCATACTTATTACAACACCAACACTGACCCACAAATCTTGACCTCTTCAGTCCTTCTGATTGTAGGGTATATTTCTTGACTTGTTGTGCTATTTCAGGAGAGCTTTCTTTCGTCATTGACTTCATCCATACTTGTTCAGAGTTATTCTTCCATCCTGCACTTTTTGTGGAAACACATTTAGAAGCATGAGTAGAAAATGGGATGGATGGTACCTTCTTTTTAGAAGTTGTTTCCCTTTCATTAGAGGATGTCTTTCTTTTAGAATCATCCTTCTCAAAGCACACTTGTGTAGCAACATTTCTACTTTCAGCTGACTGGGAGGATTCAGCTTTGGGTGATTGCAGATTTTTCAATATCACCTCTAGTTCTATGCATTTCATGTTAAGGGAGTACTTCTCATCCTCAACAGTTCTTAGCCTTCCTTCCCAATTTTCTTTCAGCTGTTCTAACTTGTCTTCATGCACCTTCTTCAATTCTAGCAATTAATTGTCAAGCTCCTTCACCATTTTGACTTTGTCTTCGAGTTGAGCATCTCTGACATTCATTGACACTTTGTGAAACTTCTCCAGTGCATGGAAAACTTCTTTGATCATTATCATAAAGATTTCTTTCTCAGAAGAGCTTCTTTTCAATTATTCATCAGTGTCTTCAAATCTTTCATTGCAAAGGGAAATAGTTTCATCTTTAGCCTTCACCAGCTTTCTGAGAGTGTTGGTTATGCCAACCCTTTTAGCCAATTGATCTTCCATAGAATTGGATTCTTCTTCTAGCTGTAATTTTTCTTCTTGAAGATCATGGATTCCCGTAGCTATACACTTTGCCACTTCCATGGGGACTGTATTATGAAGATATTTGAGTGAATTTTGAAGATCATTCATTATTCCATCTTCATCACAGCTAGGACAGGCTTTCTTCATCTTCTTGGCCTGTTTCTTCTTTCTATTTTTCTGAGTCTTGGCAGATATCTCCATTTGAGGTTGGTCGCTCATTTCCTCAAATCTGCACTTCATAAATACTCCCTTGGATCTTTTAGAGGAAAACTCCCTCTGATACCAATTGAAGTGCCCAGATCAGTGTGAATCGCTGAGAGGGGGAGGGGGTGAATCAGTGATCCCTTAAAACTTTTTACTAATTGATTATTTATCAATTAAACCTCTATGGCTGGTTAAAGCCTCGATCCACTCTTCTTGTATCTCTCACCTTTCTTCGAATGATGCAGTAAATATAAAGGCACATGACACAAGGATTTACAAGGTTCGGCACCAAAGTCCTACGTCCTTGCCATGTTGGTTATACGCCCCAACATGGTTTCTCCCATTATAATCTGTTAGTATTACAATGGTCGATACAGAGTCCCACTGTATCTCTCCTGAGTCCCACAGGAGGGTCTTTATACTGCGTCCCACAGTGTTACCAGAGTCTCACTGGCCTACTCCAGAATCCCACTGAAGACTTCCTCTGCCCTGAGTCTCACAGGGGGCTTCTCCTGGCTCCTTGAGTCACACGAGCAGCACTTCTTCACTTCAAGTTCTTCAAGTATCTTCAGCAGCCTGGGATAAAGGCTGCTGGCCTTGCTCTGTACCTCTGCTCACTTGTGATGAACAGGTCTTCTCGTCTTGCTCAGGATTTATCTCCTTATTCTAAGGATGACCTGGCCTCTCTCTTCAAGAATCTTCAACAGCCTCTGAAAAGGTCTGTTGGTCTTTCTCAAAACTTCTGATCACTTCTGTTGATCAGGGTCTTCTCAATTACTGAAAACTCAGGCAACTGATATCTCTAACTTCAGTCTGGCTTCAGTCTGACTTCACATCAACTTCATGCACTGAGTGCATGGCATCTCTGCATCCTCATGCACTGATTACATGGCTTCTCAAAACTCTTCAAGAACTCTTGGTCTTGGACAACTCAAATGCACACAACCAGATTTGGCTTTGTTCACGTGTGCATGTGCATGCATGCATGCATGCACTCCCTTTTTGTTTGGTGCAATAAACCCACAAAGGGTGTAAACACTTTCAGCACATGCCTTATTACTTCCTTCACACACTTTGTTCTTTTTGTTCACACACTTAAAAGTGTGTTATACTTTAGTGTGTATATCCTCTTCCTTCTTCTTCTAAGTGTATACACTTTTAGTGCACACACTATGTTTGGCCTCTTTGTTATTTTGCACACACACCACTAAGGTAAGTCTTTGGCCTTCCTCCTTCACTTTCAACACACTCAAAATGTGCTCTTCCACTTTGCACACACACCACTTCTTCCTTTGCTTCTTGCACACACACAATATGAGGTATGGTCTTCTTTTTTTGCACAAGGCTAGACCTTTATCTTCTTTGCACACAAGGCTCGGCCTTCACTTGTTTAGCACACACAACTTGTTCTTCATTTTTCACACACTTGGGCTTGGCCTACTTCACTTACTAAGCACACACACTTCCTTGTTCTTTTAATCTTCTTCAAAGTGTGCACTTCACTTATGCACACACTTGGTTCTCCATTTTGTACACACAAGGGCTACGACCTCCTCTTTAATTTGCACACAAAATTTGTGGTGGCCTTCTTGTTTTGCACACACCCAAGGCTACAGCCTTCACTTGTTTTCACTTAGCACACACACTGCCAAGTGTGTTCTTCCATTTGCATGCACACCAAAACTAAGGTCTCGGCCTTCTCTTGCTCACACCCGAACACCAACCCAAATAGGCGCGCAAGTGGTGCGGCCTTCTTCTCACTTTAAACACCACGTTGGGTGTGGGTGTCACTGGCCGCGCAAGTGCAGAAGGCCACAAGGGCGCGCAAGTGTGCACTGGCCGCGGGGCATGCAAGTGAAACACCCGCATGCACTTCCTCCTGCCACGCAGGTACACGGGCAGTGAGGGTACCAACCTCGAGCGTGCAAGGAGATGCGGCTGGGGTTCTTCTTGTCGTGCAAGGGAGGCGCGCAGGGGACTCCTTCACCTCTTTCGTGCAAGGGATGCGCAAAAGGGACTTCACGAAGCCAAAAATGGCTCCGGGCTTCTCTGCCGCTCAGGGGACGCGCAGCTCAATTCTTCGCAAGGCAAGGCACTCGCAGGACTCCACAAAGTTTCAGCAAATCAAAACCATCACCTCGGGCTCTCCTTTTATAGGCATAGGCGGTGCAAAATCTTCCGCGGGATATAAATTCAAACTCCTGAAATTTTCAGGTTTTCAAGATTCTTCAAATCTTGATTTGCTCCTCTGTTTCACGCGGGTTCTTTTCCTTCATTATTTTTCACGTACATGCGACTAAAAACGCATGCAAGCCTCTGTTCTTTTCCAATCCATGAAAAATATTAACCAACATAGCCTCGGCACTTCGTTTGCCTTCGACCGAACTCCAAATTCTCACGTTGTTGCATGCACACCCATTTTTAGGCATGGATGTGTTCTTTATGCTCAGAAGATCTCAATGGTGTCTTCGGCTTGATCAACAGTGGCCGGGAGCTCAAGATCGGTGCTTGGAGACCATCTGGTTCAGCGGGGGACGTCGGGTGGCCTTCGGCTAAGCTCGAGGAAGGAGACGCCTCAGAGCCGTCGGATGCGGCGTTTAAAAGATCATCAACGGCTGGATTAGATCGCGGCGCGCGGCGGATGAGATGAGCGGCTGTGATCCAGCGCGCGATCGATCGTGCGGCCAGGATGCGCTCCCGGTGAAATTTGCGCATCCCACATCGAATCGCCGAGCGGATTTTCCGCGGTTTATCAACCAGCCGCTCCCAGAGACGGCCAGTTGAACTTCTCCCTCCACGGTGCCGCCCCGCACCATGTTCTCTCTGCGGGCGCGCTCTTGCGCCCACCCCTACCACTCGGGCGCGCCACTGGCGCCCACTATGCACACACGAGCGTGCAATGCGCCCACCATGCGCTCCTCCGGGCGTGCCCCTGGCACCTACGCTACGTCCTACGGGTGCGCCCCTGCCTCAGGGCTGCTGCCTTGGCCTTGAGGATTCCCCATGGGCGTGGTGACCGTGAGTCCCACAAGAGCCTTGGGTGTTGACCCTCGGCTGGCCTCCTTGGTGGCCCATATTTTTTTGCTAAGGGGAAATCTTAGGACTTTTTATAAAACAAAGTAACCAAGTTTCCAATGCCAAATTCCACTTCACACTCTAAGCCATTTATTCTTCTATATCTCTTCTTCTTCATTAGAATTCCTCCAATTCTTCCTCAACATGTATTCATTACTTAGGAATGGAATTCCCGAAGGTTCTTCATCAACCGAAGCTCCTGAATCAAATATATTCTTCAATGTTATTCATTGAACCAATCATAGATCAAGTTGGATCAATTTCAATTCATCATGCACTAAGAGATACTGCATGGTCTTCATTAATCCACATCATCCACTTAGGAGGTGTGGATGGATCATCTTCATCTCCTCATCCATTGTCTTAACAATGCATGGTCTTCTAATAATGTGGTGACATTGTATCCAGTTGATACAAGTTATTGGAACTTAAAGATCAGCTCATCAATCGTCATATGTAATGATGCTCCATCATCATTCATTCTTCAAGTAGTGTAACTTAGTATCATCTTGATACAAGTATTGAAACATTAAGATCAGTTCTACAATCGTCTGATATTAACATGGATGAATGTTTCAACCATAAACACTTATGCCACTTAGTGAATCTCCTAAGTGACATTCATCTTAACACAATGGCCATCCTCCATTCATCACCAACACCATCATAGCCTTTGTCGTTCACATATTGACTCTCCTTGACATCCATTCATTCTTTGACATCTTCTGATCAACAACATACCTTATTGACAACAAATGCAACACAGTGCACTTCAACCTGTAAGAAATCGATAAAATCTTGGTTAAGATATTCACCACCTCGATCCGATCAAAGTTTATTTATACTCTTTCCCAGTTTATTCTCTTCTTCATTCTGGAATTCCATTAATCTCTCAAAGGACTTAGACTTATACCTCATCAATTAGACATAACTATATCTAATCAAGTCATCAGTAAAAGTTATGAAGTAATAATACCCACATCTAGCTTCTACTAGAAATGGTCCACACACATCAGTGCATACAAATCCAAGAAGCTCTTTGGCCCTTTCACCCTATACACCGAATAGTGGTTTGGTCATTTTTTCTTGTAAACAAGCATGAAATATTTCAAGTGGTTTTAGCTCAGATGAGTCTAAAAAACTATCTTGACAGGTCCTTGTCAAACACTTCTCATTTACATTACCAAGATGGTGATGTCATAGATGGGTGTTATATGAGTCACGTGAACATGATTCATCATCAATTTTTAATACTTGGTTTTAGTAATTTAATATATAAAGACCATTATTTAAATGTTCCATACCATAACATGTGTTTTCTTTATAAAAGAAACAAATTTTATTTATAAAATTAAAAATAAACCCATCTGCATCTAAGCATGATATAGAAATTATGTTCTTGGTAACCATCGATATATAATAACAATATTTTAAAACCAAAATCATTCTTGTTGGTGATGAAATTTTGTAGTCACCAATGGCCAAAGCATCCATACTCGCACCATTAACAGCTCTCAAATTCATCTCTCCTCTAGAAATCTTTCAGAATCTACTTTTTTCTTACATTTTCATACATATGTGTGCACCATAAGATGTATCTAATACACAATGTGTAGATATTGAAATATTACAGTCAATAACATATGCACCTTTAGCTTCCCCTTGCTTCTAGGTGCAGTTCCTCTTCCAGTGTCCTGGCTTGCCACACGTAAAACATACTACCTCCTTTTCCTTACCCTGCCTCTGGATCTTCTTCTTCTTAGAAGGATGACAGTCATAGTATTTATACTTGTTATGATTCTTGGGCCCCTTCTCCTTATTCTTCATTTTCTCATTCACCATAAGAACCATGGGTTTATCACACCCTGTGTCCTTATCCACTTGTTGAATCAAGGTAATAAGTTCTAAAAGACTCTTCTACTTATTTTGCATATTGTAATTAATAATAAAATTTGATATTTTATTGAGAAGTGATGAAATTATGAGATCTATACATAACTCATCTGGGAATTTAATCCCTAATATTTCTAATTGTTCAATGTATCCATTAATCTTGACTACATGAGGCCCGTCTGGTGAAAACTCTCAAAGCTTAGGTGTGAATAAAGTATTGGAGATCTCATATATCTCTTGTCTAGACATATATTGATAGAGATATCGATGGTGAGACATCATGTTATATGCATCCATATCCTCATGTTACTTCAAAATATCATTAGATAGGGATTATAGCATGAAACATTGAACATATATGGAATCATTTAAATTTTTATCATAGAGTGATAACTCTTCTTCACTTTCCTCATTACTAGGCGCTTCAGTAATAAGTTCTTCCAGCACATACAATTTCCTTTCATTGTGAAGGATAACATGTAAGTGCCTTTTCTAATCTTGGAAATTTTTATTAGTGAGAAGTTTGTCCTTCTCAAGTATGGATCACAATGATATGTTTGAATTCATTTTAATTTTGTTTCTAGAAAATAAGATGAGCATAATTTTAGTACTTTATCTGATAAAATGTAGACAAATAAATAAATATTATATTTATTAATCTCACATTATTTTTTCAAACCCCAATATCCATAACCATTGGCTTCAAAATATCATTTTTCTTGGCCAATCTAATAGAATGTATCCATATTCTCATTATTATTACCCCAAATTTGGTTGCTCAAGAAACTTGAATGGTTTTAGGCAGGAATTCCAAATGCCAACTATAAGATCCCAAACTTCATGGATGGATTTATTTATTTAAATTTTGGTTTTAATCTCGTTTTTTTGTTAATGAGATGATTAATTTGTGTATGAGGATTTTCAGGGGTGTCTTGGGTTCCGATACATGAAAGAAAGGAAAATATTTCCATTCTATGCATGTTGTGTGGTTTGCGTATGGTTAGTGAAAGCCATGTGAGGGGATGGCCAAACCATGATAATTTGGATAGAGGAAATTCACACAGTTGTTGTATGGTTGTCAAACCATGAATATCTTTCCATGTAACCATGAAACCTCACTCCCTTTGGACATTGTATTGAGAACGGTTTGGAAAACTATGCCGGTAAACCGTGCACCCCAGTAAAACTTGGAAATTTTACAGTTTTTTCATTACGGGGTTTTTATATCCAACCTGATTTCTCCCTCATTTACTCCCCTCTCAACCTTAAGGAAGAACCAAACTGACCCAAGGTTCCCAAGGGTGGTTCTACATCAATTATTGGTTGTTTTGAGTGTATTTGGTTTTGAATCAAAGATTTGAGTGAGTCTAATCCCTCTCTTATCTCTATTTTCCAAATTAGGTCTTGTATCTTGGGTTATCTTCTTATGAATCCCTAAAACACTTTTTTTTTGTGGATTATAGGTTAGTAATTCAAATGGTGTTTGGATCCAGATCTAATGCTACGATTAATATTTCATTCATCGCCATATTCAAGGTAGGTTGTCTACAAGTTATATCCCATAGTTTTGTTATAGATTTGTGCATGCATGTTGAGATATTACATTCCTCTTGTTGTGAATTTGTCACCTTGAGTAATATTTGGTAAAATGGTTGTATAAATAATGATTTATACCCCTCAAGATCCCCATGGGATGCATTGAGAATGATTAGAATGATTTAGGGCCACCCATGGGGGGCACCGACATTCCCGAACCTAGAAATTATTATGGTTGAGTGTAGAGTTGATGTGTGATAATTTAAATCCCATGAAGAACGTGTTAATATGGTTTTTTGAGTTGAATTTGAATAATGATAGTTTTTCCTAGGGTTATTAATGGCATAAGGGGGTGTTGGGTTGAATACTAATGAGTTATATGAACTATGAAATGGAATAGGTCAATTGGTTGATGTTCTAAGGATTATTAATGATAAATGAGTTAAATGGGTTAATTGAGATGGTGTTTAATAGATTATGAATTATGTTGAAATTCCTAAAAGGATTATTTCATATTAATGGTGAACATGTTAACTTGGAAATGGGTTTTGAATTGAATAATATGTAAATGGGTTGCATAAAAGAATTGATGAAAATGATAAATGGGTTAATACATGTGAAATGATGAATGGATTGATACATGGGAGATGATGAATGGGTTAAGTGAATTAACATGTGGAAATAGTTAAATATGTTAAATGGGGTAATGTATGGTGATAAGTGAATATTCTTAATGGTTTAGGCATAATAAATGGGAATCGGAATAAACGTTTATATAATATAAATGGAAATGTGTTAATGGGTTATGTAAATTTATTAACTCCCATGTTGATGGTTATGCCTTATGATTTCTATTTGTATTGGTTATGTTTGGTTGTGATATGGTATGTGTGTGGTGAATGGATAAATAATAATGTTCACATAGCTTGGTAGTGTGGGGTATTGACTTGAGGTTCTACGCCTATGGGTCAAGTTAGACTGAGGCTCTAAACTCCACCCCAAAATACACAAGTTAGAGAATGGGACGGAGGATCTATTCCCATAAAAATTTCATTCCACCCACACCAAGGCATCGATGTTAGGATAATGTTTTGATGTGATTTTTTTATCCCTAGTGAGATAAAGACTTGACTTATTC